>BLKR01000061.1:0-600000 GCA_011170035.1 Teleogryllus occipitalis
AATATGGGAGAAAGGAGAGACAGAAGGGAGCCGTTTAGGCGGCATGCTGCGAACCGAGGCTTCACTGGAATGCATGGTTGAGCCATAGAGAAAAGAACTCCTTAATCTATGGTTGGGCAGCGAAGCATTTAGCAAGGATAAACGGTAAAGGACAAGATGTAGATCTGCAAAATCTAACGGAAGAGCGAGGTATTTGAAAAGAGAAATTGATTTAGTAATGGAGAGGGAAATCCGCAGGTTTCACACGTGATGATGAGATAATGTCAGTGCGAAATGATACCACGTCTGGTTTTAGAAGGGGTGATGGAGACACAGTGAAAGTAAGGTAGAAATATATTGGAAAGTGCGATATGTCTAACAGTATTTTTAATTATTATGGAACCAAGCAAAAGGGCGAGGTAAGTACAAGGAGCGTATGGAAAACCCAAAGCCAGAAGACAGACGGGAAGTGAGGAATGAAAAAGACGAGAGGGAAAGAGCAGTTGCATGCCTATGAATGGGACACATTACGAAGTCACGTGATCCGGATAGATAAACACTGTAAATAAAATGTCCAAAACAACGAAGCGGTACCGGGAGCGGTAGCTCAATGCATCAACTGATGTCATTGCAGCGCCTCTGACCGGAAGGTTCTAGGTTTGAGTCCTCACGGCGGGAGGATTTTCGACACTAGCTTTTGAGTTAGGTCGAATTCAATCGCTTTCTAGAGGAGAATTCTAGGGGCCAGCTGCTCTGATCGGTAGTTTTCCTTTTTTTATCAACACCAGGCGAATGCTGGAGCATTACCCTAACAAACGGGTCACGGACCGCGCGCGATCTTTCCTTCTTCTTTCTTGTCTTATCCTCTCCCCTTACACACACACACACACACACACACACACACTTACACTAACATGCACTACACTACCACATATTCCAGGAGACCGGTCGGGAGCTTAAAGTTTGTCCCGGCTGGAGCGGTGCCCCGCTGGTGGGAGAGTCCTGGTTAGGGGGAAACCCCACTAGTTGACGGTAGGCCGGCGCTGGATCTTGCCATCCAGCGGGGGAAGATCACCACCATCTCCCGAGAAAAAACAAGCACTAGATTTACGGGACTAATGACCAAAGCAGTTGAGTCGCCCGGAAACACGAAAAAATCAATCAATCAACGAAGCGGATCCACAAGTAAGGGCAAAAATGTGAAAGAGAAATAAGCGCTGGGGAAGGTTAGTGCGGAAGCGAAAGGCGCCCTCCGGAGAGGGGCCGGCGCAGCGGCGCGGCGGAGGCGCAGCAGGCGAAAGCGGGGGTGGAGACTCCTCCCTCACGGCAGGTTCCTCGCGCGTGATCACGTGCATCGCGCCCCCTCCCCTCCACGCCCCGCGCCACGCCCCTCTCCGCACCCGCCCGTCTCGCCGGCCGCCCCCGCCGCCGCGCAAAGGAAGCCAGGCCCACCTAATTATACGCGGCGCGCCTCCGGAATACCAATCAAATCCATTTCCATACTAATTTTTTGGCGAGGCCTCCCGGTGTGAGACGGCGATGGCGGCGGCAGAGGCGGCGCGGTGCTATGCGGCCCGCGGTAATATGGCGGCTGCGTAGAAGGAAGTGCCGTGGATAATTGGCGTTATGAAGTAGTGGCGTTTTCACGTGGTATTCTTGGGGTCGGGCGGGTGGCGTCCCTCCTGTGCCATGCCCGTCGGCTCCGCCTCTCCCGCCTTCCCCGCCTTCCCCGCCTTCCCCGCCTTCCCCGCCTTCCCCGCCTTCCCCGCCTTCCCCGCCTTCCCCGCCTTCCCCGCCTTCCCCGCCTTCCCCGCCTTCCCCGCCTTCCCCGCCTTCCCCGCCTTCCCCGCCTTCCCCGCCTTCCCCGCCTCCCCCGCCTTCCCCGCCTTCCCCGCCTTCCCCGCCTTCCCCGCCTTCCCCGCCTTCCCCGCCTTCCCCGCCTTCCCCGCCTTCCCCGCCTTCCCCGCCTTCCCCGCCTTCCCCGCCTTCCCCGCCTTCCCCGCCTTCCCCGCCTTCCTCGCCCTCCCCGCCTTCCCCACCTTCCACGCTTTCCTCGCCTACCTCACCTTCTTCGCCTTCCCCGCCGCCCCGCTCCCGGCCGCCCCCGCCGGTACAGCTGCCTTTTACGCTCCTAATGCGCCCGCCGCCCCCCACCATCTTAACCACCCCCTTTGCCCCCTCCGCTTCCATCGCTATCACTGCCATACTCCTTGCTGGTTCAGCTGCCTCCTCTCTCTATACCACGTCCGCCGCACAACCTTCCCGACGATTTTCACTGCTCCCTCCGCTCCCAGTGCCACAGCTGCCTCCTCCGCTTCCACTGCGCCCACCCTCCCAACCATCCTCACCTCATCACATACCCGTCGCCATCGCTTCCCCACTGCTTCTGCAAGACCTGTTGCCGCTTCCGCTTTCACCGTCCTCACTGCCTCCACCGCTTCGGCCACCCTCCACTGACCCCGTCGCCTCCACCCATACGGACTCCTCCGACACCTCTGGTTGCCGCTACTGCCACGCTTTTAGCCACCTCCACCACCAGGCCTATCGTCTCCGGCGCTCCCTCCCCCTCCCCACGCATCCACCCACGCCTCCTGCCTTAGGCAGCGGCTGGGGCCTCGTCAGTGCAAAACCCGCGGCGGAAAAGGGAAAGCGTTTTCATCTGAGGCGGGCGCGAGATACGGCCGGCACGTGTACGGCGATACGTGGTTTAAATACGAGTTGCGTGCGCGCCAGTCGGGAAATCTATGCATGCTTCGTGAATCCTGATGTTACTTTGTAATCTATGGCTACTAATACTTGCAATTACCGAGTCTTATCGCGGTACTAGCAAGTAGAAGTCGGAGATTCGATTATGAGTTAAAACATGGGGTGTTGAGAACTATGACTGTCGCGTATTTCTTCCCTAAAATGATTGCATCTTTCGTTTGCTGTTGTCAGAATTTCATGTGAGAAAAATAGATGGCAAATGTACTGTCGATGCCAAGCGTAAGCACGCATGGGTATCTTCGCCCAGTTGCCACCCGGGGGAGTCAAAAAAAAAAAAAAAAAAAAATCCAGAGAGGTGGACGCGCCATATCAGCGTCGGTACAAAGGGGCGTGGTTTTGAGTCCAGCTCCAGGCACGGATGTATCTTCTCGCATGATGGGGCTCTCCACCCCATCATTTATCACCTTCCAACCCCCTTTCTCCCACGCCATTCGTAAATTCACTGCCACCGCTATCCCCCATCATGGTAGTCATCATATTCACATCCACCTCCATTAGGGCAAAAAACAAAAACTACAAAGTTGACACATCTCACATCTAAAGAAGGAAAGTAGGAGGAAGAAGGAGAAACCAGTAGTAAACGGAAAAGAATTGAGGCGCAAAAGAAAGAAGACCGAGAAGTAGGAGAGAGAAGCAGTAATCGGATATAGAATAACGAGACGGAGAAGTTGGACAGGAAGGCGAAGACAGACACGGAGAAGGAGATGTGGAAGGAAGACGGAGAGAGCGAACGAGAAGAAGAAGTGAGAGAGAGACAGAGAGAGCGGTGGAAGGAGAGGTGGGAAGGAGAAAGAGGAAAAAGAAGAGAAGAAATGATAATGAGCATAATGATAAGCTGTATACAGAAGTTGCGGGAAGGAAATTCGAAAATAGCTCTTAAGACAATTTTAAGCATTTAGTCTATCGTACTTGGATATTCTGAGTGGCTGATCCGCAATAAGCACTCAAAAGTTATTTTGCTTTCTAGACAAAAATTTGCATAGAAACACTCCAGAAACATGTAAAATTGTTTATTATTTACAAAAGAAATGAATATACAAGTATTTGTTCAGGAAGAAAAGTTAACCCAGGAAGAAAGAAAAAATCAAATTTACACAATTCTACTGCTTTTTTATTTCTCGGCCTCAGCCATTACGAATACACAAATAGTTTATTAGACAAAATATGCTTCAAATTGTCTTAAGAACTTATTTTCGAATTTTCGACGTTTCCTCTCGGGTATTCTGTATATAATTTGATCGGCACTTATTCAATTCCCAAAAGGAACAAAATTACAGAAATCTATAATTAATACAGTAAAATGGTGATCTGAGATATAGATAACCACTAGATCTATTCGTATGATCAGGGTGTTTATCGGTGTAAAAAAAATTTCTATTTCCGCAATTGTAATCAGTTTTGCATTTTCGTAATTCTTAAAAAGTTATTTACAAAAAAATAATTAAAACAATAACACAACGTCCTGCGCAAAATATGAGTTGGGGAACCTGCGGCATATCATTATTATAACGCCATGTCTCCGAGCGCATGGCCAAATATAAACAAATTGAACAATGAAAGTTGTGAATGTAAAAAAAGTTTACTGAGTTACAGTCTGACAACTAAGTGTAATAAGGCATTCACAAAAAAATAACTGTTACAAGAACTCAACGTCCTTCGCAAAATTGAAGTTGGCGAACCTGTAACTGCTGAAAGCGAATTTTGAAAGCGCCAATACATTTGGTGTTCGCGTGCGGTTCGGTGCGGTTGAACAGCGAATTTAGTTACAGAGAAGTGGCAGCGAATTTGGCTAACAGCGAAGGTTAGTATATTGTATCCGATTACATCGCACGCAGAGATAAGTTCTGTGCAATTTTTATATTAATGTCTTATATTTGATATTTTGAATTGGTAGGTACAAGATTTTTTTACGAGCACATGGCTTAATTCTGCATCCATCTTGGTGCAGCAGAATAGCATAGTTTCATGTGCGTGCAGTGCGGTTTACCAGTGGTTAAAGGTTAGTAATATCCAATTACATTGCAAGTCAATTGTATTCTGACAACATACTCCAAGATGTGCAGTAGATTACATTGTTTGTATGGCTCACTTTTATCTTTTTTTACACTAAAGAGTGCCATAGTCGTTTGTATCTTGGCCCATAAGAATTTCGAAATTCCTGTTATTTGCATGTATTAAGATTTTAAGTATTAAATTTTAGTTCCAGTAACATTAAATCCTCAATGTTCATGAATGTCTTTTTATTTATTTTTTAGGACTAAAAGTTATTTTTGTAATGTTAGATAATCTCTTAAAAATTTTTTCTTAAGATTCTATTTCTTTTAAAAGTTTCTTTTTCTCTTCAAATTCTTTCTAATATATTTGTATTTGTTATTCTTCAGACCTAAATTAACTGTTTTCACTCTATTTTGCAGTTATTTATAATATAAGCATGCATTTTTTCAACAATTTTATTTCCCATATTTTGTTTTGATAGGTTCAACCTACATTCTGCCTACATCTTGGTGCAACTAAATAGCGCAGAGGGACTTGAAATAAAGGTTAGTTTAGTGATATATGTTCTGATTATTAAATATATTCAAGAAAAAATTCTGCAAATTAAATAGCACTATGTATTATGATTTTAAGAATTACATTTTAGTTCCATTAACAATAAATCCTCAATGTTCATAGATGTTTTTTTTTTATTTAGGACAAATATGCCACGTAAAAGACCTCTTACACTGGAAAGAGAGGACAGAAGAAAACGGGAAAGGCGGGCTCTGTCAAATGAACATGCAAATTCAAGCAGATGAAACGCATGGCATCCGTCGCAATAGAAGTGCAAGCAGAGACCTTCCACTTAGTTATGATGCTGCCAGAATATATAAATCTGGCAGTGAAGTTCCATTGTTCAGTGTTGGTGGAATGGACTATAGATGTAGTCATTGTTCTGCAAAACTTTTCCGAGGTGAGCAGAATACTTCTATGTGTTGCCATAAGGGGAAAATAAAATTACCACCAATTGCCGTGCCTCAGTTTCTTAGAGAGCTAATCGAAGCAAATGATTCGACAACAAGATATTATCTTGAAAACATACGTCAGTATAATAATGCTCTGGCTTTTGCATCTGTTCAGTTAAATGCTGTTCATTTACGAGGGTCAGGACCTTATTGTCTAAAAATTCATGGACAGATATATCATGCTCTTGGGCCTTTGATTCGATAAAATAACATTCAGCCATCATATGCAGGTTTATTCATTTTAGATTCAAATGAAGCTCTAAATAAACGTATAGATAGGCATAATCGTTTTTGTGATAGATATATTATGCAGAATTTACAGGAAATTATTCTCCATATAAATCCTTATGCTCAGCTTTTTCAACACATGAAGGACATTACGGATCATGTTCAAAATATGGAGCTAAAATTCTCTTTGGAAAATTCACTTGATAAGCGTCGGTACAATATTCCAGTATCGGAGAAAATAGCTGCAGCCTTTATGTTTGATGAGGGGGAGGAACCAGGAAAATTTGACTTCGTAGTAAGATCAAAAAGCTCAGAGAGAATTTCCATTATATCGAACATGAATCCTCATGTTGACCCTATGAGCTATCCACTCCTGTTTCCCTGTGGTGATTCAGGATGGCAGCCAGGCATGCAGCATGATATATATAGAACTGCAGTTAGTAATTCTACAACACAACTGCGGTACTATTGCTATCGTTTGGCAGTTCGTGACAATTTCAGTTTACTACATTGGAGGGTGGTATGACTGCGCATTCTCTTTTTAAATTACCAGTTCCTATTCATGAATCATCTGTGGCCAAAATCAGAGAAGATTCTGTGGAAGCAAAGGTTTTACAAAAAGCATCACTAATTATTTGGGATGAAATATCAATGGTTCCCAAAAATGCTCTAATTGTCTGTAATAAAGTATTACAGAATATCATGAAATGTGATTCGTTGTTTGGTGGGAAAGTTATTCTGTTTGGAGGAGATTTTAGACAGACCCTTCCAGTTATTAGACGTGGTACCCGTTTATCCATTGTTGAAAACTGTGTTAAAAATTGTTTATTTTGGAAGTTCATTAAAAAAAGAAAACTTACTGAAAATATTAGAGCAGCTGCTGATCAAGAATTTAGTGAGTGGTTATTAAAATTAGTAAATGGAACATTGTCATCTCAACACTTACAAGATGAATTGGTGGAAATACCTTCACAGTGTATATGCAATTACGATGACTTAATAAGCAATATATTTCTTACCCACAAAATTAATGACACAAATATTGACGCTCTAACAAATGTTGCAATACTGTGCAAAAAAAAATGACTATTGTTCAGAAATTAATAAAGACATTGTTGAAAATTTGGTGGAAGGTCCTTCTAAAACATAGTATTGACTGTGTTGAAAGTGAAGATCACTCCTCTGCCCAGTTATATCCTCTAGAATTCTTGAATAGTTTAACTTCATCAGGTCTCCCACCTCATATTCTTACACTGAAAATTAACATAATTGTGATGTTAATAAGAAATTTAAATGTTAAAGAAGGTTTGGTAAATGGAACGCGCATGATTGTGAAGGCATTGCATGACCTCTGTATTTCTGCAGTAGTTATTGATTCAGGGAAGACTGTTTTAATACCCAGAATTCATTTATGTCCTTCTGATTTAAGCCTTCCATTTATGTTGTGTAGAAAATAATTCCCGCTAAGAATTGCCTTCACTATGACTATTAACAAGTCATAAGGACAGACACTTGAGCGAGTTGGTATTTATTTACCTACGCCTGTTTTCTCACTTGGCCAGCTATATGTAGCATTTTCACGAGCAAGGTCGTTTAGAAATGTGTTCATTTCTGTTCTTGAAGGTTCTTGAAGGACCAATTCAAAGAAAATGGCAAGTTATTCACTCAAAATATATTCAGGGAAGTGACCTGAAATTTTGTTTGTTAAATTTAATGATGTTAATTTTATAGTGTGTACATTTTGTAGTGTATAAATTTTATTTTTATTTGTGTATTAAATTTTATTTATTTTCTTCTCAAATTAGTATTTATTTACCTATGCCTGTTCCACATTTATTTAGCATTTTCACAAGCAAGGTTATTAATAAGGAAGGACCAATTCAATGAAAGTGGTAAGTTATATTCACTCGCGAGCAAGAAAGGCTTTATTTATTGTGGCAATTTTTTTCTTTGTTGGTTTTTGTAGTTTATTTTTAGTGATGGATTTTTGAACATGGATTGTAATTTTCAATAATAAAGGTTATTGATATTTTGTCCTGTTATTGATCGTGTTGGTCAACATTATCATGAATGTTATTGATATTTTGAATTTATTTATTCTTAAATTATTGTATTTGGGAAGAATTAATTATATCAAGTCCCATTATTCATACATTTTGATTTGTTAGTGTCCTACAGAGAATCTGAGTTAAAGAGAATTAGTACATTCTGCTGTGATAAAAATCTTAAATTACAATGTTGAATTAGATGCAGTGGCTAAAAATTTTATACATAAAAAAATGAACTCCCAGTATATATAAAAGAAAATTGTAATTAATGGAATTTTAAAAATATTGAACTCCGTGCGAATTATTCGCACGGGCACTACTAGTGAATTAAAGTAGTGCAACAAAGAAAAACCACTTCTGTTGACGTAGATGTGTAACTTATCGAGATGATCTGTCGAAGAATTTAGCTCCGTCAACATTATGGGCTCGTTACTCTACGTTAAAAGCTATTAATATAATAACCTTGTGAAAAACCGAAATCAAAGCACCTGAAAACAAATTATCATATTGGACGTGTTGATTATCTTGATGTATACCGATTAGAAGAAATATTTTCTTCTACCTTCGTTCCTGATGTGGAAAAGTGTTCAGATTCCCAGTCTATATCCATAAATCCTTTAAGAAATGAGCGTTTTTCCTTTCAATTTAATAATAGTTTGGTTCATTTTGCTATTAATGATAATTCTGAAAAGAAATAGAAAAATGTAATGTGTAGGCTGAATACAATAAAGATTTTGAGTTACGCATAACGTATTTCTAGTTTACTGATAATTAATTTCTATTCTTTTACTTGAGGAATTGCGTTTCGCTCACGGCGTGTTAAAAAATAGTATACGCAATGCAGGCGAGAAGTGATTCCCGCACTCGTCTCTTTGTCGTTCGAGCTACGAGTGGACGACAAACTCGACTCGTGCGTGAATCACTTGTTTCACGCCCTTCCTATGTAAATCACTATTCTCTACTAAGGTCGCACACATGTGAAAGAACTTCACTCGAGAAGTTACCTTCTGTTTCCTCATACAAGCAATATACACTTACCGTACTATTTTTATCTTAAAAATTCCAAAGACAAAAATTAAAGAACTTCAGAATTCATTTAGAGAAAAAAACATCGCAGGTGAAGGCGTACATTTCTGGAACCTGGGTTATGAGTACCAGTCCCTAATCCCGGCCCGGCGTGGCGGAAGTAGCAGGGGGAAGGGCCTTGGGCGGCGAACAGGCGCTGTGGAGGGGGCGTGTGCGTGTGTGCGTGCGCCGGACACGCGGCGGGCGCTGCTGCGTGCGCCCGGGGGAGCGTTCGCGCCGCTGCGACGTGCGCTGATGGGGAAAAATGATGTATGGGCGCGTGCGCTCCACGTGCCCGCCGTGTTCCATCGCCCTCCCCCGCCCTCCCCCGCCCTCCTGCCCTCCCGCGCCTCTGGCCGAGCAGCGGCCAACAGGGTTTTTCGCTCGGGCGACTGCAAACACCGCGGAATGCAGGTGCTCATTTCATTGCTTCCTCGATATGCTGGTTGTACTGCAGTTTGTGGCGACCGCCGGAGAGAAGAAGAAACAATATTTGAATGGCGTGCGAGGCTGTTGTTTAGACCTTTACTATAGAGCGCATTTCCTGGAAATGAAATTAAATCGTGTCAGAAAGTGCACTTTGAAATACGTGTATAACGCTGTATTTTAAGCTGACAGCAAATTTTATAAGCAATTGAAGTGTTTAAAAAACCAATCCTACGCAACAGAGAGAAATTTTGATATACAGAATTGCTGCTCAGGCTTCATAGCCGCCATATGCTCACTGGTTGTTAAAAAAATCAGCCCTTGTTTATAGTTAATAGTTCCGAATATTTGAGTGATTTTGATGAAAGAACCGTAGTCTAGAGAATTTTTTGGTCAAAAGAAATATAGTCCTTTACATGTAAGTGTTCTCCTTAATTTTTTTCTCAAGCACAACTTAACACAGTCTGCAAGGGTGATAATATTTATTTTGTAAATGCAGTTATTCTGCATAACCAGTATATTTGTTCTGGAAGTTTATAGATAGTGTATAATCTGTTCTTGTGGTGTATAAGTCCTTTGTGTTGTGAAACTGAGCAAGCAAAGAAGAAATTAACAACGACGAAATGGATTCTACGTCACATGTAGAAAGAACAGAGAGGAAGAAACGTATGCCAAAGAAAGAGAGGAATGCAGTTAGAGCAAAGAATGTTAATGGAGAAGCACATTTTAATCACAAAGGAATCTTTAAACGTTTTCTAAATATTTACTGTCGCCAGTTAACAGAAGTTTGTATCTAAATTTGTCCTCAGTGACAGGTGTTAATGTGAAAGAGAAAAGCACTGATAATGATGATAACAACAATGGCAAGGAATAATAAGTTGGACAATAATATTTCAAATATATTAAATGCATTATTCCTTCATTCTTGCATTATGCCTTCAAATATTGTAATATTACTACCCCAAATAAATAACTTTGATATACAAATTTCTCAATTTTTTGAAAAACCTCCTTAGTTTATTCACACTCCACACTATCTAATAATTTTCGTACTACAGTTCGAGTTTGAACAACCCTCAATCGTTCTTCAGTGTTTACGATAGCTTGGTAAACTGCACAACACTTTTCATTCTTCAAATGTCTACCAATTTCGTCATGGAATGTTTTTTCTCTCTCCTGAAAAACAATTTTTTTGACTATGGTTGTTTTAAAAAAATCAATTATATATTACTTAAAACATTTTTTGTTTCCAAGAGTAAATAGGCAAAAAACATGAGAAATCCGTTAGTAATAAGTTCAAACATGACACACAGTTATTAAAAGTGATATTTTATTTTTTAATTAAACATAAAAGTGTGAAACAAAAGTGTACAATGTCATCATTCGCATGATTAATTCCATGCAATTTACAAAATAACATTTAGCAAAACGACAGAAAATGAAATGCGAAAATGTTAATTTAGGAAAGAAAACAAACCACGAGCTTCAATGTACAGTAGTTTAATGACCATGCAAAACAAAAAGTACATTTGCCCTTTCGGGCATAAATAGAGCTGCCATGTTCCCCTAAGGGTCGAACACCACTGGCAGAAGCATTTCAACAACCGCCGAACGCTCGTGGGGACAAACGACCTTGGTGCACAACACGGCCCCACACTTGCCGCGCGCGTGTTGCGCCTGCAATATTAATTAGATGGCCCAGCAGCCGGTGAGCGCAGCACTTGCGGGCAAGTGGCCCATCACGCCGTTTTGCAACGGCCCGGCTCGTTCCCTGTTGGTGGCAACAGGATATACTCAGATATTAGGGTTGAAATGAGCGAATTTCAATCTGACAATTGTTAATTGAATACCACTTGCCCTCCCGATGAGCTATCAGCGAGGTAATTGAAAATTCATCTATACATTCGCTTACTTTCTTAGGGTGTTAGAACGAAGTATGTGCTTTCCCAGAAATATATCTTATATATAGATGTTTCTGAGATGGTAATATCAGGTAAATAGAGATACCCCTACTTCGTTGCACGGTGGGTAGAAGCAACACAATCTTTATACATTTAAATGAACTGTTTGATATTCTGAATAATTGAATAATACATGTCAAATAATTCGTTGGCTAACAAACCTTTATATAGATTAGAATGTTTACTAATGCACTGTACAGGGTTTGTATAGGTTGTAACACAGTTTAAGGTCTAGCTTATGAAATTTAGGGTTCAGGACGAAGCTATTTTTTCGTTTATTTACTCAAAAATTTGTTTGCCGGCTCGCCTATTTGTTCACCGGCAGTCTATTTCGTAATTTCGTCTATTTCTAGGCATTTTGTAACAATAAGAAAACTATATTCAAGTCTTGAAGATAGAGCTACTGCTTAAAACTCATAATCGAGAGAATCCTCGACCACTATCAGTAAGCATTTACCGTAATCTTTAGTAGCAGGTTTCGCTAACTCTCCATCCAACGTTTTTCAAATTTCAAAAGGTTTATCCATTTTTTGTGTGAATTGTAACAAAGATATTGATTAAACTAAAGGCTATGGTTCCGTCTGACCATCTAAATCGCAACACATTACAATAAATATTGAAAATTGGGGAAGATTGTACTCTGTGGGTTAACATGACGTACGCCTCAGCAACTGAAGCACGGTCATAAAAGTCGAAGAGGTGTTGTGTAGAATCCGAACGCATTACATTACCCAAAATTTATATCAAACACTACTGTGTTGAATAAATACCTGCGTGAAGTCTTACATTTTGTGGTTTTTATTGTTCTACAATGTAACGACCATTGAAAACAGCCGCCATTGAAAAGCGCACTCCATTTTAGAACGTTTGATAAAGTCGGAGCCACATTAAGCAGGAAGCGTTAATGTGGGCGGGGCTGAGGGGGTCGTAGTGCCATGTGTAGCACTTACCGCGGCCACACGGAGGCCACACGCAGGCCACACGCTGACGCCACTCGGTGCCCAACGCGCATGCGCGCGCGCGGCAGCTGCCGCCGCCAGGAGAGGCGTTTTGCGGTGACTGCTTTCGTGCTCGAGTGCGCAGGAGCAATGGAGCCAGCTTGTAGCCGGCGTGGCAGTACTCTGTATGATTCGTTTATAAACAATATTCCCGGGAATCATTGAAAGAATTGAGGAATGGAAAGATCGTGCCTGGTCGATGGCTTCATTGTAGAAATAACGGAAAACTACCGATCAAAGTGCCGGTAATTAGAATTTTTCTTCAGACAGCCGTTAAATTCTGCCTAGGGCCCAAATCCCGCCACCGTCAGGACTCGAACCCAGGACCTCTCTGTTCTAGACCCTGCAGTGACTACAGCTGCTGCCTTGAGCCATTTCGGCCGATAATGACTCTTGCGACCCTACAACCGTGGACAGTGAACTGAGGGTCAGTGCTTTAGTGAGCAAACATGTGGGGCTGTGGAGCTTTGTGTTAATGGTACTCGAGGTCCCTAAATAGCCCCCAGATGAAAATATGTAAAAAAGCTATATCAAGACAATAACCAATCTACGGACTCGAAGTTGCAACTGTTATGGACTTCAACTTAACGGCAGATAGAAAAAGTGTTTATTTGAGGTGGGGTTAAGAGAGGCGATACCTGTCTTCAAGAAAATGAGATCAACACGTCCAAAACGTTTAATTTGGAATGTTACAGAAGCATCATTACTTATGAAGCAATTCCAATGACTCGAGGAGAGTAGTTATTATAACATTATATATTTTTATAATAAAAGTGAGTTTTCAGTCGTGTTATTCGTATACTGATTCGGTACTAATTTGTTAATGTATGAAGAATAAACTGTCCAAACAAGAATGGCGTATCTTTAAATTCGATGTCTTAAAAAAACATTAAAGAAGGAAGTGCAGTGTTTGGCCTTTTGCCCCAAGTGCGGGATAAAAGTCCCAAACAAAAGGAGCAAAAGTCCGAATATACAGAACATCGAAACTTTCTTAGAAATAAATGAATAATGTTTACATGGTTCATACCATTTAATTAATGTAATATCAGCTTTATTAGTAAATGATTAAATGTGATACATAGATTCTAAAAGTCATCATAATATAGTCACCAATTGCAAATTATATTCCGATAAATAAAATTAAATCTCAATACATTCAAAGCAGATACTGCATACATTAATTCTCACACAAATAATACAGAAATTACCTTCCTTCACAGGAAGTGCAATTTTCATACCACCACTCTTCACACGAATCACATTGGATCCAGACTTCAGTGAGGGGAGGAGTGTCCTCGAATTCCATTTCGCAAGCAGGGCATAACCTTTAGAAGTATTTTCAGGGGCAACTGGTGTATTATTCCTTTCCTTTCCTCTCTTGGTTGCAAAGCGATTTATTATTGGCATTTCTGGGCTGCTTATTCTCCATTTCAAGTGCAGTGCTATCTTGTGAGGGGTCGATGTCAGAATCGTGCACTTCTTTCCTCACCGCGTGCGTTTTGTTTTGGATCTTGTCTTTGGGATAGACATAATGTCCCATACAGTGTAATGTTTTTCCGCGATTCTCTGAAGTCTGCCAATTTGGAGAATCGCATTTCTTTGAGGGTGTTGTCACCTTGCTCATTACGTAAGAAGATGGCTTTGGATTTGTTTTTATCACGTGACTACCTTCTTCAGGATCTTTTCCATTAAATTCCAACTCATCTTTCAGTGTAGCGGGAAAAATGGGTCTCTGGTCTGTGACCTGTGACGGAAGGAAGACTTCCTACCCAAATTTGAATTTGACAATGGGTACAATACCACAGACAGCTCTCACAGCCTTTTCAGTCGTACAATTCATCATATATGATTTACCAAACAGTTCCGCTACCTGGAACTGGGTGATGACTATTCCTGAATAAATGTCTATATATGCTATAAATGTCTTCAAGTGGGGCAGAAGTCCGCCAGAAATTTTGCTCCGGCGTGAATCCGGACCCTTGCCCCAACCGTCAAAATAACACCTTTTAATTTGTGCTGCCTTCTGTCAGACATCTATGAAACTATTTACAAGTGCATTGTGTAGGTCACATTTCACATATCCATATTCTTAACTTTAATTTGTGTTTTATTAATAGCTTACACGTTTATCTTGCAAAATTACATCTAATGAGTGAAAATTATAGGTCACCTCATTATCGCAACAGTATTCGCGCAGGAACTACCAAACTCACCCCACAGAACATCAATCATGACACCTTGCAATTTATATCGCAGAAGTGCCAATTTCACTACTCTAAAACAGTAATTACGCTAAACAGTTTCCTACCCCATGCGGAATTTTGACCTCGCTACTCTAGTACTCTATCCAGTCACCCCTAGTTCTGTGGTACCTTACTGTCAGACAAGCTTCTCACAGGAATATTCCGCCAGATTCACCATATGTTGCGTTATTATATGAAATGTATCATTATGGTCATGTACTAATACATTATTATGTATTATGTTACAGCATAAGTACAATACCAAAAAATGTAATGTATTTTGGTATATCTATTACAGTGTAAAAGTTTACTATAATGTAATTAATTACCTCATTCGTTCTAGAAGATGTGATGTACCATTATATTGCTCCACACAGTGACATACCTGCAAAAAATAAAATTAAATTAAAATATGCAAAATAGAATTTGTAAATTAATGCTCAGACATTAAATGACTGTTTTAGGGTCACTCCTCTCCGAAACAGAAAAAAATCATTTCGTCACATCTCACTGGTCTGATAACTGAAGCGTTTGTAGAATTACAAAACACCTGTTTCATGTTTAAACAATATCTGTTGCTCTACGGCAAGACAAACCACGGATTCAATTTAGAATGTATCAACCATTTACTGGAAATAAAATTCTTCTAGTAAAAACTGCACAAGTATTATTTGAAGGTTTGATATATGTGCACAAAAGGATTGTGGGGGATCTTGATATGCATTTTTCACATTTTATGGTGCATATCTGCCCTTTAGAGGTTCTTGTTAAGTTGTTCAGTATATGGAAACGAAGAATATAATAACTTATTCATGCCCTTAGCAACTCATTTCTCACGTAGTTAACCATGTTTCATTAAGTTATTGCCTTTTTGATTAGCTATTCAATCATTTCTATCAATTTATTTGTACTTATCCATGACGTGCTATTCTATATTACGAAGATACCCCTGCTCATTCAGTAGAAAACTATAAGTTATATCTATCATTACAAAGAATACTTCAATAATCACGATACTGAGAAAAACGAAAGTTCCAGGGAACGTGCTTCTCACCCGAAGCAGCTCCTACAGTAACACTTTACTCCTTCATCCCACTCAACAACGTCCTATGAGTTTTCTCCTGCTCATTCAGTTCAAATCTACAAGGTTATATTGCTTTATAAATGATATGGAGCATTCCGTGCTCCAGTCAGCAAACTGAAGAAAGAAGAAGTCGCCAGCGACGTGGTCCTCCCGCTGAAGCAGCCCTGTGCGCGGCGTCCTGGTCCTGCCGGAGACAAGGCGCCCGCATTCCAGCGTGATTGGCTGCGGCACCGCGGGCGATGAGCGACGCCGGCGCCTCGTAAACTATTCGCGCAAATTGGAAATTTTCGCCTCCATAAGTGTCAGCGCCGCTACGACGCGCGCCCAAGATTTATTAACGTCACAGACGCCTCGTCGCCGTCGCTTCGTTGTCGCTGTCGGAGAGGAGGATTAGCGAGTGGAAGAGGAAGAGAAAGAGGAGGGGGAAGAGAAGGAGGAGAAGAAGGAATACGAGGGGAAGAGCAGAAAGGAATAGAAAGAGGAGGAAGAGGAAGAGAAAGAGGAGAAGAAAGAAGAGGGAGAGGATATGGAGGAAGAGGAAGGAAGAACAGAAGGAGGTGGAGGAGAAGGAAGAGAAAAAGGAGAAAGACATGGAGGATTGATTGATTGAGGTGGAGAATAAGGAGAAAGACAAGGTGGAGGAGTGATTCCGGGCGCGTCAACGACTACGGACTAATTAGTCCCGTAAGTGTTGTGCGTGTTTTCTTCTCGGGGGTTGCGGCTTTCCCCGCTCGATGGCGAGATCCGGGGCCGACCTACCATCGGATAACGGCGTTTTCCCCAAACAGGTATCTCCCACCAGCAAATCACCACGACAGTCGGGATAAGTTCTATGTCCTAGACCGGTCTCCTGCATGTGTGGCAGTGTGGTGCATGTTAGTGTAAGTGTGTGTGTGAGGGGAGAGGATAGGACAAGGAAGACTAAGGATAGATCGCGCGCGGTCCGTGGCCCGTTTGGTAGGGTACTGCTCCGGCATTCGCCTGGTGTTGATCGGAGAAACCACGGAAAACTACCGATCAGAGCAGCCGGCGCTAGAATTCTCCTCCAGACAGCGACTGAATTCGACCTAGCTGAAAAGCTAGCGTCGAAAATCCTGTCACCGTCAGGACTCGAAATTAGGACCTCCCGGTCAGAGGCGCAACAGTGACGTCACTGAGCCACCGCTCCCGGTAAGGCATGGAGGAAAAAGAAGAAGGAGAAGTAGAGGAAGAGGAGGAGGAAGAGAAGGTGAGAATGGAATGGAGATGAGAATGGAGATGGGAGGAGGGGGAGGTGAGGTGACAAGGCGGGGTCGAGCACTCGTCAGTCGGGCGACGCAGGGTGACGCGCCGCCCGGAAACACCGACGCAATTAACGCGCAACGCGCTCGCACGACGAGCCCCGAAATGAATTTGGTGGAACGGACCTCGCCGGAGGTTCCCAGCTTCCTGATGAGTGGGGTGGGGGTGGGGGTTCTCGGAAGCGTGGGGGCGGAGAAATACGCCCGATGACGTACTGCCCAAGGATGTGTGTTCGAGTGCCGCATAAGGCATGTTCGAATCAAACAATGTGGTTGAGGCGCTGAATGCGTTCTACACCTCAAGAACCACATTCGAATCATTATGTAATATATGATAATTTATATTCCATCCTCATTTACTCCCCTTTTTATCCATTTAGTGGATAACCACCACAATAATCTTGTGCTTAGCAAATGGGAGAACATTAGGATGAAAGCCTACGCTTAGGAGCTGAATATATAGTGGAAAAATAATTGTACCATGCGCCGTTTCTCTGAGTTACTTGACATTCACTGCTTTTCAAAACTTCTCAGCCATGGGTATGAATCATCTCCCTTTTACCTACAAACTTTTCTGAAACTTTGCTGAAAATGAAAATTTGCTAAAAAACAACCCCATGTAACTACCGTCTTTACAGTTTTAATTCACTTCGTAAATGTAAACAATATAAACTTATTGCAAACAGCATGGTTTTAATTCATTAAATTCCCAATTCTGAAATTATAATATGTAGTAACATATGATTCTCTCTTTTCAGTTTTTGTTCATAAATTATTAAGCGTCTTTTACTACATTTGCGTGCTTCCTACGAAATTGGCGTGATTAGACGGAAGAGCGGGCCTGATGGCCAGAGTCTCGCCACGTAAAATAAGGCATTAACTAACTAACATTAATGAATCTAGAGATGTAAACTCTTTGATAGTTTGTTACCTTGATTTTGATAATCCTTAAATTACGCACTGAAAATGAATATCTGCAGAACAATAAAGGTATCTCTTACCACACAGAGTATACATTAATATTTTTGGAGAAAAAAATAAGATTTTATTATGTTAAAATAAACACGTCAATAGCAATGTAAAAATTATCCTTGGAGAGATATACGGATATAATTTGCAATGTCATTTTTAAAGCAATTTCGTCAATACTAAGTGAGTTTGAAAGAATGAGTAAAATCTCTTTAAAACAATCAACTAGAATGAGATTAGCATTCAATACTGACCCTAATACTCATTAACCCTAATTAGCATTAAATTAACATCTCTTATTCCTCCCAAAACCGAAATCTGATTGTAGTATGATACTATATCATTCATGGGAATATCTAAGGTGCGTTCCCAACTATCCCTTGTCGCCTAAATATTTCACTGGCAGGAATAACTGTCCTTTACTGTGTACATCATCAAACGGTCCGCTGGATGGGATCAACCCAACATAGAATTATTTAATGAGAGGATTAATTGTGTATGAATAAACCATGAGTAATTACCGATACACCCTAATAACTCACTGACACAAATAAATCTTACAGTTGGTCACTGCGGTCACTGTTAGCAAAACATCATTGGTTCACCTAACGGCAAGTGAGATCAAGAGTAAAAAGTTACAGTTTAATCTATTCTAGATTTTAATGAAAACTTTGAAAGATCTCCAAATATATTAAAATTAATTAATACAACCAATAAATTTAATTACACAAAATTAGAAATAAATTTAAAAATAATGAATGAAAATTGATTTTGAGATGTTCATGCGATTCGTTTAATCTGTATAGACGTTTTCATACAAAACAGCGAGGATGCTTTGGTAATTAAAACTTACACTTATGCATGAATACCACAAGGGAAATTAAAATGTTAGTTTCATTACAAAAATAATTATTTTTGATAGAAGTAATTTCTCTTTAGTAAACACCAATTATAACAAGTTACTGTTTTACTCTCCATCTTCTTACCGACTGTAACAGTATTAAAGCCGAACATATAATTGTTGGAGTAAAAATAAACCTCTTTTGGTAAATAGTTTATTGTTCAATTTCGCAAACAAAACATTATCATGCACAAAATCTCTTCTCTCTTAGTGGAAACATGACATATTTCACTTCGTGAACTGATAAATACGCACTTTGTCTATCAATTCTAACGAGGCAATGTTTAAGGGGATCGAGAAAAGTGAAAAGGGTGGAAGATGTGGAAAGTATGAGAAAGGTTTTCAAAATTAAATAGGTACTTAAATATTGTTTAAAATCCTCTTTTTGAAGTCGGTTCATGTCATCGTTCGTCTCTACTATTTTTTAGGCGCGATAATGGCTTAATCATAATTCATTCATGATGTCTTGATATCTCCAATACTGGGTTTGATCACAATACGTATGGGACCGTCAACTAACGATTTTTGTTTTTCGTCGATATTTAGAGATTTATATCAAGAAAACCATGTGTAAGACAAGAGTATAAGTCAGAAAAATACATTGAATTCAGACTACATCAAGGGGTAGTAAATTTCAATAAAGAAAATTTTTACAGAACCCGAAAGACATATCTGCCTAAAATATGCTATTATCTATCAGAACCAGGATGTGAAAAGAAAGCACTCACGAACGCAAACAAAAGGAGATACTTTCTTCAAAATACGTACCAGCAAAGGAATGTATCTGAATCACTGATACGAGATGTATATGGATTCGAATAAATGTTACAATTCTTTAAATAACCAGCATGGTCAAGTGCCAAGTGAAAACAGAAATATTATCATAGAAATATAATCATTCAAGAGTGACAGAGGTAAACTTATCGATGACCATCCATGACCAAGCCCAACCCTCACGCCTCGCACGAGTCCGCTGCGAAACTGTCGCCTCTCTCGGCGGGAGCCAGGTTTCCAGACTGCGCCTGTTCGTAGGGAGAGGTCGACTTCCACCTTCGCGCGCAGTCCACCGCAGCCTCGCCATTGGTCAGTGAGCGAGTCAGCCAGCCAGGCCGCTGAGGCAGGTAGTCAGTGACGCCCACGCGTCCGCCGCGGCGCACCGCTGACAAACGGCGGTGGCAGCAACGCCCGCCCGCCTGCCCACCCGTCCCGAACTGGCCGCTCCCGCACGCACGGCGGCCAGCCCGCCCTCCCCCCGCCCGCGCCCGCCCGCACCAGCCCGCGTCCGCCCCCGCCCGCCCCGCCCGCCCTCGCCCAACCCCCGCCCACCCTCACCCACCCCTGCCCACCCCCGTCCACCCCTGCTCACCCTCACCCACCCTGCCCACCCCCGCTCAACCCCCGCCCACCCCCACCCACCCCGCCCAACCCCCACCCGTACCCGCCGAACCCCACCCCCACCCCCCACCTCGCCCCCGCCCACCCCGCCCACCCCACCCAACCCCCGCCCAACCCCCGCCCAACCCCCGCCCAACCCACCCACCCCCCAACCCCGCCCAACCCCACCCACACCCGCCCAACCCCCGCCCAACCCCACCCACCCCGCCCAACCCCGCCCAACCCCCCCCTCCCGCCCACCCCCACCCTCCCGCCCACCCCATCCTTCCGCCCACCCCACCCTCCCCGCCCACCCACACCCTCCCGCCCACCCCCACCCACACCCGCCTCAACCCGCCCACGCCCACCCCACCCACCCCGCCCACACCCGCCCACCCCCGTCCGCCCGCCCGCCCTCGCCCGCCCACTCGCCCGCCCGCGCCAGCCCGCCCGCTCGCCCGCCCGTCAGCACGGCCGGCGTGGACGCGCTAAGTACCGGTGGAGAGCGGCCTCCGCAGGGCTGCGGGCGGCGGCGGAGTGTGCTCCATCAATAATACATGAGCGGGCGCGCGCGCAGCGGAGGCTTATTGCAAATCCAGAGCCGCCCGGGCGCGCGACCGCGCTGGCTTACGCCTGCCTGAGACCGCGGCGCGGCCCGGCGCTGGCGGTGGCAGCAGCGGCCGTGCTGATGGCGGAGGTGGTATCGTGCTGTCTGAAACCCGCATCTCGGTGACGGCGGTGTCGGTGGCGGAGAGGGAGTGGATGGAGGGTGGCAGGCGTGGTTGTGGGGCAGCGATGGGAATGATGGAGGCGGTGACGTCCTGAGGCTCACGACGGAGCGGTGACGGAGAGCATAGTGGCGTGAAGGCGGGGCGGCTGGGAGGCGGCGGAGACCAATGGCAATGGAGACTGTGACGGCGGCGAGGGCGGTGGTGGGAGAAGGCGGGGGACGGGGTGAGGGATGGTGGATGTGTCGGCTCGGGCTGCGGGGGTGGAAGTGGAAGTGGCAGCGGGTGATGGGGCGATGGGGTGTCCGGGAGCAGACCGGACGCGCCTTGCCTGTTCGGTGGTGGGGCCAGCGAGATTTGCGGTGGTGACGGTGGCGCCGCCGGTGGGGGTCGCTGTTTTCGCTCCGCTAAGCGGGATTACGCGAGCGGCGCCCAGCGCCCCGGAAGCGCGCTCGCGACGGCAGGCGACGACCCGACGGACAGGGGCCCTGACGGAGAACACGGCACAGGCAGCGCGGGGGACGCGCTTCAGCTCCGATGCGGTGGCGTTACGACGGCCAGCACTGGCAACTGCGTCGCAATGGCCTCCGATTGGGCAAGTTCGCATCAGTTTACGCTAATGGGACACTGAGTAGCATTACAATCAAGACAGTCTCATTACGTTCAGGCTTCTCTTGGTCTCATTATAGTTTGCCAAATTCGCGTGGATGCATAGAAATTGGCACCTCTTTATTGAATGAGAGAAAACAATGTATCAGATGTTTGTTTCACTTTCGAAGTACCAACACGTTTCAAAAGTTTTGAACATAATAGAAATATCTTTTCCACCAAAATATCCAAAATTATTACATTCTTTTGTATTTAAAAACCAATGAAGAACGATCTTCTTTCATTATCCCTGGATGTCTTTTAAGTCATCATTTTAAGTCTTTTAAGTCATATAATTCACACAGCACACAATTTATTTATATTATGTGTTTATTGTTGCTTACGATTAACCTTATGCTGTATCATCCTTTAAGTCTATAATACAGTTTTACAATTTCACTGAACTGTTCATTAAAGGGAACTTTTCTAACTCGTACTCAGAAATACAATGAAGTTTTCTTTAACCCTGTAAGTAAAATAATATTTAATGAATTTGTCGTTATCCTAAAAATGGCTTAAGCCACACACGTAGTAGTACAAGAAACCGTAATCTTTATATGACAGCATTGAAAGTAAACGTTCCACTGCCAAACGGTCAAAACATTTCTCATTCAACTCCTGGTGACAAGATTATTGCTGACGCTGAATTTTGGTCATGACTCACTAGCGGGGCTACTTACATTTTCACAAATTCTTATTTTAAACTCAAGACATTTGGACATCCTTCCACACAATGATTTAATTCTTCATTGAATTAGTTTGTTCATTTTCGTTATCTTTACTTTAAGGGACTTATCACAACTCATGTTCATTTATTAAAATAACTCGTAGATTGTTGAAGCATTCTACTTACAGAAAATTATCGGGATTTACTATTAAATTACTCATTCTCAAACAATAATCCAATTATTAGATTATATAATGTTGAATATATTTAACATTTCGTATTAAAATATTTTCAATATTAAATATATTACAGATTTAAGACAGAGATGGCCAAGTGGCGGCCAGCGACCTTGTTTTATACCATCTGCAACGGATTTAAAATATATTAGGCTAATATTTTGAGACTACTTGAGGACAGAAAACAAGTTGTCAAAATAAATCAAGTATCAGTAGAATCAGAGAGAACAGTGATAAGTGGAGTTCCATGGGGAACCATATTTGAACTCCTTTTTTATTATACCTTAATATCTTTACCATTCTACCAAAGGGTGAGCTTATTCCTTTTGTTGACGACACATGCTTATTCGTATAATGCTGTTACGTGAAACAGAGTTCTTATTAAAGGAGATCAAGATATAATCTAATCATTGATTGGCTATGGCGGAATTTTCTTAACTTAAATATTGTAAAAACTTTCGTTATTACACATCGTAGCTACACTGGTAGTATTCCTGTAAATTGTCAAATCAAAATTCATATCAAAAACTGTGATAAATTAATTTGTGATTGTCTAGATACATATAGAGTGATGAAGACAAAGTATTTAGGTGTTGTGACATACCAATATGTCACTGAATATTGTACAATTATTTATTATAAATGGCGTCAATTAAAGGGGATAAATTATGTGAATATGCTAGCATAGCAACGGTAAGCGAGCCGTCGTCAAGGTCAACATATTCATGCAGTGACAATCGCGGAGACGGCTAGCTAATTCTATATAGAATTCTGGGATTGGCCGAAAAAGCAGTGACAGTCGTGAAGACGGCTAGTTCGTTTTGCAAGAAATTTAGAGATTGCCTAGGTACGAAAGTACATCAAATGTTATCTGCAAATAAACAATCGAATTTATGAACCGAGCTTTGCAGGGCTGAAAGAATACGAGAGACATTCATTCTGACTGATGCCGTGCTCATGAACGGATCGTGCTCCAATTAATGTTAGGAGTTTTTTTTTCTTTGGGGACTTGTAAGCATCTACTAGGGAATGGATATTGAGAGAACATCAAAATTGAAACTCTAAGTGTGACAGTGGAGCTTAAAATATTTCATGTGAACGAGTTGGAGGGACATTGAGGGCTTGGGCGAAGTTGTCAGTGATTGGACTGGAATGTTAGCAGCAAATAGTTTATTGATTTGATGAACGGTGATTGAAGTGAGCTTCCGAGAAAAGAAGAGAGAAGATGGTGTCTGGACCTGAGGACGGCGGCGTCGGAGATGGATAAAGATGGCCGAAAAAGCGCGCGAAGACATAAGGTTGGAACGGTCATGACAAACGTTTGATTTTATATTGGGTAAAGTTATACAATATAAACAATTATTTTAAATTGTTTAATAAATGTCCATGTTTTTGTGAAATGAATATATGATTTTTCATTGAGCCAATTCTAGCAATGAAGTAGAAAGATAGAAAGATATTTGCTTTTCAGATTCCTCGACCGAGTTTGTTTGAATAAGTATATTGCAGTTTATTTCAAAATGGCGCACCAACTGGGGCTGAATTTCTTTTAAATCATTCAGATTATTTCAATAGTGAGGCGGGAATTTATCATTACTTTGAGATTTGAGAGCTTGGTATTGTTTAAATTGTAGTACTGAAATGTAATTGGAAATTTTATTAATGTAGTAGTTGGAATTTTGAATTAAAATAGCCTTAGTGTTTCGAGGGGATGTATATTAGGATAGCTCCGTAGATGGAAATTTTTCAATAAGTAGCTGAATATAGTGTCGTGAGTAGGTGTTTCGTACGAAACACAGGTAGGGAAAGTCGCGACCGCGTATTAATTTTGTGGAAAATATTAATTCCTATTAATCGCAAATCGTTGAGGACATTCTGGAACATTTTTAACTCAGGCAAGGACGCGAGAATTGGTATCCCAAGGATTCCATGGACAACATTCTAATAGTCAGCCAAGAAGCCATCTATCAAGATATTACAGTAAGCGAACGAACAATATTGAAATCCGTACGGTGTTTTAATGTTTTTGAAAAAATTAATTCTCATTGGATCAATAGAATTTGAAATATATATATATATATATATATATATATATATATATATATATATATATATATATATATATATATATATATATAGAGAGAGAGAGAGAGAGAGAGAGAGAGAGAGAGAGAGAGAGAGTTGGTTTGTGTACGCTTCAAAAACTCAAAACGTTCTACACTGATTGAATTCAAATTTTGACACTCGCTTCAAAGATTGTTTTATCTATTTTCCGCGTTAGTAACATATCCACAACCGCGAGAAAATAGCTCTTTTAACTGTCATCTGTATACCAGCAACCACGCCATCTGTCGAGGGAACACTCACCATACTAGCTAACGATAACAGCAGTCATATGAGAAACATCACCTGTTCTCATTTACAATGTTTATTAACAAAAATCAATACAAAAAAATACAACCAACGTTCGAAAGTCAACTATTATGCCATCTTCATACGCAGACAGTCCATGCCACATGCAGGAATACGCTCAAGATGCAATGGCATTTTGACGGAGAGAAAGAGAGACGGAGAGAGAGAGGGAGAGATCATAACCATATTTGTTTGGTGAGTTTGCTTGAACTCTCTCTCTCCACAAATAATATACCCATAAGTAGTTGGACACGGCGGATTTGTAAGTCGACTATAAATTTTCAAATGTACCCTCGAAAAACATAATATAGTTATTTCATTTTCCCTCATGCAAAGAAATTATGGAAGATAACTCAGTCAGTGATTTTTTATTCCAGCTTCTTATTCTCAGCTTTTGTATTACAGCTTTAAATATGCTTTTGGAGTCATTCAATGAAAGTTTTTTGGATTTCAATGAAACTTCTCCTTCTTTTTGTAACAAAACAATGACTTATGATATTTCACAGGACGATAAAATTTGATAAGAATTTTGTGATTTCCCAAGTTCAATTTTTTCAACATCGCAACAAATTAATAGACAGCCATCTTCATGATTTGTGGCAGATCACAGTGATCTTACTAACAATAACTAATAAAGAAATATTTTCATTAACGCTAGGCACAGAAAGATAGTAGCAAGAGATACGAAATCTGTTATTTTGTGATTTGTGCGTTTTTTATTTCGAGATTGTGTCCTGAATTTTTTTGTTGACTTAGGTCTAATTCAATTAAACTTGTTTTTTTTTTTGTGTGAACAACATAATTATAGGAAACTAAAATATCATTGTCATTTTTATTATTATCCTTCCTTCATTTGAATATTAAACATGATATTAAAATGTTTGTAATGATATTTTTCATATTTTTTACTTGATTTATTTTGTTCATTGATGTGGATTTCTTTGAATACGTTGTGCGGGTCTCTCCTTCTTTTAAAACAAAAAAGTGGCTCTTTGGGAGAAGGAAGTCCCTGATTTAAGGGAAGATCATTTAAATTTTGAATTATTTTCAGCACGAATCACGGAGCAACTCGTCTCGCGAGTGACGGCGCGCCGCAGACCTAATAGTGGCATCTAGCGACGGTCTCGCACAACGTAAGTTTCCGCGCCTGCCAGCAGAGAGCAGGCGTGGTCGCGGCCGCCGCCCATGCAGCGGCGGGGCCGGAGGCGGGCGGCATGGGCGCCGGCATCGATCAGCGGCGGCCGTTGGACCCGCACCGCGCCGCGCCGCGCCGCGCCGCGCCGCACCGCACCGCGCCCGCCCACCAGCCAGCAGAGTCAGTGTCAATGCCACTACGCGCGCGGGAGGGGCGGGGCGGGGCGGGCCGGGCCGGTGGGTGGAGCTATCGACTGTGCCGAGATGAGCCCGGGGCTCCAGCGCAGTGGCAGCGAGAGGCGGGGTAGGCTGCCTATGCAAGGATGCCGCCCCGCCCAATCTAGCCCCTCCCCTTCCCACCCCGCCCCGCCCACGCTTTCCCCACGGTTCTCCACACTTTTTCCACGCTTCCCGTAGGCTTTCACCCCTGGGCTTCTAGGCTTCCTCTAGACTTCCCAAGCATTCCCTAAGCTTCCCCCAGGCTTCCCTACACGTTCCCTATGATTTCTCCAGGCTTCTCCACGCTTTCCCCCACGCGCCCTTTTGGGCACTCCCCACGCACCCTCACCCTTTCTCCGCGCTTTCCCACGCTTCCTCCAGGGTCGTCACCGGGAGAGGTGGCTCAGGGCATCAATTGATGACACTGCAGTGCCTCTCACCGGGAGGTTGTAGGATCGAGTCCCAGGTATTAATGACCTTAGCAGATGACGCGCAGGGTCCGTGGTCAGTCTGTTAGGGTACTGCTCCGTCATTCTCCTGGTGTCGATCGGAAAACTACCGATCAGGGCCGCTGGAATTCTCCTCCACACAGCGACTGAATTCGGTCTAGCTGGCGAGCTAGTTTAGAGAATCCTGGAGGCTCTGCACGCACTGACGCGGTCTCTTTGGGTTCTCTAGACTGCGTGTATTTTGGGATATAAAAAATATTAATCTTTAGGTGTGGAAAATATCATTGACGCCGTTGTTTATCTGTAATTTCAATTTTTGAAAAATATTGGTTGTAGCAGACATGTGAAGACAATGTTACAGTGATTGTTTGCAGGTTTGTGAGTTTCCACGTTTGTACGATGGCTATCATTGCTCTAAAAAATTAAGAACGTTCTCTGGAAATTTGCAAAGCCGATTTTGAGTTTACATATTATATATCTTTTAACATATTCGTTACAGAATCTTACCGTTTTTATTTCATATTTATGTACATATTTTGTCGTTTCATACTACATATTTTTCTAGAGTCTACAACTTTACCGAATTACCCCTTTCTATATTCAGAATGTGAGTGCTGGTTTTCCAAAACTCAATTTTCTCACTATACGTAATGTACAGAGAGTATTGTAAATTTGCGATCACATGACGTCTAGATTTATACGCATATTTATAATGCGTGAGAATTTGGTTTTGAAAAGTTATCTTGTTTGGAACATGTGGACTATTTGCAAAAAAATTTATTTCCAATGCCGTAGACTGGATTTATTATTTTATTTATTTTGCGTTTAATTTAAATTATTTTAATTTATAAAATTATGAAGTGAATAAAATCGTAATTCAGCGTCTAGTGATATCTCTAATAGTTTCTTTGTATATTAGTATACCATGCTGCAATGATCCATAAGGACATTGAAAATACTTCCAGTACAGGTAATAACTGATTCGCTCAAATTTCGATTCAATTATTTTGCCCTGGTCGCAAATTTATATGCACAGAAGTGTATGTCAGTAAAACGGATTTCAAGGATGGTGCATGACAATAACATATTATATTAAAAAACTCTGATTTTTTATTTGTTCCCATAAAAATCGTCAATAATGCTCCATATAATCCATTTGTGAAGAGTACCGTAAAATGGGCAATATTGTTCGAAAAATCGAATAGTGACGAATACCAGAAAAATATCCCCTACATAATCCCCAATTGTTTTTTCTTTTTTCTTTTTTTTAGATTCCCAACACATCGATTTTCGCACTTCTCTCGTAATCTGATCCATTATTTTGCAAATCGGAGGGAGGATGGTGTAAGCTCAGCTCTTCCGGCATTACCCTGCAATTACTTCTCGTCCCAATTGCGGCAAAGCGAACTCAAAAACGCAGACTTGTCCGCGTCGCCGGCCAGACACCTATGCTAATGCCCCGATTTCAAAACAAAGTTCCAACACGTGCGAAGCCATGCAAATATCCTCTCGCAGCGACGTATTTGGTAGTCTAATGACCACACTGCCCAGCAAGCGCATTAAAATTTCTCTATATATGCCCGTGCTTTATAGGAGCGTGCAAGCAATTCGAGGCGTGTTCACATCACGGAAGAATGAAATTTCCTCCATTCAGGAAATTCAGATGAACGGCGCCCCGCGCAATCGTTAGTACAGGCACGTGGGCGCCAGCGGTCGCAGGGACCGCGACGCTGCCGCCATCCATGAACGGCGCACGGAAACTCGCTTGCCAGTGTAGCGGCCTGCGCTCTGGCGGACGTCCGGCACACTGCTTGGAGAGCTACTACGGCCGGGGGCTGTTCATTCATGGGCAGTGGTGATTCGCGCTGAATGGAGGCAACCGACGGAGCGGAACTGTGCAGATTCGCCCTCGGTGCTCTCGTGAGTAATGCGTAGAGGGCGCTAGTGAACGTAACGAGCACGACCTCCCTCTATTTATTCTCACGAAATAATTGCCATTTTTCTTGTATACTTCTTAAATGACAAGTGCCGTTTCCTTTATAAATAAGAATTACTGCTAAGGTACGATGAACAAAATGAGATTTCAAACAATATATAAAAATGTATATGAGCTTATAATAGTCCTTTACATACTGAAATTTTAAATATTAAAACCTCACGTTGACTAAAATTTGAAACAAATATGTCGTCAGTAAAATGATACTCTTACATTTTGGAATAGTCTATGTAATAAATAAGAGAGTTGGGCTTACCGACTTCTTTCTTTGGCTATCTTAATTACCAAATATGGCATTACGTCGTCATTACCAATTCGCTAATCACAAACCTAATGTTTTCGATTGTTGAAAGATACCTTCTTATTATTTTTCCAAGTGGCATAACATGACAGACTTATCAACAATTGATCTAATTTTAAAATGTTGGGGAATTTATTCTCATTTTCTCCAAAATTTAAGCGTTTAATTTGTATTTAAAACCTAGACTAATCTCCTTTATCTCAAAAAATTATTAATCGGCACGATAAGTCTAGGTTATGAATATACACTAAACAGAAACATACTTCGTTGTGTAATGTAACCGTCTTATTTGATTAATTCTTTATTTGTTCCATTTGTAAGATAAAGATCATTAATCTGAATAAGTGTTGAGTAATCTACAAATTATAAGATAAACACCAATTATAAATTTCTAATGTCAAAGAGTCGTAATCAATTTATATTAATACAGAGTAGTAAATTTCAACTTTGTTTAGGGTTCCCAAAAGTAAACATTCAGAAGTGATTTAATGGACCATTTGTACACATCTTACCAATATTTTTCTAAGATTTGGATTAAACCAAAATCTGAACTCTCTTTTGCAAGCACTTCTTACAAAAAATTATATCTTTAATAATAGATAAAGACATCCACTATCTCCACGTGGGGAATCTAATAATGTAATCGATTTTTTTAGTAAAAAAGAGTTTATACGTATCCATTTAATAAACGTGTTTGTTAAAAGAATGTTGATCAAGATACAAAAGGAAGGAACACGTCTTCTTGTTCTTCGTCTTCTTCTTCGCGAATGATTCACTTAAGACCACGCGGAAACAACACTTTTTGGCCTTCTTGTTAGCCCAGTAATCTCTCATACGCAACGAATGGGTCTGCTTTCGTTGCTCAGGCCATATGTTTCGTTTGCCTATCTTTTCCACCTCGAAACTCCACTATGTTTGTACTTTTTCTAATTATATAGCGATCTTCTAAATTTGGAGATACTAATTCTCTAAGGTCCTTTTCTGTTTGTACATTTCAAGAAGATATGGGTCTGGTTTGTTGATCTGCTAGCATTCATTATTTCTAAATGTCCCATAAATTGGACTGTTCGCATTCGTATTGAATCTGTGCTTTTAGGAATTTGTTTGCTCATTTGCTTTCGGGGAATTATATCATTCTTGATTTAGGAGCAAGGATTTTTTTCATAATGTGTCGTTTTTTAACATGTAACGGATGCTTTAAAATTATATGTTGAAAGTTAAAATTTTCTGATGCATAGAGTGCTTCCGGTTTGATTACTGTTTGGTAATGGCGATTTTTGCAGTTCCATGACAAACAAGCACGAGGAACAAGCATTTGTTTTCTTTCACGAATTTGGTTTCTACAGAAGGGGATTGCAGTTTCTGTTCTTCAATGTATTATTTTTTTTATAATTTCTTTCCAAACTAATTATTAGTTTTAAAACGGTTCAATGAAATGGGTAACAGCAAACCTAAATCAATTAAATTATACTCTCTCAATTTGAATCAGTGAAAAGCCACTGATTGACAGTGACTATTCACTGATTGTGGTAGTTAAAATCCGACCACCGACAATCAGTGAACTGAACTGAATGAATGAGTGAAAATCGGGACCACTTTTTGAATCAGTGAAACTTCACTGCTTGAATCAGTGAAACTACACTGCTTGAATCAGTGAAATATCGCATTGCTATCCCAGCAGTAGCGGCTCGCGCTTAGGTTGCACAACCCCCAGAAAATGAAAAAGATCTCATTATATCTTAAGAATATACATTTTCCTTTTAAAACATGCATTATTGAAGATATTGCAGCAATAGCGATGTATATGAAATCATTTTGAAACGAAAGGGCGTCCAAATGGCGCTCTCTCCGGTGTCTGGTGCCTTGTCAGGAATTGCACCACGCTCTTGGTTCTATTAATGAAGTTATTGTTTTTACTGCTTAGTCCTTCGATTTAACACGGGGAAGAAATAGCTTTTTGGTTGAGCAACCACACAGCTGGCGCGTTGCGGAGATACTGCCTTTTTAAGTGAGATAGGTGAATACAAGTCTTTATTTAAATCAATGAAAAACATACAACAGAAGAAAACCATGTTCAGGAACTTTTCAAAACTCACTACGGAGAAAAATTGGCCTGCAGTTAACACTCTTTATTTTATGTACATATTATTGACAATTTTGGTGACAATACAACAAATTATGAAAAGAAAGTTGGGAAGAAAGTAGTGAAAGAATTATAATCCTCTTATAATTTAAATGTGTATAAATACATTTCAATGGATTTTTATGTGAATTTTACAATAAAAATAAATAGAGAACATTAAATGTCAAAATTTTTAAAGTAAAAATACAAATAAACATTTGATATTATTACAAGTATTTGGAAAGTTTTAGGGCAACTTAATCAGCTTCCTCTGCTAATTATAATTTTCATAATTAAAATCGGCAGCATTGCCAAGCTTAAAATTGGAAATGTTAACAGCACTGCATGCCTTTGTTTCTATGTACATATATATGTATACACATGTATATATACACATATATATGTGTATAAAGAAAACAAAGACTATTGTGTGTTGTTTCCTAAAAATTTGAATCTGCCATGCTACCGAACAAATGACTGATACCTGACACCGCAATGGACACCTGGCACTGATTTCAATGACAGGAATACAATTGATGAATGATGGCATGTGTCAAGAAGAGCAAGTTCTAAGCTATTAATTCACTTGAGGTAAAAACTGAGACAGGAATACAATTGATAAGGAATACAATTGATGAATGATGGCATGTGTCAAGAAGAGCAAGTTCTAAGCTATTAATTCACTTGAGGTAAAAACTTTAAATGGCTTACCAGATGAACTCCAAAACACAAATCTTCACAAGGAGCTAATTACAACACAAATATTTGGTAAGGTAAGAAATACTTTAAAAGAAGAGACATCAAAGTCTGGATTTCTTTAACAGAAAATCTATCAAAAGTATATTTGGATGAAGAGGAAAATTTGCAATTTTACAACTACTACATAGAAGAGATTACAGAGGAAAAAGTTGAAAAATCTACCCGAGTACCTCAGATGAAACAATTGAGAAACTTTTAAAGAAAGTTTTAGAAGATAAGCAACAAATATCTGAAGTAAAAAATTTGAGAAAAATTGTCAATGATTTTATTGTCAATACTAGTGAGAACCCGTCAAAATTTGACGGTGAGATCTTAGATAAATGTAAAATACTGTACCCAGACTAATGTTCACAATATGTTGCATTGTTTGGATCTTCGGGTTATAACGAAGAAATTCTGTGATGTGTAGTTCCCAAAATTTTGAACACGTATGGTCCATGACCAGGTGGCAATGCAAAATGGCCCACATATTCCAATAATACACGATATGACACAAAAGAAAGAGCACTATTATACTGACGGATATTGAATTGCTGTAATTAAATTTATTATTATCAATAGATTTTACATAAAAATGTTTATTTATTTACAATGTTGATTTGGAGGTTATGTTGTCCATCAATATTATTTCTAAAGTTTTTTGATGTGTCATTTGATTACTTCTGGCATATTGCTTGAAGGTAAACTTACTTTCCAATTAAGCAACACAGAGTAAACACGTTTGCAGAATTTCTCTCGCATGGGAAGTACAAAGCAGAACAAAACTGACATTTTCTGCGCTGACTTTCTCATTCTCTGCGTCCAATGTACGTTTGCTTCTTTGGGGGCGCGTGGACAACTATTCGGAATTCGACATAACCTGTGAACAATTTCACTACTTCAGTACAACTGAACCCACTGTCCGAATGTTCTCTAAAAAATACATCACAAAAGCAAATACATGCAAACTGTCAAAGCCACAATGCAATTATTACACTGAAACAAAACCGTGACGAATTGTAAACAAATCTCAACAATCAAAACAAAACATCAAGCAACTTGGACTCACATCTAGCGTTTCATATAATCGATTTTGAAACAGCATTTTTGAAGAAAAAATTGACTACTGATAAGCGTAGTATTAAAGAATGATTTAATTAATTCATTTACACCGCAAATGTTGGTGAATCAACACAATCCCTGATAACACATCTAGGGATCACATTCTTTCATTTAAAGGAAAAAATATTACAATCAATTCAGTAGAAGCTCCAAACGAAGCCATGTCAGAATGCTTTATTTTTTTAAATATATAGATAGATGTTTAATGGAAGAAACTCAAACGTATGCCAATCGATAAACGAGTTTGAAAAAGAGTGTGAACTCTGTTTTGTGGAAGAGAAATTCTAAAATTTTCCCTTGACAATGCAAGCGCAGATTGGTACTTAAGTATGATTTTGAAAAATACAGTAGAATCAGAATGGAACAATTGGAAAAAGAACGCACGCATAAAAGAAATCGGAGCTGTACTAAACCAAGGACAAAAATGGGGATAATAAGCCAGTGGCATATTTTTCGAAAAAGTGAGTGAAGCTCAAAAGGGAAAAAAAAGCAATTTACCTTGAGTGCTTGGCAATAAAAAAGGTTGTGATATATTGGCAACATTGGCTACTTGGAAGAGAATTTTTGGTACACGCCAATCATAAACCTTTAAAAAATTTAAATATAAAAGCAATAACAGATTAAGAACTGGGTGATTTGACATACTATCTGTCCCAATACAATTTTAAAGTTAAATATAATTCTAGAAAATTAAACCAAGAGGCAGACTGTTTAAACAGGCATCCAGTTCTAGAGCCTGATGAAAATTCAGATGACATATTAAAAATAGTAGACCTAGTGAAATTAGAAGAACTGAGAAATAAGAACTGGGTGATTTGACATACTATCTGTCCCAATACAATTTTAAAGTTAAATATAATCCTAGAAAATTAAACCAAGAGGCAGACTGTTTAAACAGGCATCCAGTTCTAGAGCCTGATGAAAATTCAGATGACATATTAAAAATAGTAGACCTAGTGAAATTAGAAGACATAAAAAAGAATCAAAGAAGATGCACAAAACTACAACACAATAAGAAAAAACTAATATTCTAAAATGAAATTTATTATAAAAATTTCAAAGAAGAGAAAAACTCTCATTATCAGAAGAATTTAGTAAAATATTACTAAAATATGTACACAATACTTATTGTCACCTGGGAAGAGCGCAGATGATAGATAAAGGAACACCATTCTTTACAGCGAAAAATATAAACATAAACATAGAGAAGATTTGTGAAACTTGTGACATCTACTTAAAGAATAAATCATGAAGAAAATCATAACATGGATTAATGTCACACCTAGGTTGAGCAATGTACCCATTCAAGATAGTTTCTATAGATACCATCGGAGGTTATGGAGGATCCCGGTCAACAAAGAAATACCTACACCTACTGGTCGACCATTTCACAAGATATGCTTATATTTTAACATCAAAAAATCAAAACGCTGATGACTTCATAAAACTAACTGAGGAAGTAACAAAATACCATTATGTCCAGATGGTACTAACGGATCAATATCCAGGAATAAATTCAAAAGAATCAAAACAATTCCAAGTAAAGAAAAAAATAAAATTGATTTTTACTGCCATAGATGCACCTTTCTCCAATGGTCTCAATGAAAGATTAAACCAGACTTTAGTGAATAAAATAAGATGTATTATGAATGAAACTAACAAAGAGGCTGCTATTGCTATGGACAACTATTGTGAAAAAAAGCTGTGGAGAAACACGAGACAGAGCATACAGTGACAAAATTCTCAACAAAATTCTCAACAAAATACTTGCTAGAGGGTAAAACCATAAATATCCTACCGCATGAATTAAAAATAAAATGCACAGCCGAAGATTTAGAAAGAGAGGAAAATAGCACTCAAGAATACAATAAAACTTCATAATGACAACAAAAAAATATTCAACCTACACAGGAGACAAATTGAATTAAAAAGGGAGATCTTGTGTACAGAGAACATGAAAATCACCTGAATAGGAAGAAATTAGATGAATTGAGAATTGGGCCATCCTCGATATTGGGAAAATCTTAAAGTCAATCTATGAAGTCAATACCGGACATAGAACCAAAGAATCAAATTTCTATGATATAACAAAACTAACTCCAATGGTAGAAGGTTATGATAATTGAACAATTGCAAAAGCATTGTTCGTTTCCCAGAAGGGGGGGTTTATTACAGAAACCCAAATGAGTTTTTATTTCAAATTAAATATTTGAAGGATATAATCATTATATACTGCTAAAAATGAAAAAAAATTGCTAATGATGTTGAGTATGCCAAATTTGTTGTAAATATTAATTTAAACAGCAAGTCAAATGCTGCAATGGGTGAAGGAATATTTTATTATTATTATTATTATTATTATTATTATTATTATTATTATTATTATTATTAAAAAAAGGGCAGATGTTAAAACCAACCATCACCCTGAACAAAACACGAATAGTTTTTCTATCCTTTCACCCATATCAAATATTGCTGGACATTTTTCTTGAAGGTTTTTCTCCTTTCCAATTCCTCCAGATGCAAATTAGAGCCCTCCTAAAACAGAAAAAAGATAGGTCAAGAAGTTATGCGAGGAAAAAATGGTTACTTTATTTTCAGATTACATACAAGATCATACTAACTGGCAGAATTATTATGAGGTCTGGATTGGGAACCTCAGGAATGGCTTTGATGTACCTTCTGAACTCCCACTCCTCTGCCAAACTAGCCTTGCCATGTAAATGAGTAAAATAAAATGTGTTTAGCGACTAAGGAAAGCAAGGAACACTGATCAAAATAAATCAGTATTACAGCAGTTTTTGGCAAATTAAAATACCTTTCAAAATATTCACATTGTTAGAGTCCCCAGTTAGCTCCAGCACTTTCTCTTACACTTCTTCAAAACTCCACTCCTGGACTGGTGTCAAACTAAATTGGAAAAACCAAAGAATGAGTTATTAGTTTGCTGGCATGCCCGGCTCTGCTGTGGTGTAATCGAGAGCATTTTGGACTTTTTACAAATTTCATAAACGAAATTATCCATTGCACGTCAGATATTTCACACTGTATCACCAAACAGTTACATTAAAACTCTTAAGTTACATAAGAAGTTTCCAATTTTATAACAAAAACAAATACGTGATATTAACAACGTGTTCATAACCTATTTCTTAGTATGGACAAATGCTCATAAAATAAAACGTCTCACAGTTATCAACAAGACGAGTCACAGAAAAGCGAAAACTACTTACCTAATGCAATTAAAACAATCTTCAGACACAGGTCAGTTTTCTCGCAGGAAACCTCTATTCCACTGGCTCCGCCGTACGATTTTGCGTACATTCACAACACAGCACGTGAATGACTGGACCAGTCGGTATAGTCATTAGTATACTCTCTGGGTATAGTGGCGCGGCCAACTGACAACCAATGAAATGCTGGCGGTCATTTTGAAAAGGTTCACGTATTCACTGATTGTCAGCAAAACTACATATTTCGACTGAAGATATCAGTGACTTTGCTCTCACTGATTGAATCAGCGACAATTTCACTGATTCATATTCAGAGAGTAAATTTAGCAATTGGATTTATCCACTTTTTCGTTTCCAGGGCTCTGTAATAGTTTTTCGGCTGAATATTCACCGTTTTTTCGTGTAGCATTACATATCTCTCTCTGTCTCTTTGTCTCTCTGTCTCTCTCTCTCTCTCTCTCTCTCTCTCTCTCTCTCTCTCTCTCTCTCTCTTATCCATATCGAAAAGAACATTTTAGAACTACAAAAATTAAATTAAATTTCACATAACTTACAGTCTAATGATGGAGTCGTGATCGAATGCAGAACTGTTGAGATTATTATTACAGGAACATTACTGCTTCACTGAACACAATTCAGTTAAAGAAATGTGTAATTATATGTCTGAGGCGGAGCGGCAGCGTTGGGGGCGTCCTGTTTCTGGAAGCTGGGGAGCGCTCGCTTAATTTTAAATTGCAGCTGGTTCGGGACCGTGATGTCACTCGAACCAGCGACAGGCGCGCTATCTGGTGTGAAATTTTGGTAATACGCGTATATGCGAACTATGCAACTACGTCTTCGTACTATTTTGCTATTCGTACTATATTACTATTTTTTGGTTATGGATATTTGGTTGGTTGGCTAGTGATTCCGGGCGTGTCAACAGCTTAGGTCATTAGTCACGCAAGTGTAGTGCATGTTTCTTTCCTCGGGAGATGGCAGTGATCTTTCACCGCTGGATGGCGAAATCCGGCGACGACCTACCGTCGGTTAGAGGGTTTGTCCGCTAACCAGGACTCTCCCACCAGCGGGGCACCGCCCGAGCCGGAACAAGCTCTAAGCTCCCTGACCGGTCTCCCGGAATATGTGGTAGTGTATTGCATGTTAGTGTGTGTGTGTGTGTGTGTGTGTGTGTGTGTGTTTTCTGCACTTAGGATTTTGTATTTGTAGCAAAGGTAATGTATTTGTACTTGGTATCTTAGACTTGAAATGCAGTATTTGTGTTTTTGTATTCTTGAAATTACACTTTATCATATAGTTGGAGGTCTATAAGTGTACTTTATATTTGATAATTGTATCAATATCTTGTGTTCTGCATTTAGGATTCGGTATTTTATATATATATTGAGACGAGCTCGAATATACGCCCTGGTAACGGACCGGACCATATAAAAAAATTCCCAAAATACCGTCTTCGGCAGTTCGCTAATTTGAACGCGGCGCGAGAACCCCGTCACTGTCTGACGTCGGCCGCGGCCGCGTCGAGCGAAACGCTTGTCCACGAATAAGAAATTCGAAAGATAAGCTTGGGAACGAGATCTTGTGATTGGCCGGTATCCGAAAAACGAGGGAAGCCAACGGCAAGAAATTTTTTCCGTTGAAAGTTGAAAGAGTCTCAGAAAAATCTCGGAGGAGGACGGATCGCTGTGGAACGCGTCTCACAAATCACGTAAAAACCGTTATAAGTGATGGTTAGTGAAGAGAAACCTGTCGCGAGTCGCTAGCAGTGAACTTCACGCGAGATTTTTTCATCCAAATACGGGAAGAGAACGAACATTGTACTCGTTTTTTGTTTGTTGATAACTCACAACGGAAAAAGAACGTGTATCAGTGGGAGCGAATTATGTGAATTCAGTGAGGGCTGAATCGGACTCTTTTCCGGCGTACGCCGAACAGTTTTCTGCATCGCCGCTACGTCACATCACCGAAGCAAGGAGCCAAGGCGATAACCATTCCTGAAAACACCGCCAGAGAAGCATTTGTGTTGGGGAAGGAAGACGGGCGCAGAGGCGAGGCCGAGGCAATTCTCAGCCGAGAAAATTGGTACGGAAACGCAGCGGAAGGAGGGGCGGAGGATCGTGGAGGCCAGGCTACCCCGGCGCGTCGCCAACACGAGCCGTCGCGGACCAGCGCAGCGAGAGCCCCGGAGGTCGCGTAGGGCGCGATCGCCACGTCCCCAAACGCCGAGGCGCCAAGGCGCCGCTCGCAGCACTCGACTAGGCCAGTTCACGTAAAACCCCATTGGAGAAGCGTGAGTACCCGTGCGACAGAACGGTCGCAGAAACGAAAAAGATGTAATCGAATAATGTTAAACCACACTATTCTTTTAAAAGCTTTTCAAATATTACGCATTTCAAGCCACATTTGTGAATGCTGGCGTGTGGAACTCTTGAATGAAAGCTATGTTAAGAACATAAGTGATTAATTTGCTTTAAACAAGTCACCCAGTTAATTGAGTGTTCAAAGAGGTTTATAAAGTGTTCAAAGTTCATATAGTAAATTTAACTTTGGTCTGTACTGAGTTTTCTAAGCATTGGTGGTTGAAGTGTATTGTGAATTAAAAACCACTTTTAAGAAACGAAAGCAATTTAGCGCAGGGAATTTAAAAATTTGTGTTCTTTGTGTCCTTAAGACGAAGGTATTCCTACACCAACTGGTGCATGAATTACAAATTATTTAATGAATGATGAAATAAGGTGTTTTTTTATGAGGTAGCGATAACTGCTTCGAATATGCATTTCCGAGCACGAAGGTTGTGTTCTAAATGTGATTATTTGTGAAGGGTTGTTATTTTTGTTGAATTTGTGTGTTGTGTTTTTTTTGTTTCTTGATTGTAGAATATACAGCCTTGTATGCCAGAGCCACAAGTGTTTTGCTTTGAGTACAAACCTGCCCGTATTCCCCACCCAGGTGCATTTTCAGACATAAGCCTCATCCAGGCAAACGATTCGAAACAACTCGAGAGGTCTGACGTCGGGACGGCAGTGGACTGTCGAACGACGCCGGTAACGCCCACGCGATCTCACACATCCTTAGGGCTAACGACTCCTCGCAACAGAGTTGTATTATGCGCGGCGCGTCGGAGGGAAGGCCACGACGTGTGTTCCGTCGCAGTATTTAGGATTTTCTTATATTGCATTAGTACTTTATATCGTGTCTTTGTATCTATATTTTTTGATGATTGCTTGTAGCCATTTCATATTTCTGGTTACACATAGTGTGATATTCATGACTATGTACCAACTTGGCAGGTTACATGTCCATGTAGTCAAGTGTAATGTTGAGTAACGTTGAATTGTGAATACATCAGTTAGATAGCCCTTGCTAACAATTGCAAAATTAACAAGCCAGTAAAATGTTTATTAGTCATCGAAACAATGACCGGAAACAGTGCACTTTGGATTTGTTTTCTTTCTCAAAATAGCAAACCTATCTAAATTTGTGGTTGAGAAAAACGACTATGCCAGTAATTTTCTTTTTTAACTCAAGTATAAATACTAAATATACTTCGAAATTTCCAGAGATAAAATATGAAAAGGGGAATTAGGAAGATAAAATTTAAAAAGAGAAGCCTATGGGTATTTATTGATCTGAAGGCAATCTTTGACAATCTGAACAGGATAATGTTGTGAATCATTATGCCAACATTAAGAAATTGATGAGATAATTAATTGCTTAAAGATACTATTCAAAGAAACCGTTGCAGAGTGAAGATAGAAGGTAAATTTAGCAATAAGTTCTGGATCAATACAGGGGTTAGTTTTCATACGCCCATTGAGCCCCCTTATTTTAAATGTATGTAAGGTAGGTTTAGAAGAGAAGTTAAGAAAGGGCCAGGATGCTTGGTTATTGGGGGTAAATTAAAAATTTGGTCTTTACAGGGTGGCCAGCGAATCTGGAATCCTTGAAAACCGAAAAAAAACGGGAATTTGAAGAAGCCTGGAAAAAACGAAAAAAAAACGGGAATTTAATTTGAAAACGTGGATTTTTCGTTATTTCTAGATTTTACGCACCATTTAGCACAAATTCACATACTGCATCGCATTCATTTAAGTGCAGAATTAAACTCGGTACATGATAATGGCGAGTGTTAAAATCGAAGTATGTGTGAGAAGTGTCACAATTTTTATTGAGGATTGCGAAGTTCTTGACTCACTCATAACACAACTTCAACCACTGCCGCTTGTATAGGTGCAACATGGATAGCAGCACTCCATAGCAGGTATGGTTGCGTGTGGGTTGCACTTGCATGGACGAGATGTTTGCGGAACAAACGTCTCGCCGTGAACTCAAGAGCTGAGTTTAGATTATTTTTTTTATTATTATTTATAAACATTACTACAATGCATGTAAGTTTGAGTTCCGATTCGTGTCGCGCCTCTTCTTTAATGACATTGGCGGTACCACTTTGCTATTTTTCCGATCGAAACGACCATGTTATCACATCCATAATATTCAAAGGGAATTTTAACTTCTTTTGTAGAATAGGGCAGTCGAAGCTATCTTTGCTTACAGTCTATATGGAGATTGAGAGTGACAGTGGCCGAATTGAAAGGGAACACGAAGAAAATGAACATGCGGAGATCTTAACGGAGTTGCGCGCCAGGAAATAAGAGTAGACCCTATCTCCATCGCTGCAGTGTTCCCCAAGGCAGCACAGGTAGTAATATGACATTGAAGTTACAATATTGGTACCAATTTGTGGTACTCAATTTTTTCAATGTTTCTTTCATGTAAAAAATAGTGTCTTTATTTGAAGAAAAGTTGTTTTAAAAGGTCAATGTTTGACACGAAATTTCGCAAAAAATACTCATTTTCGAAAAATTGAACATGACATTATTTAAAGGTCTGTAAAGGTTTGATGATCACATTTCACAAAGAAAAATATATCGTCATAACTGTTGTTATAGAGGGGTTGCAATTTTCAAAAATCGAAATTTTCAACGAACATAAGACCTGCACTCTTGAACGACTTAAAAGGTCAATGTTTGACACGAAATTTCGCAAACAAAATACTAATTTTCGAAAAATTGAACATATTTGTTAAAGGTCTGTTTTTGATCACATTTCACAAAGAAAAAAATATCTTCATAACTGTAGTTATAGAGAGGTTGCAATTTTCAAAAATCAAAATTTCCAACAAACATTAGACCTGCACTGAGTCCTTGATATCGAAATATGGATTCACGGCAAAACGTCTGACCGTCCGTCTGTCCGTCTATGAAAAATGCTAGCGGCTAAAACATTCAGCAGAATTTCTACAAAATTAATATTCCTCAATCGATCTGGCTGATGTCGCGGCCCTTGAATTTGAAACCGATATTTTAATTTTGGGGAATACTTTACATGAATCCTTTAGGATGTTTTCAAAAAATGGCTCCATCGTTTTAGATTAAGTTTTGTTGTTGGTTAGTATGCGTTTGAGAATGGTGGAGGTCTCATTATGGTTGAAAAATCTGATTTTTCGAAAATTGCACAAATTCAAAATTTGTTCGCCTTCTTCCTACAACTCCAAGTATGAAGATAAGAGATTTTTCCCTTCCTTAAAGATAGAATTGGAAATAATGTCGTGTACAATTTTTCGAATATGTGAGTACTTTTCGCGTAATTTTGCGAGTAAGTTCAGGCGAGAAAATATCTGCTGCTTTATCTCCGCTTGTTTTGTTGAAATGAGGCGGACACCTTACTTTAAATGTACGTAAGGGCTAAAGAGGTTTTCCTTGCGCATATTCCTAACCCAAAAAGCGGGAAGTGAAACTTTTTCCTTGGGTGCGCAGGGGATGCACGAAGCTGGTCGGTGACGCCAGGTGGTGGCCGTTTCCAGTGCAGCCACTGCAGCTATTCCACCAACGACACAGAGGATTGGACCAGACACCAGCGCGTGCACACGGGAGAGAAGACTTACGTGTGCAGTGTCTGCGCATATTCTACAAAGAATCAGGGTCACTTAAACCAGCACGTGCGGAAACACACTGGGGTGAAGCCGTTCAAGTGCACTTTGTGCCCCTTCTCTACTTCGCAGCGCGGTAACCTAACTGTGCACATGCGGAAACACTCTGGGGTGAAGCCCTATAAATGCACAGTCTGCGAATATGCTACAATACAGCTCTTCAATTTAAATAGACACATGCGTACTCACTCCGGGGATTAGGTGTTTGTGCTGTAACTGTGGGATTCATTATTGACAGAGGGAGGAATTGAAGAAGTATAATGACAAATTTCATAGTGTGTTCTGTGTTAAATAAAAAAACCTGTATGCATTCACGCGTACGGCGTCTTTATGTAGTTTTTTGTATTATATTTAGTGAAATGATTGAACATTAATTTATGGTATTGCTGTAATGATTGATAATGATGTAATAAATGTCTTTGAAATTGTGATTTTTCTTGGTTGTGCAATCCAACTTTAAGTACCACCGAATACTTTATTGTGAACTCTTGTAACTCGTTATCGATTCTACGTATGTTTGTTGCAAGAAGGAATTTTTTTAGATTGGTTCTGCGAGATTACGTGAAAGATGGCGAATTCCATATTTCTCTAACAGCAGATCCTCTCTAGCAGCAGATCCTCTCTAACATACATACAGCCTTGAGTGCTCTCTGGTTAGAAATATTCCTCTCTTGGAACAAGCAAGCTCAACATGCTCCCTGAGCAGTGACAGAGGCAAATGCGATTTGGATGGTTAAGCTTGTATTTTCTGGTCTTCATATCATAAGAAATTACTCTTGTACGGAAAGTTATTTCAACTCCCTTTTGGCGTATTCGTAAAATACATCTTAACACGTTCAAATCATGTAATAGTAAGGTTTGTAATTACGACGGATACTGGTTGACCAGTTTCAAATTAAAATAGTAAGGTGTGGTACGACAGCGAACAGCTTTGCGGATACGATGACGAGGGGTTCAAAATTTCATTGTATCCGACATACTTTAATAGCTTCGTTTCTTATTATACATAGTGACGAGCCAACCCACACCCGGCTTGCCTCACAAAGCAGCTTATGCTCTAGGGGACCCCTGATTGACCACAAATTCCTGAAGAGCTTAAAGAAGAAGTAGTCATTTATTAGAGAATAAAATGAAAAAACACTGAAATTATCAAAATAAGTCGGCGGAGTCAACAAAAACACAGTTTATTTGAAATTTCGTTACAAATTTTCATAATGAAATTAGCACCAGGAAAGAAAGTCAACGTTGTTTTTTGCCAGGATAGCACAACCAAGTCCAGAAAGAATGAACCGATCAACGGAAGATGTACATATGTGTAATTCGGTCACCAAACAACAAAGAGCACAGTTCTTTGACGTATCTTCTGTCGATATACTACACGAGTCGCTCACACACTATCTGTTCGTTCCCGAAGACTCGGCTCTGCACGTTTTGTCTCGAAGGGGCAGCTAGCCCTAGTTCTTGCGGCCCTCCAAGTCTCTGGCGTGTTTTGGTGACATTACCTTTTTCGTGTATCATTTTGGAGGCATTTCCTCGTCGCTCCTTGCATCTCACTGCCTCCTCACATACGTCTGTCTCCTCTCACGTGATCTAAACTTCTGTGTACCCGTCCGACACCCTGGACATCCCTCAAGGTTCTGCCCCATACGTCCGTCCCCTCCCACATATCTCCAGCTTGTGTCTGACACACGACCGATACCCCGGACATTTCCCAAGCTTCCGCCATGCATGTCCGTCCCCTCTTACGTGTATTTTGCTTCTCCCTGTGCGTTTCGCCCTCACTCGTCATCCCACCTTGTCACGTGTTCTGTCGCGTCCGTCTCAAGGTCTTCGTCTCGTGGAAGTTGTCGTTATTCGTCTTTGGTCACGTGTAAAGTGCATCCCGGAACCTTTAGGATGGGTATCCCCGAAGGTTGCGCTAGTCTGAGTAGTCCCAAATTTGTCCCAAAACTGTTCGTCAGTGTCAGAGTTGGCGACGTCCCAAAATATATATCACGTGTGTCACAATTAGGGGGCCCCTTGAGCATAAGCTGATTTGTGAGGGCATCTGGGCGTGGGTTGGCTCGTCACTATGTATTATAAGAAACGAAGCTATTAAAGTATGTCGGATACAATGAAATTTTGAACCCCTCGTCATCGTATCCGCGAAGCTGTTCGTTATGGTACCACACCTTACTATTTTAATTTGAAACTGGTCAACCAGAATCCGTCGTAATTACAAAACCTACATATTACATGATTTGAACGTGTTAAGATGTATTTTACGAATACGCCAAAAGGGAGTTGAAATAACTTACCGTACAAGAGTAATTTCTTATGATATGAAGACCAGAAAATACAAGCTTTACCATCCAAATCGCATTTGCCTCTGTCACTGCTCACGGAACATGTTGACCTTGTTTGTTCCAAGAGAGGAATATTTCTAGCCTGAAAGCTCTCAAGGCAGAAGGAGGAACTGCTGCCTGTATGTTCGAGAAATATGGAATTCGTCTTCTTTCACGTTTCGCAATATTACCCATCCTTCCCCTACTTTTGTATATCTATAAATAAATTGTGTCCTCTTAATTATTGCCAGCTGTAGATGGGAAGATACATTTAGCTGAGGCGCAGTGGGTTTTGGATGGCGCGAATAAAAACATCAAAACCCATCAAGTTCCCAACGAATATTTCTTGCTTGGAGGCCTAAATCTGAACCAAAGTGGCCCCAACGAGCGCCCCAAATCGAAACCCAGAATGTGCTGAACGAGGTTTTGCTTCTGTGGACTTCAAACCTAGCTGAGGGTTAATGAGGTTTTCCTTGCGTGGAGGTTTATACCTAAGCCAAAGAGCGCGTAATGAGGCTTTGCTCTTGGGTGCGCAGGAGGAGCATGGCGCGGGAAGGCGACGGTGGCGCCGCGAAGTAGCCGCTTCCAGTGCAGCCACTGCAACTTCGCCACTTCCCACTCCTCTCACTGGACCAGGCACCAGCGCGTGCACACAGGAGAGAAGCCTCACAAGTGCACTGTCTGCCCGTTCGCTACGGCACATGCCTGGTACTTAAAAGTTCACATGCGGAAGCACACCGGGGAGAAGCCGTACAAGTGTACGATCTGCCACCACACGACTACGCAGCTCTGTAACTTACATAGTCACATGCGTACTCACTTGGGGGATAAGGCATTTGTTCCGTAAGAATGTGGAATTCATTATGGACAGATATAGAGTTGATGAATTGTAATGACCAAATGGATTCTGTATTCAAAAATAATTTAATTCACAGTATCTTATGTAATTTGTAAAGAGTAATCTAATATTTTGTTTGGCGAAATGAATGAACATGATGTAATGAAAATATTCGGTAATGATTTAATAAATGTAATTGAAATAATGGATTTTCCTTTTTTGAGCATACATTTTTTGTCCATAAATGGTTCTTTCATTAAGGTCATGTACATTACACATATTGAAAATTAGTGTTTGTTGTAGAAACCCATACGATTAAATCGCACGGGAAGTTTAAAGTCGAAGCCTAGTACTTGTCTTAATATTGATTTACCTTATTCATCTACTCAGACAAGAAAAGGAAAGCTATCTCTTTATAACACGGAGAATCCTTAACGACCCTATGTCTTATGCTGAAGGCAGGTTTATGGGACATGGTCAATAGGAACCGAACATTTTAACACATGGTTAAAACCATGTGTTAAAACATAGTTAAAACCATGGTTCTGTCTATAGTGGTGTACTTCGGTTTTCATAATGTCGTTTCATATCGTGGCGAAAGATGGCCTGTCTTCACGATGAAATATGGCACGACTTTTCGCATCTTTCTCGCTCGTGCCGCTAGATGTCTTATGATCGCGACCGTATGAAGCAGTGCTGCAGATCCAGCGACATGTAGCGGAGCAACCTGAAAGACGCGAAAAGCTGTGCCATATTCCATCGTGAAGTCAGTCATTGACGAACCCCGTTATAAAAACCTAAGTACAGTTGACTCCAGTTATAATGAACTCGGGTATAGTGAAAACCTTGGTGATAGTGAACTTGTCACTGGTCCCGTTTCACTCACTTTACAAATAAACGTAAGAAGATTCGGATATAATGAACATGAACCTCAGCTATAGTGAACGTAGGAAATATGTCCAGGAAATTAGTTACCTTGTGGAAAAGAATATATCGTCTCAGAGTCACAAATTCCAACACTAGGCAGCTTGAAGGAAGATCGTGAGCCAAAGGTCATATTCGAAAAAGTCTCCCCTCAGGGGAAGTTAGTGGACGCGGAATGACGTTTCGCTACTGAGTTTCACTGCGGCAACAAAGGCCGTGTCCTGCGTGGGCTACAACTGGCGGCGGCGCCGCGCGATCCAGTTTCAATCTTGGTGTTACTTGACATTCCACGGGATATTGTGGGTTGAGTTCTACGAAGGCGAAAGGAAGCACGAGACTGTCACAGCCTGACGATGTGCGCCGTGCCGCGCGGTAAAGCGATCAGTTTCATTAGCCGCTTCGCCATGCCGCTACCGAAAGCATCTCGTATATTATTAGGTGAGTAGAAGGGTCTTCGGAGAGTGGGACGGTGTTCCAACAGTGCAAGGGACATTGAAGGGTGTCAAGACTGCATTACGATACTTAGACCCAGATGACAATGCAGAATCAAGTATGGAGAGAGCACGAACTCTGGAGATGGATCTAAAGAAATTACTAATGAAAAAGTACGAAGAAAACCATTGAAATTAATTGATACAAGAAGACGTCTCACCTGAAGTTAGGGGGCCTGGAATGGGCACCTCACTGATGACCGTATGCCACTCAGTTTCACTGTGGAAACAAAGGCTGTGTCCTGTGTGGGCTACAACAGGCGGCGGCGACGCGCGATTGCTAGCTTCAGTTTCAACCTTGGTGTTAGTTGATATTCCGCGGGACAAAGCGCGTTGAATTCTACGTACTAGGTGACAGGAAGCGCGCGACTGTCACGGCCTGTCGTAATCGCTGTTCTGCGCGGAAAAGCGATGAGTTTCATTAGCCGCTTGCGCCATCCTGCTACCAAAAGCGTCTCGTATGTTATTAGGAAGGGTGTCAAGACTGCATTACAATACTTAGACACATAAGACAATGCAGAATCAATTACGGAGAGAGCACGAACTCTGAAGAAGGATCTAGAAAAATTACTGATGAAAAAGTACAAATGAGACAATTGAAAATAATTGTTGTTGTTAAGGACATGAAGATATTTAAATTTTCGTGCTGTTAATGTATTTTGCTCTATATTAATAAAATAAATAGTTATGGAGAAATTCTATTTAATTTTGACATCACCGGATATAGTGACCCATAAATGTTAGTGCCCAGAAGTTCACTATAACCGGAGTCGACTGTATAATCTGGCCTGCTGTGCCCTGCTCTGCCCTAGCCTGCTCCTTGCCACCGTCCTCCCCCTGTGTAGCGTTGCCTGATACCACCCGCCTTACCGCTAGGTTGTGCGTGATGTTGACCTAAAACAATCACTCATTCTTAAATCATGCATAAAAAATCATGTTTTCTTAACGTCCATAGACATGTAAACTTCACATGCTGAAATCGACCATTTACAGCTTTCATATAACACCTTATTTGCTTCGAGTGACTGAGAGATTCATCCGGAAAAGGTACATTTATATAACACGTTGTAGAAGTAATATATGTATATGATACTGTGGTGGTAGAATTCAGAACGAAAAGTAGTGAAAATGCAGTGCCTACCGAAACTCTTCATCGTCTTAAAGTAATTACAAATTACTCAGACTTTTTTTAAAAAAGGACATGACATTTGAATATCTGCAATTGAATGAAGTTATGCAGAAAACATCCAAGTCTCAGAGATCAATATGGTTGGATAATGGCTTGGAATGTTGGAAAATATCTTGCTTTTATTACTTCGATTTTATTGAAAATATATTTGGCCGCGTAAATACAGATTGAGCAAGCGCACAGGAGAAGAGAACAGATAATCGTTTTATAGCAAATGACTATTTAATAATTATGGTTATCAAAGGTTTAAGTACAAAATTCGTAGATATTTGCTTGCTGTACTTTATTGTGTTGAAATGTTCATTATGCTGAAATAATATGTGGAACTAATTTCTAATTGTGAATATTTTTTATGTGAGTTTAGTGGGGTTGATTATTCTTGATCTTTCATTCGATGGCTCCGCTTTCTATCCTCTCTATGTATTATGTAATGTACAGATTACGTTTTGTGATCATTTGTAAGAAACAGTCGACACAAAACTTCGAAGGTGTACTACTCTTTGGTAGGGAATTCTGCATCGAACTGATAGACGAAAAAATTGCACAAACTATATAGGGGAAGGGAGAGTAAGAAGACAAATATAAGCTTCAAAGTTTTTTCAGGAGTTGGTGAGAGGTTTACAAACCTGAAATTGAACTGAGGACGTTTACTAAGACATACGTTAGTAACAGAAAAAGTTAAAAGGGGTCTTACTCTGTTAATGGTTCAAAAAATATTTTTAAAAAGGTGTTTTATTTATCTTACCCCTCCTAAGAAATAGGATCCCCCTTGCCATGTGTTCTGTCTCGTCCGTCTCATTGGTCTCCGACTCGTGATTCCTCACTTTGGTCACATGAAAAGTGAATCCCGGAACCTTTTGGCTGGACACCCCCGAATGTTGCGTCAGTCTGAGTAGTTCCCATTTCCATATGAAATGAGTCAATGAGAGGAATCCCAAACTCCCCCGTCGGAGTTGGGGAAGTCCGATATATATATATATATATATATATATATATATATATATATATATATATATATATATATATATCACGTGTGTCACAATCAGGGGTTCCCCTTGTGCGGCAAATTGGGCGTGGATTGGCTCGTCACGATGTATTATAAGAAACGAACCTATCAAAGTATGTCGAACACGATAACGCAATGTTGAAGACCCTCATCATCTTACCCGTAAAGCTGTTCGATATCGTACCACACCTTGCCATTTTAATTTGAAATTTGGTCACCCAGTATCCGTCGTAATTACAAAACCTAAAATCATGTACATTCCCTGTTACATGATTTGAACGTGTTAAGATGTATTGTACGAATGTTCCAAAAGGGAGCTGAAATAACTTACCGTACAAGAGTAATTTCTTATGATATGAAGACCAGAAAATACAAGCTTAACCATCCAAATTGCATTTGCCTCTGACACTGCTCAGGAAGCATGTTGAACTTGCTTGTTCCAAGAGAGGAATATTTCTAGCCACAAACCTCTCAAGGCAGAAGGAGGAATTGCTGCCTGCTAGTATGTTAGAGAAATATGGAATTCGCCATCTTTCACGTTTCGCAATCTTACCTACCCTTCCCCTACTTTTGTATATCTATAAATAAATTGTGCCCTCTTAATTATTGCCAGCTTTATATATGAAGATACATTTAGCTGAGGCACAGTGGGTTTTGGATTGCGTGAATAAAAACAACAAAACCCATTAAGTTCCCAACGAATTTTTCTTGTTTGGAGGCCTAAATCTGAACGAGGCCCCCAAATCGAAACCTAGAATGTGCTGAACGAGTTTTTGCTTCTGTGGACTTCAAACCTAGCTGAGAGTTAATGAGGTTTTTCTTGCGTGGGGGTTTATACCTAAGCCAAAGAGCGCGTAATGAGGCTTTGCTCTTGGGTGCGCAGGACGAGCACGGCGCGGGACGGCGACGGTGGCGCCGCGAGGCGGCCGCTTCCAGTGCAGCCACTGCAGCTTCGCTACCTCCTACTCCTCTCACTGGACCAGGCACCAGCGCGTGCACACGGGCGAGAAGCCTCACAAGTGCACGGTCTGCGCCTATGCTACGTCACATGCTTGGAACTTAAAAGTTCACATGCGGAAGCACACCGGGGAGAAGCCGTACAAGTGTACGATCTGCCACCACACGACTACGCAGCTCTGTAACTTACATAGTCACATGCGTACTCACTTGGGGGATAAGTCATTTGTTCCGTAAGAATGTGGAATTCATTATGGACAGATGTAGGGTTGATGAATTGTAATGGCCGAATGGATTCTGTATTCAATAATAATTTAATTCACATTATCTTATGTAATTTGTAACGAGTAATCTAATATTTTGTTTGGCAAAATGAATGAACATGATGTAATGAAAATGTTCGGTAATGATTTAATAAATGTAATTGAAATAATGGATTTTCCTTTTTTATTTTGCAAAGGAACTTTAGCTACCAAGTATTACATCGTGTGTTCTTCTTAGTCGTGTATTGAAATTTAAATGTTTGTGACAACTAGGAAGGTTTTTTAGATAGACTCTTCAAAATTTGTAACTTCTGATACCGCTGTTCTAAGTAATATCACGTCTTGAGGTTCCCAACCCAAGAACAGACGTAATCAATAGGTTGTCCTACTCGTGTAGAGGTACCGATTGTTTTTATGTCTTCTGGAGTTTCTTCGAGGTGTGAATTGCAGTGCCTGACAACAGCTGCTTGGCTTCCACACTAAGCCCTGCAAAATAACGAATTGTATAGGGGTACCTTACATGAAGAATGTGGTTTATTTTCAACATTTGATCAAAAACGATTCCGTTTTTTCCTTTAAATTTCCTCTTGGAATAAAAAAAGTTAATTAAGATGATCCAAATCCCTCTTTCGCTGTTTCCTCTGAATTTTCGAAAATTGCAAGTTTCGAATTTTAATGGCCCCCTTTAAAACACTACATTATTGTACACATTTTTCGCAATGAAATCTGTTTTGAAAATTGATCCCTAATTATCTAGCATTTTTTGGTAATATTAATTGTTTCTCCGCGTTTTAATAAAATATGGGCAATTTTTTAAACAGAATTTTCTTGAAAAGTCTACAATTTTTTTCTTTGAACTCTTTGGGCAGTTAGAACTCACATCAGTGAATAACATGGTATTTATGCAAGTTATATGAATCCTGTTGATATTTCAAAAATTACACAATTGGTTTTCGCGTCGTTAAATTTTTGTTGCTAACGTTTTTTATAATTTGTTGCATTTTAAGCACAATTGATTCTAATAATTTCGGAATAAGCTGCTCGTAAACTCAAAGGTTTTCTACGAAAAGGAGGTGAAAATAGTTCATCTTCAAGTAAGTAGAAACGTCAATTTCTCAAGATCGGCTTCAAATTCTTCATTGAAAATGTGCATATATAACCAGATTTTACTCTTCTACCGTATGAGTAATTGAGGAGCTAGATTTCTTCATCCAGAACGATGATGATGCCCATCCACAATGATAGGTGATACCATGGGCATAGTATTATTCAGCATAAGGCAAGAAAGTCGACCTTTTCTTGACGAGACAGGAGAGTTCACCGGTAGGCCGAGGCGGAGAATCCTGTCGAGTCATGAACAGGGACGTTTCCTGTGTGATGTACAATATAGTATTCGAGACCAAAGATATTGGATAGTAATACCTAGATGCACATGTATTGCTAGTTTAGCGTTACAATTTGAAGTCTACCATATTGTAGGCAACTAGCTCCCTGGCAGGTGCTGACAGGCGTGTTGTGTCCGTACGCGACGAGACTTGTGTGTATTTCCCATGTAAATTAGTACGTTGAAGTGCTTTTATCTTACTATACAACGATTAATATTTACGCATCAATAAAAATATATAAAGAGAGCTTCATGGTTCTGTGACCTCAAGTCTAATATAAAGAAGCATTAGGGTTACAAGAAGCAACTTTCAATAACCAAAATGATACAACCAAAATATGTTTCATTTAGTAACATGAGAATTTTTCATCTAATTGACACGTATACTTTAATTTGGTCCTAGCATACCGGCACACGGTGTAAGAAAATATATTCATTATACACCCAAGGTATTTTATTAATTTGAAAACTTGTTCGTGATATTAAAAATCTGACGGCATAACATGTCAAAGGGAGTAATTTACTACAGTTTAGAACATAATTTATCCACCTTTTCTGCGGGCCCCAAAGTACGAGTCTTTCTGTCAAAAATCACCGTTTTTTTATTGCCGCAGCATTACATAACTTTCTCTATACTACGTATATTACTCCGTATATACGTACGTATAAGTGAAAGTAAAAATTAGAAGTCAGATTACATGAATTTGGTCATTTCATAGCATTCTTGAGAATGAAGATTTTTGTGTGCCAATCTTTACTTAAATCATTTTCACTTTAAAGAATAAGTTGAATCTCTCCTTCAGAAAAAGAAACTATGCATTAACTACGGAGGGCAACAAAACGATGCAAGAATCATGTTATTATAATCCCTGAATTGAAAGTCAAACGATTCGAGCTATTTCCATGTTCAATCCCTTTCAAATAAAACTGAGTTTATCGAGGCAGCTCTACAGAGCGATTTAAATCAAATGGATGTTCTTTGCTTTACAGATCCTTCGTTATCTCCTCATGAACTTGGCATTTTCCAAATTCCAAACTTTTACCTCGCAGGCTTGTAGTAAAACAAAATTATTCATTGATTACTTGATGATACATTGAAGCAGGAGTTATTGTATGCGGTTTATAATACTGTTGATACAAACCACAAATATAATTCCGTTTTCTCAACTCTTTCATTTCATTTTAACTTACTTTCCTCTTCAAAAAATAAAATTAAATACTTCACGGAAAAGCAATTCTTGGATAACACAATATATTAGGACATTTTGTAAAAAAAAAAGCGAATTCTTTCTTTTATTTTTAAACGTCATAACGCACCTCCATTTCCTCATCTACTTTAAAAAATACAAATCATTGTTCTTGAAACACGATCAGGATATTTTGAACTCAAATAACAAAACAAAAGTAATGTGGAATATAATAAAAAATAGGACCAAATCAACTAGAAACCTTGTAGATAATGTTTTAAAATATAACGATATAAATGTGAACGATCCGGCAACAGTGGCTAGTCACTTTAACCAATACTTTTCGAGAATTGCTGCCGATCTCACTAAGGGTCTTCAGTCACAAAATTCAATGACACCCAAAATTTTAGACACGATGTTCATTTCTGAAATTTCTTCCTATGAAATTCTCAAAATAATCGGTAAACTAAAAAATAAATATTCGTCCGGTTTAGATGAATTCCCGGATTCTTTGTTAAAGACCTGTGCGTGTGCCATTATACATCCGTTAACTCACATATTTAATGCATCCTATTGCACCGGAACGTCTCCAGATATTTTCAAAACAGCTAAAATTAAGCCGCTCTTCAAAAAATTCAACAAAAATGAAATTCAAAATTATCGGTCGATTTCTCTTCTATCAGTTTTTTCAAAAATATTAGAGAGACTTTTTTACGTACCAATGGAAGCTTTCTCAGTAAACACGACGCGCTTTCAGATTGCCAACATGGAATTAGAAAATCAAAACCAACGGAAACAGCCATATTTTCTTTTCTTACAGATGTCGCCTCATCATTGGATCAAAACGAAAGATTATTTGGAACATTGGACTATTTTTAGATCTGCCAAAAGCTTTTGACGTCATTTATCAAGACATTTTACTTTCAAAATTACCTTCATATGGAATCTGTGGTATTCCTCTAGGTTGATTATGTTCGTGCCTTAAACAACGATATCAGAGAGTGGAAATATCTAACTGGAATGATGGAACATTATGTACGCACCTTTCCGATTCTTTGCTCTTTGCACGTGGAGTTCCGCAAGGATTGATTTTAGGCCCTATTCTGTTCCTACTTTACGTAAACGATATGCCCTCGACGATTCGAAACGGTTGAACAATTCTCTTTGCGGATGATACGAACATCCTTTGCAATAAAAAACCGTAAATAGTACAATATCAGATGTTTGAAATTGGTTCCGAAATAACAAATTAATAGTAAACGAAAATAAAACGGTTTTAATGCAGTTTTCCATTTCAAATAAAGCATTCTGTGCTCCATTGAATATGAACGGTGTACCATTGACTGATGTTAAGGCAACAAAATTTTTAGGTTTCTCAATTCAGTCAAGCCTTAAACGGAGCGTCCATTTAAATGAATTGAACACAAAATTAAGTTCATTATGCAACGCGTTCAGAATTCTTGCAAATTCAGTCAGCCTTCATACTGCTCGTTGTGTATATTTCGCTAATGTTCATTCCCGCCTGAGATATGGCATAATATTCTGGGGAAATACATCTTATCCCAGACTTTTAGATTACAAGAACGAATTGTATAAATAATAACCCAATCCCACACACGTGATTCTTGTAAGCTTCCCTTCATTAATCTAGGAATTTTACCTTTACCTTGTCTGTTTATTTACGAATCAGTGTTTTTTGTCAAAAATGACTTGCTTAAGGGCGGGAATATATTTTCAGAAAATGCCAATGACTATTACTATAACACTCTACGTAGAAATCATATTCATCAGGTGAAAGTATCAACAGCTCCTTACAAAAAATTCACATACAATACATATACATTATTTTACAACACTTTGGCAGATGACATTAAACGATTAAATTGGAAAGGAAAAGTTTAAATCCCAAGTGAAATCGTTTCTGCTGCATAACTGTTTCTATACAATTAGAGACTATACTGAGCATCACAAGCATTAATTTTAACAGTGATATTTAGTGTATTATTTACCATAGGACTGTATTATTCTAAACAATCTGTAAAAAGTATTGTATTGCAGCTTCTGGGTCAATGATCATTATCTCGATCAGGTTTTTCGACCAGTTTCCCTGTTCCATTGAGATGGCCCCTTCTTTTGCTTCTGGACATAAATGCAACTTCATTATCTGCACGTCTTCTCGAATTCAGGGGGAAAAGTAGTTATTCAAATTATCGTTTCCATGTTGTCGCGGCAGGAAGTATTATTCCTTGACGAAGGACATCATGGATAAGAGCCCAAAATGTATTGCTTATTTATCCTTAAAAATAGATTTTATTAAATGGGAGCGGTTTTTTCCATTCAAAATTCAAGTAGTATATGACTTAGTGTAGGAATCACAGAATTTTGAAAATGTGCACAGAATTCACTTCTCCCCATAGCACGTCATACGCAGTTTTAACTTTTTTTGACGAAAAATAAATAATAAATAAATAAATTCCTATTACTTATTTTTAAAACACATTTAAATTTTTCGCAATTTATTTATCAGTGTATAGGAACAATAACAATGTGATATTCGAAGTTTTGAATTCGTAATATCCCATGAAAAGAGCGTTAAGACACAGTTTTAAATGACCGCTCCCACATTTGCTTACAACATGGCGGAGAGCGCCATGTTCAATTTGTTACGGTAGTGTTCGCCTCTCACCATTGGAGTAGTGGGCCTTGTTCGAGACCTTTCTTATGCATGTTTTTCTGTAATTAAATATCACTGACATGAAATTAGTGTGGTAATCACTCGATCAGTTGTTCTGTTAGCATGACCACATACTTGTTGATCATTGTTCTTGTGTTTTTCTTTAATGGTTGCGAGAATGTCAGATTCTATCAATGTGATGGATTTTACAATGGAAGATAATGTGGAAATAATGGGAGCTCCGCTCTATTTATTAGACAAAGCAAGAGCCGCAAATTTTGACATGAAATGAAAATATGTGAAAATATATAGGGAATTTTGAAAGTGGCTGATTTGAGATGGGTAAGAAGTGTCTTAGAAAACGTGTGTCTCCCATTCTTTTCTGTAATGAGTCGAAAGTACCGTTCAACAGTTCTTTAATAGATTGTTGAATTACAATTAATGTAAATAGTTCGAAATAAAATATCAATTGTTAAGTGCATGTTTTGAATGTATTGAAAGCTAACTCAATATATTAAGACATGGAACCTTTGCTACGTTGTTTGCTACTTGTAGTTTGTTTCTTAGATGAAGACGAGGCTTGTACTACAATAAAAGCGGTGTATGCGTTGACAAACGGGATCTACAACAGGTTAGCCAACACTAAGTTACGAAATTTTAATACAATGCAATGATCCTTGGTCCATCGTGGGCCGCAGTTACAGGTCGAAGAGATGGTGGCAGTGGAGTCAGGAAAAATTCTATATAGGTCGCTTTTACAAGAAACGTCCTGTAATGAACACTTCTTTGTTGCAGAACAGTACAACAATGAGCTACTTTACATACAGTCTCGAATAATAGTATATTATGAAACGATGATGTAATGACGAATACACGAGTGTGATATTACGATACGAGCGAGTATCGTAAACTTCACACGAGTGAATTGATAGCCATTACATCGAGTTTCATACGCTACTTTTTCTACGACTTCTGGTAACTTTTATAAGTTAAACTTTTACACGGGATCGTTTCGTGGCAGTTGACATTCAGGAAGCATAGCTGACGTAGCTGGCAGCTACGCTACCTGCCGCAGATGGTTTTGGTTTAGCACTCCGCCTGCTAGAGAGTACAAAAGTTGTTGCAATTATTCCGAGGTCTCCATTTTCGCCTTTTCTCTTATTTCTTGAGGTGCCAACTCATCCTCTGATTCATTAGCAATTATAAATTAAAGAATTGGCCTGTTTTAAAGGGCAATCACACGGCAGCAACATATAACACAAAATGACTTGCGTTCTGATCTTAACGCCAGTCAAATGTTCCCTCTGCCACTACCTTAGTCAAATAAGATCAAAGTGAAATTACGATTCAATTTCTTTTAAATAAAATTCCACGAAAAAATACTAATAAAAGAAATGAAAACTGACAAACATAGTAAATAATATTAAATGCGATTTTAATGTACACAAACGAACGAAACTTGTACTAGAACGATTCTCAATGATTAATGAAGTGCAGCTTGGTTTGTAAACGTCTCCGTGATTGGCCAAGAACCAGTATCATAATAAAATCTGTATCGTAATGAGTATCAATATGAAACGGATTGCAGCCCTCAAATGACAAAATTATACAATGAGAGTAGAAAAATTATATAAAGTTACAGGACTGAGATAGGCTCATGCGATGTTCGGAATACGCCAAAGTGCTCTTCACTGTGCATGTCGCCAGAGTGTCGGTAGGTACCGCGTGAGGCTCATGTCATTTAGACGCCAATAGAAGGGAAAGTGGATTGGACAAACAAAACGCTGGCCAACTAAACGCTGGTCCAGACTGAAGAGAGGGAGCCAAGAATAGGATAAGACACCGACTAGAACAAGCAGGACTGTGCCATTCTGTAGCACCACTGGTTACTTTCCGTTATACGAACTCTAACCTACCTGCCACGACGGAAGAGCTTTCCCGGCTCACAGTCAGTAGACGTTGTTTCGACCAGAAACGCTGTGTGAGAGGGGACGTATTGCATGTTTGGAATTCCGCATGCATGATTGGAATGGATTGGATGCCTGTCGTGGTTTGCGGCTACACAGGTAACCTGCCTCTGTCTCACCGATGTTTAGCATAGTTTTTTATATTTTATGTAGAATATTGATGTAAATTAGACAGATAATAGTTTATTATCTGTTTAAAGAATTGTTTTGTAAAGTGTCTTTCAGAAACTGAATAGGACCTCACATATGAGGTCAAAACGTCTTAAAAATATATATTTCTAAAACTTGATTGGTTTCATCCTTTTTTAATGGAATGTTTGGTTTATCCAGTGACTTCTGAATCACCTTACGGAAGCATTTGCTACGACTCGGTGAACTTATCAGTTCTACTTAATTGTTTGATTGTTGGTGATTCCGGGCGCGTCAACTACCGAGGTCATTAATCCCGTCAGTGTTGTGCTTGTTTTTTCATCGGAAGGTGGCGGTGATCTTCCCCCGCTGGATGGCGAGATCCAGCGCCGATCTACCGTCGAGCAGGGTATTCCTTCAACCAGTTCTCTCCCACCAGCGGGGCACCGCCGTGGCCGAGAAAAGTTCTAAGTCTCCGACCGGTCTCCCGGCATATGTGGTAGTGTAAGGGCATGTCAGTGTAAGTGTGTGTAAGAGGTAAGGATAGGACGAGGAAGAGGAAGGAAAGATCGCGCGCGGTCAGTGGCCCGTTTGTTATGGTACTGCTCCGGCATTCCCCTGGTCTTGATCGGAGAAACCACGGAAAACTACCGATCAGAGCAGCCGACCTCTAGAATTCTCCTACGAACTGCGACTGAATTCAGCCTAGCTGAAAAGCTAGTGTCGAAAATCCTGCTGCCGTCGGGAGTCGAACCTAGGACCTCCCGGTCAGAGGCACTGCAGTGACATCAGTTGATACGCTGAGCCACTGCTCCCGGTAGTTCTATTCGAGAATCAGCGGCTCAATCCGCAATTACTTTGAACTAAAGAATCGGCGCGTTTACACCACGAAGTAATAACGACCCGTGGTTACATCAGGTTGAACCGGCGCGGTCTGCGTCAACTTAAAAGAACAGCGCGGTTTTAAATAACTTTCAGAAGCGACGTAGTCCGAAGTTCTATTCAGAAGAAGCGCGATTCAAAGATATATCTAGAAGAAACATGGTTATAAGTTCTACCAAGAAACACGGTCCAAAGTTCTGTCAAGAAGAAGCACTGTCCAAAATTCTGTCGAGAAGTACGGCCCAAAGTTTTCTTGAAAAGGAATTATTAATTACACAAATTCTCAGAAATCAGTTTTGTGACTGGTTGTTATTCAGCAAAAACTTTTATGAGAGTAAGAATTTGCAATTGTTGAAGTTCACTTACAGAGAATGATTTTACCAAGGAAAAAGCAAGACAAAATATTTAAATTCCAGCATTTGAGATATTAATATTATATTAGTAAAAAAACGAACCTATTTTTAGAAGTAGGTTTGAAAGTAATTTGGAATCTGTGAAATAAAATATTACCAGCATCCCCCTGGTTTTTATTTTCCCCTCTAGATACAAATTTTCTCCTCTCAATAAGCCCTTCTGCATGCATTCAGAATCTTGTTTTTAATTTAGGTGTTTTTTGTTTTGATTCAGGTAAACAGTTTGTAGACATGTTCATGAAAAAGAAATAGTTGTTTTTCTTCATGACTTTATTCAATTTCAATAGACAACATTCATTAGAAGTAAACAGTTTTTTCTCAAAAATAGTTTAAAAATTATACTTTGCCTATTAAATATTTAGTTAAATACGTATTAAAATAATAAATATTTCCATTTTGACCATATTTAGCAGAACGAAGCTGTATTACGAATGTAATATCGAATGAAATCCTAGTAGTGTTCCTTTGTCTCCGTGAGGAACGCTAGAGTCGCTGACTATCGCGTTGTCGTAGGGCATTTAACATGGAGCTGCGCTATACGTATGATACCGTTGTTCTGCTGAACTGCTGCTAGCCTCTGGCGGAATACATTAGGAATCAATCCTCTTAGCAACAGGCGAAAAATAATGATCGTGGTGCATCTATCAACATATTATTTAAATTATTTATTTTCCGCATTTGTATTGTATTAATCTTCACCAAACTTTGCAAGGACTCTGACAGTGTTGAAGAAGCGCCTGTAAAAATTTCGTATTTATTCATATACTCCTCTTTGTGCTATCGATGTCGGTTGCATATATTTGAATTCGCTTTTATTTGTATATACTTCCATATTCACTATACTTCAACACTATACTTCAACTAATGATTATAATGTTTTCATAACAAAATAAGCCACCGAAAATATATCACAGAATTTATTACTATTTTGAAGAACAAAACGATAATATATTCATAAAAAACAACGAATACAAACAAGTACAGAATTCACTTCGAGTTCGCACATCAAATGCTCAATTAGAACTCACAGTGCACTAGAATACCACTTTTCTAAATCAAAGAAAACTATTTATTACTCTGAATTTTATTTCTTTTTCTGAACTGAAGAACAACAAAAATGCATTCTTTGAACTGAAGTTTCATCTTTATTTTCGATAATAATGTTTCATTTCGATTATAATGTTTCATTTCATAATTTCTATTCTTATTCTTAATCAGAACCTTCTATCACGTGATCAATCTTATTACCAGCTGATTTGTTTCGAATAGCAAGGCAAAGGTTGTATTTGACTATTCTGAGCTCATGTTTCAGAAACCAAACAATTATTTATTCTTGTAAACTACAAACCATTAGTTTAAAATTGTATTAAATCAAGAACCAATTAATAAACTAACTTTATTCAAAATTTTAATGAAAGTTCTTTAAAACAGTCTCTGACAAACTTCTGCTATTTACCCTACACAACTAAGTTCAACATTTATACGCTCTTGATTCATTTTAACTTTTCTGAATTTCTGAATTATAAATTATTTTCAATTTCAAGAACACTGTTTATGACTTTTTGTCCAATTTTTTCCCTCACACTACGTGACACAGGTACTCTCGACTCTGCATCGGTGATGGAAGGCATCCTTCGCAGTTACCAGGTGTACCTGTTTGCATAAGTCTTTGCCGGTTCTTGTGGTAAAGAAAACACGTAATTTTCAAGGAAAGTTCATTTTTTGTTTATTCAAAATATTGGCCATTGAATTCTACACACTTCGCCCATCTTTCATCTTAAGTTACGAATATCATGCCAAAAAAACTTATTTTTTTGCGGCAAACCATTTGTCGATACATTTTACAACTTCCTCGAAATTGATGAAGTGTTCCCTCTGAACGCGCATGCTCATTGATGTGAAGAGGTGATAATCAAATGGCGCCAGATCGGGGGAGTACGGCGGGTTTGGTAGGATGTCCCATCTCAGCGATTTCATGGTGTTTTTCATTGGTTTTGCTGTGTGATAGGGCTATTATCGTGCATTTGCCATTCATTCAAATCGTTTGGGATGCATTTACTGAGTTTATTGATCTTACCCCTTGCTCGTAAACGTCTGTTGATTTTCTGGAGATACATTTAATGCTTTTGCCAATTGCTATTGAGTTAGAGTTGAGTCATTAACCAGTAACGGCTGCAATTGCTCGTTTCGCACTTTTGTGGTCTACCAGAGCGCACACTGCCTTTCACCATTTTAATTTCTCAAAACCATGTCTCACGTGTTCTAATCGATGGAGCGTGTTCACCATATGTTTCTACCAGCAAACGATGACATTCCACAGACTTTTTCTTGCGATTAAATAAGAAAAGCAACGCAGGCCGCAATGGACTTTTTCAGGCACAATCGTCGCCATGATCACTGAACAATACAACACAGACGCCAGTGCTTTGTGGACTGAACTTGTGTGTGTAGGTAGATTAATGTCAGACAAACTCACGTAGTGTCAAATTCATACGCTGTGTACTCTTCGGATTTCGGGAGTGGTAGCTCAGTGCATCGACTGATGTCACTGAAGCGCCTCTGACTGGGAGTCCTGACGGCGGCAGGATTTTCGACACTAGCTTTTGAGGTAGGTCGAATTCAATCACTTTCTGGAGGAGAATTAGCGCGGCCGGCTGCTCTGATCGGTAGTTTTCCGTGGTTTCTCCGATCAACACCAGGCGAAAGCCGGGGCAGTACCCTACCAAAAGGACCACGCGCAATCTTTCCTACTGCTTCCTTGTCTTATCCTCACCCATTACACACACTAACATGCACTACGTTACTACACATGCCGGGAGATCGGTCGGGAGCTTACAGCTTGTCCTGGATGGGGCGGTTCCTCGCTGGTGGGAGATAGCTGGTTGAGAAAAACTCCGCTAGCCGATGGTAGGTCGGCGCCGGATCTCGACATAAACTGTGGAAGACCACCGCCACCTCCTGAGCATAAAACCACCCACTACACGTACGGGACTAATGACCACAGTAGTTGACGCGCCCGGATTCACTAACAATTAATCAATCCAAAATGGCGGCTTCTAACTCTTTTTTCGAGCTCGGTGCAGCAGTACCGCCCTCACGCGACCGTTCTGTTGAGGTCACCTAAGGAAGCAGCGACGCGAGCTGAACGATGGGCGGCGGGCCCGCTCTCATCAGCCTGGGGGCGCTGTCCCAGACGTATGCATAACTCTTTTTTCTACTTCCATTGTATGTCTACTGTCATTTGATGTCTGCAACCCGTTGCATAATGATACTCATTACGATACATTGATTGATTGATTGATTTTTTCGTGTTTCCGGGCGCGTCAACTGCTTTGGTTATTAGTCCCGTTAATATAATGCATGTTTTTTTCGGGAGGTGGCGGTGATCTTCCCCCGCTGGATGGCGAGATCCGGCGCCGACCTACCTTCGGCTAGTGGCGTTTACCCCTAACCAGGACTCTCCCACCAGCGGGGCACCGCTCCAGCTGGGTCAAGCTCAAAGCTCCCGACCGGTCTCTCGGAATATGTGGTAGTGTAGTGCATGTTAGTGTAAGTGTGTGTGTAAGGGGTGAGGATAGGACAAGGAAGAGGAAGGACAGATCGTGCGCGATCCGTAGCCCGTTTGGTAGGGTACTGCTCCGGCATTTGCCTGGTGTTGATCGGAGAAACCACGGAAAACTACCGATCAGAGCAGTTGGCCGCTAGAATTCTCCTCCAGACAGCGACTGAATTCGACCTACCTCATTACGATACAGATTTTATTATGATACAGGTTCTTGACCAATCACAGCGAAGCTTACAAACTAAGTATTGATACTTCATTAATCGTTGAGAATTGTTCTAGTAAATGTTTTGTTCGATTGCGTACATTAAACTTGCTTTCAATGTTATATTATGTTTATTAGTTTTAATTTCTTTTATTATCAGTAATTTTTACGTTGAATATTATTTAAAATAAATTGAATCGTAATTTCATTTTGATCCTATTTGACTACCGCAGTGGTAGTGGTAGAGGGAACATTTGAATGGTGTTAATATCACAGATTAACGTATCTCGAATAACGAATTACTCGATTTATTTTAACGACTGGTATACACGGTACAGTTTTCGTGCAAATTCTTTTCTGTACAGAACCTTTAAGATCCCAAACTAGAAACCACAAGCCGCCGCTAGGGTGTCTACCGGGAAACAACTGAATTGTGCCGAACGAGTACGTTCAGTGGGGGTATTTCTATTCGTTCGTCAGGCTGTGTGATCTTTATTAAGTCTTAATTAACCATAGGTAGCACAGAGAAGAAAAATAGGAAGGCGGAAATAGGAAAAGAGATAGTTTATCACAATTACACTTCACACGATCACACGTTGACACACCTAACCTCAAAATCGAAATGGCCGTTTACCATCGGGTCAAGTAAACAAAGCAGTCAGTGAAACGTTATGCCGCTAGAGGCACTTGAGTCAAACTGTAAATTTTCTCCATGAAAAATTAGAAACTTGCTCAAAAGTTTTCATGCATAATTCGTGCAGTCTAGACTGTTACAATATGATTTAGTGCTTCGTATTTGAGTTAATTACAAAGTTCTGTTCCATAATTTATGGTTTTGCAAGTAAATGATAAGTTTTCTTCATTCATTAATCGGAAATGTGGTAGGATTTTAATCAAAGGCAGTGGCAGGTCAAGCAACTGAGGGGCCCGAAGCTTGAGAATGGATTTCAATAGATTCTGTGCTGATCGTCTGACCTTATATTTAAACACAAAATGTGGTGAATACGTTTTGCATCCTCGCTCTCATATCAATTCCAACCTACCTAAGGGCCAATTCAGTTTTCCTTGCGCGTATGATTTTACCTATCCCTAGACCAAAGAGTTTTTTCTTGCATGATTAAATAAATCTAAATCCAACTAGTCCTCTCCCACTGTTTTTGCACGGAGACCAACATTTGATCCTAGATGACGCCCAATTCTTCCTTTTGTACCGACTTATCGGTATGTACATTTTACCTGAAAAAAGTTCATAAAAACTTTTTCTTTGAGTATGTTGTATGTACCAGGCACTAGTTAAAATCCCAAGTTTTCAACCTCCCAGACCCTGTGCTACCTCCGGGAGGCCCAAAAAATCGGTATTTTTTCTCACTCGTTTCGTTTTTTCTGTAGCTCTTTAACCTTAAGTCGTGTAGAAAAATGATTCAAATGAATTTTAAAGAGGATATAATTTCCTACAACTTTTCTACAAAACATTTTTTTTCGAACCCAATTACCAAGCGAGCTACAGATTTTCGAAAAAAAAACGCTATTTTTTCAATTCCCTTTCATTTCCCCGCGGTGTTTCTGACCGGGAGGTCCTAGGGTTCAAGTCCGCACGGTGGAAGGATTTTCGACAGTAGCTAGATAGTGGGGTCGACTTCAGCCGCTGTCCGAAGGAGAATTCTAGCGGTCGGCTGCTCTGATCGGTAATTTTTCGTAGGTTTGCGAGCAACACCAGGCGAATATCGGAGCAATATGCTATCAATCGCACCGTGGTCTGCGCGCGATCTTTTCTTCCTCTGCCTTAGCCTGTCGTCACCGTTTCATACACACTTACATTTACATGTACTACACCACTACTAATGCCGAGAGAGCTTAGAGCGTGGTGAGGCTGGAGCGGTGCCCCACTGGTAGGTGATATGTAGACCGCGGATATTTATTGATATGGTTGTGACGAGTACGATAGCCAAATACCTCTGCGAGGTTTAGTCCTTTCACTCGACCGGAGAAGCAGGAAATGGAAGGGGAGAGTTGGGTTTATTTATTTTTATTTATTTATTTTACGTCAAAAAACAGTTAAAAAACTGCGTATGACGGGCTATAGGGAAAAGTGAATTGTGTGCACATTTTCAAAATTCTGTGATCCCTACACTAAATCATTTACTACTTAACTTTTGAATGTTGAAAGGGAGAAAAAAAAAACAAAAAAAAAACTCCCATGCAATAAAATCTATTTTCAAGGATAAATAAGCAATAAATTTTGAATTTTGAAAGGGAGAAAAAAAAACAAACAAAAAAAAACTCCCATGTAATAAAATCTATTTTCAAGGATAAATAAGCAATAAATTTGGGTAAGATGAAGAAAGGTGGAGAGGGATGGAAACGATGACGGAAGGGAGTTAGTGGGGTTGAGGTTGAATGACGGAAGAATAATACATATGAGATATTATTTGATTCGGTGTAATACGTAGACCACGGATATTTAGGTAAAAACTTATTTTTCCCTGGGTACCTTGTACTAAATGAAGTGTTATATATACATTTTAAGATTATCTGAAATAAAACATGTTTATTTTATAGCCCCCCAAAAAGCCTATTTCAACATTAATGCCTCTTTGTGCCTATTTTACTTTTAAAAATCTAAAATGAGACTAATTTGCCTAATTTCTTTTGTTTGTGATTTCTTTGAACGTTTTTCTTCTGTCGGCAAAACAAAGATGATATTAATTTTAAGTTACGTTAATCTGTAAGAATTTGAATAATTTGATCGCATGTCGAGGTTGAAGTGTGCACTCGTCATTCCTGTTGACGTAGAACGGTCGTTCTTGGCGTATAAACTGATCTTGCCCGACAAGAGACATTAATTTCTCATGAAAACTTGGAGTTTACTAGTAGTTTGTGAGGCAAACTATTGTACAAATAAGTAGAGGACAAACACGTAAACTTGTTCATAATTAGTATTATCGCTAAATATACAATAATGATTCTATATAATATTGATTTATGTTTTTATATTTGAGAAATATATACAGTAAATTGTAAAAATGTGTGTTTTCTTATGTTTTCTATTTCATTTGTGCTTATCCTACCATTTAAAAAGCCTATCTGAGATGCTGAAAGAATCTATTTGAGGCACTTAAAGCGCATATTTTAAAACCTAAAAATCCGCGGTCTAGCGATATGTAGTTGGGGGAAACTCCGCTAGCCGATGGGAGGGGCGGCGTCGGATCCGACCATACAGCTAGGGAATATCACTGTCACCTCCCGCGATAAAACATGCACTACGCTTACGGGACTTCTGACCTTAAACGTAGACGCACTCGGCATCACAATCTTTGCGTGAACTGAAATATAAACGAAAATCCAGCTAAGGCTTTACGTCCTCGGAAACCTCTGCCAGGCACGCAATTTCCACCTAGCTAACGGCCAATGCCGTTTATTCTAGCGCGGATTCTTAAACCTGACGCAGAGTCCGCAGTGAACCTTTGCCTTTGGGTCCGCAGGGGGCGTTGGCACGCGGCCTGCTCAGTGCGGGACGGCGACGGTGGCGCCGCGGAGCGGCCGCTTTCAGTGCAGCGACTGCGGCTACGCCACCAACGAGTCCTCTAATTGGTCCAGGCACCAGCGAGTGCACTGGGGCGAGAAGCCGTACGAGTGCACTGTCTGTCCCTATGCTGCAACGACCAGAAGCAACTTGAAGATGCACATGCAGAAACACACCGGGGAGAAGCCTTACAAGTGCACTGTCTGCACGTACGCTACAACCCAGCACTGCTACTTGCTTAGGCACATGCGGAAGCACACCGGGGAGAAGCCGCATAAATGCACAAACTGCAACTACGCGGCGGCGCATCTCAGCAACTTAAACAAGCACATGCGAACTCATACCAGAGAAAAGCCATGACAGCGGTGAGAGTAAGGGATTCATTACGGATAGAAAGAAGATTTGATGAAGCCCAATGACTGTATTGGTTTAACGTTCTATTAATCAAATTGCAAATGTTTAACTTTCTTTTAAATGCGCCGGAAAGGTTCTGATGGCTAGTGAACTTTGTGGTGTAGTGGTTCCTGTAAAGGCTTGCTGAAACTAAGTTTGAATATCTGCTTGATAAAAAAATATTCGGGTTGCAAACACTTTTGCGGCTTGAATTGAAGAGGTCAGAAGCAAAGGGGTACAAATGGCAGTCGAAAAAGAGTGAACTTTTGATAAGCTGATGCATATAAAATTTGACCAAAATTTTGCAAAAGTGCTGTCCCAGTCCATGATGAACTGTGGTGGGTTCTAGACAAACTATTTAGAAGAAAGCATCAAGTTGATAGCGGCAAAGAGATACTTGAATCCTTGCTTTTTTCGCTTATTTTATACTGATGAATCATACTGGCATTGATGCTTCGTCGCTGTCTCTATAGTGACTCTCACCGGGTGGTCCTAGGGTTCGAGTGGTGACAGTGGCGGATTTTCGATACTTTCTTCACAGCTAGGTCGAATTCAGCCGCTGTCTGAAGGAGAGTTCTAGCGACCGGCTGCCATGATCGGAAGTTTTCCGTGGTTTCTCCGACCAATGCCAGGAAGAGGAAGGAAAGACCGCGCGCTACCCGCGGCTCATTTGTGAGAGTACTGCTTCAGCATTTGCATGGTGTTGATCGGAGAAACCATGGAAAACTACCGGCCAGAGCAGCCAACCGCTAGAATTCGCTTCCAGGTATCGGCTGAATTCGTCCTAGCTCTATAGTTAGTGTCGAAACTCTTGCCACCGTCGAGACTCGAACCCTAGGATCTTCCTGTGAGAGGCACTGCAGTGGCATTAGTTGATACCCTAAGCCACCTCAGCCGAAATAAGAATAGTTTTAAAACTTATCTGGAAGAGTTGGCCAAAAAGCATGTAGCAAGAGCTCGTCACACTCTCTTCTCTTTGTTTCAATCACCAAAAAGATCCAAAATGCAAGAATCTCCTCGACTTATTTCCATTTATTCTACCTGTCGTCAATGAATTTGTTCAACTTCTATATGAAAGAAAAGCAAGAAGAGTAAAAACTCGGAATGCCTCTTTTCAGGATGATACTACATATTAATGAGAAAAACCAGCTCGTGGATCCAGATTATTATTTAGAGTAAAATTCTTCCAGCACTGCATTAGTAAACTAGTAAAAAAAATATTTTCTCCTTTAATTATATGACTATGTATGTACGAGTTTAAAATAAACATATTCTTGAAAATTAATTCGATTTATCCTATAGCTTAACTATGATAATAAATAAATTCCTGGCAATATATTTAATATTAGGAGTCAAAGAGATGCATGCGCATAGTATTTGTGGTATTGTTTTGTCTAAAATCTTCCGTAAAGTTGATTTATTTTGGGATAAGATAAACTGTTATTTAATAGTCTAACGTTTCTGCTACATCCTGCACTTAAATTGATATCAGATGGTCATCGATTTGCCAATGCTTAAAAACAATTAATCTCTTTATCTTCAGAGTTTCTAAAATGTATTTATACCTGGTTCTGCCTCCCTCAATTATTATTACAATACTATATAACCGTTTCAAGCAATGCGAGGAAGTACGTGCTGATGTATCACAACTGGCTTGTATCCGCCAAGGCCTACACGTTAACTCAGATAGCGTCAAGTGAGATTCTGAGCCTCTGAAGGGCGAAAGCATAACCCTTCTCTCAAATTGTGTTCTCCTTAATTGGTACCTACGTTTAAACATGAAGTTAAACTCAACTGGGGCTCATTGCGCCAATGAATAAATCTAAACACATCTAGTTCCTAATCATTTTTTTTCGGGCTCAAACCGGTTTAGGTTGCTCAAAGTATCAATTGATAGTGTCTCTGACCGGGAGGTCCTAGAGTTCGAGTCCCCATGGTGGCAAGGCTTTCGATACTAGATAGGTAGCTAGAACAAATCAGCCCATCTGGAGGAGGATTTTAGCAGCTGACTGCTCAGATCAGTGGAGGTTTCTCCGATCAACACCAGGCAAATGCCAAGGCAGCAGACTAACAACAGGGCCGTGGACAAGGCGCGATCTTTCTTTCCTCTTCCTTGTATACTTACCCTTACTCACTCACGTGCACTACACCCCCGCACGTGTCAGGAGACCAGACGAGACCTTAGAGATTGTCCTAGCTGGAGCGTGTCCCTGTTGGTACGAGATACCTGGATAGGGTAAGCTCCGCTAGCCGACGTGTAGGTTTCGCCATACAGCAATGGAAGATCACCGCCATCTCTTCAATAATAGAAATACACTACGCATACGGAACTAATGAATTTTGCATTTCAAGCGCCCAGAAACACAAATGAATCAATCAATCGTACTCATAGGCTCAAAACTGATCGCAGCTGTGGCTTAATGCCCCTTTCATGCACCGAGGACTAATAAATCTAAATCCAGATGAGGTTCAACGTGCGTGAGGGCCTAAACCTAGTCCCAAAATCTGCTTAATGAGTTTCTGCTTGCGCAGACTCTTCAATTCAAGCGAATGGCCAATGAGGGATTTCCTTGCACTGATGCTAGTTTTTAATCGAAAGAGATACTTTGCCCTTGATACTTTGCCCTTGGGTGTGCTGGGGATGTACGGCACGGGGCGGCGACGGTGGCGCCGCGGGACGGCTACTTCCAGAGCAGCTACGTCACCATCAACGGCTACTTAAGGGGCCCGTCACCAGAGTGTGCACATGGGCGAGGGGCCTTACGCGCAGAGCATGCACGCTCTGCCCCTTCGCCACGACGCCGTCCAGCAACTTAACTGTGCACATGCGAAAAACACCGAGGAGAAGCCATATGTGTGTTCAGAGGGTGGCGTTCGTTACAAAGTAGATCGTTGAAGAGACGTAAACTTCAGTTTCATCCAGATCAAACGAAAGAGCAGGCCTGACCACATAAACTAAGGCATCGTTGAACTGAATGAACGTGGATGGTGCGCAATGAGTGTTTGCCCTTGGGTGCGCAGGGGGAGTTCACACGGCGTCTGGTCTGCGCGGGAAGGCGCCGGTGGCGCCGCGTGGAGGCCGCTTCCAGTACTGCCCCTGCGGCTTCGCTTCCAACAACTCGCACGCCTGGGCTGCGCACCAGCGCGTGCACACGGGCGAGAAGCCGTTCAAGTGCACGCTGTGCCCCTTCGCCACGTCGCAGCTCGGCAACTTGAACGTGCACGTGCGGAAACACACCGGGGAGAAGCCCTACGTGTGTTCTCAGTGTGGCGTTCGTTACAGTCAATGTAGATCTTTGAAGAGACATAAACTTAAGTTGCATTGTTAAACTTAAGTAACCTATTTTTTATCAAAATGTTTGTAACCAGTTTTTTATTAAAATCATTTACTGAAGTTTAATTATGAGTTTCTAATGTGGTAAGTGTACTTCATTTGTTATACCTAGTTCATTTATGTTCAGTTCATTTAGTAGTTCATCATTGTTTCTTTCGTTGAATGTAAAACTACCATTCCCTGTGTCTATTCGTAAATCAGTAACTTTATCAGAACTTATCCTTTTATCAAAACGTTCCCAAAGGCGGCGTCTATTTCCATCCAGCGTTTATCTCCAGAATGATAACTCGCGAAGATGTATGAATATTAATCAGTATCAATGGCACTCGTAAAAACCTTGAATTCATATTCAATTTTATATTTGAAAGAAATTCGATTTTTGCCCGTTTGGCTCGTACCCATCACACTCCGTTTTAATGTTTCAGTGTTTAGAACGATTGCTTACACAGTACTCAATAGCCAAGACCAAGAGATAACCTTTCAAGCACAATAACTAAATTAGAAGACTTGTGAGAAAAAAGTATAAGGCATAGTAAAGTAATAATTTGTAAAAAGGTAATAATTTGCATCTTCCTAATTTTTGGAAGCTTTTGGTAAACCAGTCTTCAAAACTTCTATATTTCTAGATATTTTTTTCTTTTTTCTTTTCTTCTCTCTCCCTCTCCCCCTCTCCCTCTCTGTCTCTCTCTCTCTGTCGCTCCCTCTCTGTGTCTCTGTCTCTCTCTGCCTCTCTCTGCCTCTCTCTCCCTCTCCCTGTCTCTCTCCCTCTCCCCCTCTCTCCATCTGTCTCTCTTTCTCTGTGTCTGCCTGTCTCTCTCCCTTTCTCTCTCTCTCTCTCTCTCTCTCTCTCTCTCTCTCTCTCTCTCTCTCTCTCTCTCGAAAAAAAAAAGAAACCCAAAGTTAAAAAGCGGGTTTAGAGAGGATAGCCGAAAAGCGTACATTTGCTTACGATGAAATTAGGAAACGAGATTGAATTTTAGATTACCGAAATTAAATGTACCAAAAATTATGCCACATCGGTGTTTTTACAATGCGGACCGATTAGCGTTACTACATACAAGTACTCAATCTGCCATATTTGGTGTTCTAAAAGATACGTCAACAATGAATCATTACGTGAGTTATTATGTCAACAATCACAATGGAAGATAAAAATATTTCTATTATTACCATTTGCTGTGATCTGTAAGAATTTTAAAATATTTATTTGAAAATATTACGTAATATAAAATTTAAAAATATTATTAATTAAAATATAATTATAAAACGTGTCACAAATAATAATTCACTACTGTGTTTCAAGAATTTAAAAGTATGGTCAAAGAAAAGAAATTTCTATTAATCTCAATCGTTATTGTAAAAATCTCGTGAGGATATTAAAATAATGACTTGTAAATTTGAATGTAGCTCATAAAAATTAGGTTTAGACACCTGTTGGATTTCATTGCAGAATACAAATTAATTTCCCAGTCTTTTTAATCAGTATTCTTTTACATCTTCTCTCAAGATAAGTGCATGAACTGGATCTTGCCATCGGCTCCCGAGGGAACCCGTGGCAGGAGTATTTTTTTTCGTTGGAAGAGGAGAGTTCTAAAATTTCTTGAGGAGAGTAGTCGAGTTCGCGCAGTCGGTTAAAATTTCCGAAAGAGAGCAGTCGGTTAGAATCTCTGAAGAAGAGTGGTTGAGAAATCTGTTGTTTTTTCTGTATAACTGTTGAGAAGTCTGCTGAAGTGGGAATAATTGGAATGATTTTCCAAGCGTGATTAAATATTCATTTCGGGTCAAGGACTATTCTATCCAGCCGTTACGCCGTTTCGCAAAGGAAAGGATCCTGTGGCGAATTCCAGTTTCCATAGAGGTCAGAGAAGCCTTCGTGTGAGAAACGGGAAACGATTGTGTAGGCCAGGCCACCTCTTTAGTGGTGAAATAGAATTGGACTGTGAGGTGATCGGACGGAGGCGACGGAACGAAGAAGCGTACGACATGAGCCCAAGTAAAATGTGCTAAAGGCATTGATGGCAGTCAGATTAAGCATAATTCACGCCGCAAAAACCCGCCGGATCACGGCCTGCAATTAGCACATCACCCACGCTACCACGGCTGCAGATCAGTCTCCAGAACACGCAGTTTCCGACCGTCTGCTAACGAGGGAAACGAAGCTGACGGCAACGCAGAAGAACTGGTTGCAACCGAGATGTGGCGAGCACATCGGTGGATCTAGCCGAGGACGCGTCCATCTTGGAGGCTAGCCTGGTCACGAGGTTGCTGCAGCGCCGAGAGCCGCCGCATCGCCGCGATGCGAGATTGCAAGGATCACGAGTCGCCAGCCGGCGTCGGAGCCCAGCAGTGTTTACGCCCCGCCAGTGGAACCCGCCGAAGTCGTTCAACCCCTCTCCCATTGCGGAAGCGTGAGCACCCCCGCGTGAGAAGGTATCAACGATTAAAAAGTCTTGCATAATCGAATAACAAATGTGAGATGAGAATTAAAGAATGATCTGTTTTTCAAACCATTTCTTGAATGAGTCAAAGCAAAATCGATGTTAAGTCGAGGAATTGTTGTAAGTATGATTAGGGTATTAAATTATTTCAATGTGTTATTCATTCAGTTTAACGTGTGGGATGATGGAGTCATTGATATTTGTTGAATATCGTCCACAAGTCAGTGGGAATTGTAAATAGTTTAAAGGTGTAGAATAAGAATTTTGCGTAAATTTGGTAATGTCTAAAACGAATCAGAGGCGAGGTTAGCGTTTGCACCAGCTGGTTAACAAGACTAAAGATATAGAACTAATCTCAAATGAGAGTATATATATTGTTAATGGTCATTAAACTTTATTCAGACATTAAGGTGGTAGTTGTAGATTTACTCAACGCCAATTACGAATGCGAGGTTCGCGTTCGAGTAACGAACTCTAGATAGTAGAGTTCAGTCTTTTTGTGTGTGATTAGTTCTAATTGAAAAATATATGATTTTGTGTCTCAGATCCACAATCTTTTTCTTTGTCGTAAACTTGCCTGTATGCTTCCTAACGTGCAGTCTCAATATTAATCTACAAAGGCCAATTGGCTTAAATCCACTCGACAGGTCTGACGGCGGCCCGGCAGTGAACTGTCGGACGTCGGAGGTAACGCCCACGCGGAGCGAAGCTCACGTTGGGATAACGACGCCTGATCGGAAGAGATGAAATGCACGATGCGCCGCGAGAATTTTGACGGCGTGTTCCGTGACATTTTTGGCGCCCAACGTGGGGCCCTGACGATAAGTTAAGGCATTTTACACGCGTTTTTCGTGGCCATTCATCGACGTACATGCTTCGCGAGTTTTTTGAAAGTAATTTACACAATATGCACAATTCATACGAAAAATAGAGAATTAAAGCGATTTGTAAACACTATTGCATTTGTGAGTTCATATGACTTAAATGAAGTTTTTCGGTAACCCAAAACTTGTCGATGAAAACGAGCTTCAAATTTCGCATTTACAGTAAATCTTGAACGCCATTTTCTTACAAACGGCTCCAAGTTTTTCAACGATAATTTCCATGTAGGACGAGGTTTTACTCTTTAATATTCTTAAAGTAATATTTCAGTTCTCTCATTGCGAAAACCAAAAATTGAGAAGTTTTTTAAATGTACTTTTTGCTGCGATTGATAGCAATTGGGAAGATGATGGGGCAAGACCGAAATGATGGGCCCTGACCAAAGACATTAGAAAACTAACTACTTCGAGAAAGTCTGTGTCATTGTGAAGCACTAGATTTCTCTTTCTCAACAGCATGCACACTCTGCCAGGTAATCTCATGATGTAAAGACAAGGGTGAGCCGTTGCGCTACCTCTCCGGCTTCAACCAATGAGTTTCAAACGTCAGTTTGCGCCATAATATTAAATTTTAATTAAAATTATCACCACGTCATTGAAGCAGATGTATGAAGCATTATTTTTATTGCATATTTTATTTCAGCTGCATCTTTACAAATTTATTTTCGATTGGTCACCGTTGAAAATTGTCACTTTATTCCACTTTCAAAATGTTTCTCAATACTTCTCGCTTTCCGTGCACAATGGCGGTCAGCCTCTGGTCTGGCTATTCAAACGAAGTGCTCGAGTTATAGTCACGTGGTTCGTGACGTAACTGGTGCTGCACAGAACAAGCAAAAATCTGCACTTGAGCAGGTCACCCATGCCTTTGCATTACGGCTGGTCCAAAATGAAGTTACTTGTACGGAGTCTTTTAACTTCCCCGCTGGTCATAATAAGTGTTTGCCCTTGGTTGCGCAGGGGGTGTCCTTGCGGGGTCTGCCCGGAGCGGAACGGCGACGGTGGCGCTGCGGGGCGGCCGCTTCCAGTGCCACCTCTGCGGCTACGCCACCAACGACTCCTATTGTTGGGTCAGGCACCAGCGCGTTCATACGGGTGAGAAGCCCTACAAGTGTACGGTCTGCCAATACGCTACAACGCAGCAAGCCAACTTAAGTAGACACATGCGAATACACACCGGGGAGAAACCGTATGTGTGTCCAGAGTGTGGAGTTAATTACAGACAAAGTAGATCGTTGAAGAGACATATATTTGATGCTCATATCATACAAAATACATAATAAATATCACCAATAAATATGTAATCAGTAAATGCCTTTCACATAACTATTTCTGTTTTTACGCAATTTGTAATACTGCCCTTCCTTTTGTCTGTTAAAGAAGTGATTGTTGTAAAAAATTATTTAATCTCTCAGTCCTTTCTCACATCGGACTGAGAGATTTGGGAATAAAGTATTTTGTAATTAAGTATGACGATAAAGAGAAGGTAACACATATAGGGATAGGTCTCAACGGATTGTTGATTTAATTTTATCTTGCCTGGATTTGAAACGTTGTAGTTCATGGCACATCAATTAAAAAAAGGCAGATTTGTCAGAAATGTGCAAAGAATAAAAAAGTCAGATCTGTAAGAAATGAATTCATGAATGCATTCATTGAATGCATTTTGAAAATTTTCGAAGTAGTTTATAACCTAAATCTTTCAACAGGTGTGGGATGAAAAAATGAAAACAAAACTGAAAAAGGCGGTTTCTCGTAAGTTTTAAAAATGTGAGTAATTGGTACCTGTAACAGCAAATATTTGTTTACAGATTTTGTATTGTTTACATCCTTTATAACAAAGTGTAAATTTAATAAGAACCTTCCTATGTGTTGAAATAGATGTGTGCGATGCAGATTTTTAACACATCTTCAGTGAGCTACAAGTTTATCATTATCTCAATTTTAAACATAAAGGCGCAATAAGAACAACAAAATTGCCATTGTTTATGCAAATCTAACATCAACAAGGAGATCTGCTGTTCCTTGTCCACTCGCTGGTATCTTGTCGATGATTGAAATGGGAGTGTTTCTATTACAGACATATGCTAGTATAGTTAAAAGTGAGATTTTTTAATTGATATCAGCTCTTACTGTTAAAAGAAAACTTGATGTGAAACCTAGAAATGAATTGCAGATTTGACTTTAACCCACAAAATTTAGATTTAGACAATTGCTCAATTTCTTTTCGCAAAAAAATTACACATCTTTGTAAACAGTTATAATAAACTTGTGACGCCTATAGATGTTTTGAAACAATTTCCATCGCAAGGTAGTTGAGTACATATTTATGTAAATTACTTTTGTTAATCAGAAAAAATATTTCTTGATAATAAATGTATTTCAAAATGCGAAATGTTCATTTTTGTTTCTGCAATCCAATTGTAGAAGGTCCCGGGAGATAACTGCATTTTGGCTGACGTCATTCACGGAGGAGACTCAAAAACATCGACTTCCTACCCATTCGATAGGCAACGTCGGCATACAAGATTCTTAAAATCACATTTCTGGTTAGAAAGCACTCAAGAAAACCAATCGAGCCGGCCTGAATAGCCGAGGTCACTGAAGCTGAAGGTGAGCTGCCTTGGTTTGAAGGGTCACGAGCTCCAATCCCGCTCCGGGAAATTGAGGTTTGTGTGTTGTTAGTGAATGTTCCCCCGCCCTCACCCCCCAAAGTTAAAAGTTATAGTGGCGCCAAATGACGGAGCAAAAGCAATCCTAAAATAACTAAATTGAAAAGCAACAATGAAACCAATTATTAACACAGACCGAACAAATGGCACCTCCGGGTAAAGATGGTAAAACGTTCCCCTAAACCAAATGACATATGAGTTATAATTAACATTATAATTCTAACATGAAATAATATTTCTGAAAGGTTTCTTAACCCCCGACACACCACCCACGCTCCTCTACAGCCAAATCCGTGTTTTTTAATTTTATTTTTTGTCAACTTCACACTATTTTATCTGACTGAAAAAATTATAAATAAGAAACCCATACTATCAGAAAAACATTTTTTGATATTCTCTCAGGCCCAAATTCAAACAAAAATATTTTTGAAATAAATACCAAAAAAATAATTTTTTATTGTGTCATAGAACTCTGGAACAGGCTCGAAAAAAAATTTTTAAAGTTCCTGTGAATTTATTTCCAGATTTTTTCGACAACTGGGATACAGTTAAAAAATAAAAACAATTTTCCCACCTTTAAATCACCTTGACTTTAAATATACTTTGAAAATGACTCCAACAGTTTTGTTCATTTATTTTAGTTTTTATTATACCTTTGTATACATTGTTGAAGCATCCAATAATATTCTGACTTTGGAATGTAGTTACAAACTTACTACAGTTCTACAGAAAACTGTTTGATGTAGGATGGAGTATAATTCTCTCTCCATCAGTATCACACTTACAAGGTTTTATGACGATGGTTTCTTATAAACTGCCAAAAACTATCATCTTTCCTTAGCGTATAAAACAACTATCGCCTTTCGTTTCGTATACACAAAGGTTTAGAAAGCTTTAGAAAAATAAAATTTGTAACCATATTCTAAAGTCAGGATATTATTGGGTGCTTCAAGTGATAATTTCGGCATTCTTCAGTGATAATAATTTTGGCATTTAAAATTCCCAGTAATATGACGCAAACTAGTGCCAGAAGCTCATTAGCTGAAGTCGGATGAACAAGAGGCCACCCAACTCTTTCCATCGAAAATATTCCAATTGAGTTTGGTAACAGCCTATAAGATTTCGAGTTCATATGTCATGATTAAATCTGTGTTTAAATATCCGTTCAAACGTTTTTTCCAATCACATATTCACGCGAATTTCAAATTTTTAAACTGATAGAATTGGTTTTATTTTTTCATTATTGTCTACATTGTTTAAAATCCGAAGAAAAAAATGTTATAGAATGTTATAAAATACATTATAGAAAAAAATCTGAGGCAATACTCCAACGTTATCACGTCGAAAATCAGTTTCTAAAAATTATTTTTCTTTATAAATTTGGTGTCAAAATTAGTTGATAACACCCTGAAATTTAACTATTTTTTCTCGTATCTGTATTTTTTTCAGTCTCATATATGCAACACAATCTGGGAAAAAAATTAAACATGAAAAACACGTTTCTCGTATCTCTGGAATAGATTGCCCTAAGAGGCTGATTTTTTGTGAATCTGCATTTTTTAAATCCTCTTTCATATGAACATTGCAATTATCGATTTAGTGTGGGGGCACTTTTCACCCTCTTTAGGCGCGTTCGTCACGGGAATAAAATTGCATGCGCAAAGTTGAAAGACGAACGTTCAACAGAGCGCACGTGCGCCACCCTGACCACACGCTGCAACACGGTGCGTTGCTTCAGATCTGTTCTGTACAATGGATCCAGCTATTTGCGCGGCAATTTCGGTAGCTTATTTTATAATCAGTCGAAAGAAGAGAGAAAGAGAGTCGCATGCGAATGAGAGAATATATCCTGTAAGAAAAACACAGTATTATATGTGATTTGCGAAGCGACCGTGCTTTATTTAAAAATTTTACGAGAATGTCTCCTGACGATTTCTCGTTTTTATTGGAACTTTTGAGAGGACGTATTTCGAGACAAAATACGGTAATGAGTGCAATTCCAACTGAAAAAAGACTAGTAATTACTCTGCGTTCCTTGCTACTGGAGACTCTTACTCCAGCCTAAGCTTTACGTTTCATGTATTGTCACGGCGGTCTGAGTTATCTGGTTGTGATTGACGCCGGCCCGGACGTAGCTCAATCGGTTGAATTGGATGGTGGAAGGAAGTTGATGAGAGTTGTTTCAATCAGATTGAAGTTATTCTAGATTAATAAATGTGAGCTTTATTTCTGACAGGTGTCAGAGAAGTTACACTGTGAATTTTAAGTAAGATTAACCCTACCTAATGAGCTCATAAAAAAATTAAATTAAATTACAAATTGGGTTCTTACTCCTAAATAACAATAGCCAATGCGCGGCAACGCTTACATAAAAGAAGTTTTTTTACTTATTTTTCTCTTACTCAAAAGTCCAGAAACGCTTGAAGAGCGCGGAGAGAAACCTGGAGCGTAGGTTTATTTTGCCTGATGGCGGCTGATGGCGAAAGAAGCCGGCACTTCGGTAGCGGGGTGTCCTCGGGTCGGTGACCTCATCAGCTGGGGGCTGCGGGCTCGGGGAAGGGCGGCCCTTGGCGGCAGCCGTGGCAGCGTCTCCTGCAGCGGTCGCGCTGGGGGGCGGCGCTAGGCCGCGTCAGCTAGAGGAAGCCCGGGGTGCTGGGCGGTCTCCACCTCTCGGAACGACTAGCGGCGACTCCACGTCAGGTATCGGTTGGCGGCGTGGCTCAGAAAGATGACGAAAGTCACCAGAAGATACAGGCAAGCATTAACCTGTGGCTAGCTTGGCGAAATAATAACTGACCGTTTTATGCACAGTGGCGCAATGGTCACGAATCAAAGTACCAACAATCTCGGCGAAACGATCTGAAACCGAGAAGCCATTCCTTTCTGTGCGTGAGCCTCTCGTGAAACTCCTCGGCCGAAAATAAAAACCAAGGGTGTCTTTTGGATTTTTGCTCCGTGCGTACGAGCCCTTTGGTTCCCCCCTCCCCAAATTGCTTACTTGCTTTCGAAATCACCCCTTCCCCTGTCATTTGTGATCTGATTGGCCTAAGCCTATGGCGTCGTGGTTAATTCTTCACCAATCAGATGTCAGGATTCTCTAAAATTTTCCGTCAATTCGACCTTTTCCCTCTCACTCTATCTTTAAGTGTGTGCACGTGTGCAATGGCCGTTTTCATAAACACTCTTTTCAATAAACAGAGTTAATAAACGATCATGTACTTCCCGGCCGGGGAATCACCTAAAGAAAAATATCGGCTCCGAGGACTGAAGCATTCATAAGGGTGAGCCCTGTCAGCGCGTGGCTGTGGGTCGTAAATCCCTTTAGAAACGGGCGATTTCGGAGGGGACCTGCCAGCGGCGGTGGCGGCGGTGGTGGCCCCAGCGTGTCTCGACACACAGCTCTTTTGTTCACGAATAATTTTTCTTATTATACGTAATAATAATGTGCCGCCACAGTATAGAAACAAAGCATTTCGGAAATAATTCCTGAAACAGCAAGGTGCATCAAGGAAGTTGTTGAGGAGTAGGTTTTTCTGAAACTTTTCTTTATTTATTATGTTACATGTTAAATATATAATCGTGATCCGGAATGGTTATGAGGCTGGAAAAGTGAGGAGGAGGCATAATTGAGGCATAGAAATCATCGGAACTGAAGGATGCCGGGGGGGTGAGGAGGAGGGGGAGAAGGTGAAGGTGGTTTAAGGCACACAAACCATGTTGGCTGCATTACAATTTTCTTCACTTCACTCTATATTTGTAATAGTTTTCAATAGCTCTAATTGTGCTATTTTTCTTAATTTCTCACTATTTAAATTTTGAATCTTTTGGGCTATTAACTCTCCAAAACTGGAATATTCTGTTGTTGGTCTCATCATCGAATACGCCTTATTCATGATATCGAATGCCTATTCTTTCTCGTTTCGCTTTCTTTCCTGAGACCTACGATGGGGGGGGATGACTCGATGACGTGGTTCGGTTGCGGTGTGACAGGCATCAGTATGTCTTCCGTCCCATCAGCTGTATCTTCACTTTCTATAACACACTTATTCATCTTCACGTACAAAAATATTTGAATTACGAAGAAAATTTTATTTTTCAGATGCCAGCTAATTAAGAAGAATGGGGAACAAATTCTCAAGATTTTAACAGGAAATGGAATTTCCCTAATTGTTTTGGGATAGATGGAAAACATATTACCAAACAATATCCAGACAACAGTGGTAGCACATTTTTACTTTCTCGTATACGTACGTATATATGGAGAAATATATGTAGTATAAAGTTATGTAACGCCGCGCGAAAAAAAGTGAATTCTCGGCGGAAAAAAAATCATTCACGGAACCTGATAACGAGAATGTGAAACCTATACGATAACATAAACGCCATATAGCTCGATTTTTTTGTTTTTTCAAAAAGTGCAAAAATTTAATTTTTTTGACTTGTCTCTCACCTCAGTTATATTTACATTAGAGGTGATTTCTTCACGTGGGTGTATTTGTGAGTATATGTGCTTTAAATAATGTCAAATAAAGATTATCGAAAACTCAACAGTTTTCTGTTAAAATGAGCTGAAAATTCCGCATTTTCAGAGATGCTCAAATGCCATTTTCTCAAAAATGGCTCGTAATTTTTTCTTCAAACTTTTCCAACGGAATGGCTCTGTTTAATATGACGTAAAGTTCATTTTGATGTATTCTTTTTTTGGTCAAAAATTATACAAATGTAGTTTTTTTTTAAATATCTCACGCCATTAATAGGCAAATTTCCATCAATTTCTATACATTATTACATTTGTGAGTGAAGGTGCTTCAAATTGCTTCAAATGAAATTTTTCGAAATCTCAATAGATTTCTGTGAAAAATAGCTTCAAATTTCGCATTTTCAGTAATGCTTAATCGCCATTTTCTTAAAAGCGGCTACATTATTCAATGAACATTTTTTATTTAGGACGAGCTTTTACTCATCTTTAATATTCTTGAAGTAATATTTTGGTTGTACTACTTGGAAAGCGAAAAGTTGAGAAGATGTCAAAAAAATTAACTTTGGCCGACGATAGATGGCAACTGTCCAGAGAATGGAGCAAGACCTTAAAGTCAGACCACACCCTGGAAATTAAAAAAAATTCTACGAGAAAGTCTTTGCCATTCTGTAGCACCTCTAGTTTAATTATAAAGGCCAATTCAGCGTTGTCCTCATGGGGTGGTAGACGTCAATTATTGTTTCATTTATTGCAATGTCGGCTGCCAAAGAAAAATTTCAGATGGAGTTTTTAAAAATACAGAGTTTGGTTGGAAAACTCTCCTACAACGAATTGAAATTGCCCCAACCAAAATCCCTTCTAGGGCGAATTACTCCAGTATCACTTGTTATGGTAGCAGATGATGTCTTTCCCTTATCCCCAAATATAATGAAGTCCTTTAAAATTGATTTGAACAAGAGGTCTCCCAAGAGGGTGTTTAATTGCTGGTTCAGCTGAACCCGACGCATTGTTGAAAATTATTTTGGTTTAATGGCATCAGTTTTCAGAATTTTGAGAAAGACAATGGAACTAAAATTGGAAAATGTAATGGATATTACTCTTTGTTGGGTATATTTGCACACTTTTTTAAGAAAGAGTGTGTCATTGAGAAGCAGACATGCTCCTTTTGGTTGTCTCGGAGGATATTTGTTGTCGAGAAGTTGTATTGGGGTCATGGAGACAGGTTACAGCAAAGGACGCAGGTCTGAGACCTCTAGTAAATGTAGCAAGATCATCACTCCCTGCAACGAATGTCAGAGATGGATACTTGGAGTATTTCATTCAGTATGGGATCAGTGCCTTGGCAATGTAAATATCTGAACTAAGTTTGTGTAAAATGTTTTATTTAATCTTTACAGATCACATACTTGTCAATAATCTTTACAGATCACTTACTTGTCGCTTCCAGAGAAGTTGTTGGATTCTTTACTCCCACTGAATCCCTTGACATTCCAGGACAAGAAATGTCCTTCAAAAACATAGCGCCTTAAATGCAAACCACTTAGATATAAACATTTCATTTCTTCCACTCCCACTTCTCCTTTTAAAAACTTTATCAAATTCTTCGCTGAAGTAGGAGCTGAGGCTTTTTATCTTATTTTAGACATTAACAATTTGGCAATTATACTTCAATGCCAACTGGCTCAATGCATCTGCAATATGATAATAATTCATATTAATTTTTGAATATGTGCTTAATTTGATAATTTTCAGTTTACTTTTACAATCTTCCCTTCCCTCAATTGCTTCTTGCAATAACTTTTTTTGGAAGAATTCCACAAAACTTCCTTCTCACTATTGTCCTCAGTGACCGGAAGAGTCAGTTCTTTTCAAGAGTCATTCTGAAAATACAAAACCTTGAATGAAAACTATTGTATTTAATTGTTTCAGCTATATAACGTATTAAATACATTTTAAAAATTGGCATTACCTTAAAAATAAGATAAAAATTAGGTAGAATTAAATATTCTTCTCCTCTCACTGCAACACACTTAACTAGGAATCGAAATAATCACATGTTCATTTTTTACTAGTTTCAACTGTATAGCTAATTATTGTTGAACATTGATATTTACAGTAAACACGAAATAAGAATTCAGTGGAACTAATATTTTTCTGCTTTCACTGCAACACACCGAACTAGAAATGGAAATAATCACATGTTCATTTTTACTCATTTCCGTAATATAGCTTCATAAATAAATATATTTTGAAAATTGACATTAAACTCTGCACATTCTGCTAAAATTATTATTATAATATTATTATTACTATTATTATTATTATTAAAATTGATATTACCGTAAATGTATAATAAAAAAATAATCTGCAAGAAATTCGCAAGGACACAAACGGACATGGATGAACAGTAACTCCGAAGACTACACAAAGAATTCATACAGCTCGGTATTCCGGATGACTTCGCTATGAAATTCGCATTCTTTGAAGGAAGCGCACGAGAAAGACGAACGATTTTCCCGTCAGCTCTGGGAGTACTTGCGCTATTGCATGCATCTATCGTTTTGAGGAAAGACACATGCGCTACGTGCACTAGACGCACGCGTTGGACGCATGCGCAAAATTGAAGGAAATGACGCGTGGACGCGCCTTTACTCAGCTATCCCTTTGGCAAGTATAGTTTTCCAGGAATTCTTCATTTTCCATAAGAAATGTGCAAGAGTTCTGTTCCACTATGGGGATATACTCCAACGCAAACGTTTAGTTGTATGGTTACTCGAAGCAGAAATGAATCATTTTTAGTATAGTAAATCACAAGCTAAATCAATTTCGCAACCCGTCGATGTAAGCTTTTCGTGTTCAATTTAGTTGCAGCTTACCTCTCTTAATGACCTTCGCTTTGTAATATGAATTATCGATTTTGTATTATCTGCAGGTCACTTTTCCAATGTAGCTTCCATCTGCAGTCACAGGTCTCGGCTGCTTGAACGGCTACTAAACATCCTTCTCTCCCTGCTCGGTAGACCCAAGCTTCCGTTCTGCGAGTTTCTTCCGTCGGCAGCACAGAATGTTGACAAGCATTTGATAGTTGACGGTCGGATGTGCCGCGCGATTCAAAATGCCGATGTGTATTTGGTGTGCCTTTCAAAAACACAGCAGGAGGAGGAAATCCCCCGCCGACGTGTAGGTGTGCCCCGGATCTCATCATTCAGTGGAGGAGGAACACCGCTACCTCCAGGGATAAAAAACATTAACCGTATTGAATGGTCTAATGGCCGTAGTAGTTAACTTGTCCGGGCACATCCATCAATCCATGCATATAACCTGCACTCAATACTTGGGTTTTCATAACGTGGCACGTGAGGGGCTTGTCTTCACCATGGAATATGACACGGCTTTTTGTGTCTATCTCGGTCATGCCGCCAAATGTCACATGCGTGCGACCACATCAAGCAGTGCTGCAGATCTAGCGGCACGACCGGAGTATATCGCAGTTTGTCCGGCGTCGCTGTTTCGGTGGTGTAGCAGTTAGCGTTTGGGACTGTTGTACCCCAGTTCGCGGGTTTACACCCGATCGAAGGCCTGGATTTTCAAGGGCGAAAAAACCCTTCGGGGAGAAATAAAGCCGACAGTTCCATGTTGTAGATTAACTGCATGAAAAATAGTTTCAAGCCTAAAAGAAGCATCTGAGCTACAGTCTAATCGCCTGTTTCGTCGCCCGAGTGGGCGCCGGATCTCACCATCTAGTGGAGGAGGAACACCGCCGCCTCCCAGGATAAAAAACATTAACCACATTGACTGGACTAATGACAGTAGTAGTTGACATGTCCGTGCACATCAATCAATCCATGCAAGAAGGCTGTCGCAGTCTATCGCAGTTGGTGCGTCTTCGCGGTTTCGGTGGTGTAGTTGTTGCCGTTTAGGACTGTTTTGCCCAAGTTCTCGGGTTGAAACCTGATCGAAGCCGTGGATTTTTAAGGGCGAAACAAAATCCTTCGAAGGGAAAGTAAAGTCGACAGTTCTATGTTGTAGATTAACTCCATGAAAAATAGTTTCAAGCCTAAAAGAAACATCTGAGATACATTCTAATCGCCTGTTTCGACCCCCGAGTGGGCGCCGGATCTCACCATCTAGTGGAGGAGGAACACCGCCGCCTTCCAGGATAAAAAACATTAACCACATTGACTGGACTAATGACAGTAGTAGTTGACATGTCCGTGCACATCAATCAATCCATGCAAGAAGGCTGTCGCAGTCTATCGCAGTTGGTGCGTCTTCGCGGTTTCGGTGGTGTAGTTGTTGCCGTTTAGGACTGTTTTGCCCAAGTTCTCGGGTTGAAACCTGATCGAAGCCGTGGATTTTTAAGGGCGAAACAAAATCCTTCGGAGGGAAAGTAAAGTCGACAGTTCTATGTTGTAGATTAACTGCTTGTAAAATATCAACAAGCCTAAAAGAAGCATCTGATCTAAATTCTAATCGCATGTTTCATCGCCCGATTGATCCCTTCTTTCTCTGCTAGACGGCGAAAGGAGCGTAGCCAAGCGAAAGAGCAGGCCTAGTGACCTGAGTCTCACCACATAAGATCGTTGAACTGAATCATCTGAACTGAACACATCGTTGAACTGAATGAACGCGGAGGGTGCGCAATGAGTGTTTGCCCTTGGGTGCGCAGGGGGAGTTCACACGGCGTCTGGTCTGCGCGGGAAGGCGCCGGTGGCGCCGCGTGGAGGCCGCTTCCAGTACTGCCCCTGCGGCTTCGCTTCCAACAACTCGCACGCCTGGGCTGCGCACCAGCGCGTGCACACGGGCGAGAAGCCGTTCAAGTGCGCGCTGTGCCCCTTCGCCACGTCGCAGCTCGGCAACTTGAACGTGCACGTGCGGAAAGACACCGGGGAGAAGCCCTACGTGTGTTCTCAGTGTGGCATTCGATTTACGTACAGTTCAGGTTTGAAGAAACACAAACTCGATTGTCATAGTGGAGCCTGTATAAGTAAATGACATTCATATTTGGTGCAAGAATTTGAGTGCAGAGCTTGTAACGTAGAAGACATTAGTTTTGCAAGTTATTGGTCATTCCAGCACTTTTCATATTTGTATGGGGACGCTAAAAAATGTCATTTCTTTCTGCTGACAGGTTAACTTAGGCCTCGAAGCTTGCAAAATACGAGTAGATTTTACTATCTCACTGTATCTGAAACTTTGCGAACGTGTTGGATAAATTGCATTGATTCGTAATAACTTTTGACATCTTAAGAGGCACGTGGCAAGTCTTTCTGACGGAATTTCGTCAAAATGAAAAAAGAAATTACGTTCATATGTGGCAAACCAACGGCAAATGAAATATTATAATCAACACGATACACCACAGCCGCACACTAGTCTGTGGTGTGCACACTGTCTCCATATGTGTGTGCACTCCATTTCGGAAAATCAGAAATGCTTAAGAAACGGATACGGCAGGAAAGTGGATCTGGGCACTAAATATTATAATCGATATCTGGCAGGTAATCGCACATTGAACCTTTTAAGAAAGCAATTAAGGAAGGGTAGTCTGGCTCTGATCCATCGGTGCAGTGAGGCTCAGACGTCGGAAAATCAGGAATTCACGGGAAACGGGCATGAGAGGGAAGTTCATGTGGACAGTAAATATTATAACCGCTATCTGTCACGTCAAGACCAAATTGAAGTTTTTAAAATAGTAATTAAGGAAAGGTAATCTGTCATTGATCCGTCGGTGCCGGAAGATTGTGGCCAGGTCGGAAAATCAGGAATTCTCGGGCATCTGGAACAGTAGCTGACCACTTTCTTCTTAATCGATTTATCATCATAAACTTCACCATGCCGATTACCTCCTCGCTAAGTGACATTACAATTATAATAATTAATCTCTAGGTCTACTTCCCTGCCGAACCAGCACATTCACATTTGTGATTTCCCGACTTAGATATATTGTAATGTTTCTCTGCAAAACAAATCCTGTTAGATAACTGACGTTAATACAATATGCAGAGGAAGTGGTTCAAATTTCTCCAAAAATTTTAGACACCATGTTCGTTTCCGAATCTTCCTCCTATGAAATTCTCAAAATAATCTGTAAACTAAAAAAGAAATATTCGACCGGTTTAGATGAATTTCCGGATTGTTTGTTAAAGACCTGTGTGCCTGCCATTATCCATCCCTTAACTCGCATATTTAATGCATCCTTATGCACCGGACCTTTTTAAGATATTTTCAAAATAGCCAAGATTAAGCCGCTCTTCAAAAAAGCACAAAAAATGAAATTCAAAATTATTGGTCAATTTCTCTTGTCAGTTTTTTAAAAAATATTGAGAGACTTTTTTACCTACTAACGGAAACCTTTCTCAGTAAACACGACGCGCTTTCAGATAGCCCACATGGATTTAAAAATTCAAAATCTATTGTAACAGCCGTATTTTCTTTTCTTAAAGATGTCTCCTCATCGTTGGGTCATAAAGAAGTACCTATTGGATTATTTTTAGATCTTTAAAAAGCTTTCGACGTCATCGATCATGACATTATACTTTCAAAACTAACTTTATATGGAATTCATGGTATTGCCCTATAGTAGTTTTTTTGTTGTTTGTGAACAATCCTTCCATTGTTAACAATGTTAATGATTGTTAACAATCCTTGCAAAAACGCTCATTTTTTCAGGATTCAAAATTCAATTAGTGTATGGCTTAGGAAAGGGATCACAGAATTAGGAAAACGTGCGCAGATTTCACTTCTCCCCATGGCACGTCACACACAGTTTTTAACTGTTTTTGACGTAAAATAAATAAATAAAAATAAATAAAGTGTCAGAAGTTGTGATAAAAAGATCTTCATTCTACGGTTTAAGACCTCTGGTGCTGGAATTTGCCTCTGTCAATTCTTTAACACCAGTTTATTACCACTATTTTCAGTGTAGACCACAGATTTCGAAATATGAAATTTGACGGAATGGCTTACTTACTTGTGACGCTATTTTTCCTACTAAAACTGTTTTTGCCAGTACATCATTTGAATAGGACTCAAATTTTTAGAACGCTTACGATTTTATAGAAAAAGATGTCATAAAATAAGTATATTTGGAATTTCGAGTGTTTTTTAAACCATGCTATCCACCCAGTTTCCTAAAAAAACAAATATGTTATAATTACCTTATTTCGTGATATATAAATGCGGTTTAACCTTTAATAAAATTTAGATACATAATTTCATAAATATTGTCATTATTATTAAACATATATCAGTGGCGGCTCGTGCAGGATTCTGAAGAGGAGGAACGAAGTAATGCAAATAATATTACATTAAATGAAACTTACAACAAATTAGATTATGTTAACAATAGGTAGACGTTCATAACAAATTTTAACTTTTCCAGAGAAAGCGCAAAAACAAGGGGTATGCGCACCAACTTCAGCAAGAACAAACAGAGCATTTATTTACAGGGGGAAATTGCAAGAGCAATGCCACAAACAAGACTACATATGCAGCACTCACTTACAGCTAGTCATTAAAACAGATTAATAACATTAAACTCGAGAGGTTAGATGTAACACATTGAAAATCAACTAACTACACGACACCTGTTAGCGGCTGTCGTAGGTCATCATAATAATATAGCACAAAATAGTAATGCACCAATTAAAAACTTTTTGTTAGACCCCAAGCTCACTCAATCTTTATTATTCATAGCATTCATACTTGTCATCCAAGGCGTAGAATTATTTATGCAAAAATAGTGCAAAGTACAAATCTTTAAGTCATTTCTGCTCAGAGCGCTATGGGGATCCACTCCAGTCCAGATCGGTGTTCTGTTCACACCTCGCCTCGCCCCGCCCCGCCCCGCCCCGTCCCGCCCCGCCCCGCCCCGCCCCGCCCCGCCCCGCCCCGCCCCGCCCCGCCCCGCCCCGCCCCGCCCGTCAGGTGCACCTATTGATCTCTGCTTCTGGCCACGGGCTGCGCGGCAAGGGGGGGGGGGCGAAGTAACCAGCTCTTCTTTGCGTGGGGGGAGAGAGGGCGACACAGCACGGCGCATTTCATCCCCCGGCGGTGTTGGCACCAACTGAGTTGTTAGAGACAGGCAGCGGCAAAATCAAATATTTTTTAGTAAGGAGAGCGCGCGAAATTCATAATCTGGCCCTATAATTCATTGCTAATGCCGTGGAGCGACCAACTTTGCGGGAAATTAATAGTTCTATAGTCGACGCCGGAAACAATGTGTCAACAAATACATGCAGTTGTAAACGAAAAGCGAGCGAGAGAGACGTTTTGGTTAGACTTACCCTGTCACCGGGTTTCCTCCAGCCCACGGGTGTGGGATGATATTACGTTTCAAAAGTATTAGAGTTCATTTTTTTCAAAAATATTAGAGACACTTTATTACGTACGAATAGAAAACTTACTCGGTAAACACGACGCGCTCTCGGATTGCCAACATGGTTTTCGAAAATCAAAATCTATGGAAACAGCCGTATTTTCTTTTCTTTAAGATGCCACCTCTTCCTTGGATCAAAACGATGTAATTATTGGATTATTTTTAGATCTTTCAAAAGCTTTTGACGCCATTGATCAGAACTCTTTAGTTTCAAAATTTCCTTCATATGAAATTCTTGGTATTGCTCTAGACTGGTTATGTTCGTACCATAAACAACGTCCACTCACAAATGTAATTATGCATACAAATCGATGGAAATGTCCATATTAACGGCGGGAGAGATATTTCAAAAAAATTACATTTGTGTAATTTTTGAAAAAATAAATGAATAGAACAAAATGAGCTTTACGTCATATTAAACAGTGCAATTAGCACTATCTATTGGAAAAATTTGAAGAAAGCATTTGGAGTCATTTTTGAGAGAATGGCGTTTGAGCGTTTCTAAAAATGCAGAAATTTGAGCTCATTTTTACAGAAAACTGTTGAGTTTTTGATAAACTTTATTCGACATTATTTAAAGCACATGTACTCATAGATATAATAATGTGAAGAAATGGCCTGTAATGTAAATATTACCGACGTGGTTACACGTCCAAAAGTTTCATTTTTGTAATTTTTGAAAGAACAAAAGAATAGAGCAATATGGCGTTTATGTAATGGTATGGGTTTCATTTGACAATAATCCTACCGAAAATTTAAAGAAAGAAGGATTTAAGGAAAGAAAATTTGGAGCCGTTTTTGAGAAAATCGTGTTTTTGTAATTTTTTAAAATTGTAAAATATCGCACGCACTATTGCACGAAAACTACTTAAATGTCCAAAACAATCTCCATGACCTTATTGAAAGGACTATTTATGCAGAACAAATTTCATTTGAAGGAAAAGTCTCTCTTCAGTTTTGTAGTTGTAGCAAGACGCCGGAAACATTCAAACTTTTGCAATTTTCAAAAATTCAGAGTTAATCGTCAAAATTTGATATATGCCACCTTTTTAAGTGTATTTTACTCTATTCTTACAAGAAATTTAAAAAAAAAATTTGGAGCCGTTTTTTGAGAAAATTTTGAAAATGTCCGTGGGACTTCATGTAAAGTACCCCCAAATTTTAAAGAATGTTCAAAATTTCAAAGCTTCAACTAGATCCGAATAGACGAAGGTTTCTTTAATTTGGAAACAATCCTATGTATGGGTTAGGCGCTAGTAGAGTTCACAGACGGACGGATGGACAGACAGGCAGACGGACGGACGTTTTGAAAGAAAAAGTTTTTTTCAGTATCAGGGTACCACAAAACGTGTATTTCTGTTGAAATCTCGAAATCGATTTTCCGCAGCATTACGTAACTTTTTCTATACTACGTATATTACTCCGTATATACGTATGTATACGAGAAAGGAAAAATAATCGTACGAATCATAAACAAGTCCCAACCACGTATTTCTTGTAAGCCTCTGTTTATTAATCTAGGAATATTAACAATACCTTGTCTCTTGATTTACGAATCAGTGGTTCTTGTCAAAAATGACTTACGGCGGGAATATATTTTCAGCAAACGCCGATGTCTATAACTATAACACTCAACGTAGTAATCATATTCATCGGGTGTCAGTATCAACAGCTCGTTACAATAAAATAACATACAATATATTATTTTACAACACTTTGCAAGGTGACATTAAACGATTAAATTCGATTGAAAAGTTTAAATCCCAAGTAAAATCGTTTCTGGTGCACAACTGTTTCTATACAATTAGAGACTATACTGAACATTACAAGAAAAGTAACATTAATTTTAACAGCGATATTTTATTGGTTTATTTACCATTTTGATTGTATAATTCTAAACAACTTATAACAAATCTTGTACCGCAGCTTCTGGGTCAATCTCCATCTCGATCAGGTTTTTTGTCCAGTTTCCCTGATCCTTCGAGCAAATGCTGAGATGGCCCCATGTTTTGCTTCTGAACATAAATGTAACTTCATTATCTGTGCACGTCTTCTGAAATTCAGTGGGAAACATAGCTATTCAAATTATCGTTCTCCATGTTGTCGCGGCAGGAAGTATTACTCCTCAACGAAGGACATGTTGAGGGATAAGAGCACAAATTTATAGCTGATTTATCCTTGATATTAGATTTTATTACATTGGAGCGTATATTTTTTACTAACAATCCTTGCAAGAAACTCTCATTTCTTTCTGTATTCAAAATTCAAATAGTGTATGGCTTAGGTTAGGGATCACAGAATAAGAAAAACGTGCACAGAATTCACTTCTCCCCGTAACACGTCACACACAGTTTTTAACTGTTTTTGACATAATTTTTTTAAAAAAAGCGTGCCTCTTCCTGCACTCTGGCCCATGATTCATACTTGTGGGGGCGCCAAGCAGGCGCCGAGTGTTCATTTTGTTCCAATAGCTGCCAATAGATAGTATTCTAGGGGAGGATATCCTTCCCACAAGCCGTATGGCTGCGTTAAAAAAGGTTTCTTCATCTTGCCGCTGCAGCGCTGAACTAGTATATGGACCATTCCTATTTCGTCGATTTTCGCGACGCCTAAAGAGCGCGTGCAGTGTAAAGAACTCGACTAAAGACAATTTCCGGAAACTATGAAATAAAAAAGTATGCATTTTCCCTCGTACATGAAATAAAATATTGTATTTGGTAATTACATTCAATAGAAGGTAGTGTGTGAGGATATTCCTTCCCTCCCTTGAGAAATCGCCTCTGCCATATCTTCATAAACATTCATTTTTAATGATTTAGACGTAAAGCGTTGAACATTAGTGGGTTTTGCGACATGTAAGTCGTAGAGCATTAAGTATTTTTGAAGTTACCCATAATTCTATTTTTTTCTGTTCATATACCCTGAAATATGTAAAAGCCTTTCATGGAGGCCTGCTTTTGCATTGTAATATTACCATTTCCTTTAACTCAATAATTCAGAATTTTGTGACAACCGATTTATTATGAAAGTGTTTCCATTCATTGAAAATAAACCCACAAACAATAATAGACAACGTAGAGACAATATTAATAATTATTAATTGGAATCCTCAACAAAATCGCTGTACAAGACTATTTCACTAAGCTTCACAAAATATTATTAAAATTCAAATATCAAAGCAGAATTTCATTTTTTTCAAAGGTTATAGAGTAGTTATTTTTATATATCAAGTGTGTGAAGTAATTGTTTTCCACGATCGGGATTGTTTGTTTTTTCGCCTAGAATCAATACGTCGAAGGGAAAAATTGATATTGTGCAAGAAACAATCATTTAGATGACGAAATATAAACATTTATTCTAAGATCGTATGAAAATGTTTATATTCATACGCATGTTTTGTTTGAACCCTTGTCTTCAAGGTTTCTTCGAAATACTTCTCACAGTTGAAGGTAACAATGTGAGGCAGTGTAGAAGATGAAACAGAGGTTTTTGAAACAGTTTTACATAACACAAGTCGGGTAACGGGAAAGGAAGTGTGGATGGCAATAAGAACAGGCAGTGAGGATAATGAGGATAGGCAGTGAATAAGTTTCTATACGACACCGGTTCATGAGAACGGGTAATGAGAAGAGCATAGTGGACGGGCAGTAAGAACAAGCAGTGAGGAAGGACAATGGGGACGGTGAGTGAGGTTTTTATACAACACCGGACTGTGAGGAGGCATAAGGGGTTGGTCAGTGTGGATGGAACATCCCTGTGTCTACGCGCCGCGACGGACAGATTGGTTTGTTAGTGATTCCGGGCGCGTCAGCTGCTGAGGTCATTAGTAAGTGTAGTGCAGGTTTTTTCCTCTGGAGATGGTAGTGATATTTCCCCGCTGGATGGCGAGATCCGGCGCCGACTTACCATCGGCTAGCGGGGTTCCCCCCCTATCCAGGACTCTCCCACCACCGGGGCAAGCTCAAAGCTCCCGACCGGTCTCCAGGAATATCTGGTAGTGTAGTGCGTGTTAGTGTACATGTGTGTGTGTGTAAGGGGAGAGAATAGAATAAGAAAGAGGAAGGGAGAATCGCGCGCGGTCCGTAGGCCCTTTGTTAGGGTCCTGCTCCAGCATTCGCCTGGTGTCGATCGGAGAAACCACGGAAAACTACCGATCAGAGCAACCGGTCGCTAGAATTCTCCTCCAGACAGCGACTGAATTTGACCTAGCCGAAAAGCTAGTGTCTGAAATCCTGCCACTGTCAGGACTCGAACCTAGGACCTCCCGGTCAGAGGTGCTACAGTGACATCAGCTGATGCACTGAGCTACCGCTCCCGCAGAGACTACTCATCCGCCACTTTTTCCCTGTTTTGTTTGATTGATTAGTGATTCCGTGTCTTTCAACTGCTAAGGTCGTTAATACCGTAAAAGTAGTACATGTTTTTCATAGTGAGGTGGCAGCAATCTTTCCCCGCTAGATGATAAGATCCGACGCCGACCTTCCGACGGCTAACGAGGTTTTGCCCAACCTGGTATCACCCACCAGCGGCGGGGCACCGCCCCAGCCGGGACAAGCTTTAAGCTCCTGACCGGTCTGCCGACATATGTGGTAGCGTAGTGCATCTAAGTATAAGTCTGTGCAATAAACGGTGTGGTAGGACAAGGAAGAGAAAGGAGAGATCGCGCGCGGTCCATGGCCCATTTATTAGAGTTCTGGTTCGACATTCGTCTGATATTGATCGGAGATACTACCGATCAGAGCATTCGGTCGCTAGAATTTTCCTCCAAACAGCGACAAAACTCGACCGAGCTATCTAGCCAGAGTCGAAAATCCTGTCCCTGTTGGGACTCGACCCTAGAACCTCCCGGTCAGGAGCCCTGCAGTGACGTCAGTTGATACCCTGAACCACTTCTCCCGTTCTGGAATATTTCTATTCCCAGCCTGAATCTTTCGGTTCTCTAAGTCTCCCAGCTTCTTTCTCTCCCTCTTAGAATCTTCTTGTTTGAAGGATGCATCTGTTCTCGCGTCTGCATCTCTCAATCTGACTCCTCGTCCACTTTTAACACGAATTGTCGTGTCTTTACGGCTATTCTCTTTCCCCAACTGATCGTCGCATAAAAGTTGCCAGTTCTTTTACCTCATCGGCTCCACATCGCTCGCCTGTAGGTAACCTTGGGGATTTTCTGCCGCTCGCACCGCGTTGTCACCGTCTTCGCTTGCTGTCCACGACGTTCCCAGTTTCCTTCGCTCGAACGCTGGACTCCGCTACGCCTACAAATTCCACACCCTTCTCCCGATCTCTGGACTCGTACGATTCACGTTCCTGTCCAAATTTTTCTCACCTACGTTTCGCTCTTCGTGTGGTCGTCCTTCTTCTTCTACCGCGCCTCATACAAATTCGTTCGCGCTTCCAGCCTCGAATAATTAATGTAGCTGAAGTTATGCTTTAAATGCTCGGCCTACCTACTACACTTTGGGCATGTGTGGTCTCAGCGTGCAATATGAGATGCTGGATTTAGTTAATGTCCTTCTGCGCAAATTTTACAAATTTGAAATTATTTCGGAGTCAAACAGTCACTTCGCTTGCTCTCTCAAATATTGTGAATGCGAAGAATGCTTGTGTACTCCACTTCTTAATTACCTCACTTTCGAAGATACGCTTCACAAGCTAACTTTTAACTACCAAGTTAAAGTAAACTCCTATGCTATCAAGTTACAATCGCCTTCAGAACAGTCTAGTCACTGTCGCTGCTGCAATCGAAGAGAGCTCAGTCTAGTCGCCGTCGCTGCTGCAATCAAAGAGAGTTCCTCCGAGGCGCGCCGCGATACTTATGGTACTCGCGCCTGGGATTTTTTTGGAGGGGTGAATATTCTCCTCCTTTCGTGACCTCCCGGAAAAACATTATTCACTAGTTCGGGCGTCAGAGTTCGAAAAGCTGTGGGCAGATGGCGCGTTTACCAGACATCGCTCCGCCGCGTACCCTTCTTCTCTCTGTCCGTGGGCTTCTTTTCGTAGTTGATGGAGGCGTTATGGGGTTGTCTAATCCCATGACGTCATATATATATATATATATATATATATATATATAAACTTTTGAAATAATAGACTGTATATTGAGCAAGCCAGGACAGGCGAGACCTTAGATATTTGTATTTTAAATAAATAAAGTAATATTATTTACATTAGAAAGGGAATCTCAGCAAGTCTTCGCCTCAAGAAGAGCACAATCTATCGCCTACGTGAATGCTCGCATTATTTCAGCGACTGATGGTTCCACAGTCTTCTCCTAAATTCGACTTGGATATCGCGTGGAACTGGCTGAATAAACAATTGGATAATTGGGCTCTGAGTGTACGCGACCGGGTAGAAATCCGAATTCTGTCTCTTCTCCGCCCCACCTACGCTGATGAAGATAACGCCGGCCAGCAATTCATCAAAGATAAAGTGAGGATTGTGGTGATTGCGATAAAACATGGTTGGCGCGCAGCTTCGGCTAACTCTGTGGATGAGTGTTCGGATTTCGAGATAGCGGTCAAATTGCCTGCACCTCCGTCATCCTTCCCGCTGCCACGGTCGGTCGCGGTCGGTCGCGACCCTCTCCACATGCCAATATGCGCGGCCACATCGATCCAGACCGCATCGGAATAGATACAGTTCGTATCTGTGACGTGGTACCCTAGGAGCGGACTGGATTCAGCGTATTCCTGAGGCGCGTCACTTGGAGTACTGCGGTTGATTAAATAAAGTTGTGAAAGTTGAAGGGAAGGGGGGGGCGGCTTACTCAGAAGAAGTCATGTTCAAGTTAATTCGTCATTTGATTACTGATTTAGGAGAGAGGATGGCGATAGACCAGATGAAGGAGGTACACAGGAATCGAGCTGTTCCCCCATCACTCCTCCGGCGGGGATGGCAACAGTGGCAGTGGAGCTCTGAGACCGCATCATCATCAGGAGGCTCTTGACGTGTCGTGTGTTCTTCACTAACTCACGTGTACCTCTCTGCCCCCTCTGCCTCTACCGGGTCCGTTTATATTAGCCCCTCGCTTGCATTCGGCAGCGTTTTTTTTGGGGTGGCTGCCGGAATGTTTTGCGGCGCTGCATGCCGCTTGCCTTGCGAGTCCACCGCGGCACGGTGTGATGTGGTCATGGCGGCTCGCCATGTATTTGAACGCGTATGGCTGCGCCGGCCCTATTGGCCGTTCCCCACGCAACCCGCGTGCCATCGGCACGCGTGGACGCTGTTGTTATCGCCCCCAACGAAGATCTTGACTTCACAGGACTGCTCGAAATGTATGATACTCTTCAACAGCCTCCAGTCCAGGCCGAAAAGGGGCCTGTTGACCACGAGAAGGCCAGTGGAATTACGGAGGAATACAATACTCTGCGCGGCAACGACTCACCGGGCGTCCGGGAGCGGTAGCTCAGTGCATCAACTGATTCAGCTAGGTCGAATTCAGTCGCTGTCTGGAGGAGAATTCTAGCAGCCGGCTGCTCTGATCGGTAATTTTCATTGGTTTCTCCGATCAATTCCAGGCGAACGCCGAAGCAGTACCCTACCAAACGGGCCACGGACCGCGCGCTATCTTTCCTTCCTATTCCTTGTCCTGTCCTCTCCTCTTACACACACACTCTTGATCTAACATGCACTACACTACCACATATTCCGGGAGACCGGTCGTGAGCTTGGAGCTTGTCCCGGCTGGGGCGGTGCCCCGCTGGTGGGAGAGTCCTGGTTAGGGGGAAACTCCACTAGCCGACGGTAGGTCGGCGCCGGATCTCGCCATCCAGCGGGGGAAGATCACCGCCATCTCCCGAGAAAAAAATACACTACACTCACGGAACTAATGACCAAAGCAGTTGACGCGCCGGGAAACACGAAAAAATCAGTTAATCAAACCGAGCGAAGAAGATTCAGAAGCCCATGATGGAGAGAGAGAGAGAGGGCCACCCATCCTCGTGGCCCGGTCCTAATTAATTTGTCTCCGCGACGGCGGACGTTATTTCGGCTTCGACTCACGGAACACACGTAGCGCCCACGCTCATGGCTGCGCCGGCCCTATTGGCCGCCATCCCCCACGCGACCTGCGTGCCAACCCGCTGTCGTCACCGCCTATATGCGAAGCGATGATCCACCAGACGCAACCCACGCTCATGGCTGCGCCGGCCCTATTGGCCGCCATCCCCCACGCGACCTGCGTGCCAACCCGCTGTCGTCACCGCCTCTATGCGAAGCGATGATCCACCAGACGCAACCCACGCTCATGGCTGCGCCGGCCCTATTGGCCGCCATCCACCACGCGACCTGCGTGCCAACCCGCTGTCGTCACCGCCTCTATGCGAAGCGATGATCCACCAGACGCAACCCACGCTCATGGCTGCGCCGGCCCTATTGGCCGCCATCCCCCACGCGACCTGCGTGCCAACCCGCTGTCGTCACCGCCTCTATGCGAAGCGATGATCCACCAGACGCAACCCACGCTCATGGCTGCGCCGGCCCTATTGGCCGCCATCCCCCACGCGACCTGCGTGCCAACCCGCTGTCGTCACCGCCTATATGCGAAGCGATGATCCACCAGACGCAACCCACGCTCATGGCTGCGCCGGCTCTATTGGCCGCCATCCCCCACGCGACCTGCGTGCCAACCCGCTGTCGTCACCGCCTCTATGCGAAGCGATGATCCACCAGACGCAACCCACGCTCATGGCTGCGCCGGCCCTATTGGCCGCCATCCCCCACGCGACCTGCGTGCCAACCCGCTGTCGTCACCGCCTCTATGCGAAGCGATGATCCACCAGACGCAACCCACGCTCATGGCTGCGCCGGCCCTATTGGCCGCCATCCCCCACGCGACCTGCGTGCCAACCCGCTGTCGTCACCGCCTCTATGCGAAGCGATGATCCACCAGACGCAACCCACGCTCATGGCTGCGCCGGCTCTATTGGCCGCCATCCCCCACGCGACCTGCGTGCCAACCCGCTGTCGTCACCGCCTATATGCGAAGCGATGATCCACCAGACGCAACCCACGCTCATGGCTGCGCCGGCTCTATTGGCGCCATCCCCCACCGCCATGTCCCCCACGATGATCCACCAGACCAACGCTGACCATCACCGACCTGCGTGTGCGTCACCGCCTAGCGATGATCCACGCAAGCGATGCCATCCACCAGCTCACGCAATGATCCACCAGACGCAACCCACGCTCATGGCTGCGCCGGCCCTATTGGCCGCCATCCCCCACGCGACCTGCGTGCCAACCCGCTGTCGTCACCGCCTCTATGCGAAGCGATGATCCACCAGACGCAACCCACGCTCATGGCTGCGCCGGCCCTATTGGCCGCCATCCCCCACGCGACCTGCGTGCCAACCCGCTGTCGTCACCGCCTCTATGCGAAGCGATGATCCACCAGACGCAACCCACGCTCATGGCTGCGCCGGCTCTATTGGCCGCCATCCCCCACGCGACCTGCGTGCCAACCCGCTGTCGTCACCGCCTATATGCGAAGCGATGATCCACCCACGCAACCCACGCTCATGGCTGCGCCGGCCCTATTGGCCGCCATCCCCCACGCGACCTGCGTGCCAACCCGCTGTCGTCACCGCCTCTATGCGAAGCGATGATCCACCAGACGCAACCCACGCTCATGGCTGCGCCGGCCCTATTGGCCGCCATCCCCCACGCGACCTGCGTGCCAACCCGCTGTCGTCACCGCCTCTATGCGAAGCGATGATCCACCAGACGCAACCCACGCTCATGGCTGCGCCGGCCCTATTGGCCGCCATCCCCCACGCGACCTGCGTGCCAACCCGCTGTCGTCACCGCCTCTATGCGAAGCGATGATCCACCAGACGCAACCCACGCTCATGGCTGCGCCGGCTCTATTGGGCGCCATCCCCCACGCGACCTGCGTGCCAACCCGCTGACGTCACCGCCTATATGCGAAGCGATGATCCACCAGACGCAACCCACGCCCGCGCCGCCGGCTCCCATTGGCCGCCATCCCCCACGTGACCTGCGTGCCACCCGCTGTCACCGCCTCTTATGGGAAGCGATGATCCACCAGACGCAACCCACGCCCCATGGCTGCGCCGGCTCTATTGGCCGCCATCCCCCACGCGACCTGCGTGCCAACCCGCTGACGTCACCGCCTCTATGCGAAGCGATGATCCACCAGACGCAACCCACGCTCATGGCTGCGCCGGCGTTATTGGCCGCCATCCCCCACGCGACCTGCGTGCCAACCCGCTGTCGTCACCGCCTCTATGGGAAGCGATGATCCACCAGACGCAACCCACGCTCATGGCTGCGCCGGCCCTATTGGCCGCCATCCCCCACGCGACCTGCGTGCCAACCTGCGTGCCAACCCGCTGTCGTCACCGCCTCTATGAAGCGATGATCCACCAGACGCAACCCACGCTCATGGCTGCGCCGGCCCTATTGGGCGCCATCCCCCACGCGACCTGCGTGCCAACCCGCTGTCGTCACCGCCTCTATGCGAAGCGATGATCCACCAGACGCAACCAACGCTCATGGCTGCGCCGGCCCTATTGGCCGCCATCCCCCACGCGACCTGCGTGCCAGCCCGCTGACGTCACCGCCTAAATGCGAAGCGATGATCCACCAGACGCAACCCACGCTCATGGCTGCGCCGGCCCTATTGGCCGCCATCCCCCACGCGACCTGCGTGCCAACCCGCTGTCGTCACCGCCTCTATGCGAAGCGATGATCCACCAGACGCAACCCACGCTCATGGCTGCGCCGGCTCTATTGGGCGCCATCCCCCACGCGACCTGCGTGCCAACCCGCTGACGTCACCGCCTATATGCGAAGCGATGATCCACCAGACGCAACCCACGCTCATGGCTGCGCCGGCTCTATTGGCCGCCATCCCCCACGCGACCTGCGTGCCAACCCGCTGTCGTCACCGCCTCTATGCGAAGCGATGATCCACCAGACGCAACCCACGCTCATGGCTGCGCCGGCCCTATTGGCCGCCATCCACCACGCGACCTGCGTGCCAACCCGCTGTCGTCACCGCCTCTATGCGAAGCGATGATCCACCAGACGCAACCCACGCTCATGGCTGCGCCGGCTCTATTGGCCGCCTTCCCCCACGCGACCTGCGTGCCAACCCGCTGTCGTCACCGCCTATATGCGAAGCGATGATCCACCTGACGCACCCCACGCTCATGGCTGCGCCGGCCCTATTCGCCGCCATCCCGCACGCGACCTGCGTGCCAACCCGCTGTCATCACCGCCTCTATGCGAAGCGATGATCCACCAGACGCAACCCACGCTCATGGCTGCGCCGGCCCTATTCGCCGCCATCCCCCACGCGACCTGCGTGCCAACCCGCTGTCGTCACCGCCTCTATGCGAAGCGATGAGCCACCCACGCAACCCACGCTCATGGCTGCGCCGGCTCTATTGGCCGCCATCCCCCACGCGACCTGCGTGCCAACCCGCTGTCGTCACCGCCTCTATGCGAAGCGATGATCCACCAGACGCAACCACGCTCATGGCTGCGCCGGCTCTATTGGCCGCCATCCCCCACGCGACCTGCGTGCCAGCCCGCTGTCGTCACCGCCTATATGCGAAGCGATGATCCACCAGACGCAACCCACGCTCATGCGCCGCTCTGTAGCGCCATCCCCACGCGACCTGCGTGCCAACCCGCTGTCATCACCGCCTATATGCCGACGATGATCCACCAGACGCAACCCACGCTCATGGCTGCGCCGGCCTATTGCCGCCATCCCCCACGCGACCTGCGTGCCAGCCCGCTGTCGTCACCGCCTCTATGCGAAGCGATGATCCACCAGACGCAACCCACGCTCATGGCTGCGCCGGCCCTATTGGCCGCCATCCCCCACGCGACCTGCGTGCCAACCCGCTGTCGTCACCGCCTCTATGCGAAGCGATGATCCACCAGACGCAACCCACGCTCATGGCTGCGCCGGCTCTATTGGGCGCCATCCCCCACGCGACCTGCGTGCCAACCCGCTGACGTCACCGCCTATATGCGAAGCGATGATCCACCAGACGCAACCCACGCTCATGGCTGCGCCGGCTCTATTGGCCGCCATCCCCCACGCGACCTGCGTGCCAACCCGCTGTCGTCACCGCCTCTATGCGAAGCGATGATCCACCAGACGCAACCCACGCTCATGGCTGCGCCGGCCCTATTGGCCGCCATCCACCACGCGACCTGCGTGCCAACCCGCTGTCGTCACCGCCTCTATGCGAAGCGATGATCCACCAGACGCAACCCACGCTCATGGCTGCGCCGGCTCTATTGGCCGCCTTCCCCCACGCGACCTGCGTGCCAACCCGCTGTCGTCACCGCCTATATGCGAAGCGATGATCCACCTGACGCACCCCACGCTCATGGCTGCGCCGGCCCTATTCGCCGCCATCCCGCACGCGACCTGCGTGCCAACCCGCTGTCATCACCGCCTCTATGCGAAGCGATGATCCACCAGACGCAACCCACGCTCATGGCTGCGCCGGCCCTATTCGCCGCCATCCCCCACGCGACCTGCGTGCCAACCCGCTGTCGTCACCGCCTCTATGCGAAGCGATGAGCCACCCACGCAACCCACGCTCATGGCTGCGCCGGCTCTATTGGCCGCCATCCCCCACGCGACCTGCGTGCCAACCCGCTGTCGTCACCGCCTCTATGCGAAGCGATGATCCACCAGACGCAACCCACGCTCATGGCTGCGCCGGCCCTATTGGCCGCCATCCCCCACGCGACCTGCGTGCCAACCCGCTGTCGTCACCGCCTATATGCGAAGCGATGATCCACCAGACGCAACCCACGCTCATGGCTGCGCCGGCCCTATTGGCCGCCATCCCCCACGCGACCTGCGTGCCAACCCGCTGTCGTCACCGCCTCTATGCGAAGCGATGATCCACCAGACGCAACCCACGCTCATGGCTGCGCCGGCCCTATTCGCCGCCATCCCCCACGCGACCTGCGTGCCAACCCGCTGTCGTCACCGCCTCTATGCGAAGCGATGATCCACCAGACGCAACCCACGCTCATGGCTGCGCCGGCTCTATTGGCCGCCATCCCCCACGCGACCTGCGTGCCAACCCGCTGTCGTCACCGCCTATATGCGAAGCGATGATCCACCAGACGCAACCCACGCTCATGGCTGCGCCGGCCCTATTCGCCGCCATCCCCCATGCGACCTGCGTGCCAACCCGCTGTCGTCACCGCCTCTATGCGAAGCGATGATCCACCAGACGCAACCCACGCTCATGGCTGCGCCGGCCCTATTGGCCGCCATCCCCCACGCGACCTGCGTGCCAACCCGCTGACGTCACCGCCTATATGCGAAGCGATGATCCACCAGACGCAACCCACGCTCATGGCTGCGCCGGCCCTATTGGCCGCCATCCCCCACGCGACCTGCGTGCCAACCCGCTGACGTCACCGCCTATATGCGAAGCGATGATCCACCAGACGACGAAGAATAAGATCCTGAAGCCGATGGAGCTATACTTCGGTTTTATCGCGTGGCGCGTGAAGGCCTGTGTTCACGAAGGAATATGTCACAGCTTTCCTCATTTTTCTCGATCTTGCCACTACATGTCTTATGATCGAGACCTTATCCAACAGTGCTCGATCTTGCGACATCTGGTGGCATGGCCGTGAAAGTAAAAAGGACGACAACACCTCCATGTGAGCTGCTCTTACTCGATTGGTGTCGGCGAAGGCGTAGACTCCTTTGCGTTTATTGCATATGCAATATTGTATCAAGTACTAATCTATATTGTTAACAGTGGCGTGCATTCAAACTAGCAACCCCAGCACTGTTGGGTAAACAAGAATGAGAATTTAATGAATATTGAGGATTAAAATTACGATGATCCGTATGCCACATGATCAAAAATATTGCACCCACTGTGTACTGCGATCTTTACGCCGCCCTCTGCGCAACCCCAGCTGTGTGACCTTCGCTGGGACTCGACGTACATTGGAGACGTAAGCTGGCCAAAAGTCAAATAAGGTGCCAATCGCGTATAAAACATTTTTCTTGGGGTTTTGGGGGTCGCTGAATCCGAATCCGAAGTCACATTTGCATTTTTTAAAAAATGGTATAGAGACAATAATACATTACAAATTAATTTATAAATCATTCAGCCAATTCTCGTGTTTTTTAAGAAAACAAAATCGTATTTCTTGATGCTGCTTGATAATTTTGTTTATATTATTTGCCATATCATTCGTTAGTATTCAGAATATTCATCATCAATTTCATTCAATATTGAATATGGCTGTAGTGGACACAGTGGAACTGACGGACGTAAAAACTTTGGTTTTATGCTAGTAAAATAATGAAATTTTGAGTTGCTTTTCAAAAACCACAATATTTGGAAAAATAAATTACTATAATAAATTATTATAACGAATTTTTACTAATCAAATTAATGCTTTGCACTTTTTTCGAAGTTTCCATACGCTCGTTTTCCGATGAACATCTTATTTGTGATATTATTTGTAGGTCTACAACTGTATTAGCAGATAGTATCAGGTAATGGTTACGGATTTTATTAAAAAATTAAAAAATAATCTTGTAAACATTGAAAAACTGCTCTTAATTTGTATTCTGTTAGAAAATAAAATTGTAATGTAAATTAAATGAAAGCAATTTTAATACCAATTAACACATTATAATTTAAAAAATCAGTAATAGTTACTAATAATATCGATCAGATCTTTAAGAATAATATAATATTTCCAGATATAATAACAGACTCTTAGAACAAAGTGAAGATGGGCGCCGCGTTTTGATACGCCAATGTAACTTCCACCGAACATCTGCTTTCAAATGTTTTTTATTGCCCTACAACTTTATTAGCAGATATTAGCAGTTATGAATATCACTAAAGAACATAATACTTGATATTTTAAAATATGAAAGACGGTACTAGTACGTGAAAGTCCTAACTTTTATCCTATGAAATAAAAAATATGTTTTAAAAATCCAACGAGAAATCGCAATTTTTGAATATAAATTTCTCATGACCAATCAAACAAATCAAATGGCAATTACTCACCATACAGATAAAACCTACAAGAATAACATAAACTTTCCCAAATGTCATTATATGATCACTGAGCGAAATTAAGCGTGATGGAGCGCGCGCTTGCAAACAGCCTTCGAGATTACACCCAAGAGATGTAATTTTATGTAACTTTGAAACGATATCAAAACACATTCAGTAAACTTACATTTTCGAAATTAACGGCATTCAAAGCAGAATTTCGCCCTTTTTTGAATGATATTTGACACAAGTACATTTGTAGACATTCATATTTTGGACTTTTGGACAGCTTTTCGGGCTTTTTCCCCAATGTGACGCTGCGCGCGCATCTTTTTCGCTGGGCCAGGGTAGGGGGCGATCAGGGGGAAGGTGTAGCAGATAATGAACTGAACCCAGCTAGCCGGTGTAGATAACGTTACTCCCACTCCCTGGCTTCAAGGCGAGGCCTCACCTATCTTGTGGTCGCAGTACTCCTCGCCAGAGAGCAGATGGGAGCAAACACGGCATCTCACATTTAATCGTAAGCCAGAGCTACCACAATTCATCATTTGGCACTTTTGTCAATATAAATTAACGTAGCGTTTGTCGAGAAGTTTAAAACTTAAATAATGATTGCGGGGCACATATTTCTCTCTCGCTGTAATGAGAGTGAATCGAAATGTTTCCTAGAGATTTTATTTATTATTATTATGAGATACGTGATCAGAAAACTAGATTCCCCGAATTTTCGAATAGCATACCGCACTCTTAAGACAGTCAGTGTGCACGTCAGAACTGCTTGATTTGCATCAAGCAGTTCAAGAATAAAAACCTAGGGCCGAAACAAATCTAGTGAAAAAAATTATCTACTTTAGCCCATTGAATTATCACTGCTTGAGGACATATGACACACATTCATTTTCCGAAAAATAAAACTGTGCAGTAATTTGCTAGTCATGAATGAAGAATGGAGTTTAGTTTCCGTTGATTACCGCAACATTTGCAGGAAGCAGATTTCATTTTCTTGTTCTGTAAGTTACTACTTACTTTTTCTTTTATGAATATACATCTTGTGTGGAAGTGATAAATTGCATGTTGGAATTGTTTATTTTCAAAACATTTTGTGTTTCGCAGTTGTGATAAAGAATCTCCTGTTGCACGACTACCTTGAATACGGTAGGGGGGCAAGGGCGGATCCAGCCGATCATGGGGGGGGGGATCGTAGATTTTTGTTAAATGATAAATATATTTGTTATTATATTCTATATTATTTATGTACTGTAGGAATGATACTATGCCGACCTGGATGGCCGAGGTGGCTAAGAGCGAGTACCGACTCAGCGCTTCGGTCCGAAGGGTCGCGGGTTCGAGTCCCGCCTTGGGCATGGCTGTTTGTCCCTTGACTTTGTATGTATGTGTTGTCGCGGAGGGCCTCGCGTTCTGCTGACTCCAGATCAGAGGAGCTCGCAAGAGTGTTTGTCTAGTGTATGGTCGAATATGCGTCCCATCGGGGCGTAAAGGGTAACCGGTTGTCGGCTGGATAAAAGCCCTAGATAAAAAAAAGGTATGATACTATACAATATTATTGTTTAAATAATTACATTATTCGAACATAAATAAATATAAGAATCAATTTTGCCAAATAAAGGAAGGTAAACGAAAACTCTCGGCCTTTTGGTGGGACATGGCCCCCGTGGCCTCCCCCCCCCCCGATCCGCCATGGGGTAGGGGAGGGGGAAGCTGGTGGGTCGCTAACAGCTGGGGTATATAATTTAATCATCGCTCGCACCTGATTGTTAATAATGCTGTGATGTATAGTACGTTACTACGAGTGTCTTATATATTCCGAATTCATTTATTTACTATTTTATTGTTATTAATTAATGTTAATATTTGTATTGTTTGAGGAAGACAATATAAGGCTTCTTCAGGCGGATCAGGTTACGCTAGCCATTCAGGGACCGTGTTTCGGCGTCAGAAAACTAACGCGGATCTGTGTTGGCAACGGCTAACAAGTTCCACTCGGTGGTGGCGAACGGATGATTTTTCAGCTCATACTTGTCGTATTTAATGCTCAATATGCCTTTTAAGTATACTTTTTATGTGTGAATGCATACAGGAACAGTTTGGAGCAGAGATTAATACGAAGTTTTGGTATTATTATCATGTTTAATACCAAACGGCTGACTACATCACGTAAGCAAACACGCGCTTGAATTATCCTTTGTGCTACTACATCAAGAAGATCGACTAGTCCCAATTGTACTCCAAGCATGACTTCGCCTCAAGAACAAAATAATCTATCTACTTCGCAAATGCTCGATGTGCTTCGGCAACTGATAGTTCCACAGACCACTCCTATCTTCGACTTGGAGGGCGCGTATAACTGGGTGAAACAGCAATTGGATAATCCCCTTTCTAATGTAAATAATATTACTTTATTTATTTAAAAGACAAACATTTAAGGTGTCGTCTGCCTTGGTTTGTTCAGTATTGCGTCTATTATTTAACAAGGGAATCGTTGCGGGTCACAGAAAAAATTATGTTGGTCGACAGTCTTGTCCATACAGAGTCGCAAGGACGAAAGTTGAACGTAAGGAATATTTTACTCGTTGAACATTAATTTACTGGAATAAGAACAATTAAAACATGTTCGTCTTTCTGAAAAACATTTTAATTTCCATTTCTTACCATTTATTTCACAATCTTTGAACCTCATTGAAATGGCTAAGATTTAGAAAATTCACAACCCACAAAGAAAAACAGTAATGTCACATGTCCATTTATCACAGTCATATTCTATTTATAAACATTGGTTCTTTGATTACTTCATTCATGCATATCCATGTTCCCCTTTTATTCTTTCTTATGTCATCTTAACTTAAAAACTAAGAACACCAATTGATCTTCATACATAAGAAATAAATATTTATAGTCTATCACTTCCCTTTGGGCCCTCCGTAACTTTGTTCGACGTTGTTGCTGCATTCATATCCTACCATCGCCAATGCCACGCCATACTGCAGCTGAATCCCGTTCTGTGTTCATATTTTTACGTCCTAATTCTAAATATTCTTCCGAAATTTCTTTAAACTTTAGTCCTTATTTTACGACCGCGATCCGTTTTCGTTTTCTGACTTCATATACAATTAGATTATTACTCTTTAGAGAACAAATCTCTAGCTGATTCGTAAACCAAGAGACAAGGTAATGGTAAAATTCTTAGATTAATAAAGAGAGGCTTACAAGAAACACGTGCGTGGGATTTGCTTATTATTCCTACAATTCTTTTTTGTAATCTAAAATCTGGGAGCTATAAGATATATTTCTCCAGAATAGTATGTCATATCTCAGGCGGAACATTTGCGAAATATTCACAACAAGCAGTATGAAGGCTGACTGAATTTGAAAGAATTCTGAACGCGTAGCATAATGAACTTAATTTTGTTTTCAAATCATTTAAATGGACGTTCCATTTGAGGTTTGACTGAATCGAGAGGTCGAAATATTTTGTTACCTAAACATCAGTCAATGGAATACCGTTAATTTTCAATGGAGTACAAAATTGGTTATTTGAAATGGAAAACTGCATTGAAACAGTTTTATTTTCGCTTACTATTACTTTGTTATTACTGAACCAATTTGAAACATCTGATATTATACTATTTACGGTTTCTTTATTGCAAAGAATATTCGTATCATCCACAAAGAAAACTGTTCTTCCGTTTCGGATCGTCGAAGGCATATCGTTTACGTATATTAGAAAGAGAATGGTCTAAAATCGATCCCTGCGGGACTCTATGTGCAATTGGCAAAGAGTCGAAAAGGTGTGTACATAATGTTTCATTATTCCAGTTAGGTATTTCTACTCAATGAGATCGTTATTTAAGGTACGAACTTAATCAATTCTAGAGCGATACAACGGATTTTATATGAAAGTAATTTTGAAAGTAAAATGTTCTGATCAATTACGTCTAAAGCTTTTGAAAGATCTAAAAATAATCCAATAGGTGCTTCGTTTTGATTCAATGGTGAGGCGACATATTTAAGAAAAGAAATTATGGCTGTTTCCGTAGATTTTGATTTTCGAAATCCATGTTGGCAATCTGAAAACGCGTCGTGTTTACTGACAAAGGTATCCATTCGTGCGTAAAATAAGTTCTCTAATATTTTTGAAAAACCTGACAAAATAGAAATTAGCCGATAATTTTGAATTTAATTTTTGTTGCTTTTTTTGAACAGCGGTTTAATCTTAGCTGTTTTGAAATTATCTGGAAAAGTTCCGGTGCATAAGGATGCATTAAAAATGTGGAATAAGATGAAACTCATTTGTTCACAGTTAAATGACATTACTTGTACAAAAGTATTATTAAAATTTTTGTTAAATTTAAACTTCAAATTTTGTAATAATACAAAAGAAATGATATTGTATCTCGATGATAATCGCTACGCTGCACTTTCAAACAATAAAGAGTTAGTGCCTTATTTTACGTGGTGTGACTCGGGCCATTAGGCCTGCTCTTCCGTCTGACCACGCAAATTTCGCTACGCTTCTTTCACCATCTAGCGGAGAAAGAAGGTATTGTTGGGCGACGAAACAGGCGACTTGAATTTAGCTCAGAGGCTTCTTTTAGGCTTGAGGATATTTTACATGCAGTAAATCTATTACATGGGACAGCCAGCTTTACTTCCCCTCCGAAGGAAGGCGTACGAATGATTCTTTCGCCGTTAAAAATCCACGGCTTCGATTGGGTTTGAACCAGCGAACTTGGGTACAACAGTCCGGTACGCTACCCATTTTACCGCCGAATCCGCATAAAGAGTGGCCCCTGGTAGTCTCCACAAACCCTCAGAAGAAAGGGACAATGAACGTTTTCGACGCAGTGCTACCCGCATGGCAATACATGATTACGAAATGATAAGTAATGCAAATAGTACATAATATGTAAACACGTGATAAAAAAATTCAGATTAATCTTCCTAAAAGCTCGTTGGAATGCGTAGATCATGAGAGTAAAAGTGGTATCAATATTGAGATGTATTATCTTGGGTTGCGGGTAAACCCATCCCAAAATTTAGAGGAAACAAATGGGAAAACACCGAAAGAGATTCTGATGAACGACATAATTATAAATAATAGAGTATGAGTAAAAAGTAACCGGCTCACGAAAACAATGGAAAATAAAGTGGTTAGGTTAATTTTCAGAAATTTTAGTGGTAAATAATGTAAATAGTAAATAGAAATAAGGGTGCTTGCCAAGAAATAAAAAACGTGAAACATGAATGAGATATTAGCCAATGGGAAGGAACGTAAATACGAGACAATTGAAGGCGTTGCACAGAAACGAGCAAGTAGGACGGTGTCTGTCAGGAAGAAGACAATTGAAAGGCGGGCATTATTACTTGCAACACAGAATGTGCTAAGCAGTGGTGGAGTACGGAGATCGGAGATGGCAGAGCAGATCGTGTTGTATAAAAATTAGACTTAGTAATGATAATTAACTGAGAAAAGGAAAAATAATTAACTGTGGAAATGGAAAGCAAGTACGCGATATCTTAATTAATGATCCGATGGATTTTTAAGTGGACGGTTTTATTGGGCTTTATTAACAATCGAATTGATAATGGAGATCAGAAGATATATATATATATATATATATATATATATATATATATATATATATATATATATATTGTGACATACCAATATGGAGACGTTTTATTACAGAATATTTGTCGTAAATGGGCAGGGCAAATAATAGGCAATATGGCGCCTTAGTAACGACTTCGTGGTTGTCAGGATAAACAAACATTCATCTGACCGTGGAGGCAAGGCGAGGCATTATGGGTTTTAAAAAGGGAGAAAAAATTCATTCGGTCGCATGTCGTGATGGTGAGCAGTTCGCTCGAAAATATATTAATTTGTGCATGTTAGGACTTTGCATATTTTCCTGCTATAAACGGAAGATCGAACTGAGAGATTTTTCTGTGCGGTGTAAGCATAAAAGCACTAGATATTTATACGGTGAGAACGGGCATCAGACCTAATATAGTGGAGCTGGAACAAATATTTGAGTGGTGCGAAGCGGTGAATCGGCTGTGTTCGTCAAGAAAGAAGAGAAGAAGATTCGTGGTAACTAGACTGCGGGACTTCGGAGCTTCAAATAAAGAAGGGAAGGCGTGTTTTCGAGGGAGTACCAATCAAGAGTATGCGAAGACCGGAATCGCCGTATAAGGTTCGAACCAAGAAAGTTCTTCAATGTAATTTTTTTTTCCAATTTAATTTGCTGCATTGACAATGACTGAATGATTGACTGACTGAACTAATGACTAACTAATGACTGAATAAACATTAAGTTTCTCTTGAAAGAAAGATAAAATGATTTTCATTGGCCAATTCAAGCTAATAAGTAGCTAGATCAAATAATCTCTGTTTTCAGATTCCTCGCCATTCTGTATAGATGGCAGATCGGGTAATCGGCTATTAATAGATAATAGCAATTATTTCTGACGCGACCCATCGATCTAGCTAGCGGGATAATATTCAGTATTTTATCAGAATACTAATAGTTAAAATATTATCGTAACCTTTTTCCTGGCGCCCATGTTACTAGAAATTTGGACACGGGTTACGACGAATCACCCAATAATTGTACCAGTTAGGGGCATGTTTCAATATATATATATATATATATATATATATATATATATATATATATATATATATATATATATATATACTAACACACCCACCTACTACCTTCCACACGTGGGGAGAGCGTGATAGTATGAATGCTCGTGAAGCGAGCTTAAAATTCTCAGGAAGTAGGATCTCTTGGATATGAGAAATGTCTGAACCCTTGACATAATGAACCAGATAAAATACGAATAAAATGAGCATATATTCAATAAAAAATTACAGTGACACAATTATAGAACAGGATTATGCACTTTAAATAGTTGGTCACTGAAAAAATAGCAGGAAACAAGGCAAAACAAAAAATTGGCGTCACCTCGACTACCTGAACACACTTTCACCAACTACAATTCACAATTTGCTCATTCCTCTTTCTGAATTTTTCATCTGCCACATTATCTTACTCTTTCTACTCTCTAGTTTTTCCGTGCACGGCTTTTAAAATGAATTTTACACTTGTTTTAAGGTATTCCGTTCACAGGTGCTAGCCTTGGGCTTCGCACTCACTATAACACTGAACTTTAAAGAGAAAAAACAATAAAACGTAACATACACGTTACTTAAATCTGACCCCTTTACTTATCACAGAAAGCTATTACTTTTTAACACAATACAATAAACTATGACTTTTCCAGATAACATCAACTGTACAACATGTGAAAATCATGAATTATTTAAGTAAAATAGTACAAGGTATGACTTCTTTGATTGAATTAACACGCGCAGTAAATGAACTTGAAACTGCCACTCACATCATTCGGAATACTTCTCTCACCTATTCTAGACTTTTCACCCACTCTCAACACGATTTGTCGTGTTTTTACTGCTATTCTCTTTCCCCAACTGATCGCCGCATAAAAGTTGCCAGTTTTTTTACCTCAACTGCTCCGTATCGCTCGCCTGTAGGTAACCTTGGGGATTTTCTGCCGCTCGCGGTCTCGCGACTTCGCTTCCTGTCCAACAACGTTACCACTTTCCTACCCTCGAACTCTGGACTCCGCTACGCCAACAATTTCTACACCCTTCTTCCGTTCGCCGGACTCGTACGATTCTCGTTCCAGTCCAAATCTTTCTCACCTACGCATCTCTATTCCTGGAGTCATCCTTCTTCTTCTGCCACGCCTCGTACAAGTTTCTTCGCGCTTCCAGCCTCGAATAATTAATGTTGCTGAAGTTATGCTTTAAATGCTCGGCCTACCTACCACACTTTGTGCGTGTGTGGTCTCAGCGTGCAATATGAGATGCTGGATTTAGTTAATGTCCTTCTGCGAGAATGTATTCCCACTCTGCGGCAAATACATCAAAACTGCATAAAGCAATTTGTGAAGCAGATGTCTATTCTCCGATAGAGCTGTCGAGACAGGATGTTGCGAACTTCTCATGCAATGACAGCCAAAAGAGACATTTATGGATGGCCAAAGCTCTTCATAGAAGACATCCACATGAGATGAGCCAAGAACATGTCGATTTGAAAGCATCGAACTACTGGCTTATATCAGGACAAATCTTTCCAAAAACTGGAGGCTATTCAGGATCAAGTTATTCCAATGCGTAACTATTTGAAGCGAATTGTTAGAGATGGCAATGTGCAGAATGAGTTATGTCGTTATGGTTGTCCAACAGTGAAATCAATTCATCATGTTACCTCGGGTTGTACACATTTGGTGGACACCGAGTATAAACAGCGACATGATTCGGTGGCCAAAATTTTACATCAAGCGTTGGCTCAGAAATGTCGTCTTCTGACTGAAGATAAGGTACCGTACTTTAAGTACCAACCTATGAGTGTTCTGGAGAACGAAGAGTGGCGCTTGTATTGGGATAGAACTATCTTAACAGACCAGACAGTGATTCACAACAGACTGGATTTGGTTGTGATTAACAAGTGTGAGAAACATGTAATGCTTATTGATGTTTCTGTCCAAAATACAGGCAACATTCCAAGCAAATACACTGAAAAAATCAGTAAATATGCAAATCTTATTGAACCCGTTGAGAAACAGTGGAATTTGGAAAGAGTCAACAGTATCCCGATAATTGTTTCAAGCACCGGAGTCATCCCTAGGACTCTGGTTTGGGGCCTGAAGCAATTGAGTTTGAAAGAAGACCAGTACAAACCCATGCAGAAGGCAGTTGTTATTTCAACAACAAGGATAGTGCGGAAATGCATGGGAAACAATGTATTATAAATTCTTTTTGAAAAAATAAATGTATTGTGCTTTGATTTTGTATATCTGTGCAATTCATTCAAATGTGCCAATTAGGTGAAAAAGTAATAATAATAATAATAATAGTAATAATAATAATAATAATAATAGTAATAATAATAATAATAATAATAATAATAATAATAATAATAATAATAATAATAATAATAATAATAAAATTTAGAAAAGCGGGAGATTATCAACATTGCTGCAATAAACGAACTGCAGATTTGATTTTTCTGTATTGCTAACAATATAGTAACACACCCTCAGCTCTACTCCTGCCACTACGAGCAAAAGGATAACTCAACAAAACGTGCGCATAGTGAAGGTACATTCATTGATTGATTGATTTTTTCGTGTTTCCGGGCGCGTCAACTGCTTAGGTCATTAGTCCCGTGAGTGTAGTGCATGTTTTTTCTCAGGAGATGGCGGTGATCTTCCCCCGCTGGATGGCGAGATCCGGCGCCGACCTACCGTCAGCTAGTGGGGTTTCCCTTAACCAGGACTCTCCCACCAGCGGGGCACCGCCCCAGCCGGAACAAGCTCTAAGCTCCCGACCGGTCTCCCGGAATATGTGGTAGTGTAGTGCATGTTAGTGTAAGTGTGTGTGTGTGTGTGTGTGTGTGTGTGTGTGTGTAAGAGGAGAGGATAGGACAAGGAAGAGGAAGGATAGAGCGCGCGCGGTCCGTGGCCCGTTTGGTAGGGTACTGCCCCGGCATTCGCCTGGTGTTGATCGGAGAAACCACGGAAAACTACCGATCAGAGCAGCCGGTCGCTAGAATTCTCCTCCAGACAGCGACTGAATTCGACCTAGCTGAAAAGCTAGTGTCGAAAATCCTGCCGCCGTCAGGACTCGAACCTAGGACCTCCCGGTTAGAGGCGCTGCAGTGACATCAGTTGATGCACTGAGCTACCGCTACAGGTAGGTACATTCATGTCCAGAAGCAAAACAAGGGACCATCTCAGCATTTGCTCAATGGATCAGGGAAACTGGACAAAAGCCTGATCGGGGTTTTCACAAGGACACAATGCCCGTAGTGTTAGTCATTGATTCACTGAGTGATTGATTAGTGTTTCGGGGCTACGTCCACAGCTGAGGTCACTAGTCCCATAAGTGTATTGCGGGAGGTGGCGGTGATCTTCCCACGCTGGGTGGCGAGATCCGATGCCGACCTATCGTCGGCTCATCCTTCAGGTATCTCCCACCAGCGGAGTACCGCCCCAAACGGGACAAGCTGTAAACTCCCATCCGGTATCCTTACGCAACTCTAACTCCAGAGAACCATCACTTTCCTCTAAGTGAAAGACCCAGAAACTTCGAATTCCGAACGCACATATGAACCACCCACTGCGCCCATTTGAGCTCCCATTAACGATGCAAGGCGATCCTAGAAACTAGGACTAGGTGGGTGTTTCTAATAACCACCGAGATCATTAACAAGTAGGATCGAAATACCACTACCGTCTGTGGTACACTACACTGCGATATAAATGATATCAGCTTCCACACAATGAATAACTCGGCGGACATATTTCACAGTCGGTTTATCGTCATGGAGCGCGATTTTTCAAAAGGTTGTGAAATCAACCGCCGAAATAAGAACATGTCCCGCATTTTTTTATGAATCTTATTGGTGGATCACTGTGTATCATAATTGGGCACAATAACCTGATAAATTTTCTTGTCACCGAGGCAAATTCGAACGCATCAGCATTTGTTTGATAGAAAGCGTGGGTCGATGTAGGCTTTTCATTCTAGTATTATTCCGTAAGTACACATTTTCTTCCATGCGGTATCCAACCTGTGGGATTATGTAACCGCGACATTTATTAGACATTAAAAAGAATGAGCGTTTCATTGAATATGTGTGACGAGATATTGGTCTGTAAATAATGTTTTCAATTGCATGAGAGTCGTGTGCATTATTTTGGAACAAAACGTACAATAAGCCTAGCCTACAGAAAACGCCAAATGGATATTGATGGCGTGAACGGATGACAACAAAAGAAATGAGTTACGCGAAGTAGTGGGCTGTTAATAGGCAGTGGGGATGGAGAAAAGGCGGCGACGATGTGGATGGCGCAATGACGAATCTTCTTGAGTCATACAGTGACAGGGTGGCGTCATGGGCAGTTGGTGGTTTGGCAGAGGAACAAGGCTTCGAGCCCTGGGGCTGGCGCTGGCGGTGGCGCTGTGGGGGGCGTGGGCGGGGGTAGAGACGCGGGGCATGTGTGTGCCGTGGGAGGGGGCGGGGTCGCGGGGAACGTGGCGGGGCGCAGGGGCCAGGCTTCGAGCCCTGGGGCTGGCGGTGGCGGTGGCGCTGTGGGGGGCGTGGGCGGGGGTAGAGGCGCGTGGCGTGTGTGTGCCGTTAGAGGGAAGGGGGACGCCGGGGCGGCGGGCCGCAGGGGTCAGGCTTCGAGCCCTGGGGCTGGCGGTGGCGCTGTGGGGGGCGTGGGCGGGGGTAGAGGCGCGTGGCGTGTGTGTGCCGTGGGAGGGGGCGGGGCCGCCCGTGGCGGGCGTGCAGTGGGCGCTGGGGGGCGCGGGCGTGGGCGCGGGCGGGGCGGTGGGCGTGGTGGACCTGGGCGACGGCCCGCGCTGGCTACGCGCCCTGCACGCCCGCGCCGCGGCGCCGCTGCTGCTGTGGCGCCCGCCGCTGCCGCTGCTCCTGTGCCGCCCGCCTGCGTCGCTGTGGTCGTACACCCCGCCCGCGTGGCTGGAGAGGCAGGGCGGCTACGTGCTAGCGGCCCACCGCCACGCCCACCTCCTCGCCTTCCTACTTAATAACACAAAGGACGCCGTCTTTGACAAATTCAAGGCGGTGAGTCACATTTAAATGCAAAATATGTTATTTGCACTCGATTTTCAATTTGAGCTCTAATTAGTAAATATGCTATCAGTACTTCCCACATCTCTGTAATTTCATCCTCTTTATTTTACCAATTAAAAAAGGTGTTTTGCGTAAGACTTCATTTAAATATCTATATACAATTTGTGTTAATAATTATGTTTTATTAATCCTGCCACAAGAAGAAAATAGTGTTGTTTATTTCTCATCAGTGTATCGGATGACAAAAAACAACTGATGACAAAAAACTGTGCGTTACTTTCAGGCTTTATTAGATAGAACCATCCTGTATCGCAACTTTCAACTGGATTCTTCCGCGCCAGTCGTGCTATCCATTGGAAGGACACCAGAAATTCATAACTGTAAGAAAGATAATCAGAAAAATGATCGACTGCAACAGAACCACGCCTTCAAGCAAGGCCGAGGATGGCAAAGATTTCAAACTAGAAATATAAGAGATGGTAAAATTGTAGACGCAATTCAGAATGTCTTGCGAGAAAACCAGTTATTATATACCAACCTCCAGAAAAGCTTCAAAGACCATTTGGAAAACAGTGAGAGGAGTAATATAGATCTGGATAATCTTACGCAATCTGAAACACATGTGGCGTCAGATCAAAGATTAAAAAAGAAACGGGAAAGCTACCAGCCATCTACGTTCTTTGTCGATGTGAAACTCGAGGGGCAACCGCAGAAGCGCTCTAAGGAAGACCTGGAAGGCGAGCGACGTTCGCAGAAGCTCCTGGAGGAACAGAGGAGCGGCGGGAGGCGAGCGCGTGCAGGCGGGAGCTCCGGCAGCAGCCGCCCGGAGGGAGACGCGGCTGGGGCGCAGCTGCGTGCGGGGCGGCGCGTGCTGGCCGCGCTGTGGCAGCGCCACCAGGGCTTCCGCGGGCTGCTGCTGCGCGAACGGGCGGGGGATGGGCGGTGGGGGGCGCTGGCCATGGATGTCGTGGCGCCCTCTGGTGGGAGGGAGATCCTCACCCAGTGTGAGCAGCGCAGTGAGGTATGCACGCGCGAGGCCAAGGCGCTGGTGGCCACTCGCTCGAGGGACCTCGGAGGCCGAGCCTTTTCTTACGTGCGCCGCGAAGGCGGCACATTATTACGCCATGTGCGTGTTGGAGACGTTATCGTCGCGGTGGCTTTTCCGTTGTACTTTGAGTACAAAGAGCTGGAAGCGCGGCTTAACCTTCGTATTTATTGGAAAGAATTCATGAACAATACTGCATACTCAAAGGTATGTATTACGATATTGGCAAGTAATTTTTTCTGTTATAAAGTGAATTTAGTACTGGATGTACAAAATGTTTAAAGAAAAATTGTATCCGTTTTTGTTATGGGGTCGCTTGAACTTTTCTGAAAATGCAATATTTTGAACTATTGTTTACAAAAAATGTTTGGCTTTTAAGGATGAAATATTTGGATAATCAAAAGTATATTTAAACGTCGTTTTGGCGTTAATATTGAAATGGAAAATAATGGTCAAAGGGACTGACTGGGGGAGTGACGGACTGGATGGACTGTAGGACTGACGGACGGACTGACTGACGAACTGACTGACGGACTGACTGACGGAGGAACGTAGATATTAGTATGCAAATTTCAGGACATGCTGAAATAGACGAAGAATTCAAACGTTGACCATGATAATCTGTTGTACAGGCGTTATAATCGATAAATGATATTACGGAAATTTATTTCACTTCGCAACCTTTACCTTTACATATAAAAAGAAGTTTAATATATCATGAAAAGTACTATATCCAAGTAGGATACGACAAAAAATTATATTACTTTTTCTACCTTGTATGATACGAGAAAAGAGACAGACTACTAACTTTTCGCTAATATGTTCAATGACAAAATTAGTTACAAATATCATAAATAAAAGAAATACAAAGGTTTGGTTTTAAATGTTTGTCGTCTTACTAGACAGAACGAATTTAGATTTCGATAGCGACGGTTGTACAGATCGTATTTGGACCTGTACATAGATGTGGAGATTGATTTCAAATTCTGTCACAGACGGATGAATGGTCGATTTTCAAGATAGATAATCGATTAAATGCAAAATTTGTCAAGGAATTCCCATTTTATGCAGAAAACTTCCATTTCACTTCTTTTAAATTTGGCCAATCTTGTCTTAAAATGTTTCAGAGACAAACTTCGGAAAAATTGCCCACAAAAATTTACGATAAAATAATAAATGTCTTACTCGAGCATGTGGACTTCACATCTGAAGGTCTTCTTGCAAAATATAGGCAGATGCTTTCGTGTAACTTCGTGCCGGCGTCACAAATAGCCACTAGGACGATAGTGGCCGTGCCTCCGCCTGCGAAGTTGCCTGCGTGGTCACTGCCGCTGCGCGTGTTCTCCCCACGCATCTGGCTCGTGCTGCTGGGGACGGCGGTGGCGTACGCGCTGGCGTGGCGCGTGGTGGCGGGCGAGTCGCTGGCCGCCAGCGCCGCCGCCGCGCTGCGCGCCTTCTCCTCGTGCGGGGGCGCCCCGCAGGACAGGGTGCGCGCCACGCCGCAGCGCCTGCAGCTGGCCGCCGCGCTGCTCGCCTCCGCCGTCGTCGTCGCCGCCGCCTACCAGGTGAGGACACAGCCCTTCACGCTCGCGACATTCCTTTGCTTTGCTAATATCAAGTCAAAAGTAAGTGAAATATCACCTTTACATTGCAAGTTTTTATTGCTTAAGTAAGTGATGTCATTTCTGCTCTATATATGTATTCCGTTTGTTAACAGAAATAACAAAAAGAGGAAATATATTCCCAACCATATTTCTCCTGTAGAATCTGATAATGAATTATATTTTGATTATTTTGTGCACCTACATTTGCAACTTCTCGTCATTAAAAAGTGTGTCCAATATGAGAATATCTCCCTGTAAATATTTTTAATTGATTTGTCCTGGCGCGGCAACTGCTGAAGTCATGATTCCCGTTTTTATAGTGAACGCTTATTTCCGAAAGGAGTTCCTCCCTCATTGAGTGGTAAGATTCGGTACGAGCCGAGACGCACATAAGCAAACTGCTTCTGCATTCTGCTCCGATTGGCTACTGGGCATGGAGCTGGAAATCGAGCAAATTTTTATGATGAGCCAATCTTCCAGGCCACTGGATAGGACGAAGAGGTACCCAGGCTCTAGTAAACCACAAAAGTGCGAAGACGAACATTTGCAGGCGTTATTGAATGATGACTGAACTTAAACTCAACAGCTGTTGGCAAAAGCACTAAATGGGTAACAATAAACTATCAGCAGTCGTTTGCAAGACATGGGGAAGATCAAGAAACTCGGTAAATTGACCCGACACGATTTGAATGAACGACAATACACCGTCTAACCCAGCGAAACCAGTGAAAGACGTCTTGAAAACACTTGAATGGGACGTCCGTCCGCACCTGCCGTATACCCCTGACCTGGCGCCATCTCGCAGAGGAGAGGAGCTCTACAGTAATTTCGAGGAAGCTGGAAAATGGTTGGACAAATGGTTTGCCGCAAAAGACAAGCAGTTTTTCTGGCATTGTATTCATTACTTCTCTCAAATCTAACTTATCCGCGTCGAAGGCCCAGTCGCCCCGGGCTCTCGTGTTTCGGGGGGGGGGGGGGGCGGAGCCCGTAGTTGTTCCGGGGCAGCATCGGGCGACTGCCCAAACTGGCGTGCACTGGTGGCTGGTGGGAGCACTTTTTCTGGGTATCTACTTCTTTTTTAATTATATTGTTGCCTCGCCGCCAACCCCAGATTATGTCAACTTCCCGATGTGTTAAATAAACATTTAACATTATACCTTTTAATTATTTAAGCTTTTATACTTTCTGTATTTTAAATATTTTTTTAAAATGATTGCAAATAGTTTTAAGAGATGTCTTATGGTTTTATTTGTTTTCTTGTATTAACTTGTTCAATGGCATCTGGAAAATGTTTTTATAACGATTTTAAGTTTTAATTATGTGCCTGAGCCGAGGCAATCATCATTCGGGAATTTTTTTACTTCATGTATCCTGTGAAAAATGAAATAAAACGATAAGCCGTCAAGTCGAACAAGTCGAAAATGCGACTTTGCGAATTAATTTCTCCGGAACCAGGCATCGTCGGATCGACTCGCGGTTTTGACTGGCGTACACGACTCGCCGTCGCACGTTTCAACGTATTTTTAAAAAAAACGCGATATTTCAAATTACAGAAATTGTTTAAACAATTTTTCTCGTTCGATAACAGTGCATCGTCTTCCCCGCTCGTTCTACTTGAGGAATCCGAAGTTTCATACGTCTCAGACGGCCGGTTTCGCTGCTCTAGGGCGTTGAACCTTGCAACAAAATCGCGAATTGAAAACTTCACGTCGAAAACGAGACTTCGCGAATTGATTTCTCGTGAACCAGTCGTCAGATCGACTCGCGGTTTAGACTAACGTAAACGACTCGTGTACATTTCGCGAAAACGCCATATCGCAAACTTCGTAAATCGTTTAAACAATTTGTTTATACAATTTGTTTAAACAATTTTTTCGCAATCGAAAAACAGCGCATCGTGTTACCCGCACGTTCTACGCGCGGAATCCGAAGTTTCACGCGTCTCGGACGGCGGGTTACAGCGCACGGGGCGTCGAACTGCAACAAAATTGGGAATCGAAGACAAGTCGAAAACGCATTTGTGCGAATTAATTTCTCCGCATCCAGCCGCTCAATCGCCTCGCAAATTGCATTGGCGTAAACGACTCGTCAGGTCGCATTCCGACGTATTTTTTCAAAAACTCCGTGTTGCAAACTTCGGAAATTGTTTAAACAAATTCTATAAACAATTTTTTTCGAGTTTCCGAGTAACGCGTCGGTTTTGCCGCGTGCTCGTAGGTACGGAGCGAAAGCGTTTGGAGCCGCGACGGGGCGTATAGGTCGGCGACAGGGAAGGAACGTTTGGGAATATTTTGCCGGAAAGGGAAAAAAGATATCGAAATGCGGTTTTCCGCGGCGTCGAAACGGCGCTTTCTATAGGCGTGACCTCTCGTATCTAGCAGTCGAGATGCTTGGCCGTCGATTTGCGTTCACCCGAGACCGGAAGCGCCTCTGATCGGCGGCCGCGGGGGCCCAAGGTCGGGTCTCGGAACTTTTTTCCCGCACGGTTCAAAAAAGTGTTGGGTTTTGGAAAAGTATCACTCCGTATCTCAGCAGCCGCTCTTCCTACAAATCCGAAACTTTACAAGGTGAGAGAAAAAAACGCTGCTCTTGCGATCGGCGTGGGGTAGAGATGCCGGTCATGGCCGGTCAGCATCGCGCCGTGGGGTAGAGACGGGCGCAAACTCGCCGCCAGAGCATACGTTTACGAATTTTTTATCCGAAACGAAAGAAGCCGTCGGCAGGCGCTTAGTAGCGTTGGACGGCGCGCCGAAGGTAATATCGCCTCTTCTATATCGTCAAACATACGGAAGTTACGACTCGTATCTCGCAAACACTGACACGCACGGACAGGCGCTATCTTTTTACGAAGCGGCCGGCGAGACGGAACGGAAAAGTTAAAGACTAAGGCGGTAGGGCGCCTCGTTTCGCCGTAAGGAAATAAAAACCGACCGTGCCACGTGGCTCCGCTCCCAGACGCCGCATTGAGCTGCGGTTTGCGGCGTCGGATTCGCTTTTCCGAGTAGAATCTAGGAATAGGATCACCGACTATGAAATTCGGTTAAGACCCGTTCCGGAACGTCATACATTATTAAGGGGCATCAGGACACTGTCCCGCCGAAACTAAGAAGGTGGTCGGTCGTTCGATGAAAAAAGCGTCCCGACAACCAGGTTTTTTCGCCTCTCTCGGCGCAGGAAAAACGTATCAAAAGATGGAGAGACTTTTTTTTCGAAAGTCGCACTCACCTCTTACCGGACTTGGAGAAAAAGCGCGACCGCGTCCTGCGTTTCCGATTTTTTTCTTGAATACGAAAGCGAACAGTGACACTCGGATTGCGGCGTTGTCTTCTGCGCCGAACGGACTTACGAATCATTTATTTTAACGAGTGCTTAACCTTTCGATGCTATATCAATATTCTCTTCAAAGGCACAGGGCGTAATGATATCTGTCGCCTTCCTCCTGAACCTCTGAGCCACCTAGTATTGGCCCTGTTTCTGCCCATTTAACTCTATAAAGAACTCTGAAATGCGTCTCTTATGGAACAGGCGGTGCCAAGGAGGGAGTGTTACAGTAGTTCGCGATCTGCACCACAGAGTGCGCCAATAGCACTATCTTCATCGAGCAGTCTATCTCTCACTCAGGATGACCCCGATGCCCTGGTATTTCGTACGTCTTCCCTAGTGTTTCGCATATGGAGATGCGGCATACACCATGAGTGTAAGGAGAACTCAGGAAACTGTGATCTCGTGAGAATACTGTGGGCACTCAGACCTTCAGGCTAAGTATTTTTATTGGCTCTTATTACTTTTATTTTGTATTCAGTTTAATTTTCATTATAAATTAATAAATTCTGTCACTAAAAAATGAAGTTATGTTGGCCATGATCTTTAGTTTAGAGATTACTAAACCACTTTTAAAACATTGCATCGATGTTTAAAAACAGATGGTTCTTGATAGATGCTTTATTAACATCGATGTTTTAATTTTGAACATCGATAATTGGTAACAGCAATGTTTGGTTATTGATGTCGCAATACTAACTGAAATCACCAATAGAATTTCGTACCTGCCGCCACTGGCTATAAATCATGAAGCCAAAGGCTTCCGTGGCCGGAGTCAATAGATTCTACGCGAAAAATCTTAGGTAGAGATGACATTTGCCCTCATAATGCGACCTCTCGATTTGGAAGGGGAGGACGACATTATGACTGCCAAAGAGTTGGCAATTGTGCCTACAACGCGGTGTCCCCAGGTTACCGAAAAATAGATATAGTAAATAACGATTACTAATAGCGGGTATGGTTGAGGTCAATTTGGTCTTCGTCGTTTTTGCGTACGATTTTCATTGCACGAAATATCTCGATACGTGTGGTAGTCTAGTGCACGAAGGTGAAACTATAATGGAAGAAGATACGCCCACAAAAAATTAGGAAAAATTGTGAGTGGTCTGTAGACCGTTTTTTTCAGGTAATACTCTGATGAAATCGCGGAAAACTACCGATCAGAACAGCCGGACCCTAGTATTATTACATAGACAGCACCGTGACTGAAATCGACCTACCTTTGTAGCGAGTGTCGAATAACCACCGCCGGATTCAAACCTTAGCATCTCCCGGTCAGAGTCAATGGAGAGTCATCGGTAATGATGATTCTGAGATAAGGTCGGTCGAAATTCTAAACATGAACTATTTAAAAAATTCTCAGTCATTCGAAATCTAATATTCCTGTGTGAAACTGTTCCAATACGGTGCAACAGTCTCAATGTTTCCATTTGTACAATGAATTATCTACTTAACAAATTATTCTTTTCTAGGGCCGTCTCTTCGACCTGATTGTGATACCCCAGTGCTACCCGGACATCGAAACAATTGACCAACTGATTGCCACTGGAATAACAGCATTAGCTAATATAGACGCTAAGCCTAACATACATAATATGAAACTATTTTGTTCACAGACAAAAGACAGTATGTGTACGGAAGGACTATTCAAATTTTTTTTAAATCTCAATATCAAATTTTATAATAATTCGAGGGACCACCTATTGTATCTTGCTGAAAATCGTTACGCTACACTTTCAACTGATATAAGTTGGCCCGTGTTAGTTACTTCAACTCATGGAATGACTGGGTCAATGAAAATTTTCGACGCAGCGTCACCCAGATGGGAGTATATGATTACGAAATGGTAAGTAATATAAATAGTACTTAATTTGTAAACACGTGATTAAAAATAACTCAGATTAATCTTCTTAAAGAATCGTTGGAATAAATAAATAGTTAGAGTCGAAGTAGTATTAATATATATTTCAATTTTTTAAAATTTTGTATGTCCTTAAAATTACCCTTAAAATGTATTCCTTTTTCTCAATAATCTTATAACTATACCAGTTTTAAAGAATAAAAATTAAACCAGTAAATAGACACATAATAAGTTTATCTCTAACAGAATTCAATAATATTTTACATTTCAAATTGTTGAACAATGCAATTGAATTCATTGTGTGAAAGAAAGTATTTTTTTCTTGCAAATGGCATGATCTGCAGGAAGACGGCAATTTTTATAAGTGAGGAAATTGTCCCAGAAATAATTTGAATGGTAACATTCCACGAGTAAGCGTCTGTAATTGGATAAATCTTGATCACTTCATTTCTTAGCCTCTAAACAAATCAGGAGAATATCCATGAAAATATCAATTGTTGGATTCTTTAAACCACCAACTTTTTACTTTCTCGTATACATACGTACAAATATATAAGGAGTAATCTTTACTAATGAAAGTGAATTCAACATGTAATCGACATCGATTATACAGAGAGGAGTGTATGAATAGATATGGCATTTTTACAGGCTCTTCTTCAGGGTTTGACGCAGTGTCCTCGCAGTTTGGTAAAGATTAATGCTACACAAATACAGAAAATAAATAATTTAAATAATGCCTTGGTAGATCCACCACGATCACTTTTATCGCCTGTCGCTAAGATGCCTTTGTTTATAATACATTCCGCTATAGGCCAGTTGCGGTGCGCAAGATCACGTAATAATATTTAAAAATTTTTGAATTCTAATTGCTAAACCGCGTTCAACCGTTAAATGAACAATTTATAGCACTATTGTTAAGTTTTTTGAAGACGTTAACAAGCAAAAGATATTACAATTGTAATATACTGTAGGTGGAGTGCTTGTTGTCTTTACAAAGGGCAGTGCAAGTCTTCTGTAGTCAATGAGCTGTACACGTAACTTCGATTTAAACATCTATATTCCATCTAGATCCCATCTAGATCCCATCTTAACCCATCTCGATCAGGTTTTTCGTCCAGTTTCCCTGATCCATTGAGCAAATGCTGAGATGGCCCCTTGTTTTGCTTCTGGACATAAATGTAACTTCATTTTCTGTGCACGTCTTCTAGAACTCAGTGGGAAATACAATTATTCAAATTCTCGTTTCCATGTTGCCGCGACAGGAAGTATAATTCCGAAGGACAAGATGGATAAGAGCCAAAATTTATTGCTTATTTATTTTTGAAAATAGATCTTATTACATGTTCTTTTAATTTAAGTAGTATATGACTTAGTGTAGGGATCACAGAATTTTGAAACTATGCACACAATTCACTTTTCCCCATAGCACGTCATACGCAGTTTGAACTGTTTTTTGACATAAAATAAAAAAATAAACATAGCTGCACTTCAAGGACACGAGCTGGAAGGAGATGGTAACACTATCATCAGCTTCATTCGGACTTAAATTTTTGGTATTGGAGCTCTCGATTGTCCCCCTCTCCTTCCAGCTTGTGACCTTGAAGAGCAGCTATGTTTAATTCGGAGTACATTTGTTAACACGTTGGCAGACCACATGGTCGAAGACTTGAAAGTGCATGAATTTGTGCAAATATGCCACCTACAGGCAATGAGTTGAAGCGCAATAGGCAAACCTACGCTGCGAATAGAGCAGGAGAATGCTTGGAAGTAGCTCCAGCAAGAAGGGAAAGAAGATCCAGATTGGCCGCAAGGTTAAGAAGGGAAAGAACAAGAGAGAATGTTGTAGTTGTCAGTGTTATTTCTCTTTTTTTAAATTACATTTCTTTTTCGTATATACAGTTATTAGTGTTGAGTGTAAATGTATTCTATATTTTCTATCTATTCCTGCAATATATTTCTATTTCTTATCAGTGTTTGCAAAGTTTAAATGTCTTTTATATTTTTTTGTATATTATATTACTTTTACATACACATGGATGTTGTGGATGATTTAGTGTTGAGTGCAAATACATTCTATATTTCCTATCAATTCTTGCAATCTATTTCTATTTCCCATCTATTTTTACAAAGCATACCATCAAAATGTTTAAATTTCTTATCTATTCTTGCAAACACATGCCATATTGCATACCATATCATAAAAATATTGTTTTCATAGTTTATTGGTGTTAATGTATGTATATTATCAAATAATACAAATTTTCTGTACAGAAAAGGATAAATGTAATGTAATTTCATGCATTACTGACCTTCGTTGAGACTTGCGTATGCGCCCACAGGGGTCGCTCTGAAGTGGAATAAGCTCGGGGATTACTGAAACTACATCTCAATTTTTGCCCTGGTTAGAAAAAACTGAATGCGTATTTTCATACAATACACAACTCAGCTACAACTCTGATACATCTGAAAATATTGGGAGTATGAATTCAATATGCCCATTCTGCAAGTCTTTAAAGTGGGAAAATCAAACTCCAGGTTTGTGTTGTAAAAATGGAAAGGTGTACCGAAAAGAAATAAATGGTCCACCTGAGCTTTTGCTGAGCTTGCTAGATGGTAAAACTTCTGATGCACTGCATTTCCAGAAATTCATTAGACATTACAATTCATGCTTTCAAATGATATCATTTGGGTGTACTAGAATTGTGTAGGAAGTATATTTGCTCGATTTTAAGATCCAGAGACAAGTTTATCATACGATAGGAAGTTGGCTTCCCGATTTAAATGAAAATTACAAATTTCTGCAAACTTACTTTATGAGTGATCACCCAAATCAAGTTGAAAAAAGATGCAAAGTAACAAACCAAGTCAATAGTTAAAGCTATCACTCGGTGCTGGGCGGTCAGACTGTGCGGACGTGTTTTCCGGGAGCTCTGGTGAAAGGCGGTGATGGGGTGTTCCTTGGAATGTTACCGGGCGCGCGTGGGGTCTTTTGCCGCACTCCTTACCTGGAGCGCCGCGCCCGGCGCTACTCTACACAGCGATTCCTGGCGGCTTGCAGCGGTGTTGAGTTCTGCGGTTCTTGCTATGTTGCTGGTAATCGGCGGGGTGGAACTAAATCCTGGCCCTAACAACGACGCAGTGTTGCAGCCGCAAGCAATAACGTGTGCTGGTTGTGAACGGAACTTGCGTTCTGGAGCGCAGTGCGATAGGTGTTACCGCTGGTATCACTACAGCTGTGGTAACGTGAAGGGCCGGTTTAGAAGCAACGAAGATTGGACCTGCGGCGCCTGCCGTGTTATTCGGGAGCAGGGGGCCGATGAGCGAATACGGGAGCTGGAGAAACAATTGAAGACAACGAGGGCATTACTCGAAGATTGTATGAAAAGGAATAAGGAGCTGGAAGAACAGTTACAGGTGATTACTAGCAGTGTTTCTGAGACTACGTCAGATGCTGATAAGGGTACTGATAAAAATGCGCTTGTTCTAGGAGACAGCATCGTTCGGCATTCTGGGACTGGCAACGAGGCTCTGGACGTACGGTGTTTTCCGGGCATTCGAACGGCACAACTACGCCGAGTTATCGAGAACCAGGACCTAGGGCGACCCGATGCAGTTATTTTACACGTGGGAACAAACGACTCGAAAAGGAATGTAGACTATGTTATAGGTGACCTATATGAACTTGTAACAGCAGCAAGAAAAAAGTTTCCTACTGCAAAATTAATTTTGAGTGGTTTATTGCGCAGGAGGGACACTCACTGGACCCGAATAGGCCGAATCAATGATGGCATGGACTGGGTCGCGCGCACATTAGGTGTGCACATGGTGGATTGCAACGCCTGGATTGCAGACGGCGACCTGGGCCGCGATGGCCTACACCTCAACAGGAGGGGTGCCTCAAAGCTGGGACGCTTATTTGCGAAGATCAGCGCTCACGCCGCCACAGCGGAGCCCGGGGGCAGCTGAGAAGAAAAAGCGATGGACACAGATGAGGGTAAGTCTCTGGTATTGCTGCAGGTAAACTGTAGAAGCATTGTTAATAAAAGTTTAAAGTTTTGGAATCTTGTGGAAATATACAACGCCGATATTATTATAGGAACGGAATCATGGCTTAGTGCGGATATCTCAAAATGCGGAGATATTTAGGGGAGATTACGTAGTGTTTAGAAGAGATCGGGGTAGTCGCGGTGGGGGGGTGTTTATTTGCGTAAAAAAATGCTTTAAGTCCGTAGAATTGTGGTCTGATCTAGAGTGTGAAATGATTGCAGTGGAAATTCAGGGTAAAAACGATCGAGATACATGGGAAATAATAGGAATGTATCGACCTCCAGGGGAAAATATGAATATCTTGCAGAAACTCGTAGAAAGAACGCGCGTTAGTATCAAGGAGAACAGACAGTTAATTATCGGTGGAGATTTAAATTTATCTCAAATTCAGTGGGAAGGTGAAGTGACGCAGGGGAGAGGGGCGCAGGCGATTGTAAACGAGCTAGTTTGGACAAACAACCTAGTGCAGGTAGTAAAGCAGCCAACAAGAGATAATGCCATTTTAGACATATTTTTAACGCGTCCGGAGGGATCCGTTACGAGTTGTGACGTAGTTCCAGGTATAAGCGACCACTCGGCTGTGTGTCTAAAAGTGAAAGGGAACTGTACACCGCATAGAAGTGAGCGTAAGAAGATTTACTTGTACCGTAAGGCGGACGTGGCCAATTTACAAAAGTATTTAGTCTATAATTATTCCACATGGGCGGGAATTGGTAGTTCTGTAGAGGAAGTTTGGAATAATTTTAAGAAAATCATTAATAAGTGTATGGATCTCTACGTACCGTATAAAATCATAACAGGAAATCCCGATCCAGAATATTATAATAATAAGATACGAAAGTTAAAATGCAAAGCAAGGCGGGCATTTATCATTCATATCAACATATGGGAAAAGAAAAATAAGTGATCAACATTATAAGAAATTTAAGAATCTAACGAGAGAACTATTGGAGGCGAAAGTATTAGCACAGGAAGGGTATTTGGAAACGATCATTACTGATGAAAATAAAAGTTGGAGCAATTTTTTTAAATACGTACGGAGGCGCAAGGGGAATCGCGAAGAAATCCCGTCGTTAAGAAACGGTAGTAATAACTTAGTGGTAGACAATAAACAAAAAGTAAATATATTTAACCAATTTTTCGCGTCAGTTTTTGCAGAAAAAAGGAAGATCGCCGTAAACGAATGCGAAGGAGAAAATTTTGTACTAAATCCGATAGCACTTAGGAAAAGAATTGCCAAAATAGGTAATAATAAATCAACGGGACCGGACGGAATTTCGGGGGAAATTCTCAAATTAGGGGGAGAAGCTATGTTATCGTACCTATTACGGCTTTTCGAGATATCACTGAACAATTCATGTATTCCTCGGGATTGGAAAGATGCCATAGTGGCCCCAATTTTCAAAGGAGGCACGCGTCAAAATGTTGAAAATTATCGCCCAGTAAGTCTAACGTCTGTAGTGTGTAAGCAAATGGAACATTTAGTGGCAGAATACTTACGCGAAATTTGGGATAAGAATAACATCATTTACGAAGGGCAACACGGTTTTAGAAAAGGATATTCATGCGAGAGTCAGGTAGTCACTGTCAGTCAGGACATTGCTGATTCTCTTGATGAAGGTTCCATTGTTCATGCAATTATTATAGATTTCACAAAAGCGTTCGACCTCGTTCCCCATGATAAATTAATACAAAAAATTAGTAAGCTTAACGTAGACAGAAGAATTGCTCTCTGGATTCGAGAATTTCTCAGCTCGCGTACTCAACGGGTGCGAATCGGGTCAAATTTCTCTTCGAGGGCGGAAGTAACGTCCGGAGTGCCACAGGGAAGTGTCCTAGGTCCGTTGTTATTTATAGCGTATATTAATGATATTTGGCAGGGAATTCAATCAAAAATACGTCTTTTTGCAGATGATTGTATAATTTATCGCGAAATTAAGAACACAAGTGATACAGAAATATTGCAGGTTGATTTAGATAAGCTAGAATCATGGGCTATCAGAAATGAAATGAAATTAAATCCCAGCAAGTGCAAGTTTATTAGATTCGCGCGTTCTAGAAAGACAGACGATATCATATATAAATTAGGAAATCAGGATACTCCGAGGGCTAAATGCTGTAAATATTTGGGAATTGTACTAAACGAGGATCTGAGTTGGACAGAACACGTAAATTATGTAGTGAAAAAGGCGTGGAAGGCATTACACTTTGTAATTAGAATACTTAGAAAAGGAAGTGGAAAATCAAGGGAATTAGGGTACACGTCTCTAGTACGTCCGATATTAGAATTTGGCTCCATATGTTGGGACCCTTATCGTTTAGGGCAAATAAAATCTCTCGAGAAAGTACAAAAATATGCTGCAAAATTTGTTAGGAGAGGACGTTCAAATTCTGAATTTATATCGTGGGAACCTTTGGAAAAACGCAGAGAGAAATCGCGTCTTTGTGCATTATTCAAATCAATAAGAGGGGATCGTCCGTGGGGTGAAGTACGGGAAAGACTATCTAAACCCACTTACGTCGCGCGGAAGGATCATGGTTTCAAAATTCGGCAAAGAAAACAGAGAACAGATGTAGGTAAATTCTCATTTGTAAACAGAACGATACAAAATTGGAACAAATTACCTGCTGCAGTGCTGGAGACTTTCCCTCAGAATGTCAAAAATTTTAAAATTAGACTAAGTAAATATGGTTAATAGATTAACTTTGTAAAATTGTATTTGGTAACATGTTAATATTTTAATGTTGTTTGATGTTGTTGTTTTTTTTGTGTATTTTTAGAAATTTCTTAGAAAACGCTACCACCGGAAATATTCTATGTATTCCTAAGTAGCAAAATAAATATTCTATTCTATTCTATTCTATTCTATTCTATTAATGCTTCATCAAGAAAATAAATATGTTAAAGATTTCAAACGTTTTTTAGGAAACATTTCTTCTGAGCCCTAGATTGTTACAAAGGCTGATAGGAAAATTTTCGGGAAGGTACAATAATACACCTGCAGTTTGTGAGGTCGCGATTGTTTTGGTTGGGGAAGAACATGGGAGCAGAGATATTATTTTAAAACTTAGAGATAATTCTTTGCAGAAAATATCTGAAACTCATAGATCGTATGATCCACTCCAGTACCCTTTAATATTTTGGCAAGGAGATGATGGTTATCATTTTGGTTTAAGTAAAATTGATCCGAATACTCAGCAGCCCACTTATAAAAAAGTGTCTGCAAATAGTTTTTATTGTTATGGGTTCTTGCTGAGAAGTTGGCAAATGAACTAACTTTTCCGTTATAAGGACCTTCTACAGCAATACGCTGTAGAAATGTTTGCAATTGATGCTGAGAACATTGTCAATTACCCAATAGAATTTTTAAATTCTGTAGAAGTATCAGGACTACCTTAGCTTGTACTCTCTCTCTCTCTCTCTCTCTCTCTCTCTCTCTCTCTCTGAAAACTGGAGCACCAATTATTTGCCTCAGAAATTCTCAATCCACCAATGCTATGCAGTGGCACACGCTTAATAATTAAAAGTCTTCATAAATTTTTATTGGAGGCTCAAATTGTTACTGGTCAAGGAACTGAACAAAATGTAATTATACCATGCATACCAATAATTCCCTCGGATTTTCCTTACAAATTTAAACCAGTTAAATTGAGTTTTGCTATGACTATAAACAAGCCTCAGGGACAAACTCTGAAATTTGTCGGTTTGGATCTTAGAAATCCATGCTTTTCACGTGGGCAATTGTATGTTGGAGCTTCACGTGAGGGAAGAATTGAAAATTTGTTTGTACTTTGCCAAGAAGGGAAAACAGTTAATGTAGTTTACAAAGAAGTCATTCAAAATGTGTAAATTTAATCCTAGGGCTTAATTCCTGTCTTCATTCTTAAGGTCTTCCATTTTATTAAAAGTTTTAATTTTATTAAAAATGAAAATTGCTAGCATGAACATTGTTTTTCCTTTTCTCTTGCATGAAATTTGCATTGATTGACAATACATGTATTTTGAAGAAAACTGAAAATGTATTTTTGTACTTTCTCATTTGTCATGTTCTCTTTAGTTTTCAAATATATCAAAAAGTATGGATATTCAAGTATAGATTTTTAATCCCTTGTTAACTAAGCTAAATATTTTTGAAGTTTCACTGACTGGATATGTTTTGGACCCCCCATGTTTTTCAAAATCAATACTTACTTTTTAACATTTTTTTAAATATAAGATTGTTATGGTGTGGATTGAGGATATAGTTGTCCCTATTTGCAGGTAATGGAAATTATTTTTTATTTTTAGTAAAATATATATTCAATATTTTATTTATTATTTTTAAATGCAAATTTTATTTGGTAATTGAAATAAGTGTTTAATAATAAACAATTACTAAAAATATTTAATGATATTAAGTATTATTATTATGTTATTTAATATTTTAAAACTGTAACAACAAACCGCTAAATGTTATCTAATTACTAATAATAGCTCAACGAACAAATACATGAACTGTCAGAAGTATTATTTAGAATCAATATTTATTATATGAAAAAGTATGATACGGTACATATTGTAGCCACTCAGTAAACGTATGATTAATAAAGCACTTCGAGACTGAGGAAAGAGAGCAGATCAAATTCTAATAGCAATGTATTGTAAAATAAAAGAAAGAAAATTATAGTATTTTATTAAAAGTTGAATCTATTTCATTAAAAATAATGTTGAACACCGTGGTTTATATAAAATTGTCCATTTTCCTCTTTCAAAAGATTTGATATAAGCAAAGACCGGGCAACGCCGGGTATTTTGCTAGTATACGTTATATGGAGAAAGTTTTGTAATACTGCGGAAAATCGATTTCTAGATCTCAACGGAAATACAGGTTTTGGGGTCCCCTGATACCGAATAAATGTTGTTTTCACAACATCCGTCCGTCCGTCCATCCGTCTGTCCGTCCCTCCGCCCGTCCGTCTGTCCGTCCGTCTGTGAACACTCCTAGCGCCTAAACCATTCGTACCCTCTTCTCCAAATTGTCCATTTCACTTTAGTTGAAGCTTTGAAATTTTGAAAAACATTCTATAAAACTTGGGGGTACTTTACATGACCCCCAGACATTTTCAAAATGTTCTCAAAAGTGGATCCATAGGGTACCACCAGATAAGATGGTAAAAAGTTCCTCTCTATAGCAGAAAACGTTTTTTTATTTTATTTTTTCAGCAAATTAACACTTTTATATGACTGAAAAAATATGATAAATAAGAAAATTTATATCAGAATTTTTTTTTCATACTTTCTCAGACCCAAATTCAAACGCAAAAAATATTTTTGAAAAAAATTATTTTATTGCGTCTTAGAAAAATGAAACAAGCTAAAAAAAATCATAAACGTTTTTCTTAAAACACAAATGGCTGTGAATTGTTTTCAGCTTTTTTCAACCACTGGGCTGCATTTAAAAAAATAAAAATCATTTTCCTGCCTTTAATTCACCTTGAATTTAAATATACGAAAGAATATTTAAATTCAAGATGAATTAAAGGCGGGAAAATGGTTTTTATTTTTTTAACTGCACCCTAGTTATCGAAAAAAACTGAAAAATATTCACAGCTATTTGTGTTTTAAAAGAAACATTTGAGTTTTTCGAGTCTTTTTCACGTTTCTAAGACTCAAAAGAAACTTTTTTTATTTTATCAAACAAAATTTTGTTTCATTTTGGGTCTGAAAAAATATCAAAAATATTTTTCTCTTAGTATAAATTGTCTTCTTATTAACCATATTTTTCAGTCACATAAAATAGTGTTAAGTTGCCTAAAAAATATAATTAAACAACACGCTTTCTGCTGTAGAGGGGTGTGGGTGGTGGGACGGGGGCTAATAAACCTTTCAAAAATATTATTTTTATGTTAGAATTATAATGTAATCACTCATATGTCATTTGGTTTAGGGGAAGTTTTTACCAAATTAAGTGGGGGTACCCTTTTTTCTTTAAATTTCTTGTAAGAATGGAGTAAAATACACGTATGAAAGTAACCTAGGTCCAATTTTCACGGTTAACTCTGAATTTTCGAAAATGACAGAAGTTTGAATTTTTTTCGGCGTCTTCCTACAACTACCAAATTGAAGACAGAGATTTTTCCCCTATGGAATTTCTTGTTCGAAAATAATTCTTCAGTCAGCCCCGTGACTGAGATCGCTAAGGCAGTAGTGTCGTAGGGATCTTGGACCGAAGGGTCGCCTCGGACATGGTTGTATTTGTGTTCATCATTTCACCCCTTATCATTACCATTTCGTTTCATCTTCATAGTTACCATACCGTAGTCTTCTAACTCCAATCGTGGTCGCTAATGACCAAGATGTTGATGCAACCTTAAATAACCAAAAAGAAAATAGTTCCTTCATAAAAGCCATGTAGAATTTTTTGGAAATTTTAGTAGTTTTGTGCAATAGTGCGTGAAATATTTGCAATTTAAAAAGTAACAAAAACAAGATTTTCGCATAAACGGCTCCAAATTTTTTCTTTGAATTTTTAGAGCGGTAGTGCCAAAGAAAGTCTATAATATGACGAACGCCATTCTGCTCTATTCTTTGTTGTTTTTTTAATTACAAAATAGTTATTTTCATATTAAGTGTGTGAAGTTTCCATTTTTAGCCGAGACCGTAGGTCGAGGCAAAAAATCTCAATCGAGACCATGAAAAGGGCGGAAACTTTACACACGAAATATGAACAACATTTTTTCTACAACTGCATAAAAATATAATAAAAATAGTTTCGTAATATTTTGTAAGTCCGTAGCCCAGAACCAAACGTGAAAAAAAGTATTCTAAAACCGTGCAAAAAAGACTTTTTCATGGTAACAAGATAGTTGTCTTGGTAACGATCTTTTTTTAATGGCGATTAAAAAATGACGAAGTTCACGTACTGCTAGCGATGCAAAGAAGTTGTCTTTTTTATGCAGTTGTAGAAAAATGTAATTTTCTTAGCTTCTCTCTCACGTCGGTAATATTTACTTTATAGGCAATTTCTTCACGTTATTATATTTTTAAGTACATGTGCTTTAATTATTGTCGTAAAGTTAATCGAAAATTCAACATTTTCTGTGAAAATGTGCTCAAAATTCCGCATTTTCAGAAACGCTCAAGCGCCATTTTCTCAAAAATGGCTCTAACTTTTTTCTGCAAACTTTTCGTAAGAGTAGTGCTAATTACACTGTTTAATATGACATTAAGTTCATTTTGAAAATTCTTTTGTTTTTCAAAAATTACCCAGATGTAGTTTTTTAAAATATCTCTCACGTCGTTAATATACACATTTCTAGCGTTTTATAAACATTATTGTATTTGTGAGTTAAAGTTACTTCAATAACTTTATATTATGTTTTTCGAAAACTAAACAATTTTCTGTGAAAAAGAACTTCAAATTTCGCATATACAGTAACATTTAAACACCATTCTCTTAAAACCGGTTTTGAATTTTTCAATGAAAATTGCCATTTATGGCGAGGTTTTACTCTTATTCAATATTCTTAAAGTAATATTTCGGTTCTACTATTATGAAACCGAAAATATGAGAAAATACAGAATAATATAATTTCTGGCGGCGAAAGATGTCAGCTGGCGTGAGGATGGAGCATAACCATGCCAGTCCACACCAGGGAAATTAGAAAACATTAGTAGGAGAAAGTATGTGCGATTCTGTAGCACAACTAGTTTGGTATAAAATAAATAAAAACTAGAGGTGCTACAAAATGGAACAGACTTTCTCGTAGTTAAGTTTTCTAATTTCCCTGGCGTGGCAGTAGAGTCATGCTCTTCCTTCTTGCTCTCTGCCATCTATCGTCGCCCAAAATAAATTCTTTTGAAAATTTCACAACTATTCGGTTTCTTATATTTTTATAGTCAATGTGTTTGGGAGTAATCCTCCATTACATAATCCGTTAGTCGTCAAGAGGACCGCCCGATAGCATCTCCGCGTACGCGCTTCTCTCTTGCACGCTCCAGTGTCACTACCCAGCGGCCAGATTTGGGAAGGAAATGGGATAGGGGTAGGGTTTGAGACACTTCACAGAGGTTGGACTGGCCCTTGTAAAGCAGCTAAACTTGTTTTGTTGAAACAAATTTCACATAAGATTGTCCGGGAATCGAACCCGCACCTCCTTGGTGAAAGGCGAGCGACTTTGCCCTTGAGGCAAGAGACAGCCTTTTTTTATTATTTTTTGAATTTATATGACATTTGTGATATACCAAAATGATGAACCATTTTTGTTTATGAAAATGTCATTTATATAAAGTAGAATATAGGAATGTCAATGGACGACCGCGGGGGGTGGTCGCTATGTGACAAGTAAACAACTGGCGTTAGAGGTGAAGAGGGTGTGGAAGTGACCGGGCGGAGGCGGAAATAGTATTGTTTTTGTTAGAGAAAATAGGATGATATAGAGTTCTTATGCTTTGGGTTTTATGAAGAACAGTGACACTCTCTCTAGCAACGCGGTAATGAGTGGGTCGGCTCCTTACGTTTTATCAGGTCGAGGAAAGACTGTTGATTGACAACCAAATCCGAGGCAATAACTTGTATTAAAATTAAGTCTATCGTTTCTTATTTTAGGATAAAACGTTCTTGTGGGAAGAGACGAAGGAATTCTACAAGGTAATAGTCAGTACGTGCATAGGCATCCACCCGTGATGCGAGTAAGGGAAGTAACGTGTAACAATAGTATCGCTGGGAGAATTTGAACTTGATCGCAAACATTAGGCGGAGGAATTCATGAAGAAGGAAGATTCTGCTGCGACGACGGAAAAGATTCTAGGGGGCGCCACTGAATGGAGAAGTGAAGAGCGCGCAAAGATCCGCGAATATAACAAGGTTGTTTTGTAATTATTACAAGATAGGGAAAACTGGTCATGACCAAAAATAATTTCATTTTGATTAACGACGTAACAATTCTTGTTTAACGTTTATCAGAATCATAATATTTCACATTATAATAAATTCCAATTTGTTACTTCAAAAGAAAGCTGATTATCATTATGCGTTACATGCAATTCAGTAGTAGACATTTTGATAAGATATTCAGATTCCTCGCCAATCCATATGGCTGGAAGATTGATTAATTGGTTGCAGAGTAAGTAGCAATAATTATGAACTTCGAACCCAATGAACTGAGCTAGTACGACATACTTTTGGATAAGTAATATTAAAATTACGTAGGAAACATCAGAGTTACAGTCGTAATTATTTCCTGGCGCTCAAATCAATAACTAAATTATTCGGAAAATAATTACGAGTGTCATTCAAACGAAACGAGTTATGAATCTAATGTAATTAATAATTCGTAAAATTACGAATTTTTGCTGGTAGAAAAAGGGTTTGTTCCACATTATTTAAAGCATATATACTCATAATTACAATAATGTGAACAAATGGCCGCTACTGTAAATATTGCTGACAATCTGACTGGATTGAAAAGTTGATGGCGTTTATGTCATCTTATAGACTACACGTAGCACTATACATACCAAAAGTTTAAAGAAAAAATTGTAACCGTTTTCGAAAAAATCTTGTTTTTGTCATCTTTTAATATTGCACATATTGCTCGCAATAGCACGAGAAAAATACTAAAATTTTCAAATAAATGGACATGACCTTCTTTAAACAATCAATTATGGAGGAAAAATTTCATTTGAAGAAAAAATGTCTACCTTCAATTCTGTAGTTGATGGAAGACACCATAGAAATTTCAATCTTTTGCAATTTTAAAAATCGCAGAGTTATCGGTGATAATCAGTCCTATGCCATCTTTTTATCACTAATTTACTTAATACTTGCCAAAAATAAAGAAAAAACGTTAAGCGATTTTTGATAAAATTTTGAAAATGATTCCTGGGCTTCATTTAAAGTAGCCCAAATTTTAAAGAATATTTCCCAAAATTTGAAATGTTCGGCACGAGCCAAATTAACACGGGTGTCTTCAATATGGAAAAAACTATGCTTGGTTTAGGCTCTAGTGTTGTTCAGAGACGGACGGAGAGAGAGACAGACGGTCAGACGGATGGGCGGACGTTTTGAAAATAAAAAAAAAACACTTCTTCGGTATCAGGGGACCCAGAAACGTATTTCCGTTGAAATCTCGAAATCAATTTTCCACAACTTTACACAACTTTCTCTATATTACGTATATTACTCCGTATATACGTGCATACACGGGAAAGTAAAAAAAAATAATTTGGTCTACAAAAACAAACTTTTTTTCTTTCACAAGAACGAATATAACAGATTCTAGACATATTTTTACTTTTTCATATACGTACGTATATACGGAGTGATAATATACGTAGTATATAGAAAGTTTTCTAATGCTGCGCGAAAAAACGGCCGATTTTCGGCAGAAAAAATCCATTGCCGGTCCCTGACAACGAAAAAGTGGATAAATCCACTTGCTAAGTTAAGAAAAACTAGAGATACTACAGAATGGCACAGATGTTCTCGTAGCAATTTTTTTTTTTTCATTTCCTTGGTGTAGTCTGGCTTGGTCTTTCTCCATTCTCTGGCCAGCAGCCGTCTGTCGTCACCCAAAGTACATTTTTTTGAAATTTTCTCAACTTTTTGCTTTTCTAACAATACACCCGAAATATTTCTTCAAGAATATTAAAGAATATTATACCTCGCCCTAAATAGAAATTCATTGAAAAATTTGAAGCCCTTTTTAAGAAATTTTTTCATTAAGCATTACTGTAAATGCGTAATTTGAATGGACGGACAGACGGCAGACGGACGGACATTTTGAAAAAAACAACCTTTATACTTCCGATTTACTACAACGAATTATACTTTCCGCAGCATTACATAACTTTCTCTATACTATGCGGGAATAGACTAAAGAAATTAGAAAACTAAATAGTACGCCGAGTTTTTACGCAGTATAGAAAAAATTATGTAATGTTATGAAAAAAACAATTTTGAAATTTCAACGGAAATGCACGTTTTTGGGTCCCCTGTTACCGAAATTTCTTGTTTTTTCAAAACATTTGTCTGTCTGTAAACATCACTTACGCGTAAACCATAAGTAGGATTTTTCCAAAATTGATATTGTCTGGTCAATCTGGCTTCACTCGAGATCCTGCAATTATGAAAAACTTACTTTAATATTGAATTCTCTGAGAATATTTTATATGAAGTCCCCGGGTAATTTTCAATAGTTTCTCAAAAATGGCTCCAAGTTTTTTCTTCAATCTTTCCCAATGGATAGTGCTAAATGTACTGTTTAATATGACATAAAATTCATTTTGGGTTATTGAGTTTTTTAATTGCAAAAATGTAATTTTTTTTTAAATACGCCTCACGCTGTTATGCACATTTTCAGTAGTTTGTGTACATTTTGTATTTGTGAGTGAAAATGCTTGAAATAATTTTAAGTGACGTTTTCTGAAAACTCAAAATGTTTCTGTGAGAAAGAGCTTCAAGTTTCGCATTTACATTAAGTCATAAACGCCTTTTTCTTAAAAACGACTCCATATTTCTCAACGAAACTTTCCATGTAAAACAAGGTTTTACTTTTCAATTAAATTCTTAAAGTAATTTTCTGTTCTAATTTATGAAACCGAGAAATTGAGTAAGTTTTTTAATGCGATTTTGGGTGGCGATAGATGGCAGCTGACAAGAGGATGGAGCCAGTCAGAAAAACTAGCTCAAACCAAAGAAAAAAGAAATCTAATTAGGACGAGAAAGTCTGTGCCATTTTGTAGCACCACTAGTTACTTTCCCGGGTACGGAGTAATATACGTAGTTTATAGAAAGTTATCAAATACAGCGAAAAATAGATTTCGAGATTTCATAGGAAATACACGCTTTGGGACCCCTGATATCGAAAAATTGTTTTCTTCTTCAAAACATCCGTCTGTCCGTCCGTCTGGTGTATGTGACCAACACGACGCATAGTTTATGCCTAGGTTTTCTTGTCATATCAATTTTTCTGCACAACCTCATTCAGTTGTAACTGTAAAACGATGTTACGCTCTTTTTTAATCCGAGTAACTGAAGAAAAATAACACTTAAGAGTAGGAAAAGGTTTGATTTTCCGACGATTTCCACTACGGTTGTTTCTCGGATATTGGAAAATACGCTTATTGAATTGGCACAGGTTCGAATTTCGTTAATTTTTTTGCAGAATTACTACGAGTAATAGACAATGTGCGCTGTCACGACACCCTAGTTTTCTTTTACATAGCTGACAATTACTGAACTAATGTATGGTTTTGAATTTTATTGAATTGTGACAAAAACAATAAAATTTGTATGCAATATTTACGAGACTGCAAAGCTAGATTTAGTACATACAAGCCAAAGATGAAAAGGGAATTAAAATTACTAGCGAGCAGGAGGTATTTTACTGAAACCAATAGCCTACGTTTCTTGTATTTGACAAAAAATGCTATAAAAAATTCGTTACTCTTTGTAAAGTGATTCTCTTGCAAAAATGTAAACAAATTATCTCAAGAATTCTTACAGTATTTCTGATCTCAATAACCATCATTCTGTCAAAATTGAGAAGCCGTTTGACGCCACTTTTTACGCTGCAATACTGTCATAGTCGCCTAAGATTTCTTTAACATCATGTTCTACTTCGTAAATTCCCCGTTGTGGAAAATCTGCATCTACTTATAAATTTTCAGGAACTGGCCGTGGATCGACGCCTTTAATCTGAAGATGATTCAGTTCCGAGATGCGGGACTTTATCTCAAGTGGACTGCCGATTTCAACCGAACATGGGGGATCTACTGGCGCCTTCAAAATGGACCACTTCAGCAAACGAGCGTGTCGCATTCGGAGGCGGAAAGCGACGAAGTCAGGACCCTGGAGCTACAGCACCTTTGGCCGCACCTGGCGCTGCTCTGCGCGGGGCTGGCGCTGGCCGCCGCCGCCTTCTGCGCAGAAATCGCGCGCAGTCGCCGTGCGCAGATGCGCAGAGGGCTGAAGGTTGTGCTGCGCAGAGGTCTGCGCGCCCTTCTGCGCATGCTGCTGTCGCCCCCCAGGCCGAAGTGAACCCTCGGCGCGCGCAGAACGAGGCATTGAAGACTCAGGAGACCTAGGGGCGCCTTTCAAGCCTGCTTCATGGCACATCTTTTTTTGTGAGAGCACTTCTGCATCATCTTCATTCAACAAGCACTGCTAGCACAAATGGAATATCTTTGAACAGTAGAAAGTACAACAATGTAATAATGGGGTCCGGAGGTATTTTTGACTTTTGAAATTTGAAAAATAATTTCAAATTTTCAACAACAAAAAAAGTGTTGTTAGAAGGTATAAAGATATGAAGTACACTGTATTTCTGTCACGAAGCAATTTACATAGCAGATTGAACATTCACGCACATTACTCAGAGAAGGAATCACTGTTATTGTTGGGCATTCGACTGGCACTACAGCACAACAAACAACAAGAGCAAACCGTTGTTTCTATGAAATAGTTTTCACTGTGGAACGTTCGTTTTAATTAAAGGTTCCGAATTTTGACGTTCTAATTATCGACTGGTTTTACATTCTGGTACACGTACGTATATACGGAGTAATGTACGTAGTATAAAGAAAGTTATGTAATGCTGCGCGAAAAACGGCGGATTTTCAGCAGAAAAAAAATTCATTGCCATGCTCTGGTGACGAAAAAGTGCATGAAACCAGAAGCTAAATTAAGAGAAAAAAGTCCTCTAACACGTGGTATAGCCAGAATCACGGTTTTGATGCCGAAAAACCAATTGGAAGCAAAATGTTCGTCCGTCTGTGAACACTCTTCGCGCCTAAATCATTCGTACGATCTTCTGAAATTGAAGAATTCCCCGTTTATCTGAATCTAGTTGAAGCTTTGAAATTTTGAAAATTATTTTTTTCATTTGGGGTACTTTACATGAATCCCCTCGGACATTTCCAAAATTTTTCCAATAAAGGCTCCAAATCTTTTTTTTAATTTCCCACGCGCCAGTGGACTGCCAATGTAATAGGTTCCTTCTTCACTAGTCTTACTTATTCCTATTCTGCCTAATTGTAATATCTTCTCTCGTATTTGCCCATCCACTAGCTGCTTTATATATCATACAATCTTACCTGGGTTTGAATACGGTGACTGCTCTATACAGGGTTCTAAACGAGGTACCTGTGCGCGCGCGCGTGGGTCAGCATCCAACTACTCAAATCACAACACATTTATTCATGGCTACTGATGAACCCAAATATGTTCACCTTGGTTTATTACCATTCCTGTAGTTATTCTTTTCTGGTTTTCAGTATTCAAATTAACAAACAAAACAACCAAATTCAATGAAAAATGCCCTCTGACGGCATGCAAAAAAAATACATAACACACATATCATATCCTTAACGTTCAATTACAAAACACAATACAATACCATTCACACTGGAAATCACATTAAAAAAAAATTAAAAAAAATCATTCATCCACCGAATGCGCATTCTGGCGTGAAACCCATTGACTTTCTTATTTTAAATTAAATAAACAAAACTTGGTCTTCGACAGATGCCTTCTTTTAAAGTTTCAAATACAATATGCATGCAGAACTTCGCTGGTGATGGCTGCGACCTGCGACATGCGGCACACATTACGCGTCGCCGTCCGCCAATTCGTACACTCCCAGTGCACGATTATAATATCGTCTCTGCTGCCACCAGTTTCCAGGATCGCGCATTTATACCGCCAGCTCACCCACTTCACAAACCGCAAAACGTTTTACAACGAATCGCAAAGTTCTCACAAATATTCCAAGTTCCGCCGCGAAATGATACTGTTTGCTGCATGAATGTAAATTTTAAAAAATGTTAAAACTTCCCGCGACATAGAAATATTGTTCATCCACAAATAAATTAAAATATTGTAGTAAATTCATCACATCGCGCTAACCACGTTGAAGTTTCGTATCTTAACACGGTAACACAAAATGTGCGACCATTGTTCTGGCTGGCAATTACGCGAAAATTAATGTTCGCGTCGTTTTACCAATTAGTCATTCGCTACTATTCGGAAACTCATCACTTTACACTGGATTTCATCCTTTTTTGCGCATTCAGTCAATTTGAAAAAATGTCGTCTTCTGTCTTTTCAAAATATAAATGTTAATATTGTATTGGAAAATCTGTATTTTTGGGAACTTTAGACTACCGGGATTATCGTAAATCATTACAGTGTATACGTACATATAATAGAAAGTAATAAATGCCTGAAATTTCGGGCTCTAGTAATGAGTATACGCATTTTTAATTTTTGGTTTAATCAGTTCTGATAACACCTGATGTAAATCCATTCACAAAACGAGTGCAATAATGCGTATTAGAATTTGCAATACCAATAGTAATTCTCAAAAACTATTGTATTTTACTTACAGACACTACGATCAATTCGTATGAAAAATGAAATTTCTTTAACTGAATGTGCCAGAAACTGTAAACAAGTTCCACAAATGCAGACGGAATAAAATTAAAAACAAATTATTAGTAGTTATGTCTTTCTACTAGCTATCGGTATCACTCTTGATATGCAAACAAGTCTTTAAACATTTTATTCGCAACTCATTACTCTCGTCCGGTTTAATGTAGTGGTACATTTGTCACGATGTGGTCTCCATTGACAATTGATCCGCGCTGATTAAAGAATCAGTTTACCGCCGGTTTGAAGACTGATTTACCAAAAGGTTCAAAAAAATACAAAGATGATGTCTTCTCGTTCTTCTAAAGCAGTTATTGTTCTTGAAAAGTTATTTCTTGGTCTTGGCTATTGACTGCGGTGTATGTAATCCTTTTCAACACTGACTGAGACATAAAAAATGTCTGTGCGTATCGGAGCGAAACTAGCCGGAATCGACCTTCTTGGGAATGGACCAAGTAAGAGGTTATGAAGCAAATTAACATCAAGTATCATCACGAATTATTTCTCACCGCTTCTTTCTAAAATCACGCGCCTTAGATCCAACAAAGTAGTAACTTAGCTTAATAAGCATTTCATCTCGCCTTAATGTTTGCGAAATATATTTACGAAACCGACGTTATAACATTTCATTTTAACCATTAAATAGGGTTTTAAACACATTCACGTAAAATGTAAAATTTATAAAGTTCGCATTCCACCTTACAGACTCGTAATTTAACTTCAGTCAATGATTTCAATAAAACCAGGTTAAAGTTTTTTTTATCAAAAACAGGTTAACAAATCAATCACCTTTCGAGTTTTATTTGTTAATCTCAAATAAATAGTGGATTTTTACAAACGTGTCAATAATTGTAAAGGCATATACTGATTACATGCTCCACGAAGCAACTCAAGTTTATGTCTCTTCAAAGATCTACTTGGTCTGTAATGAACGCCACACTCAGAACACACATATGGTTTCTTTCCGGTGTGTTGTCGCATGTGCGCAATTAAGTTGCTGTGATGCGTTGTAGCGTAGGCGCAAACCGTGCTCTTGTAAGGCTTCTCTCCAGTGTGCACGAGCTGGTGCTGTGTCCAATGAGAGGAGATGGTGGCGTAACTGCAGTGGTCACACCGGTAGCGGCCGCTCCGCGGCGCCACCGTCGCCGTCCTGCGCCGAGCACGCCCTGCACACACAAAGGCGAAGTCCCATTGCGCGCTCTTTCGATCAGTACAAGGAAAACTCTCATTGGCCATAAGTTTGAATTGAAGAGTGTGCGAGAGCAGAAACGCATTGAGCGCTTCTGGTACTAGTTTTAGGCTTCCTCGTTCGTTAAACCTCATCTGGATTTAGATTAGTCCTCGGGCCACGGAAAGGGCATGAAGCCACAGGTGGGTTCAGTTTTGGGACTATGAGTACGAGTGATTGATTTGTGTTTCCGAGCGCGTGAAGTGCTAAATTGATGAGTCCCGAAAGTGTAGTTATGTTTCTATTGCGAGAGGTGGCGGTGATCTTTACACGGTGACACCTAGCTTTTACATTAAGTTTACTTCGGAATTCTACCGAAGACCAATCAGAGAGCAGCATGAAAAATACAAACATGGTGGATTTCAGATTGTGTTCAGGTAGTTTGTGATTTTCATTTAATTTTATTCCTGTTATATACTGAACTAGTTTGCGAACGGTTTAAAGGCGAGTAGTGAATTCAAAGTAAGAATTTGGGACATTTTTCTTGTAACTAACTTGACGTAGGAATAAAATAATTACGTTCGATCAATTAACTCTCAATTTGGTAGACGAGAATTCTTGTTTATAAAATAAAGGAAATTCGAACACTAATACAACAGCTACTCGCATTTATATATAAAGACAAATCGATACGGAAATCGAAGAAAAAGCTACAAACCATGGTGAAGAGATATTTCCATCACGCTAGAAATGAAACGACAATCGATCAAGCTTCAATGCGTTGAAATCTTATTGATTCAGACGAAACGTACCTTTCAGCTTAAATCAGTGTCAAACCTTGTTTTATTTGTAAATTTTACTGCTAATATTACAGCATTTATTTATTTATTAAACCTGCGAAAACCTTTTAAGGGTAAAGGCCTCCTGCTTCAGCAGAGTGAAAAGTTGGCTTTCACCATTACATCATATAAAATTGAAAATTCTTAAATTGAAACTGTACAAAATTACACAAAATAAAATTACACGGAATAAACCAAATAAAAGGGAGCATCCATTTTTTCACTGGAGTGATAATCACGGCCGAACCTTTGACATTGTATATAGGACGCAGCGTCTCCGGACAGTTAAGCACTTACACACTCAGATACTCGGTAGTTAAAAGTTGTATTGCAAAATAACAAAGGAAAATCCACAATTCTAAATACTTGTATTAAACCATTGAAACAACACTACAAAATTACCATTACTTCATGTTGAATCATTTTTGGAAACACAATAGGAAACTACCTCCTTACAAACTAGACCTATTCAATTACACTCAATTAGCAGAATTTGTGTAATGAACACAGAACTTACTATGAAATTGCTCGTCAAACTTCAATTGGCTATTACGATTTCACCGCACAAATGCCTAACCTCCCCCCCCCAATGTCTACGCATGTTCTGTTTAAGTGGCAGAGACCCTCCGTCCAATAATCGCAGATCATGCACTTATGCGGCTTCCTCCGGTGTGAGTACGCATGTGCTTATTCAAGCTGCTGCACTCTGACGCAGAAAAGCGGCAGAGCGTGTACTAGAAACGCTTCTCCCCGGTGTGAGTACGCATGTGCTTATTCAAGCTGCTGCACTCTGACGCAGAAAAGCGGCAGAGCGTGTACTAGAAACGCTTCTCCCCGGTGTGAATACGCATGTGCTTATTCAAGCTGCTGCACTCTGACGCAGAAAAGCGGCAGAGCGTGTACTAGAAACGCTTCTCCCCGGTCTGAGTACGCATGTGCTTATTCAAGCTGCTGCACTCTGACGCAGAAAAGCGGCAGAGCGTGTACTAGAAACGCTTCTCCCCGGTGTGAGTACGCATGTGCTTATTCAAGCTGCTGCACTCTGACGAAGAAAAGCGGCAGAGCGTGTACTAGAAACGGTTCTCCCCGGTGTGAGTACGCATGTGCTTATTCAAGCTGCTGTACTCTGACGCAGAAAAGCGGCAGAGCGTGTACTAGAAACGCTTCTCCCCGGTGTGAGTACGCATGTGATTATTCAAGCTGCTGCACTCTGACGCAGAAAAGCGGCAGAGCATGTACTAGAAACACTTCTCCCCGAAGTGAGTACGCATGTGCGCTTTCAAGGCTACATGTACCAATAAATACTTATAAGAAAAATCAATACAGGGCAGTCGGCAGTCGCAGCACCAACACAGGGAATTTACTAGGCCGACACCTCACCCCCTTCCCGCTCAACACCGTTGCGTCACACGCCCCTTATGGGCCCACTCTCGACGCGACCGAACGACCAAACTCGGCAGCCTGTGCGGCGCGGGAGGAGGTCGAACTCTCAGGCAGGCAAGCCGGGCAGTCGGTTTATGCTTTCGCCCCTTTCAATCTCAATATATTGTTACGTTTCTTTGTGGTGAATTAAAACACAGATATTATTTTAACAAAAACGTTTATTTTGCTTCTTAACACGATCACTGAAAACACTTGCTTTATGTACAGATTGTCTTCACTTGATTTTTATTTACACTACACTTCTTTTGATTATTTATTTTCACTATTCACTTCTCTTGCAGTATTGCAGAGTTCTAAGCACTGACCACTGTTCGGTGCACTGACCACAGTCCACTGTACTGACCACAATGCACTGCACTGACCACAGTTCACCTAACTGAGCACAACCACTGCACTGCTATTCACCGCGATGCACACGCCTCAGCTTCCACTTTAGTCTGACTCGCGGTCGCCGGCCGCCGCGTACTCGGCGGTTGCCTTCGAGAATTTTCTGGACTTTGCGATTAGCGCCGCGAGCATTCTGGGGCCATCTAGTTCGAGGGCGGCCGGCAGATGTCGCAATCTGCGCATAAATGTACTTCATGGTGGCGCCAGCAGATGACGCAATATTCGTAACAATATTTTTTTCCACGTATCAAACTAGTGATGCTGTAACACAGCCAAACGGTCTCGTATCATCTGTAATAGACGATAAAACTATTTATCTTGTCCACATATTTCCGTCTTCCTTCGAATACCCTCAAAACATTGTTTTGGGCATTACTCAAAATATATTGTCCGATTTGGAAACTGATTTCAAAACGAAAATTGAACTAATTGTGTAGATATCACCAATATTCCATGTCCTAACATCCTATTTTACATACATTTGTCTTCTAAGATCTTCCGTTATCATTCCACTACCAGAAAGAATGAGCACGAGGTCTTTTATCCTGCAACACGAGTTTTAATCTCAAAACGGCGTTTGTCTCCTTGATAGATTTCACCTGATGAATCTGTTTTCCTAAGTAAAATCGTCGAAGCTAATTTTAAAACTGTTTTCGTACTTTCGGACAAATTTGAAGAAGTAAAATTGCGCGCTGGCGAGATGCATCCTAAATCCAACAACTGTAACAAACATTGAAATATAATAAGAATCATGACATATCCAAGCTTACTTGATGAGTTATATTGATATAATATGAATCTGTTATATTTGTATAAACTTGAAGATGGTAATAAGTAATTTCCGACGCGTCATTTTGGTACAAACTACGTAAATGATAATGTAAAAGGATGTAGTGTAAATCATTGTATTGACACATTGAAGTATTTTTTAATGCATTAAATTGTCATGAAAGCAATAAAACATTAATGCTTAGACAGGAACACCACACTAAAAAGAGGAATATCCATCTATGAGGCGGATAAAATATGTTTTTTTATAGTTATTAATTCGGCGTTTTACATTTCTAAATTGAGATACTATTTTTCTAAACTTTGTACACGCTTTTCAGTAACATTTAATCAGGCAGCAATTCAATTTATAACATTTAATATACTACTAGTAAAACGTGGTTTACCAGTCTCACTGATAAACCTCGTGTTAGGGAATGTGAATCAGAATGCAAATTAAATCGGCGATCCTCATTTAGGTGTCGAGAATAGGGATGCAACATTGATGTTGATATTTTCAAAACATAAGCAAACATAAACAAAACATTTTCAAAATATGTCAAAAATAATTGTTATTAAATAATTGTAATAAAAATAAATGTCAAATAAAAGGATGTCAATGGATTTGTATAGAATACTTTATGTTCGGATATTCCTACCTTAATTATTACCTTAATTGCCTTATTACCTTACCTTAATAAACTATTAAATAAAAATATAATTATTAATAAAATTTGCAATAATGGATTTGTGCAAAAAGCTGTACAAAAAAGATGCAAGAAAAAGAGTGTTAATTTTCCCAATATAATTTTAGGAATTTCAATAAAAAGAATTTATTTTACATTCAAATCAAGACATGTCCAGCTGTCATTCAAATCATGACATGTCCTTCGTATTCATTCAAAACGAGACATGTCCGACACGAAACTCGCTCTAACATTCAACCAAACATAGAATATTTAAATTTTATATTAATAATATATTTAGCTATCCTTGTTACATAATTAAGAATTGAGTACAAAAAAAATATTTGCATAATTTTGATGCTATAAAATGTTTGCTTTTTTCGAAAAGGAGTAAAGTGGACACCCAGAGCCGCCTGGGTACGCACTCAAGTGTATAGCCACCTGGAAGTAGGGTCGCACCTCTGGCACAATGCTGTTCTGATAGCGTGACGTTATTGGTCAAGTAAATTTTGCTTCTTTGGTGCTGTGTATATTTATTATTATTATGGTGTATCTAGTGTCAGTACATTTAGCCTTAAGCATCTTACAAGTTAGAAATCAGCAGAAGCAGAACATTAGGCACATTCTGCATTTAAAGTTCTGCACGCAAAAGCTTATTTAGAACTACCTGGGGTTTAGGACTAGATCTCCACGAAGCCAATTCCACATTGGACACGATTAGGTTCAGCATTACGTTTTCGCGCAAACAAAATCACTACCTGTAGGCTACATTTTGCCTGAAAGCTACATTTTGCCTGAATTAGAGAGCTTTGCAAGACGGGAAATCCGTTGTCGTATTACGTACCAGTGTCGATGTACGTAAACATTATCGTCAATTGGAATTAACTATCTTGAGAAAAATGAGCTTTTGCATGTTGTACAATCAAACACATACGTTAAAACTAGGAACTAATTGGAACTGAATACCACTAACAGAATCTAAAAGTTACTTCTAAATCTAAAAATACCTTACTGGAATGATGGAACATTACGTACGCATCTTTCCGACTCTTTGCCCGTTGCATGTGGAGTTCCTCAAGGATCGATTTTAGGCCCTATTCTGTTCCTACTTTACGTAAACGATATGCCCTCGACGATTCGAAACGGAAGAACGGTTCTCTTTGCGGATGATACGAACATCCTTTGCAATAAAAAAACCGTAAATAGTACAATATCAGATGTTTCAAATTGGTTCCGAAATAACAAATTAATAGTAAACGAAAAGAAAACGGTTTTAATGCAGTTTTCCATTTCAAATAAACAATTCTGTGCTCCATTGAAAATGAACAGTGTACCATTGACTGATGTTAATGCAACAAAATTTTTAGGTCTCTCAATTCAGTCAAACCTTAAATGGAACGTCCATTTAAATGAATTGAACACAAAATTAAGTTCATTATGCTACGCGTTCAGAATTCTTGCAAATTCAGTCAGCCTTCATACTGCTCGTTGTGTATACTTCGCGAATGTTCATTCCCGCCTGAGATATGGCATAATATTCTGGGAAATACATCTTATAGCTCCCAGACTTTTAGATTACAAAAACGAATTGTACGAATAATAACCAAATCCCACCCACGTGATTCTTGTAAGCCTATCTTCATTAATCTAGGAATTCTACCATTACCGTGTCTTTATATTTACGAATCAGTGGTTTTTGTAAAAAATGACTTGCTTAAGGGCGGGAATATATTTTCAGAAAATGCCGAAGTCTATTACTATAACACTCGACGTAGAAATCATATTCATCAGGTGACAGTATCAACAGCTCATTACAAAAAATTCACATACAATACATGTACATTATTTTACAACACTTTGCCAGATGACATTAAACGATTAAATTCAATAGAAAAGTTTAAATCACAAGTGAAATCGTTTCTGCTGCATAACTGTTTCTATACAATTAGAGACTATACTGAGCATCACAAGAAAAGTAACATTAATTTTAACAATGATACATAATGCATTATTTACCATTTGGACTGTATAAATGAGTATAAACAACCTGTAACAACTATTGTACTACAGCTTCCGGGTCAATGACCCCCATCTCGATCAGGTTTTTCGTCCAGTTTCCCTGATCCATTGAGCAAATGCTGAGATGGCCCCTTGTTTTGCTTCTGGACATAAATGTAACTTCATTTTCTGTGCACGTCTTCTAGAATTCAGTGGGAAATACAATTATTCAAATTATCGTTTCCATGTTGTCGCGGCAGGAAGTAATAAGAGCCAAAATTTATTGCTTATTTATCCTTGAAAATAGATTTTATTACATGGGAGTTTTTTTGTTTTTTTTTCTCCCTTTCAAAATTCAAAATTTATTGCTTATTTATCCCTTGAAAATCAGATTTTATTACATGGGAGTTTTTTTGTTTTTTTTCTCCCTTTCAAAATTCAAAATTTATTGCTTTATCCTTGAAAAAGATTATTACATGGGAGTTTTTTTTTTCTCCCTTTCAAAATTCAAAACTTAAGTAGTATATGATTTAGTGTAGGGATCACAGAATTTTGAAAATGTGCACACAATTCACTTTTCCCCATAGCCCGTCATACGCAGTTTTTAACTGTTTTTTGACGTAAATAAATAAATAAATAAATAAAGTTTTTATTGAACATCTATGTATCTGTGAGTCCATTTTTTAATCATTACAGGGTAGTAAAACGTAAGATAGACCTTTATATGAAATCAAAGGAGCCTCAATACATACATAACCTCCAAATCCTTAAAAATTATGTTAGTTTATTTCAGACATTTTTGAATTAACTTTAAAAAAATTAGTCATTAAGTTCCTGCCTTATTATATTGGTAATATGGATATTGTTTTCTTCTTTACTTTCATGCTTATTGTGTTGAATTCGTGTTTTGAGATGGCGGCGAAAACTAAAGGCCCATTCACAATGCAATCACAAACATAAGCATAACACATAGACATAGACATTAACACAAGCGAAGAGTTTGCGTATTCACAATGTCGAACATAAACACAGGCAAAATAAGAGTTTCTATTGGCTATGAGACGCAGCACACGAATCGACACGAATAGTTCGCCTATCGACTTCGATACTCGATTTTGAGTTAACGAACCGTGATTGGCTCATTCCTTATGTCTGACATAAGCATAAGCACAGAAACTTGAAGCTTGCAAGCTCTTAAGTTAACGTCTTACGTGTTATGCTTATGCGAACGCATTGTGAATGAGTCCACTCGTAGACGTAGTCCTAACTTTTATGTTAACGCCATGCTTATGCTTATGTTTGCATTGTGAATGGGCCTTAAGTAAAGTGTAAAACTATGTAAAACTACAAACACGTTTGTCGAAGGCGACAAAACAGGGAAAATGTTGGGACCCGTCAAACGAAATCCCGTCATTTGATGCCGGCGCATGCGCAGTTCAATTCTCCATAGATTTGCCGTGTTACGTCTTTCAAATCAACGACTTGCAAAAACTCTCAATTAACACGAGCGACGTAGTCGCTTTGCTGTGACGCTCGGTGGCGGACTCCCGCCACCAACAGCGCAGACACGCGTCCGCGCCACCGCCAGAACAATATAATATAGGGTACAGCCAGAGTGGATCCCTATTCGACCGAATTCGCGTTCAGCAGAATCCGCGTTCGGCGGAATTCACGTTCGGCCGAATTTACGTTCGGCCGAATACGACAGTTTACGGCCGAATATTTCAAACCCTCACAAGAGAGCACCGGGAGCGGTAGCTCAGTGCATCAACTGATGTCACTGCAGCGCCTCTGACCGGGAGGTCCTAGGTTCGAGTCCTGATGGCAGGATTTTCGACACTAGATTTTCAGCTAGGTCAAATTCAGTCGCTGTCTGGAGGAAAATTCTAGCGACCGGCTGCTCTGATCGGTAGTTTTCCTTGGTTTCTCCGATCAACACCAGGCGAATGTCGGAGCACTACCCTTACAAACGGGCCACGGACTGCGCGCGATCTGTCCTTCCTCTTCCTTGTCCTATCCTCTCCCCTTACACACACACTTACACTAACATGCACTACACTGCCACATATTCCGGGAGGCCGGTCGGGAGCTTAGAGCTTGGCTATGTCAAGCTAGCACAACCACTATAGCACAATCACATCAAACCAAGTGGAATATTTAGTACTCATTTATTACTAATTTATTACCCAAAAATTAAATTTATTACTCCTCCCGTTTCTGAAATAAAGGTGGTTGTGCTAGCGTGACAGTCACGCTAGCACAACCCAAATTAAAAAATGAGCTAAATCGATCAAAACTAATACGAATGTTTAGAGCATATTTATTACTAATTTATTACTCTAAAATGAAATTTATTACTCATGCGGTTTACGAAAAAAAATTAAAAAATGTCAAACTCAATTAGTTATGCAACCCGCACGACATTGGCGTATATTATTGAAGAGTCCAAACGACATTAAAACACATAGTCCAATTATAAAAATACAATTACAATCAAATATATACATTCAGTTCTAATTTTTAATACCAAAAAAAAAAATTAAATGTGAAAACGGCTTAAAAAAATATTGTAAAGACTGAATCGTAATGGTCAAAACATTCAAGAGATACAAATTCAAAAATAGAGAGAACCAACGAGCACAATCGCATTAAACCAAACACACAAATAAACGACGTATCACACTGCTATTTAAAACTAATTGGAAATTTATTACTCCTGCTGTTTACGAAATAAGCAATTTTATAGAACGACATACTTATCAAAAAACGCATGATATACATGAAGTAATTTATAGAGTATAGTAACGCACAAGCAAATAAAACCTATTCAGTTAATATTAAACATTTACTTCTATTTTTTGAATCCTGGGAAAAAATATAAACGTGCAATCTCATGAAATAAATATTGTATAAACTCCATCGTAATGGTCAAAACATGCAAGAGATTCAAATTCAAAAATAAAGAGAACCAACGAGCACAATCGCATTAACCCAAACACACAATTAACAGACGTTTCACACTGCTATTTAAAACTAATTAGAAATTTATTACTCCTGTTGTTTACGAAATAAATAATTATAAATACGACATACTTACACAAAAACGCACGGTATTCGTGAAGTAATTTTAGAGTAAAGTGAGCCACAAGCAAATGAAACATTCCATGTAGAAAATTAGACATTATGTTCTGTTATCTAACACTTAGTAACAAATTATGAACGTAGAAACGCATTTATGAAATTCGTATAAACTCAATCGTCATGGTCAAAACATGCAAGAGATTCTAATTAAAAAATACGGAGAACTAACGAGCACAATCGCGTTAAATCAAACACACAATTAACAGACGTATCACACTGCTATTTAAAACTAATTGGAAATTTATTACTCCTGCTGTTTACGAAATAAATAATTTTATAGAAAGACATATTTATCAAAAAACGCACGATTAACATGAAGTAATTTATAGAGTATAGCAACGCACAAGCAAATAAAACCTATGCAGTACAAAATTAGACATTTGATTTTGGTTTTTTAATCCTGGGAAAAAATATAAACGTGCAATCTCATGAAATAAATATTGTATAAACTGTATCGTAATGGTCAAAACATGCAGGAGATTCAAACTCAAAAATAGAGAGAACCAACGAGCACAATCGCATTAACCCAAACACACAATTAATAGACGTTTCACACTGCTATTTAAAACTAATTATAAATTTATTACTCCTGTTGTTTACGAAATAAATAATTATAAAAACGACTAACGCAAAAACGCACGGTATTCGTGAAGTAATTTTAGAGTAAAGTGAGCCACAAGCAAATGAAACCTATCCTGTAGAAAATTAGACATTATGTTCTGTTATCTAACACTTAGTTACAAATTATGAACGTTGAAACCCATTTATGAAATATTGTATAAACTCAATCGTAATGGTCAAAACATTCAAGAGATACAAATTCAAAAATAGAGAGAACCAACGAGCACAATCGCATTAAACCAAACACACAAATAAACGACGTATCACACTGCTATTTAAAACTAATTGGAAATTTATTACTCCTGCTGTTTACGAAATAAATAATTTTATAAAACGACATACTTATCAAAAAACGCACGATATACATGAAGTAATTTATAGAGTATAGTAACGCACAAGCAAATAAAACCTATTCAGTTAATATTAAACATTTACTTCTATTTTTTGAATCCTGGGAAAAAATATAAACGTGCAATCTCATGAAATAAATATTGTATAAACTCCATCGTAATGGTCAAAACATGCAAGAGATTCAAATTCAAAAATAAAGAGAACCAACTAGCACAATCGCATTAAACCAAACACACAATTAAAAGACGTATCACACTGCTATTTAAAACTAATTGGAAATTTATTACTCCTGCTGTTTACGAAATAAATAATTTTATAAAACGACATACTTATCAAAAAACGCACGATATACATGAAGTAATTTTAGAGTAAAGTGAGCCACAAGCAAATGAAACCTATCCTGTAGAAAATTAGACATTATGTTCTGTTATCAAACACCTAGTAACAAATTATGAACGTAGAAACCCATTTATGAAATATTGTATAATCTCAATCGTAATGGTAAAAACATGCAAGAGATTGAAATTAAAAAATACAGAGATCCAACGAGCATAATCGCATTAAACAGAACACACGATTAACAGACGTATCACACTGCTATTCAAAACTAATTGGAAATTTATTACTCCTGCTGTTTACGAAATAAATAATTTTATCAAACGACATACTTATCAAAAAACGCAGGATATACATGAAGTAATTTATAGAGTATAGAAACGCACAAGCAAATAAAACCTATTCAGTACAAAATTAGACATTTGCTTTTGGTTTTTGAATCCTGGGAAAAAACATAAACGTGCAATCTCATGAAATAAATATTGTATAAACTCTATCGTAATGGTCAAAACATGCAAGAGATTCGAATTCAAAAATAGAGAGAACCAACGAGCACAATCGCAATGACCCAAACACGCAATTAACAGACGTTTCACAATGCAATTTAAAACTAATTAGAAATTTTATTACTCTTGTTGTTTACGAAATAAATAATTATAAATACGACATACTTACACAAAAACGCACGGTATTCGTGAAGTAATTTTAGAGTTAAGTGAGCCACAAGCCACTGAAACATTTCATGTAGAAAATTAGACAGTATGTTCTGTTATCTAACACCTAGTAACAACTTATGAACGTAGCAACGCATTTATGAAATATTGTATAAACTCATACGTAATGGTCAAAACATGCAAGAGATTCAAATTAAAAAAAGAGAGAACCAACGAGCACAATTGCATTAAACCAAACACACAAAAAACAACGTATAATGCGTTTGTGCTCGTTGGTTCTCTCTATTTTTAAATTTGAATCTCATGCATGTTTTGACCATTACGATTGAGTTTATACAATATTTCATAAATGCGTTTCTACGTTCGTAATTTGTTACTAGGTGTTAGATAACAGGAACATAATGTCTAATTTTCTACAGGATAGGTTTCATTTTTTTGTGGCTCACTTTACTCTAAAGTACTCACGAATACCGTGCGTTTTTAATAAGTATGTCGTTCTATAAAATTATTTATTTCGTAAACAGCAAGAGTAATAAATTTCCAATTAGTTTTAAATAGCAGTGTGATACGTCTGTTTATTGTGTGTTTTTTTAATGCGATTGTGCTCGTTGGTTCTCTCTATTTTTTAATTTGAATCTCTTGCATGTTTTGATCATTACGATTGAGTTTATACAATATTTCATAAATGCGTTTCTACGTTCATAATTTGTTACTAGGTGTTAGATAACAGAACATAATGTTTAATTTTCTACAGGATAGGTTTCATTTGCTTGTGGCTCACTTTACTCTAAAATTACTTCACGAACACCGTCCGTTTTTGCGTCAGTATGTCGTTTTTATAATTATTTATTTCGTAAACAGCAGGAGTAATAAATTTCCAAATAGCTTTAAATAGCAGTGTGGAAACGTCTGCGCCAATTGTGTGTTTGGGTTAATGTGATTGTGCTCGTTGGTTCTCTTAATTTTTGAATTGGAATCTCTTGCATGCTTCGACCATTACGATGGAGTTTATACAATATTTATTTCATGAGATTGCACGTTTATATTTTTTCCCAGGATTCAAAAACTAGAAGTAAATGTTTAATATTAACTGAGTAGGTTTTATTCGTTTCAAAGTGTTGATACTCTATAAATTACTCATGTATATCGTGCGTTTTTGATAAGTATGTCGTTCTATAAAATTATTTATTTCGTAAACAGCAGGAGTAATAAATTTCCAATTAGTTTTAAATAGCAGTGTGAACGTGTGTTGTTGTGTGTTTGGTTTAATGCGATTGTGCTCGTTGGTTCTCTCTATTTTTAATTTGAATCTCTTGCATGTTTTGACCATTACGATTGAGTTTATACAATATTTCATAAATGCGTTTCTAAATTCATAATTTGTTACTAGGTGTTAGATAACAGAACATAATGTCTAATTTTCTACAGGATAGGTTTCATTTGCTTGTGGCTCACTTTACTCTAAAATTCAGGGACCGAATACCGAAATAATAGCGGCAAAGGTATTTATACCGGTATACAAATACCTTTACCTCTATTATACCTTTATTCAAAATACCTTTAAAAATACCGGTATAAGACGTCAAATACCGGTATTTTTAGAGGTATTTTACCTTTATCCGACATCTATACCGGTAAAATACCTCTATTTAAAGGTATTATACCGGTATTCTCTCATCAAAATACCGGTATTTTCATAAGAAAATACCGGTATTTCAGTAGAATCATACAGGTATTTGGGGGAAATTCATTGTGATTTTTTCCGCTGAGATGGCTCAGAGGAAACAACTATTTACACGGCAGAGTTTCTGACCGGGAGGACCTAGGGTTCGAGTCCTGAGGGTGGCGGATTTTCGACAAATATTCTAGCTAGGTCGAGTTCTGCCGTTGACTGGGAAGTCGAGTTCTGTCGTCAGACAGAGGGACCAGCCAACGGTCTTTCGCAGATATCAACACGAGCTCGTTCGCTGACCTTGGACCTCACGTCCGGGCGGAGAGCTTGGCGACACGTGATAGTGTTGAAAATGTATCCGTATAAATCTCGTCCTTTCTAGTAGCGATAAAAAATGGAGAAACGTGTCTTCTTATCCATAAATGAGTCATGCCACGCATACCAAACTTCCTTCTTGCACGACTGTGTTTTTCACTAAATACGATTATTTGCTTAAATTTGATCGTATTACTAACCTTCCCGAAAATATTTTTTTCAGTTGGCCCAGTTTCCTTATTCTGCATCATAATTAATAATTATAATTATATATTAATTAATTATATATAATTATTAATTATAACTAAAACAATATTAAAAATTGACATTGAATGCTAATAGACATTAACTATTCTTACGCGAGGAAACAGAAGCGTTATGTTTAATTCAAAATTAATGATTGAAGCATGTTTAATTTATATCCATGTATTATTTAAGAAATTTCATTAAGAAAAAATATTAATAGTACTATATAATATTAATTTTAATAGATATTTTAAAATATTAATACTAATTAAATTTTAAATGTTTGCATTAAATTTGTGTAAATTAATTTATTATTTAGTTTGTTAGTTTATCAATTTATTTAAATTAAATGTTTATTTTAATTAAAAAGTAAAAATGTTAATATTAATAAACTTATTAATTAATAATGTTAGTATATATTTCTTATTATTAAGGAAGAAACACTCTTCTCGAAGTGGGCTCCTCCAGATGCATTTTACAATGTAAGCTACCCGCGTAGAAGGGAACCCTTGCCCACATGCAATGTTAATAGCTAATAATAATAGTAATAATAATAATAATAATAATAATAATAATAATAACATAATAATAATTTACTTCTATTACAAATTTTCTCAATATTTGCAGTTAATGTCAAAATATATTAAACCCTTAATATAAACTAGGAAAATAACATTTTATTTTAGCCCTATTTATTAATGTATAATTAAGATTTAATTGTGAAATGAAGTAAAAGGAAATCATTTTGTAACAAAAACAAAACTGGGCCTGAAAACCTGAGCGTTCGTGATTATCTCAAGGTGTCAACGCTTCCACAGTTCGCCGAAGGAGGGGTCGGGGAAGGAAGAACGCCTACGGCACGGCGCATACGTTGACAGCCTCTCCATGTGCGAAATACAAAGACAGGCTTAGGTCATCTCTCAGGTCAGATGGTAGATAGCTCGATAAAGGACACTAAGAAAAGGTTCTCTTCAATGGAATCAATAATTATTATTTCATATTTCAACTTTTCCGAAGTTTAAATTAAGGGAGGTTTTCAATACATACAACGTATGCAAAACGTAAACGCCCGAACACAAAGCATTTACAATAATAAGAATAGAATTTAATACAGTTGATATATATATATATATATATATATATATATATATATATATATATATATATATATATAATATAAAATAATTTAAACAATAAATAACAATTATGAAATGATATTTGATTAATAAACATTTTGTGAGATATTATTAACTAAAGTAACCTAATTTTTCAACATGTATCGATGGTAAGCTGTATTTCTTCATTGAAAATACCGGTAAAATACCGGTATAACCTTTATGGACGTCCATACCGGTATAGACGTCCTATAGAGGTATTTTACCGGTATAAAAGAATAAAGGTATTTGAAAAAGGTATGGAAAAATACCGGTATTATACCGGTATTTTTTACCGGTATTCAATACCCTTTCGGTCCCTGCTAAAATTACTTCACGAATACCGTGCGTTTTTGCGTAAGTATGTCGTTTTTATAATTATTTATTTCGTAAACAACAGGAGTAATAAATTTATAATTAGTTTTAAATAGCAGTGTGAAACGTCTGTTAATTGTGTGTTTGGGTTAATGCGATTGTGCTCGTTGGTTCTCTCTATTTTTGAATTTGAATCTCTTGCAAGTTTTGACCATTACGATGAAGTTTATACAATATTTATTTCATGAGATTGCACGTTTATATTTTATCCCAGGATTCAAAAACCAAAACCAAATGTCTAATTTTGTACTGCATAGGTTTTATTAGCTTGTGCCTTGCTATGCTCTATAAATTACTTCATGTATATCCTGCGTTTTCTGATAAATATGTCGTTTTATAAAATTATTTATTTCGTAAACAGCAAGAGTAATAAATTTAGAATTAATTTTAAATAGCAGTGTGATACGTGTGTTAATTGTGTGTTTTTTTTAATGCGATTGTGCTCGTTGGTTCTCTCTATTTTTTAATTTGAATCTCTTGCATGTTTTGATCATTACGATTGAGTTTATACAATATTTCATAAATGCGTTTCTACGTTCATAATTTGTTACTAGGTGTTAGATATTAGAACATAATGTCTATTTTTTTTGGATGGGTTTCATTTGCTTGTGGCTCACTTTACTCTAAAATTACTTCACGAATACCGTGCGTTTTTTGATAAGTATGTCGTTTTTATAATTATTTATTTCGTAAACAATAGGAGTAATAAATTTATAATTACTTTTAAATAGCAGTGTGAAACGTCTGTTAATTGTGTGTTTGGGTTAATGCGATTGTGCTCGTTGGTTCTCTCTATTTTTGAATTCGTATCTCTTGCATGTTTTGACCATTACGATAGATTTTATACAATATTTATTTCATGAGATTGCACGTTTATATTTTTTCCCAGGATTCAAAAACTAGACGTAAATGTCTAATTTTTAACTGAATAGGTTTAATTTCTTGTGCGTTGCTATACTCTATAAATTACTTCATGTATATCGTGCGTTTTTAAGATAAGTATGTCGTTCTATAAAATTATTTATTTCGTAACCAGCAGGAGTAATAAATTTCCAATTAGTTTTAAATAGCAGTGTGATACGTCGTTTATTTGTGTGTTTGGTTTAATGCGATTGTGCTCGTTGGTTCTCTCTATTTTTTAATTTGAATCTCTTGCATGTTTTGACCATTACGATTGAGTTTATACAATATTTCATAAATGCGTTTCTACGTTCATAATTGGTTACTAGGTGTTAGATAACGGAACATAATGTCTAATTTACTACAGGATAGGTTTCATTTGCTTGTGGCTCACTTTACTCTAAAATTACTTCACGAATACCGTGCGTTTTTTGATAAGTATGTCGTTTTATAGAATTATTTATTTCGTAAACAGCAGGAGTAATAAATTTCCAATTAGTTTTAAATAGCAGTGTGAAACGTCTGTTAATTGTGTGTTTGGGTTAATGCGATTGTGCTCGTTGGTTCTCTCTATTTTTGAATTTGAATCTCTTGCATGTTTTGACCATTACGATGGAGTTTATACAATATTTATTTCATGAGATTGCACGTTTATATTTTTTCCCAGGATTCAAAAACTAGAAGTAAATGTTTAATATTAACTGAATATGTTTTATTTGCTTGTGCGTTACTATACTCTATAAATTACTTCATGTATATCGTGCGTTTTTTGATAAGTATGTCGTTTTATAAAATTATTTATTTCGTAAACAGCAGGAGTAATAAATTTCTAATTAGTTTTAAATAGCAGTGTGATACGTTTGTTAATTGTGTGTTTGGTTTAATGCGATTGTGCTCGTTGGTTCTCTCTATTTTTTAATTTGAATCTCTTGAATGTTTTGACCATTACGGTTGAGTTTATACAATATTTCATAAATGCGTTTCTACGTTCATAATTTGTTACTAGGTGTTAGATAACAGAACATACTGTCTAATTTTCTAGAGGATAGGTTTCATTTGCTTGTGGCTCACTTTACTCTAAAATTACTTCACGAATACCGTGCGTTTAGCGTAAGTATGTCGTTTTTATAATTATTTATTTCGTAAACAACAGGAGTAATAAATTTATAATTAGTTTTAAATAGCAGTGTGAAACGTCTGTTAATTGTGTGTTTGGGTTAATGCGATTGTGCTCGTTGGTTCTCTCTATTTTTGAATTCGTATCTCTTGCATGTTTTGACCATTACGATAGATTTTATACAATATTTATTTCATGAGATTGCACGTTTATATTTTTTCCCAGGATTCAAAAACTAGACGTAAATGTCTAATTTTGTACTGAATAGGTTTAATTTGCTTGTGCGTTGCTATACTCTATAAATTACTTCATGTATATCGTGCGTTTTTTGATAAGTATGTCGTTCTATAAAATTATTTATTTCGTAAACAGCAGGAGTAATAAATTTCCAATTAGTTTTAAATAGCAGTGTGATACGTCGTTTATTTGTGTGTTTGGTTTAATGCGATTGTGCTCGTTGGTTCTCTCTATTTTTGAATTTGAATCTCTTGCATGTTTTGACCATTACGATTGAGTTTATACAATATTTCATAAATGCGTTTCTACGTTCATAATTTGTTACTAGGTGTTAGATAACAGAACATAATGTCTAATTTTCTACAGGATAGGTTTCATTTGCTTGTGGCTCACTTTACTCTAAAATTACTTCACGAATACCGTGCGTTTTTTGATAAGTATGTCGTTTTATAAATTATTTATTTCGTAAACAGCAGGAGTAATAAATTTCCAATTAGTTTTAAATAGCAGTGTGAAACGTCTGTTAATTGTGTGTTTGGGTTAATGCGATTGTGCTCGTTGGTTCTCTCTATTTTTGAATTTGAATCTCTTGCATGTTTTGACCATTACGATGGAGTTTATACAATATTTATTTCATGAGATTGCACGTTTATATTTTTTCCCAGGATTCAAAAACTAGAAGTAAATGTTTAATATTAACTGAATATGTTTTATTTGCTTGTGCGTTACTATACTCTATAAATTACTTCATGTATATCGTGCGTTTTTTGATAAGTATGTCGTTTTATAAAATTATTTATTTCGTAAACAGCAGGAGTAATAAATTTCTAATTAGTTTTAAATAGCAGTGTGATACGTTTGTTAATTGTGTGTTTGGTTTAATGCGATTGTGCTCGTTGGTTCTCTCTATTTTTGAATTTGAATCTCTTGCATGTTTTGACCATTACGATTGAGTTTATACAATATTTCATAAATGCCTTTCTACGTTTATAATTTGTTACTAGGCGTTAGATAACAGAACATAATCTCTAATTTTCTACAGGATAGGTTTCATTTGCTTGTGGCTCACTTTACTCTAAAATTACTTCTCGAATACCGTGCGTTTTTGCGTAAGGATGTCGTTTTTATAATTATTTATTTCGTAAACAACAGGAGTAATAAATTTATAATTAGTTTTAAATAGCAGTGTGAAACGTCTGTTAATTTTGTGTTTGGGTTAATGCGATTGTGCTCGTTGGTTCTCTCGATTTTTGAATTCGTATCTCTTGCATGTTTTGACCATTACGATAGATTTTATACAATATTTATTTCATGAAATTGCACGTTTATATTTTTTCCCAGGATTCAAAAACTAGACGTAAATGTCTAATTTTGTACTGAATAGGTTTAATTTCTTGTGCGTTGCTATACTCTATAAATTACTTCATGTATATCGTGCGTTTTTTGATAAGTATGTCGTTTTATAAAATTATTTATTTCCTAAACAGCAGGAGTAATAAATTTCCAATTAGTTTTAAATAGCAGTGTGATACGTCTGTTAATTGTGTGTTTGGTTTAATGCGATTGTGCTCGTTGGTTCTCTGTATTTTTGAATTTGAATCTCTTGCATGTTTTGACCATTACGATTGAGTTTATACAATATTTCATAAATGGGTTTCAACGTTCATAATTTGTAACTAAGTGTTAGATAACAGAACATAATGTCTAATTTTCTACAGGATAGGTTTCATTTGCTTGTGGCTCACTTTACTCTAAAATTACTTCTCGAATACCGTGCGTTTTTGCGTAAGTATGTCGTTTTTATAATTATTTATTTCGTAAACAACAGGAGTAATAAATTTATAATTAGTTTTAAATAGCAGTGTGAAACGTCTGTTAATTGTGTGTTTGGGTTAATGCGATTGTGCTCGTTGGTTCTCTTTATTTTTGAATTTGAATCTCTTGCATGTTTTGACCATTACGATGGAGTTTATACAATATTTATTTTATGAGATTGCACGTTTATATTTTTTCCCAGGATTCAAAAAATAGAAGTAAATGTTTAATATTAACTGAATAGGTTTTATTTGCTTGTGCGTTACTATACTCTATAAATTACTTCATGTATATCATGCGTTTTTTGATAAGTATGTCGTTCTATAAAATTGCTTATTTCGTAAACAGCAGGAGTAATAAATTTCCAATTAGTTTTAAATAGCAGTGTGATACGTCGTTTATTTGTGTGTTTGGTTTAATGCGATTGTGCTCGTTGGTTCTCTCTATTTTTGAATTTGTATCTCTTGCATGTTTTGACCATTACGATTCAGTCTTTACAATATTTTTTTAAGCCGTTTTCACATTTAATTTTTTTTGGTATTAAAAATTAGAACTGAATGTATATTATTGATTGTAATTGTATTTTTATAATTGGACTATGTGTTTTAATGTCGTTTGGACTCTTCAATAATATACGCCAATGTCGTGCGGGTTGCATAACTAATTGAGTTTGACAATTTTTTAATTTTTTTTCGAAAACCGCATGAGTAATAAATTTCATTTATGAGTAATAAATTAGTAATAAATATGCTCTAAACATTCGTATTAGTTTTGATCGATTTAGCTCATTTTTTAATTTGGGTTGTGCTAGCGTGACTGTCACGCTAGCCCAACCACCTTTATTTCAGAAACGGGAGGAGTAATAAATTTAATTTTTGGGTAATAAATTAGTAATAAATGAGTACTAAATATTCCACTTGGTTTGATGTGATTGTGCTATAGTGGTTGTGCTAGCTTGACATAGCCTTAGAGCTTGTCCCGCCTGAGGTGGTGCCCCGCTGGTGGGAGAGTCCTGGTTAGGGGGAAACCCCACTAGCCGACGGTAGGTCGGGGCCGGATCTCACCATCCAGCAGGGGAAGATCACCGCCATCTCCCGAGAAAAAACATGCACTACACTAACGGGATTAATGACCGAAGCAGTTGACGCGCCCGGAAACACGAAAAAATCGATCAATCAATCAAACATAACTCAAACTTTTTCTTCAAACTTCTCCGATGCGTAGTGCTAATTGCACTGTTTGTTTGTACCGTAATGTTTATTTTTGTGTAGCCTTTTGTTTTTTCAAAAATTATAGGAATGTAATTTCTTTTAAATATCTCTCACGCCGTTAATATGCACATTTTCAATAATTTGTATAGGTTTTTGAATTTGGGAGTGAAAGGTCTTCAAATTATTTCAAATGAAGTTTTCCGTAAACTCAATAGATTCCTGTGAAAAAGAGCTTCAAATGTCTCATTTACAGTAACGCTTAAAGCCATTTTCTTAAAAACGGCTTTAAAGTTTTCAATGAAAATTGCTATTTAAGACGAGGTTTTAGCCTCTTATAATATTCTTAAATTAATATTTCGGTTCTACTATTTAGAAACCGAAAAGATGAGAAATTTTCAAAAAAATGTACTTTGGGTGGCATTAGATGGCAGCAGGCAAGAAGGAGGGACCAGGAGGTGCAGTACCAGTCCACAGCAAGGAAATTAGAAAAGTTTACTATGAGAAAGTCTGTGCCATTCTATAGCGCCTCCAGTTTAACATATAAAGTACATTTTCTCAGCTTCGAATTATGATAGGAAGCTGAAATTTTCAGGATTTATTTATACAAACATACATAATCTGAACAAAAAGTTTTAAATTAAATTAGATTTGGATAATTTTTTGAACATAATGCCTTGTTGGTCGGAAGAAAAAATATAACATTTAAAAAAATTGTATCTCATAAAATAATTCATTATTTCAAAAACTGTTTACGTAATGGTTTATAAATCTGAACTCCTTAAGTTAAGTAGAGTCTTTGAAAATGTTCCTTAAACTTCACCCAATTTAACATAAGTGGGGTAGGGCATTCCGGGTCCAATATTTGTAATTTTGAAAGTACTTTCATAAATATTAACTTTCTGATTAAATGCATTCAAGCAAATAGCATATACGCGAGTGCACACGTTTTATCTAGTATATTGCCGTAAAAGTTGAAAGTACAATTGTTAATAATTATCATGTATTAAAGGTTTATTTCGGTAAGTCTGCCATCGAAGTTTGATGAGATAGTTTCAATACGAATTCATGGATTCTCTTTCAAAGTATGTTTCAAAAAGTATTTTCTCATTTTTAGTTATGAAGTGAAATTAATTAAATTCTTTGTGTTTCAGACTCGTTGGTGTGTAAATCTAGTCAATAAAGCGTACTTGACACGCCTTACAAATATTTGCTAATAATAAATATAAAGTATTAAATTACGTTCCTGAAGACATAGTCAACGCCAAATTACACATGCAATAAAATAATTTGCGTTTGAAATTCGTGTCTAATTTTATCATCCCAGGCACAAATACTTTTCTGTTACGGAAGTGTGTGGGCAATTTTGGAGTGTACTTTAGCTTTAATATAACGATCCTTTCTTTCTTTCTACGTGTGCGTGACCTCTCTGCAAACCTCTCAATTAGGTTTGTCGACCGGAATACACGTCGCTTGGTGTTCGATGACTCTTACAGGCGTCCAAAAATCAAATAGGCGTCAAAATTGTTTGGTTTGCCCTACTTTCTTCAGTGTGCGACCTATATAGGGATTGCAAAGCGTGAATCAAGATGTTTGGGCGATGGTCGCCTTAGTAACCAGAATAATTCGTTCTGCCACCGTGGAAATGTAATTCATTAATAGAACAGGCGTGTCGGCGGCTCTCAAAAGAATGCTGTGCCGCAATGATTAGAGATCATGGAAGGACATAGTTGTTCTTTGAGCTGTCATTTATTCTAGAACTCGGATTTAAAATCCAGGGTGTGATGGCGCTGAGCGGCCAGGGCTGGTGGCGGGGAGCGGGGGCCAGGCTTCGAGCCCAGGGGCTGGCACTGGCGGTGGCGCTGTGGGGGGCGTGGGCGGGGGTGGAGGCGCGGGGCGTGTGTGTGCCGTGGGAGGGGGCGGGGCCGCCCGTGGCGGGCGTGCAGTGGGCGCTGGGGGGCGCGGGCGTGGGCGGGAGCCGGGCGGTGGGCGTGGTGGACCTGGGCGACGGCCCGCGCTGGCTACGCGCCCTGCACACCCGCGCCGCGGCGCCGCTGCTGCTGTGGCGCCCGTCTTCACCACTTGTGAAGCAAGTCAAAGCGCCCGCGTGGCTGGAGAGGCAGGGCGGCTACGTGCTAGCGGCCCACCGCCACGCCCATCTCCTCGCCTTTCTACTTAAGTTCACTATAACCGAGGGTTCACTGTATCCGAGTTAACTATAACCGGAGTTGACTGTATTTCTCTCGATGATAATAATTAATACAAATTTATAAATTAGATATATAAAAGCCGACAGTTTATAAAAATACACGGGAGGACTAGTCACGGACGCTCGCTCTCCACTTGCACTCTTAAAGAAAACGCCCCTGAAAGGAGTCACTTCTGTGTCAATAGCATTGGGTCTCGAAATTCGTTGGCACTTTTCATAACCGATGAAAGGGCACATGGAACCAAACGTTTCATTCATTTCATTTTATTATACGAAGATCGTTTGATAAGTCTGGTAAATTTCTATGAAAGAGCGCGCATTGTTGTTAAACATGTGCATTGTTAGAAAAAACGATTCTTTGTAGACAGCTGTTTGACTTTTTAAACAAATTCGAAGCGTAGTTAATTATTGGCAACCAGCTGAATGCGTGAGTTTGACGTGCGGCGTAGAAGATGGAGAAGAACGAGTTTCGTGCTGTGATTAAACATTTTTATTGGAAGGACTGGACAGCCTCGTAGATCAAAAATGAGTTAGATGAAGTACATGTAAACTCTGCGCCAGCATTGAAGATAATTTACTTCTGGGTTAATGAGTTCAAACGTGGTCGCAGATGCACAGAAGATGAAGTCCGCTCTGGCCGGCCAGTTGAGGTCACCACACCGAAAACCGTGGAAAAAGTGCACGACCTGGTAATGGAAGATCGCAGAGTGAAAGTGCGTGAGATTGCTGATGCTGTTGGCATCTCAACTGAAAGAGTGCACTTCATCTTGCTCGAAAAACTGAGCATGAAAAAGATGTGCGCGAGATGGGTGCCGCGATTGCTCACTTTGGATCAAAAACTGACTCGAAAGAACATTTCGAGGCAAAATCTGACAATGTTAAGGCGAAATCAGTAAGACTTTTGGCGCAGATTCGTCTCTGTGGATGAAACACGGATCCACCACTACACTCCTGAAACCAAAAAAGATTCAAAACAGTGGATAAAGACTGGTGAGAGTGCACCGAAGAAGGCAAAGACAATTTTGTCTGCAGGAAAGGTGATGGCAACGATTTTTTGGGATTATCAGGGTGTAATCCTTATAGATTATTTGGAAAAGGGCAGAACCATAACTGGGTGCTATTACGCTTCATTATTGGATAGTTTAAAACAGAAATTGATCGAAGAACGGCCAAGTTTGTCGCACAAGAAAATGCTGTTCCACCAAGTCAATGCTCCATCCCACACAGCAGCAGTCACAATGGCGAAAGTGCATCAGTTAGGACTCGAACTGGTTCCTCATCCACCATATTCGCCGGATTTAGCCCCGAGTGATTTTTTTTATTCCCCAATTTGAAAAATTGGGTTGGTGGGCAAAAATTTTCCTCAAATGAGGAAGTGATTGCTGCTGTAAACGAGTATTTTGCAGAGTTTGACAAATCCTATTTTTCTGATGGGATGAAAAAATTGGAAACACGCTGGGCAAAGTGTATAGACCGAGATGGAGACTACGTTGAAAAATAAGGTAAGTTTTTTCCTTAAAAACATTTTTTCTTCAATTTTTACCAAACTCATCAAACAGCCCTCGTAAAGCAGTACCCTAGCATCATCGCTAAGGTCATGATAATATTTACTTCGAACCATTTTCAAAACGAAAAGGTAGCGACTTAACTTGTGTTGATAAAATAGTTTTTTTTAATGCAATTTGTAGACAAAATTCGCAGTCAGAACCTAAATAAACCAAAAGAAAGCCAATATCATTGTAAATAACTAATGTGATAAGAAACACGCACCTCGACAACCGCATAATAATCCAAAAACTTCGTAATTCTCTAGGAATCACTTACGCGCACAGCAGAGATTGCCACCCAACATTTTCCCGCCAAACTTTGTGACATGTGAACATCTCCTATAATCTGGCGTAGTATTATCGCCACCCGCTCGAGGGCAGCACTGAGGCTCTACTGCCGCCCTTTTATAGTCGGAGGATTTAAATCGTAGTTAGCTAGCCCTGCCGCTACATTACGTGATGAAGTGTGGTGTCTTAGTAAAACTTTTTAAAAATCAAATTCCAGTGCAGTTTTGGCTGACTTGATGTTGATAGGACACGAATTTTGTAAACAATATTTCTTAAATTTTCAGTTTTGTAGTAATAGTATTCATTTGTGTCGTGTTTCTCTGATCAACCGTCTCTTATGATATTGCTCATTTAGTAATTTATTATATCACTTCATCTTAAAGTTACCATTGGTATTTTATTTTTATTTCTATTTCATATTTTGATACATATTTTTCCAGTTCCTTGTTAATACTGTAATATTCATATTTCATGGCATCTGCTCTTTGATGAATTACGTTATTACAATAGTTTTTATTTTTCAGGTTGAAAATGTCACCGCAGCAACTGCTTTTAAGTTGGAAAGATCACAATGGTGCATTGGTGTCTGTTTTTGAGAATCTTTTGAAAAGGAATACTTTAGTAGACTGTACTCTGGCTGCAGATGGTCAATATTTAAAAGCCCATAAAGTGGTGCTTTCTGCTTGCAGTTCATATTTCGAGGTGAAATTAATGAATTTTCTTGCAAATTTGAGTTGCTTTCACTTGTAAACAAGCTGATGAATGGCAAACTGATCTGGTATTAAATTCCATTTGTCATTTTGAAGTATATATGTAACCTGCCTTGCATTGTTTGTCATGTCTAGCAATGGGGACTGTTATTGATTTAGTTGATTGAAATTTATAGTAGCTTTTCACTGACCTTGCCAGTATTTAAATTGTTGAACGAAGCTGATGTTATTATGAGATTTTTATAATCCATGTCCTTTTGTGGGCTTATGAGAAGACAAAGTGAGCTCATGTGAGGTCAGAAAAGTTTTGTTTGCTGCAAAAGTATTATTGCCCTAGTAGTAGTGCCCGGACCTTTTGTTGCCAAAGAAAATTATTCAAATAATGAAAAATGCCATCCACATGATCCCTGCAAGCCTCTCTTCATTGAGCATGGAATCGTACCATTGCCATGCCTATTTATGTATGAATCTGTAATTTTCATCAAAAATGACTTACTAAACACATTTTCATGCAATACTGATATTTATAATTACAACACATGTTGTAGAAATCTCATTCATCAAGTATCAGTATCAATGGCTTTTAACAAGAAATCCACATACAATACATGTATGTTACATTTCAATGCGTTGCCAGATGACATTAAACAATTAAAGTTGGTACACAAATTTAAGTTAAAAGTAAAAATCTTTGCTGTATAACTGTTTTTATACAATTAGAAACTATACTGATCATCAAAAAGAAAAATAATATTTATTTTAACAAAACAATGATATATAATGCATTAGTTTACATTTGTTTTGTATAATTTTGAAAAAATATGGAATATGCCTGTAACAAGTAATGCACTTCAACTTCTGGGTCAATGACCCCCATCTCAATAAGTTTTTGTCCAGTTTCCCTGATCAATTGAGCAAATGCTGAGATGGCACCTTGTTTTATTTCTGGACATAAATGTAGCTTCACTATGTGCACGTTTTGTTGAACTCTTCTTTTGCTTGTAGTGGTAGGAGTAGAGCTGTGGGAGAGTTACTTTTTTGTTAGCAATGCAGAAAAATCAAATCTGGAATTTGCTTACCGATGCAAAGAAGTTTTCTACAACTCTGGAATGAAAATGTCTAGTTTCTCAAACGTTGCTAATCTTGCGCTTTCTTAAATTTTATTACTTATTTATTTTTTAAATTTTTTATCCATCTGTCAACTATTTGTATTTAAAATGTTGGGAAGAGATTCTGGGACTCAAGACAAAGTGTGCAGATATCTTCACCATACGTCACGTACAGTTTTTACTGATCATGGTTATCAGTGTGTTATCAAACTTATCAGTCATGGTTAGACACCCCTTCTGGACCACCAATCAAAACAAATGATACCATACGATGCATCTAGTTCTAGAGAGGTAACTGATTAATTTTATGCGAGTCTATCCAGAAGGTTCTAAGAAATTTCTTTAAAAATTTGAGGACTTCTTGGCAACGCGAGCCATGGAAGCTTACGTGTACATCTTTAAAAATTTGTTTTTTTAAGCATTTCAAACATGTTTGGGTTATTTGTGCATCACAGAGATCAATAGCTCATTCATAGCGACTTCGCTCTATGCCACGAGTTGCCTGCTAGATTTTAGAAATGAAACCTAGTAGTGCTGAATATTGTGAACAAATTTGAAGAAGTATTGGCAGGTTAATAAAGAAAGTTAATTGTTGTTATTTTTTAAATTTTTTAAAAATTTTATTGTTTTAAATTTCACAAGATATACAATTGAAATGCATCATGACAACAAATTGCAACTGAGTAATGAAATATTTAACTAACAGTTTCTGACACTTTGTTACATTACAGAGGGGTAAAACAGAAACAAAGACTATTTCTAGAATGTTCATGGTAAAATAATGACAAAAAATATACATAAACTGTCTCAGCTTGAAGATGAGGAACAATGATAATCTTAAAATCAGTAACATTTAATCTTTGAAGGTGATTAGAATCAGTGCTGGGTTGAAAAATAACTTCAAATTAAATAATGAATGGCAATGAAATGCCCCAACACAATTTAACAATGCTATATTAGCAAAAAAGTAACACAAAATGTGTATAAAATCAGTGTCACTATTGTGAATGTTTCACATGTACGACACATATGCTAAGTGTCGTTTTCAAGACAAACGCATGTCAAGTTTTCCACAATGTAAAATTTCCTTGCTGATAACTGGGGAACGGATTTTATTGTAAAAATCAAAATATGTACATATATATGTATTTATTTTTTCAAAAATATGTAGGAAAAAATAAAAAATATGTAAAATAAAAATTGAAGTTAGAGTTTACAATTGTTAGATATAACGTGCATTTTCAAGTTTTCAAACAGGATATGTCGATCAGCTCTCAAAATAGATCTGTAGTGGCTGAAGGAACGTTCCACATCTACAGAAGAAATTGGAGCATATTTGAACGCCGATATATCCATTGGGTTGAGTTGTAGTTCCAGTGTTGAGGTGTCTTTTCCTCAGCTGAGAATGTTGGCAATAATTTTCATGTCTTTCCAGTCTGGATTTTTCTCCAACGAATGTTTCTTAATCATTTCTTTTTCATTTTTCTGTGTTTTTACCTGTTATGTCTTTTAATTTTGCTACTGCACTGCTAATAACTTCAATGCTAGCAGCTAATGGCATGTCCTCAAGCTTTGCGATAGCATTTCCTAAAAACATTGCATTTGCAGAAATGAAAGCCAAGTTGTATCTCAGACTAGAATCATAAATCAAAGATTTTTCTTTTTGTAGTGCCGCAGATGGCTCAAAGTCTAGGTTTAAAAGAATATCTTTTATTTGCTCAAAGTTTTCACTATAATATTTAGCTTACAACCATGTGCCTCATCTTGTAATTACCGGCTGTGGAGGCAAATTCAGTTCAGGATAACTGTCTTTAAACATTTTAACTCTGCTTGATGCTTTCAAAAAATACTTTTTTAATAGTCAATATCAAAGTATCGACATCAGGAAATTGATGTCGAACAGTTTCTGCCACTCGATGAAGAGCATGTACTATGCACGTAAGATGAATCGTGTTTGGGTAGAACACTTTTAATGCACTCCCCGCTTTCACCATGAGCAGCATCTGTTAAAAACAACAACAAGTTTTCATGCATGATACCACTAGGCCACAGCATACTCATCGAGTCATTGAAAAACCTGGCAGTTGTAGCATGGTTGCATTTTTCTAAAAGTTCACAATTTAATAGAAATGATGTCAAAGGAGATTCAGGGCACAAAGGCTTTCCTACAATAATATTTGCAATGTATCTTCCTTGAACGTCAGTAGTTTCATCAATTGAAACCCAGACCTTACTAGTTTTTATTCCCTCTCGAATTTTAGTGAGAGTTTCCAAATAAATAGTTTTCATGTAATTTTTTCTGAGTGTGCTTTCATCCGGAATTTGTTTGACAGTGTATTTTTCTAAGAAGCTCTTAAACTCAGGGTTGTGACTTTGTAAATGGGAATATCGGCTCTAACCAATGCACGACACAAATTGGTAAAGAAAACTGACTAACTTGATTGAACAGGTGAAGATGTCAGGAATGTTTGCTGAAGCTTCAATTTTCTTTGTTTGTTTTCTCTGTGTTTTGCTGTAGCGATGTGCTGAGTGACTTGAAACCGTTGGGAGGTTGAAACCTTTTTCTCACAGCATGCACAGTACAATATACTCGAGTCACTTCTGGTTTCATTAGGAAACTCGCGGATGTATCTAGCCAATAACTCTTTGGATGTTGCTGCAATTTTTGGCATTGTCTCGCTCCAGTCCACTCCACACCACTCAATAAGATTGCTAGATGAAACGTAAAATACTTGAAAGTACAGTCTGTAGTTTTACGAAGAGCTGTTGGATAAGTGACCAGTTGTAGTGGAGAGCTAATACTGATAGGTTCCTGTTTTCGCATTTATGAGACAGAGAGGTATCTAGGTGGGGCGCAAGAAGCGCGATAAGACAGATACTCTAAACAATGTTTGTCTGATTAATATTGTGTTGCACGTGGGTTGAATGTAACACTAGAAAGCGTGTGATTGCTTACACTTCTGCTTCTTGACCATCCGCTCATCCTACGCGGTTTCTGAGAAGCAAAGGCAGAGGGTCAGTCGGAGCGAAGGTCAGGAGGACATAAACGTGCAGTGTTCCATTGCTAAGTTTAACAGAAAAACAGATTTCCGGAATATTATAGGGAAATTCTTATTTGATATTTTTTGTGCAAGTAATATTCGATTGTAACGAAATATGTTAAAAAATAGTGGTAAAAGGTAAAATATGTGAAAATATGTACTTATACTAAAATACGTAAAAATATGTAAAATGAAAATGGTTTCAATTAATTCAGAATGTCTAGAAAACTCTAGAAAACCAATTCAAAGCAGGTACCTTGTTCCTATCAAAACATGTATTTAATGAAAATCCGTTCCCTACTGATAACAAATAGTACTCTGTGTCAGATGTGTTCTGGAGTATCCTTGTAATTTGATCAGGACCTGTGTACAGAACCTGTATTTTAGTACACTGGAGTTCCAAGACATGAGTAAGAAATAGTAGTTAAGGAAGATTTTTATTAAATGGGATGAGACTATTTCTTCTCTGAAGAGCCTGTCCATTTGCAATGAGCAAATATAGTGGATGCTTAATGTTTCAAACTTAGCCCTTGACAATCTTTGTGAAAGATGGAAGGCGTTTATATTGCACAAGACAAAGGAATGCTTTCAAAAACTGCTTCAAAAATCGTGTAACTTGAAGTTGTACTGCCTACTTGGATTTACAAACACACACACACACACATGTGCATGTTTGTTTTGTGAGTGGATCATCAATGTTAATGATGTACTTTTTGTGTAAGTGGCTCGACAGTGGCAGGATTTTCGACACTTAACTAGATAGCTGGGTTGAGTTACGTTGCTGTGTGGAGGAGAATTGTAGCACTTGGCTTCTCTGATAGATAGTTTTACAAGATCTAGGGATGTTCATATTGCATTGCTCTGTAGTACTCCCTCTCTTTTCTTTATCTATATGTACTTGAATCAACTTCAACTATTGTTCTTTCTAATTTTTACCGACTAACTGATCTGCTGTTAATTGCCAGGTCATCTAAATATTGGCTAGTTCAATTATAATGTTGAAATCGTATTATGCCTCATGTTTTATTATTGTGTGGGCTTGAAATTTCACCACTATATGAGGTGTCGGCTGGTAACCTTTACATTGGGAAATTTCTTTAGGTGCTCCTAACTCTTACTAAAATGAAAACCGTTTTCAAAATTTCTAATGCACAACAAAAAATTCAGTTGCACTGTTTATTATTAAACGTCTGCTTCAGATGCTATAGAACAAAGAGTATACAATAAATGTAAAGTAAAATTATGACAAAAATTCTAATTACAAATAAAATAATCACAATAATTGACAATGCAGTCATCTCCAATAATTCATTATATGCACAAATCTGTGGATTTATTAACTGACTGGAACCTAATGGCCTTATTAACATAACCGACATACAAGTTGAATTATGAATACACATGAAAATGAGTGTTTTTGTCAAAAATTGAGTAGAAAATACTGTATTAGTTTTTATGTAATAATAAAAACTATTTGCAGAGGAAAAAATGCTACTGCTTTTGGCTATTATCCCTCATCGGGCCCTTTGTGAAGGAATTGATTTACTGCTGCGTAAACATGGATAATGTTAATTAGAATAATTGTATTACTCACTAAACTCCAAAAAACGTGCACAGATAGTGAATTTACATCTATATCCAGAAGCAAAATAAGGAGCCATCTCAGTATTCACCCACAGGATCAGGGGAACTGGACGAAAAACCTGATAAGGGTAATGAGGGTCATTAACCCAGAAGCTGAGATACAATATTAGTTTGAAACTATGTTTGTTGGTCAGAATATCTTATTCAATGAACGGTGAATAAATAACTAAAAATTTGATGTGTGATGGCTTCCAGGGAAATCAATTTTGACATAAAAATTAAATAAACTCACAATCACTTTTGGAATGTATTGTAAATGTTTATTAGACCTCATAGCTTTTTTTGTGTCAGAATTTTGGCTTAAATTATTCTTTTCAAAATTAATATTGAATATTTATAAAAAGTATTTGTATGTAAACTATTCTCTACTTGGTTTCCTGCTGCTTAAGGTTATTCAGAATGAACAGATAGGAGGTATTGTAATGGACTGAAAAGTCTGTTGTTCCATTTTCATACTAAAATATTTTCTTGTTTTTCTTTGTAGTTATTATTTAGTCAGGAGAGTGAGAAGAATCCGATAGTCATTCTCAAAGATGTAAAATTCCAAGAACTGGAAGCTGCTGTTAATTTTATGTACCGAGGAGAAGTGGAAGTTTGTGAAGATAGATTGGCAGCTTTTTTGGAAGTCGCAGATTCTTTGCAAATAAAGGGGTTAGGTAGCGTTGGAAAATCTCAAGTAAGAACATTCTCCATTTACATAGTATATTTTTAGGGTGGTAATTCTAAACTGGAATGTTATATGGAGAATCCTTAATGACTAAAAATAATCAGTCAGCTTAATGGGACTTGGTCAGCAGGAGCAGAAACATTTTAACACATGGTTGTTTGCCAACATTTTGAAAAATGTATTTTCCATCATCAGGGCATACAATCACCAACAGAGGTTATTCTATCATTAGTAGTCATGGTGTGTGTTGGTGTGGTGAATCTCTATGTAAGTTCCTCACATCCTGTGAGGTGCCTTGTCTTAAAGAATATGTAGCAGTTTATTTGTCCATGTTTTTACTCTGCTGGTGGTTGCCAGCCCTGAATATGGAAGTACATTTTCTGAAACAACCATGTTTTGAAAGTTTTTTGCTCCTACTGACCAAGCTCTGTAAACCTGACTCAGCGGAATTCAAGATATCTAGTGGCTGTGTTGAAGTCCAGCATCAGCATGTACGAACTTGCATGTGTAAGGAACGAGTAAATAAGTTAATGTATTTGAGATCTTTCAATAAATATATTATCAGATAAAAACTAATAAAACAGTCCACCTTTAATTAGTGAAAGTGTGTAACACTTGCATACCAATGGGGGCAAAAACAGACCCCAGCATAGTTTTTCCCCCCTATCTTGGTTTAGGGAAGGAGTTAGTTCATTGTTTAGGAATTTTTTATTATTAAAAACGTCCTGAACCCTTAGTGATAGTTTCGTCTTTAAATGCTTATCGATTGTTTACAAAAATAGTCAAAACCCCATTGCCGGGTATAAAAGGGTTCTTGGAAACTGAACCTTTTTTTTTGTAGCCATGCCTGCCTTTAAACAAGTTCCAATCTAATTTTTATTCCAATCTAATTAAAAAAAGAAAAAGGGTTAAGCCTCTGTGTCCAAGGACAGTGAGTACAAAAAGTATTCAAAATATGTCCTTGCCATATCTCAACAAAAACATATTTTAACTCAAACAGAAAATGATTGTAATGTATTGTTAAATACCTGTGGTATATTTGTTCTTAATTATGTAAAATTTTCTTTTTATTATGTTGCTTTAATTATATTCTGGAGTCCACTGTTGAACCCACCCCTGATCTCCGTGTGTTCTGTGAGCACTGGAATGACATTGGTTCATGATTGTTAACTTGTTAATCCCCTCCAATTATCAGATTCCCAGTTGACCATGGCTTAGGATTATCAGAGAAAAGAAAAAATAGTACATTGACAAATGGAACACAAGTGAATACAATTGACTGCAGTAGTAGTAATATGCGTCAGCATGTGTGCTAGGTGATGCCTCTCAGATTCCAGGAATATTTGGATGTATTTAAAATTTAATGGCCATCACATTCCTGAGAAAAAATAAAAAAATTTAATTGTTAATTAAAATTCATGCCATATTGTTGGGTTGATCATGGCACTATAATTGTGTATTTCCAAATTAAATAAACATGTGAATAAGTAAAAATAAATGAAGTAAATATAAATAAAACAACGTGAAAAAATCCTGTTGCACCCAATTTAAGCCAGATTTGACTACATCTGCAATTTGGAAGTTGAGTAAATGTATTTTATGTAATTTCAGGATGCCAGAGGAAAGTCTCCATCACAGAAGAGCTCGAAGGCTGCAGATCCTCCAAAAGCACATTCCAGCAGAAAGGAAGTCACCCTCACGGAAAGTGAGAATACTGGGGAGAGTTGCATCACCCTCGACATTGATAAGAATAGCAATGAAAGTTCCTCTCACCATCATCTACCTTGTAGAGAAACATCAGGCTCTTCCCCCATTCCATCCACACTTGCTATTGCATCTTCCTTCAGCATACCATCAGCTTCTACTTCATGCCCAGTTAGAGTAGAAACTAACCGTGATAGAGACAAACTGGAGAAGAATCAGTGCTCGTCCCCCTCTGTGTCTACTTTCCCTTCAGGAGATACTGTGCTACCAGATGTGAACACTGTAATTAAAACTGAACCTGTGACTGATACTTATTTGGACGAAAAGTCAGATGAATCAGAGAGAGACTTTGATGATGTGACAATGATGGAAGATCAGGAAGACTGGGATGATCCTAATATTGAATCTATGGGTGATGACCATTCCTCAAATCAACATGATCCTGGTGAGTGCATCTAGTTAACTTGGAGGGAGGGGGAGAAAAATGCATTTATGATAAAGTGTGAAACTCAAGGTGTTACTATTAAAGGAAAGGGATTGCAGCATGGAGTATTTGCTCTTCTTAGTTGGTAGTGTAATAGATAACCAGTGAAGTCCTTGAAACACCCCCACACCATGTTTTATTAGAAGCAACATTAATGACTGTGTGAATAGACAGCAAATCAGCTGTAAATAAGTAAATTTCAATTTTTTATAACTTCGTGTTCTGGTTTTTGGAATGAGGTGGCTATTTGTCCGTATTTTGCTATTGATTTTTATGCCTCAGACTTGCTTTGAATCCTATACCAAATGCAGGGCTTGAGGGTCTTTCTTGATTGTACACCTTATTAGTAGGGGCCGAATTTTGATGACCTAAAACATTGTCAAAAAAGATCAACTATATGCATTTAAAATGTTTTAAAAATGCCCTAAAAGCAAAGAAAAATGACGTAAAAAATCTTATCAAAACCAGTTCAGATGAACAACTCAAACTGTTGGATATATTACTGATGTAATCAAGACTTCTTCCTTTTGTTCTACTTGCAAACGCAGCTTGCAAACTTTTAGTTTGGACTCCTCTTTACCAGGAAATTTCTGTCTTCAGTTGTCCCAAAATCGGCTGAACCCAACAATGGTGCTGATAGGCATCAGGAATCTTAGATTACATACTCACAATGGCCGACATTTCAATTACTGAGCAAAGAAACTGAATGGGCTACTCAGGAATTCTGTGGAAAACTGTTGTTGAATCTCCTGATGATTATTTGAAGCAAGAACCATTGAAATAATATTAAAATTTATGAAATCTGTAAAAAGTGCTTTAAAAATCACTGAAAAAGGTAAAAAATGACTTATTAGTTGAAATCGATGAGAAATTTTAAAAAAAGTGAAATAAAAATGGGTCATTTTGTTTTTTCAAAACATAAAATTATAAGGCATTGTTCTAAAGTGAAAAGAAAAAAATAACGTTTCGTTAAAATCTGCCCCCTACTCATTAGCATCTCTTACAGTGCCTGGGCATGTCCCACACTTTCCTTGCCAAATATCAGTCTCGGGTAATGTCTGAACTAACATCTTGTTGGGTTAGGATATTGCCAGAATTTAATTTCATTGGGGACCTGCTAGGGTTCTTTGACAGGTCACAAGTGTGATGTAACACACAGAGGATTTTCTGATGCTCCCAGCCAAGATTGTACATGTGAACTTGGGTTTGAGAAATGTGCTAACCTCCAAGCTACTAAGGATGGCAAAGAAATACTATTAGTTATATAAAGCACTAATATTGAAAGACATTTAATATGAACATAGAAGTTGCAGATAAGCATTTTTACTTTCTCACCCTTACTTTTTAAGAAGAGAAATATTGTAATTGTGCCGGGAAAGGAAAATTGTCTACAGAAAATCTCGCATTGCCAGATACTTATAATGAAAAATTGGATAAATCTTGTTTCTCTATATAGAAAATTACTTCCTCTAACACATATAATCAGAATTCGTTTTGTGGATCCTTTATACAGAAAAATCATTTAATTGCAAAAGGTCTATCTTGATTTTTGCAAAAAGTTAATTTCAAAACTACAAAATTGAAGATAAGAGATTTTTGTCATAAACAAAATTTATTCTAAAAAATCAGCCCTTTAAAAAAGATTATGTACAATTTTTTGATAAAACGAGAAGTTTTCACGTTATTTCTGCTTGAAATTAATGCAATTTATAGAAACATTTTCTCAAAAAATGCTCCCAATTTTTTCCACCAAGAGGAAAGGGAGACCTTAAACAAATCTCTTAGGTCATATTTTTGTTGAACTCTCAGAATTTTTTGAAAATTGTTAGTTGAAAATATTGAGAGAGACAATTTCATGATGGCCCAAATGACTACATCAGAGTCACCGCATGGTGTAGCGGTAAAGCGCTCAGTGAGTTAAGTTGATGATGGAAAAATTAAATAAATAAGAAAAGAAAAAAATGGCTGGTTGAAAACACTTTTGCAGGTTCATGTAGAATATACAATGGATTCTGGTTTTACATTTTTCAGGGGATTGAAAATTTTGAATGCCAAACGGGCGGAAGATGTGCTAACAAAAAATGCCCAATTTATACTTTTCACATTTTTGTTTACAAATCACTGTAGTGGAGAAAACTAATAGATACGTAAATAGAATGATATTATCCACAGGATGAACTAATTTATTCAGAAATAACACTGAATAAAAACTAAATTATACAAGAAAAGTGGCTCTCAAAGGGCAACAAAAAAAAATGGCACTCAAAGGGCGCGCATTAAGACTTATTCACACATATTGTAGATTGAGCGTCTGACTTGAGCTGTGGGCACATGTATTATACCGTGTTAATCTATGACGTGCGTTAGGATACTTAAGTGCGCAGGCATCAACATGTGTCGATGCATCTGTCATCATCAAAGGTGGATAATTCCAGCCGATATTGGGGGGGATCGTAGATTTTTGTTAAAAAAGAAAAGAAAAAAAACAATTGTGTATTATTTATATACTGTAGATATGGTACTATACAATATTATTTATTAAGTAATTACATAATTCGAATATAAATAAATATTTAAATCAATTTTACATATCTCAAGGCCTTTTAGCGCCTCAGCCCCCCCCACCCCCCACCCCCACCCCCGTACCAGCCAGTGAACATCAACCTTAGATGACGGAAGTTATCGCAATGCTCGTGTGACACACACAAGCTAACAGAAAAAATATTGGTGCGGAAGCAAAACATGTTTCTCTGGCTCTGGAATCAAAATGAAAGTACTACCCAAAAGAACCATAAAATCAATGCCATTTGAAGATGGCGCTGGTGCTCTGGAAAACTGCTCTCTTTTTCGAAGCAAGTTACCTACTCAAACTTTGAACATGCTAAGCGGGATTCGTAAATGTGTAAACAAATAATTTTCATGGAATTGGGACTTCAAAATATGAATGTACTAAGCTGGAAAACTTGATGACAGGGAACGTGCTAACGAGATTGCACTGTATATTGTATATAATGTATATTGCAAGGCTGTTAGAAATAATGCGAGAATGTATTGGGATGTTCCATGAGTTACAGAATGACAGTTTTAAATATTTTTGTTGTAAATGGAGGAAGCAGCACTTTAAAAATATTTTCTGGATTTTCAACAAACCTAAGTAAACACAATTTTCATAATCAGAAAAAATTTATTTTCATTTACATAACTGTGATATTAACATACTGGTGACAAGTAATGGAATGACATACAGCAAAACCCCTTTATAAGAGACACCTGGGGGAATGGAATTTTGTCTCTTATAAGTGGGAAATGGGTTTTTGACACATTTAATGAAATGTTACCATATTTTTTATGGATTAGTAAGATTTGTATGTTATTTTAAACTTGAGGAAACATTAATAACTTAAAACCAGATCCCATTTAGCCAGATCTTTTGAGTTTCAATGTACAACAAAATCTTGTAATCTTCCTGTACTTGGTTTTAAAATTGTTAATAACACCTAAGTCAAGTGGTTGCAGCTCACTTGTACAATTGGGGGGGGGGAATCACATTAATATTTTTTAGGAAGGAAGTATCAGGAGGATGAGCTGGACACTTATCAATAAAGAGGAGAATTTTTCTCCCAGCACTTGCCATTCATGCATTAAATGCCTTCAGAAAATTAACAAAAATTTCTGAGGTCATCCAGGAATTTTTATTGTTTTTATACTCGCAGGGGAGATGCTGGATACCTTTGATACATTGAGGTTTTGCAAACTTCCCTATCACTAGTGGCTTCAGTTTCTCTGTACCAAGAGCATTGGAATAAAGGAGAACTGATAATCATTCTTTACTCTTGGTACCTCCATGGCATTTTTCTCCTCTAAAAGCAAATGTTTTGCTGGGCAACATCGAAAAGAAAAGACCCGTTTCGTCCGCATTAAAAATATCTTTCAGTTCATAATCTTTAATGAGGGAAGGTAAATTGTCCTTCCACTCGTCCACTTTTTCCGCACTCACACTGTTGCTTTCCCCTCATGTTTCTATACACAATATCATGTCTCTTCTTAAACCTTTCAATCCACCCATTCGACGCTAAAAAATCTTCAATGTTCAAGTGCAGAGCAATTTCATGCGCCTTCTCCCGCAAAATGTTCCCATCAACGGGGGCACCTACAGTTCTGCACTGTTGGAACCGTTCCAACAGAATCCTCTCCAATTCGTTGAAGGGAGACAAACAAATTTTTTTCGTCGAACCCATCTTCCTGGCGGTAATGAGGATTTCTTCTCTCGTTTGCATTATCTTTCCAAGGGACGAAACTGGAATTTTCAATCTTTCTGCCAAGCTCTCAGAGATTGCCCTTTACATTTATCAACTTCGTTGATAATGTCCAACTTCTCGGCGAGCGATAAAACCTTCTGTTTCGATGCCATAACTCGGACAAACTTTTTGCCAACTTCATTGAAGGCAAAAACAAAACAAAAAAAAGCATAAATTCACTTGCGTAGCACTAACGCGCGTATGTAATAATGTACACACGTACTAATGCAGTATTTCACACTAATAACTGCACTATCTACACTCGAAATTGTGCACGTGGCAGAAAATAGCTCCACTGCACCGAATATAATAGAAATGTACACACTGCAGCGTCTTCCTTGTTGCCAAGAGACACGAAGCTTACAGAATGAGCTTTCCTCAAGAGAAATTTGCAGCCCCCTTACCCCCCTCCAGGTGATGCTGGTGTGCAAAATCCTACTCCAGTCTATTTAAAGCACGAGCCTCAACCCTTACCAAGCTGACGAAATTCCTGAATCACCTGAGGGAAAATTTCATGCTTTGTCTCTTACAAGCGGGAAGGAACGCATGGCGGGGCATAAAATCTTGTGTACATTAGGCGGGAATCTCTTATAACGGGGTCTCTTATATGCGGGAAATAAATACATTGTTTCTATACAACTGACCTCGGGACCGTGAATTTTGTCTCCTATGTGCGGGATTCTCTTATAACGGGGTCTCTTATATCGGGGTTTTGCTGTAATTTGAACATGTATCTTGTTCTCACATAGAATATAACAGAATTTCAGCCCACCCACTTACCACAACAAAATAAAAAAAGATATGCAATAAAAGAATAATGGACAAATAGAATTACATATGAATCAAGAATTCTATAAAAATATTACACCTTAAAAAAAATTAATATAATTGTTACGGAATGACGTGGAAACGAAATGATGTTTTCACTCTGCTTTGCTAATTGAGTCGGATAAATGGAACTCTGGTCAATAATAGGTGCTGGTAGTTTCTCTTCTATTTGGACTTGCTCAACCCAACACTTATTTTCTTTTGAAGGAAAAGCAAATATTTTCCCAAATTCATCACTTTTTCTCAGACATGTTATTTCATTAGCTTCTTGGTCAACATAAATCACCTGACCCACAAAATGTCTCGCACTTCTTTTCCCAGCATAAGATACCAGTGCAAAATCCTTCTGAAGTAAGATGGAATTACTTTCCATTTGCGAGAAATGAGATTTTGTGCAGTTTCTTTTTGGATATAACGAAGAAGTATATATGAGGATGGTGAGAAATACTAATACTCTATTACATATGGAGCAGTTGGTGTTACAGCATTTTTGGTGTTCTCTTCTGAAACCTTTTTAGTTCAAATTTGGTCCACTTCTTCTTTGTTTTTATCAATTTCAAGGGCTGAAACATGCAAAATGGTTATGATGTGGCATCTTTCACTTGCAGTGTTCGCAAAACTCTCGGTTTGCATCTTGCAGTTTGACATCTTGCAGTCTTCTTTCCCTTGATCGCACCCAGCAGTAGCAATGAAATCGTGAAATGTTTTCTTAATTTCAGGAATAACACTATTCATTTTTTATAGTTTGTTGACCTGCTTTGTAGGCTATCCACACTGATTGCTTCATAGCTCCACCAATTCCATCAACTAGACCTTTACCATGAGATGTGGCAAAAAAATTCTATGAGACTGTTACTCCATAGCATTTCTGATAAAATGTAAGATTTGGAAATAGAAATCTGTTTAAACTGGCTGGCAGCACCAACACTAATGAAAGTAACAGTCTCTACACAACTGTAAAGGGGCATAATTTGCTGCATAATTTTGTCTAAAATCAGAGAATTTATTGTGGTTTAGTTCATCACTGATTATTGCATACGAATTTTCATCATTTTCAGAGTAAAGATTGTGATTTGAGATTTTGCCCAATGTTCCCATACATACTTCACTAGCAAAACCTGACAGACCTTTTATTTCCCACTTCTCTTTTCCCTCTTTTTTCCCAGTCTTGTTTCCTCTCTCTTTTTATCTCACTTTTCCCTATCTTTTTATCTCTCTTTTTGCCTCTTGTCTTTCTTTCCTCTATTTTCCTCTCTTTTTCCCCTCCTTTCCGTCTCTCTCCTTCTCTCCCTCTTTTTCACTTTCTTTTTCTCTCTCTTCTCCTTTCCCCCGACTTCACCGTCTCTCTCTTCCTTTCTCCTTCCTCCCTTTCTCTTCTTTTCCTTCTCTTTCTGTTTCCCACTGTTTCATTCCCTCTCTCTTTCCTTTTCTCTTTCCTCTGTATTTTCTTTTCTCACTTTCCCCCTCACTCCCTTCACTTCCCCCTAACATTTTTCTTTCTTTCCCCTTCTCTCTTTTTTTCTGTCTCTCTCTTTTCAGCCTTTTTCACTTTTCCCCTCTTTCCTTTTCCTTCTCTTTTTTATTCTTTCTTATCTCTTTTCTCCTTTTCCTTTTCTTCTCTCCCTTCTTCTCTTTTAATAATTTGTTTATATATTGAAGATCTTTCACTGTCTTCTGTCTTATTCATTCACTCACTCACTTTTCATATTTTGGGATTTTTAAAAATATTCTGTTCGATTTTTTCAAAAAAAATTCTTTTATTCAAACCTTGTCCTGACAATAACGATCACAAGAAAAGAGGGGGGGAAAAAATTTCCATTTTGGAGCAGTTGTTTGCAAGTTATGCGCTTACATACATTTCGGTGATTCTTTTTATTTATATAGATTCTTCATCTCAACTGTGTCATTTTCTGCAAAGTCTACTTGTACAAGAAAATTTTTTGTGCTTGCAGATTTTTTTCTTTTGTTAAAAAAATGTGCTCTGTTGTCGTTTAATGAAGGTGTGGTTCAAAAAATGGGGCAACAGATTTGAGGGAGCGTCTTCCAATATGCTGCTCTATTTTTGGCAAGCGGAGCACTGGTCAACTTTTCCAAGAACTTTCAAAGTAATCCTTTGGTTCATTGTTTTTCATTGCTCTCTGTAAACCACTTGCTTTAGCAAATCTTCATGTTGAAAATATTTTCCCCTGAGACACACATTTGCACATTTCTTGCAGTTTGACATCTTGCAGTCTTCTTTCCCTTGATCGCACCCAGCAGTAGCAATGAAATCGTGAAATGTTTTCTTAGTTTCAGGAATAACACTATTCAATGTACTTAAAATCAGCTTTACATTTTCATGATATCTACAAAGGTGAAAGTTGTGTGGTGTATCCTGTACGGTGCTGACAAACTGTGCTCTCAAAACACAAAACTTGGCCAATTTGATGGGTGTATTTGGGAACTACTCATAATATGCTGATTGAGCTTCTCTCAGTCATGATCATGTATCTCTTCTCGATTTGTCTTGCTTATTTCTTTTGTCCCAAATAGTTACATAATCCTTCATATCAGGAACTTAGCATGAAATGTCGTCTCTGAGATAGAAAGCTATTCCTTTATACCTGGAATAAAGTGGTGAATTATCATTACAGCACATGAAGTGGTTGAAATCCCATGAGCAACTGCAAGTTTCAGAACTACTTTCTTACTCTTTCTTGGATTACTAGGTAGGCCAGCTGATACACGTATCACCCTAGGATGCCTAATGGGATATATTTTGTACCCCAAGACATGTTTTTGTCCTTTACTTCAGTTAATGTTACAGTCTGTTTGAGAGTTTTTTTCTAGCTGAATATTTTCCCCTAATGCGTCAAAAAATGTGTTCACTAGAAAAAATACAATAATTATTATTTCTAGAAGTAAACTTTTCTCAGCATGTGGTCCAAAATGTTCCCCTTGAGTACTTTGTGTCACATGTGACAATCATTCTGCCATTTTTCTGCTCAAATCAATAAGAGAACTGTTTAAATTGATATGTTATCCCTAGACCTCGGATTTTAAGACAAATGCCTATTTAGTTCCTTCAGGAGGTTGTGGAAAAAAATTGAAATTGTTTATGAATCATGAAAAAGTAGATCTACTGAAAGCATCTAATGTAAATAATTCTGTGCTAGCTATTTGTCACCTTTTTTAAAAATAGGTGTAACCTCACCTGTTTTCCATGCAGAAGGAAGTTTTGCTGGGTCGAGTGAGTCTGAAGAGTTTATTGAGAATTGAGGCCAATTTGTGTTGGACAATTTTTTAAATATGATCTGGGCCACTAGAAGGGCTTTAGTCCAGTCTGAGGAGGGTTTGAGTTACCTATATATTTGTAAATTCAATATTTTCTATTGTTTCTGTGCATGTTTCTAAAGTTTGGTGGTTGATTCAGTGATTCTATTGTCTAAACCACTTCAAAGTAGTCTGCGAAGTGTTCTGCAAATTCCAGAGGGTCAGTTACTGTGAGCCCCCTGCAGTATATTCAACAAGATTTTTTAGTATATTTTTTAATAATGCCCATTCCCGTTTTTGGTGATTTTGGTTCTACCTTTTTTATTATTTTTTTTTAAATAATTTTTTGTTCAACCCACACGTCTTTAAGGCTAAATGTACCGACACTAGTTCCATTTGTCGCCACCACGTGGCAGCACCAAAATAAGCAAAAATTACTAGACCGATAACGTCTGAACAAAATGTCGGATTTTCGATCTGTAAACGGTATTGGACTCCCTTTTAAAATAGAATATACGCTACGATGCCGTTTTTCAAAAAAATATTTCCAAGAAATTTTTTTAATTTTTTCTCATAGTTCCGGGAAGAAATTAAAAATGTGGGCTTATAGCGCAATGACGACATGCTTCCTGAATCCAACGCCGTGTCAATCATGCAAATCGGATGAATAGGAGCGGCGTAAAGTGAAATTTCGAAAAAAAATACCTGACCCCCCCCCTTCCCGCTCCCCTTGCTTCACCCGACCCCTCCTGGGCCCTCCCTCGACGCGGCCGAACGGCCGAACCCGGCGGCCTGCGGCGCGGGAGGCCGAACTTTCAGACAGGCAAGCTGGGCAGTCAGTTTAAGCTTTCGTCCCATTCAGTCTCAATATATTTTTCTCCACGTGTCAAGCTAGTGATGCTGTAACACAGCCAAACGGTCTCGTATCATCTGTAATAGTCGTATAAAACTATATATCTTGTTCACATATTTCCGTCTTCCTTCGAATACCATGAAACAATTATTTGAGGCGGTACTCAAAATATCGATTCCGATTTGGAAACTGACTTCAAAAAGAAAATGGAATTAATTGTGTAGATATCACCAATATTCTACGCCATAACATCTTATTTTACATAAATTTTACTTCTAAGATCTTCCGTTATCATTCCTCTACCAGAAAGTATGAGCCGAGATTACGTACGAGCTCTTTTATTTTGCGACTCGATTTTTGATCTCAAAACGGCGTTTGTCTCCTTGATAGATTTTACCTGATGAATCTGTTTTCCCAAGTAAAATCGCGGAAGCTAAATTTTAAAATTGTTTTCTTTGTTGTTAATTTTAAAATTACTTTCCGACAAATTCTGTTATCGGGTACCGGAAAACTCTTATTGTCGGGCCCTGGTAAAGTAAAAGTGGATAAATCCTCTTGCTAAATATTACATTACTTCTTCTAACTCGTGGTCTAGCGAAAAAATACAATACATGTGTCCTTGATACCTAAAAATCGATTGACGCCAAAACATGTCTGTCCGTTTATGGTCAACGCTAACGCTCAAACCATCTTCCCGAATCTACCTGAAAGAACTCGATCCTTTGGGAGTTTCAAACGGATATTTTGATTTTTGAGGGTACTTTACATTAAGCCTCAAAATCATTTTCAAAATCTTCTCAAACCGTCACCAAATTATTTGATTAAATTTTGTCCTCGTGTTACGTACAGAACGCAAGAGAAATGTGATTTATGGTGTTTGTTGACATCACTTATTTTTAGAAAATTGCTAACGTGCAATTTTTGGGGGCGTCTTCCTTCAACTATAATATTAATGATATATTTTTTTCCTTACTGAAATCTGTTCTGACAGATCTGAAAATAAGATCAAGTTTCATTTTTGAAACATTTGAGTAGTTTTCGTGCAATTTGGGGCGAAGTATAGGCAATTAAAACAATTGTAACTTTTTCTCAGAAAGAGCTCAAATATTTTTGTTTAAAGACAATACAAAATGTGATGGTGGTCTCATTTTCGCCCACCCCGCCGTATTTTCGAAGATTGCAAAGGTCATGTAAGTTTATTGCAAAACCGCGTAGTTTTAGAGTAATTTAAGAATGAAATTGATGTGTATATTAAAAAAATTAAAAAATCACAACAATTTTTTTTCCACGGAGAAAAGGGACGCTTAAAAGAATTACCATTTTCGTTGAACTGTATCAATTTTCGAAAATTACAAATTTAGAAATAATGCCAGAAAGTGGGTGATGTTGTATCATCGCTAGCTTTTATTTGAAATTGTATTGTAAGGATACTTACACAGTGTAATTGTACTAAATTATTTCTAATGAAATTTGATGTTACATACTGCGGGAAAATCTGATTTTCCAGATTCGTTTATTTAGCGTTTCCCTTATATATTTATGTTCATATTTAGCAATTTCATTCTACAAATTTTTCCGGACTTACTCGTGGCTTATGTATTAGTATTACGCTCAAATTGGGAACTGAGATTAGTACATTGATGATCGCACATACTAGTTTATAGAGAGGGTTGAGCAATATTTAAATACTTGAATGTGAAATATGTATTTTTGTATTGAAAACTCTATTTTTGAGGTTTTTTGAGCATGTATTTTGAAGATATATTTAAATACATAAAATAGATGTTTTAAAAAAAAGAAATTCTTCAAATACTGTAAATACAAATGAAAGAGAAGATAACAAGGATAGTTTGTTTTTCTTTGATTCTGCTAGTGAACAGCGACCGAAAACGTATTGAATACCGGTAAAAATACCAGTATTTTTTCATACCTTTCTCAAATACCTTTATGGTTTTATACTAGTAAAATACCTCTGTTGGACGTCTTTACCGGTATGGACGTCAATAAACGTTATACCGGTATTTTCAATGAAAAACAATAGCTTACCATCCATAGATCTTGACAAAATAAGTTACTTTAGTTAATTATATCTCACAACATTTTTATTAATCAAATATACTTTCATAATTGTTATTAATTGTTCAATTTATAATTTTGTTTATATTTATATATACTCGGTTGCTAATAATTAAGGAAAAGCGAATGATTCCACTAATTCTTATAGAGTAAATATAATCTCCACTTCGTCATTGCACAATGTTCTCTCCCACTGAGAACTGCTCACCGCCCTCTTCCTACGCTTGGGCATATCGAAATGCCCTAGTGTAGCACGCAGTCCGCCGAAGAACGCGGCGAGATGTCTGCAGAGGTCAGAAAAGTCACAGCAGTGTGCCATAGTGACCCTGCTTCCAGCTCAGAAGGGTGACTACACTTGAGCGCGTGCCCTGGCGGCGCTGGGCTTGGATAGAAAGGAGCGCGAAATGCGGAGCAAACATTCAAAACGTGACATGTCCACTTTATGGAAAATAAAATCTTTTGGGCACACTATGAGTCGAACAAAATCTTTAGAAAAGGATATTATGATTGGAATGATAGAATGAAGCGGAAGAAAAGGGTGTAAGTGGCACAATTGAATAACTAATACACAATATCACAAACAAAAGGAAAAGGGCAGTTCGAGTCCGAGTGAGCAATGAACAAATTGCTAGCATCCTATTGCTGTGTATATCCAGATAGGTCTAACAAGGGATGGCTTGCGATCTATGTTCTAGTACTATTTCTCTGCGCGTTCAGACCCCGCGAAGAATTGGGACCTGCAGATGAAAGGAGAGATGCTCACAACCGCTGCTTCACCGCGACTGGAGCCGACAAATAATCATCGCACTGAACAGTGTGTTTGATACCCGCAGTCTTTCATGCGTACATTCTGCCATTATTAGGGACGATCTCGCTGAATTATCGGCGCGTCCCCTCCCAGTTTCGGATAGCAAGAAAAGCGAAGGAATAATGCTCAAGTAATACAAATGCAAATATCAATGTTCAAAATTAAAACATCTTTCAAAAACCTGGTTTAGAAACATCGATCAAGTTCGTGCGGAAGATAATTTGTTTTGACAGTGGCCGTGATTGTTAATTTATAATTACGATTTAGGCAAAACGGCAAAAGAAAGTAAAAAGAATAACAGCGAAACTAAGCCTGAAAACTATCACCCAGGGTCATCTTATGGAGTCTCAACTTCCTCAAATGGGTTCAGGAAGGTGGGCGAGAGACCTTACACCTAGAGTGCTTGCGTTGGCCGCCTCTCTGCGTACGGTAGGACATACGTAGGAAATGTCAGAAAAATGGGGTCATTTCTTGGGCTGAAGATAGTCTACTGGATGAGGATGTTACAATCACCGTTCGCTTTATTCGAACACATGTATTGACAGTGGTATAATGCAATATTATTTCATATTTTAACTTTTTTATAAAATTGTGATTATCGGTTCTTTTCATTCACAACATTTCATCAAGCACATCGATAATAAACATCAGGTTTCATAAATGTTTCATTTTTTTACGAAATATGTTCATGTGTCTATACAAAATCTATGTTTTGAAAATATCAACATCAATGTTGCATCCCTATTCTCGATACTTAGATGAGGATCGCCGATTTAATACGTTTGCATTCTGATTCCCTAACACGAGGTTTATCAGTGACTGGTATGCTACGTTTTACTAGTAGTATATAAATCTTATAAATTGAATTGCTACCCGATTAAATGTTACTGATAAGCGTGTACGATGTTTAGAAAAATGGAATCTTAATGTAGAAATGTAAAAGTTGCCGAATTAATAACTGTACAAAAAAACATAATTTATCCCCTTCATAGACGGATATTCCTCTTCTAGTGTAGTGTTCCTGTCTAAGGGTTAAAGTTGTATTGCTTTCATGACAGTTTAATGCATTAAAAACTACATATATATATATATATATATATATATATATATATATATATATATATATATATATATATATGTCACAATACAATGATTTACACCACATTCTTTTACATTATCATTTACGTAGTTTGTATCAAAATGACGCGCCGGGAATTACTTATTCCAATCTTCAAGTTTATATAACAGAATCATTTTATATCAATATAACTTACTAAGTAAGCTGGGACATGTCACGATTTTAATATTATATTTTAATGTTTGTTACTGTGTTGGATTCAGGATGCATCTCGCCTGCGCGCTATTTTACCACTTCTTCAATTTTCTCCGAAAGTACGAAAACAGTTTTAAAATTTTACTTGGGAGAACAGATTCATCAGGTGAAGTCTATCAAGGAGACAAACGGCGTTTTGAGATCAAAAATCGAGTCGCAGGATAAAAGAGCTCGTGCGTAATTTCGGCTCATTCTTTCTGGTAGTGGAATGATAACGGAAGATCTTAGAAGTAAAATGTATGGAAAATAAGATGTTAGGACATGAAATATTGGTGATATCTACACAATTAGTTCAATTTTCTTTTTGAAATCAGTTTCCAAATCGGAATTGATATTTTGGGTAGAGCCTCAAATAACTTTTTGATGGTATTCGAAGGAAGACGGAAATATGTGAACAAGATATATAGTTTTATACGACTATTATAGATGATATGAGACCGTTTAGTTGTGTTACAGCATCACTAGTTTAATAAGCGGAGAAAAATATATTGAGACTGAATGGGACGAAAGCTTAAACTGACTGCCCAGCTTGCCTGTCTGAAAGTTCGGCCTCCCGCGCCGCAGGCCGCCGGGTTTGGCCGTTCGGTCGCGTCGAGGGAGGGCCCAGAAGGGGTCGGGTGAAGCAAGGGGAGCGGGAAGGGGGGTCAGGTATTTTTTCCCCAAATTTCACTTTACGCCGCTCCTATTGATCCGATTTGCATGATTGACACGGCGTTGGATTCAGGAAGCATGTAGTCATCACGCTATAAGCCCGCTATATTTTTTAATTTCTTCCCGGAACTATGAGAAACAATTTAAAAAATTTTTGGAAATATTGTTTGAAAGACGGCATCGTAGCGTAAATTCTATTTAAAAGGGAGTCCAATGCCGTTTACAGATCGAAAATCGAAAATTTGTTCAGACGTTATCGATCTAGAAAATTCCGTGTGATAGTGCTGCAATCTATGGATTTTTCCTATAAGTATTTTTCGGTGCATTTAGCCTTAAATATTGTATGCGATTTCTCTCCACTATTTGATCTTACTTTATTAGATTATAGATCATAATCTTTAAATATGAGATGTGTTTTAATTGCAATTTCTTTATAATTTTCTATATCTTCTTGTGTATTTTCAATATCTGAGAGTGATTTATTTCTTAATAGACCTAATAACCCATCAGTACTGTCTTATTTTTTTCCATGTATAATAATAATACTACTATCAAAATCAACTTTAGTATCTCCATCATCCGGTATTTGTGTATACTATTGGGTCTTAAACCAAAGGCATTATTAACAAACTAATTTAGCTCCAATTTTCGTAATATTTTTCATTTTTTGTTTCATCAGAACTTCATCCCCAATAATTTTCAATCGTTTTTCTAATTCTAATATTTTTTTTGAGTACCAGGTGAGTCATACAATAGATTTTCAAATGATTCTGATGTTGACTGTATTGGAAATAAATTTTCAAAATCTTTTTTAGTTGTCTTTTTTTTCATAATCATGTTCGTGTTCAATAGATTGAATCACTGGTTTATCAACGACAGGTTGATCCTTTGTATAGTTTTCATATTGATTACGATCAAATTTCAGTTCTCAAAATGTATATTTTATTTTTTCCTTCTGTGCTCTTATTTGAATTGGCTTATATTTTCTAAGCATTTGTTAAGCCAAAAAATACTGTTTTTAAAATATGTATTTATTTATTGTATTTAATATTTAGTAGACAGACAGGATTTCATATTGCATATGTCTGTTTTTTCTGTCTGTACTTAAATATTTAATGTATCTAATGATGGAATGTACGCACCTTTCCGACTCTTTGCCATTTGCATGTGGAGTTCAAGGATCGATTTTAGGCCCTATTCTGTTCCTACTTTACGTAAACGATATGCCCTCGACGATTCGAAACGGAAGAACGATTCTCTTTGCAGATGATACGAACATCCTTTGCAATAAAGAAACCGTAAATAGCACAATATCAGATGTTTCAAATTGGTTCCGAAATAAATTAATAGTAAACGAAAAGAAAACGGTTTTAATGCAGTTTTCCATTTCAAATAAACAATTCTGTGCTCCATTGAAATTGAACGGTGTACCATTGACTGATGTTAAGGCAACAACATTTTTAGATCTCTCAATTCAGTCTAACCTTAAATGGATAAACCTTCATTTAAATGAAGTGAACACAAAATTGAGTTCATTATGCTACGCGTTCAGAATTTTTGCAAATTCAGTCAGCCTTCATACTGCTTGTTGTGTATATTTCGCGAATGTTCATTCCCGCCTGAGATATGGCATAATATTCTGGGGAAATACATCTTATCCCAGACTTTTAGATTACAAAAAGGAATTGTACGAATAATAACCAAATCCCACCCACGTGATTCATGTAAGCCTCTCTTCATTAATCTAGGAATTTTACCATTACCTTGTCTGTTTATTTACGAATCAGTGGTTTTTGTCAAAAATGACTTGATTAAGGGCGGGAATATATTTTCAGAAAATGCCAATGACAATAACACTCGACGTAGAAATCATATTCATCAGGAGACAGTATCAACAGCTCAATACAAAAAATTCACGTACAATTCATGTACATTATTTTACAACACTTTTACAGATGACATTAAACGATTCAATTGGAAAGGAAAAGTTTAAATCTCAAGTGAAATCGTTTCTGTTGCATAACTGTTTCTATACAATTAGAGACTATACTGAGCATCACTAGGAAAATAACATTAATTGTAACAGTGATATTTAATGTAATATTTACCATTGGACTGTATCATTCTAAACAATCTGTAAGAAGTATTGTATCGCAGCTTCTGGGTCAATGACCATCATCTCGATCAGGTTTTTCGTCCAGTTTCCCTGATCCATTGAGCAAATGCTGAGATGGTCCCTTGTTTTGCTTCTGGACATAAATGTAACTTCATTTTCTGTGCACGTCTTCTAGAATTCAGTGGGAAATACAATTATTGAAATTAATGTTTCCATGTTGTCGTGGCAGGAAGTATTATTCCGAAGGACTACATGATAAGAGCCAAAATTTATTGCTTAGTTATCCTTGAGAATAGATTTTATTACATGGGAGGCATGTTTTAAATTTAAGTAGTATATGACTTAAGTGTAGGGATCACAGAATTTTGAAAATGTGCACACAATTAACTTTTCCCCATAGCACGTCATATGCAGTTTGAACTGTTTTTTTGACGTAAAATAAATAAAAATAAATAAATAAATCTAATACACCTATCTAATACTGTGATGATTTATCCCAAGGGAAATATAAAATATTAGGGTAAATAATATAAATTTAATATATCGTAGTAAACAAAATAGGCGCAACAATGGTCGAAGGAAATTGATGTAAAAATGCGATCGTTTAGGAAACACGGAAAAATATTAATACAGGTGATTGAAGGGGGAGATGCAGAACACACAAATCTTTTCTTTACGTAGGAAAGGACACGTGAGAAAATCCATGGGAGAATAAGTAATCTAGGAAAGAATTAGGATTGCAAAGTCAAGGAAAAAATGAGTTAACATGGACGAACAAACAACCAATCAGGATAGGAGCTCATGCAAGAAATAAAATGAACTGCACAGAGAACTGATCTGGTATTGATGGAGTAGAGATCGCAGAGAGAACGAATGGGGTGTTGATAGTATGCAGATTGAGAGAGAGGGATGCTTAATTTGGATGGCTTAATGGATAATTTTAAAGATAGCAGAACGTAAACAACGTGACTAGATGGGAAGTATTTTATTAAAATCAGTATTAAAATCAGGAATTAAAAGCAGTGTAGGAAAATTACATGTGGTGTCGTGGACATCGAGGGAGTTACAAAAATGGGGTAAAATGGAATTGGAATGAACAATGCATCGGCCAAGAAGGCAGAAGCTTCATGAAGGAAAGTAAAACGTGGACACTGGTTGAAATTTTCGAAATATTAATGTAAGAAGATCAAGTTTTGTCATAAGCAGTATCAAATTTTATCATTCTTTTAGAATTAATTATGAGAACGGTGGAGCACACAAACAAAGGCGAGGGAATTGTAATGGATTCTTTATTTAATAATAACAAATTACAAACGTACAGAAGAGTTGGAAGAGCTATAGTCTTACACAACTTTATTCTTATATCTTGCTTTGTCTTATTTATTTGTGTTTTTATTTGTTTATGTCTATGTTTTTTATGTATTTATTTTATCCAAAATAATTTTAGAGCAAGATCTAATAAGAACCAAAATTATTTCATTCAAAATAATTTTGGATTGTATTAGATGTTTTCCCCAATGCCATTATCTTTGCTTTTGCCTTCGGAATTTCAACATCGTATTTTCGACATAAATGATTTAAGCGGAATAATGCATACTGTAAATCATCTTCTGTTTTCTGGAATATTAAAGTGTCGTCTGCATGGAGTAAAATATTGAAAATACTTTCTTTTGACATCTTAACACATTTATAAATAATTTGCTTCCGATTTTGGATGTCATCAATATAAATATTAAAAAGTGTCGGTGAGACTGGACATGCTTGCCGCACTCCTCTATCAATATTTTATCAGTGTCATGTATTCCTACTTTGCTTTTGCCTTCGGAATTTCAACATCGTATTTTCGACATAAATGATTTAAGCGGAATAGTAGAGATTTTGTACGAATAGTAGAGATTTTGTACAAACTCTTTATATTAACTTTTGAGGACAGCCATTATTTTCCATTATAGACCAGAGCTTCACTCTACTTACATTATCGAAGACTTACAAAATCTATGAACGCTATGTGTGTCTGTTGATTAAATTCCTTTCTTTTTTCGATTATTTGTTGCAGAATGAATATATGGTCTGTAGTTGATCTCCTTTTTCTAAATCCATTCTGTTCTTCACTAGTGAGAGTTTCTGAGATATATTTTAGCCTTTTATTTAATATTCTAGCGAACAACTTGGATACTGAATTTAAAATGCCTCTGTAATTCTTACAATCTTTTCGAACATGTATCTTGAATATGGATATTACTTTAGCAGTTTTCCATGATTCTGGTATTTTATTAGTTTACCAACAATAATTTACGATGTGTTGCAGTCGCCTTTGGAGCATCATCCCGCCATATTTTAATAGTTCTGCATTTATGTAGTCTTTTCCCGTTGATTTCCTATTTTTAAGTTCTTTCAAAGCCTCTTGGATCTCGTTTATCGTTATGGGATCGACTTCACTGTATATTGCTTCTTGGGTTTCGTGTTCGTTATAACTAGAGACCAGATTTTTATGTAGTTACATATTTTTTGTCTTTTTACTTTCCCATCTCAAATTTATGATCTTGGCAAATCGTCGCCGTCTTAACACAATATCCATTTTTTTCGTTAAATATTTTTACATATTCAGTACTATATTACTTATTTTACATATTTTGGTATTTTCACAATATATTTTTTTATTCTATTAATTTTAATAATAATTTTTTTTCCATCCAAAAAATTAGCATTTTCTCCTATATTATTTATGCGTGCTGTCTACTCAATATACCATGTATGAAGACGCTTGATGTTCTCACAGTCCGGTTTGCTTGATTGATTTATCTCAATGGTGGGAAGTACGAGTCAGCGACTGAGATCATAATTTTCATCTTTCGGTGTGAAAAATATCACTGAAGCCGCGTATCGTGACATATAACCTTAATTTCGGAGAAACATGGCGATCGCCGACGTTTAACAATCAGTGAGAGTTCTTCACGCTGCAGTGATTGTTTGCTGGTTGTAGATATCGCCAGTTTGTGCGATGAATGATGTTAACCCATTAAGGACTAGCGTTACCATATGGTCACGAGGACAACAATGATCCAAACGTGTTGTAGGAAGCTGTAAATAATGACTTCGAGTTAGGGCTCACTACAATCGTATTTTGAATAATCTGTTCTGTTATCTCATTGTTGGTCCGTAGATCTTACGCCGATTGTTGTTGACAGAAATTCATACCTTCGGAAATCATATTGGATCAAGTAAGGTTTTTTTATTTGCGATATTTTTGTTTTCATTTCTTGTTTAATAAATTATGTTTTAAAGTATAGTTAAATGGTATAACTGATGTAAAAATAACGAAAATTGCTTACGTCTTGGAATGTGAGTACGATTTTAATCTTGCGTATGGTTAATCTTAATATGGTTACGCTAGGCCTTCGGATACACACAATTTTACAGCGGGGATATGAAGGAAATGGAGCAGTGAAACAAAACAGGATTCCAAAAGATTGCCTTGTATTACGTAAAAAAGGAAGGATGCGAAAAGAGTGTTTATTGATTCCAAAATAAACAGAGATGATGGATTGATTTTGGCAGCCTGGAAAGAATTTTATCGTGTGCGCTCTGTCAACATGCTATGGGATACAGCCTTTAGACAATGTGAAAGATACAGTGCTGCAGAAAAGATAATCATAACAATAACCAGACCAAACATCATACGTACATATAATAAATATATGAGAAGTACAAATAGAATGGATGGAGACATCTCGCCTAAAAAAATAGATACGACACAAGAGACAAAAAGTTGATATTGGTCATTTTTACCTAGCTTTTAGATGCTGCAATGCACAATGGATGGGTATTGTGCAAAAAATCGTCAGGAGAATCAATTCGCTTCAATAGACAATCAATAACGCTTCAGAAGACTTCACTAGTTATCGAACTAAATATGTAGTCCCCTTGAGAGGTTCCGGAAGGATATCAACTGCTCTAAGAAGTGTGACACTCAATTGACATTTCCGATGATATCAGATATAATGAACGAAATCATTTGATTCAATCTGCACCGAATCAGAAAAGACGTAGAAGTATTGCAGAAGGTTCTTCAAGTGTTGGTAGAACATAATGTTCTAAATGTAAAGTAGGATTGTGTGTTCAGTGTGTTGTAATTTTTCGTACAAAATAATTTTCATACATATTGCAATATGTGTCTTATTTGTTCTCATAAAGGACTAGCGTGACCATATGGTCACACTTAATTTTTCTCAATAAAATAAAATAAAAAATTAAAATCGAATTTTGTTGATTCTTATCATTTTAAATGCTATTTATAAACTAGATTTAAACAAATTATCCATTTAAAACGTCCGTCCTCAATGGGTTAATGTATTTATTGAGTCACGTCAGGCTGGAAAACTACGGTCTTCCACAGCAATAGATGAAGCTTCTATTACTGACGGTAAAGTTGTATGGTGCAAAGTGTGCATCAACTTGTGCTCTCAAAATGGTTTTTATGACGATATTATTTTAAAAAATTTGTTTAGGAAATTTTTCAGTCGTACTTTGAAATCTGTCATTTATAACAATTCCTTGGCGCTAATTAACAGCAAAGAGCATGCGTTTTAAACGTCCCGCGTTGGATTTTTTTGTCCAAAAACCGCGGGCTAGCTTCTAGAGAGAAAGGCAAAGACATCTTTCGTATGAAACTCTTTGGAAGGACAGTTGAAGAGTTTAACTGCTTTCATAGACGCTCGCGAGATCGCGCCAGATACTGGAGTTGTCAACATTCTGAGAATTAATCGTCTCTCCAAAGGAAGGCGCGATAAAATCTGGATACTGGAGTTGTCAACATTCTGAGAATTAATCGTCTCTCCAAAGGAAGGCGCGATAAAATCGCATTATTTAAAAAGGTGGCCGATACAGTTTCGAGGCGACTCGTCTCGCTCGAGTATAAAACCTTGAAGATGCACGTATATATGCTACCGACTGTCAATTTAATTACGTAGGGTTGGTATTGCGACCTCAGCTGAGAGTTAATGGCGCGCAAGCCCGCTCCCATTGTCGGGACTTCGAGAAAATACAACGCGTCTATTCATACGAAGCCACGAGAGGCAATTGTTTGCGAATTTTTCAGCCGAGCGTTTGCACAAAATATCGCATCGTCAGTAAAAAAAGCGTAGTAACTCACATCTTGTGTGCATTGAAGAAATTAGATTTTTTGACTGGTGGTAGTGGCAGCAGCCTTACAGCTGTTGCAGATTCTGTGTAAAGAACGTGTTGTTTGTGCGCGTAAAGCTGAGATTATATTAATCACGAAATACAACAAAATAATCTTCTGTTCGCGTAAGGAAACATTGACAACAAGGTAACATTGACAACTTCTTCAATTATCAATTTTCACGCTGAGATAAACTAATAGTTCTCAAATAATTGCCTTTAGGAATTTTCCCTTGTGGCAAACTAGAGAGTTGTGGCCACGCTCTGTGTATTATGTAAACGTGTTTTATAATTAGTGAATTTTAATACCACATATCAGATTTTACATTTTTATTACATATTCGTACGGTTTTCATTACATATTTTTGTACATATTTTGACAATTCATACTACATATTTTTACGGTCTCTAGTTATAACATAGTGCTTAATCCAGTCTGTCTTATCAATTACATTTATACGCGGTCGCGACTTTCTCTATCTTTGTTTCGTATGAAACACCTACTCGCGAATGACTATATTCAGCTACTTATTAAAAAATGCGTATATCTACGGAGCTACCCTAATATGCATCTTCTCGAAACGTGGAGTCTATTTAATTCACACTTCCAACTATTACATTAATAAAATTCCCAATTACAATTTAATATTACAATTCTTCATATCTTCAACCAACATTTTTCTAGAATTGCGGTTGATCTCACGAAGGGACTAAGACCACAAAATTCAACATCATATGCTTCTCAAAAAAAATTCGGCACGGTGTTTATTTCCGAAACTTCTTCCAACGAAATCCTCAGAATAGTCAGTAAACTAAAAAATAAATATTCATCTGGTTTAGATGAATTTCCGGATTGTTTATTAAAAACGTGTGCACCTGCCATTATACACCCATTAACTCACATTTTCAATGCTTCCTTGAGCACAGGAATATTTCCAGATATTTTTAAAACAACAAAAATTAAGCCACTTTTTAAAAACGGGAACAAAAAAGAAATTCAAAATTACCGGCCAATTTCCCTTTTGTCAGTTTTCTCCAAAATATTAGAGAGACTTTTCTATACGCAAATGGAAACTTTTCTCAGCAAAAACGAAGCCTTTTCAGACACCAAGCATGGAATATTCAACTTTGTTGGTCCGTTGTCCTAACATTGCGTATTCTTTCACTTTGGAGTTTGTAAACAATGCTATTGTGGCGTCATACGGGTGTAATCAGTACACAGACGAGAGTGGGTTGTAATAACAGCAGGTTTATTTACAATTTACACCGTAGTCACAAATAACCAATGCACTGTATACAATTAACTAACTAAATAGACCCCACTGCTAGGAGAGATATTTACAAAGGCTACCACACCGAACATACTACCTAATGTTTCGCCGTGCGTAGTACCGCTTGCCCTGAGACCGACCACATGTCTCACTAGTCACGACAATAACTGCCGGCTCCTTTTAGCGCGCACGCACGCACCTCTCACGGACGACCTACGCTACCGATGCCGCTGTCTCAAAGAAGGAAGAGCTATTGCTCCACAGCCTTTAAATAGCCCTCGCAACCCTGCCCGCCGCCTCCATTGCCTCCGCCCTACGCCCGCACACCCCGTCGGAAAAAATCCGTGCGTCATAGCTTCTGCCATTGTCTCTGCATCCGGTGGGCACCACGCTGCGTGCCCACATTGGTTTTAGCGACACGACGCTACAAACTCCTATATACCCCCCAGGAATTTTTTCGCAGTTGCAACAACACAACAAAATTCCCCAAAATTTAATGCCCTAGGCCAGTTGGCTCACATTTTAAACAACTGCGCCTAACCTAACTAATTACATCAAATACATTACCTTTTTCCAACCCTACTAGCCTACCTTTCTATTCCTTATATCAGTTTAATAACAACAATCATCTATTACCCCTATTTCCTAACGCTACGATGTGGTAGCCAAGAATTTTTCTACGCCCTTCCAAAATATTACAACAAACAAATCCATCATATAACTCTTCCAAATATGACATAAACAAATCTGCAATATAACCTTTCCAAATAGGGGATAAACAAATCTGCAATATAACCTTTTCACCAAATTTACAAGCATGCACACCTTGACTTGCGTCCCATCACGACTATATACAGTTTTCAATTCTTCTGTGAGTCTATATCCATTACACATACATAAACTTACTAATTGCTTTACACATTCAAAATTTAATAATATACAATTTATCTTTATCTTCTGCGTGAATATAATTATGCAAAAGTTAATGAATTTAGTTGATTTGCTGCAAGTTCGTTTTGCTTCACTCCTTTTCACTTTCTCGCACAACAACACACTATGTCACTGATGCTGTCTCGTGTGTTTTGTCGTGAGACACTTGCTTTACAGCAACAGTTTCACTCTTATGAACTGTGTCGGCACTTTCTTGTCGCGCACTCACATCACACGCGTTGCCGAGGGACGTACGTCTCTCTGCAAAATCCGACACTGCCTGGAGCTAATTTTCGTACATACGGCTAAGAATGTCAGCGTTCACATTTTGACTACCCTTCCGATGTTTAATCTTAATATTCAGATGCTGAATTGCCAATGACCATCGCATCAATCTGGGATTATTCCCGGAGCATTGTTGCAACCAAACCAGAGGATTATGGACAGTTTCTACCTTTAGGCAAACATTCCCATCTAAATAATGCTTTAATCGCTGTTGCCCCCAAATAATCGTCGCACATTCTTTCTGTCACACAAAATTTCATTTCCGAAGGAGAAAACTTCTTACTAAGAAATAACACGGGATTTTCATTCCCTTCCTCATCTAACTGAGAGAGTACAATCCCCGCCCCTCTGTCGGACGCGTCGCACTGCATTAAAAATTCCCTGCTGAAATCAGGCGCATGTATGACCGGTTCACCGCACAGAGCTTCCCGCAGTTGTACAAATGCCTTCTCACACTCTTGCGACCATGCTATTTTCCCTTGTGTACTTCCCCTTAACAAATCTGTGAGAGGCGCAGCCTTCTCCGAAAATCTCGGCACGAAACGCCTGTAATAGGAAATTAATCCTAGAAATTTTCTAATTTCCTTTTTAGTATTCGGCCTCGGATATTCCTTAATCGCGCATACTTTTACCTCGTTCGGCTTCATAAGACCGCTGCCAATTTCGTAGCCCAAAAACATTACGGTTCCGCGAGCAAACTTATATTTCGCCGGCTGAACGTGAAGTTTCGCCTCTCTTAATATTTGAAATACCTTGCGTAAATGATGCAGGTGATCCGACCAATTATTACTGAAGATGCGATATCATCCATATAAGGAATAGCAAATTCCGAACAATCCTGAAGTAATGCCGCCATTAATTTACTACACACATAAGGTGTATTCTTAATCCCAAAAGGCATACGTAGTGGTTTGTAACTTCCGAAATTTGTGCAGAAAGTGACATATCTCGGAGCTCTTTCCGTCATCCTAACTTGCCAAAAGCCTTTGCTCAAATCACAAGTAGATATTATTTTCGCAGCTGCTACCGTTTCGATTCTCTCGTCTAGACTAGGCAGTGGAAAATATTAGGTTTTAAGGGCCGAATTCATAGTCGACACTTAAGGAATAAGAGAATCCTTAAATGATAAGTGCTTTCTCAAAATAAGTGCTCACGTATATGCGCTTGTATTTCATAGACGTACCTTACGACCGCGGAATGAGTGTTCCCTTAAGCGAAAGGGAAATGTGGCAACATGGCATTGGCGGCAGCTGATTCGAAGTTCTTGGTAACCGAGTTTACACACACTCCTTTTTGTACAAAGAGCGTCATTTTTGACACGAGAGCGGACACTCCAACGTTGAGTTGACGGGCGCAGCAAAATTAAAAATTTTGGAAACATAGCTGAAAGATGAAGTTACATTCAATCTTAATGCAACGAGAACTTTTAATAAAGGTGAAATCGGCTGTCCTCTTTGCGTCATTGGGACTTTCTCGATCATCGGCACAAGTAAATCCACTACTGTGGTTTTATTTAAACGAAACCTCTTTCGGAACTGTTCATCATCATACATTTCCAATGGATTGCTCCCATCTCCAATATATCTATTTGTATTTCGCAGGACGTGTTGAGTATAAAACTCAAAATATTCGGCGAAGTCGTTATCCATAACACGCTTAATAAATGAATCGTTTTAATTGACTACTAATTACACAAATTTTTAACTGTAAAACCAACAAAACGAATTAAACAGTAGGTGAACGCTACGTAAAAATATAACCTAAACTGGTAACGACTGACGAGACGAGACAACCATAAGGGCCACTTAGGGAACCAGCTGCCTCGCTTATACGAATGAGTACGCACTTAAGACTTCCCTCAAGGGCTGTTTATGAATATGATTCGTTCACTTAAGGGAACACTCAGTTTAAGTGTCGACTATGAATTCGGCCCTAATAATTTTATTTAACCTGCGATAATCGATACATGGCCTGGGTTTCTTGCCTGGAGCCTTTACTAAAATCATGGGCGACGCGAAATCAGAATCCGAGCTTTCAATGATTCCGTCCTTTAACATTTTAGCAATCTCCTCTTGTAATCTTACTCTGTCTAATAGACGTGCGATAAGGGGCACTCCTAACCTTCGCCGTATTGTCAATCAGTTCGATATCCATTTCTACCTTCTCAGTCAAACCTGGCTTATCAGAAAAAATGTCCCTGTATTCAACAATTAATGCTTTTAGTTTATCATGCATTTCCGGTGTAGCATCCGTACCTACCAGCATTGACTCGACATCCAAGTCGCCCGCTTCTAGCTTTAGCGCATACTTATCGATCGCGTCATCCGTTGCCTCACCTTCATTTCTACTCTCCGCAACAAAATTTACGTATTCCGTCCTTTGTTGAGACGGTTTCATCATATTCACATGATAATCTTTCCCGGAACTCTTTTTAGGTAATCTTACCACATAATCGGAAACCTTTTCTGTGACTTCTCCCGGTCCCATCCACTGAACTGACAGTTTTTTTGTTCTATTAGGAGCAAAGATCAATACTTTGTCGCCTACACTAAAATTTCTCACAACTGCCTTCTTGTCATACGCAACTTTTCTTTTCTGTTGTTCGCCCTCTAATCTTTGATGCGCTGTTTCCCTAATATGCTTCAGCTTATTTATTAGTTCAAACACATACTCAGTCACGGAATTACTCTCTGGTTCATTTTCAACAATATTTTCGTACAAAAGTGTCACCGGTGTCCTCAAATTTTTCCCAAATACTAACTCTGCTGGCGTATACCCTAAAGACTCGTGAACCGACGTTCTCATAGCAAACAATATTGCCGGAAGATTCGTCTCCCAGTCACCTCCTGCCTCTAAACATAGAACTTTGAATAATCTATTCATCGTCCGGTGTATTCTCTCTACCGAATTACTTTGCGGGTGATACGACGAGCTATGTACTAATCTAATTCCAAATTTTTCTGCGAATTCTACCATCAGGTTGCTCGTAAAACATGTTCCCTGATCCGTTTGAATTTCACGCGGAAATCCGGTCCTGCTAAACAATTCTAATAGAGCCTCTATGATAGTGGTCGTCTGCAAATCCTTTATAGGAATGGCCTCGGGGTACCGTGAAGCTACACAAATCGCTGTTAAGATGTGTTTCGCCCCAGAACTACTTTGCGTAAACGGCCCTACTGTGTCAATGTTTAGTTTAGAGAACACTTCACTAATTGTAGGCACAATAACTAAAGGTGCTTTTCTCTTATCCCCACCATGACCTACCATCTGGCAACTGTTACATGTTTTAACAAATCGCTCCATTTGCTGGGAACAGTTAGGCCAGTAGAAATATCGCGACATGCACGCTTTTGACTTCGAACAACCTAAATGACTCGAGGCCATTTCGTGACAAACCCGTAAGATTTCTCCGCGATAGACCTTTGGCACAACTAACATTTCAAACATTTCTCCTTTCTTACTTTGCCGATTCTTGAAGAGAATATCATTTCTAACAAAATAATAATCTTTTCCTAATTCTCGGTTTACAGTTTTAAGCGACTCATAAATTTTCCTGATCTCCTCGTCTTCTTGCTGCGCCGTACGAAATTGCTTCGCGTCTACTCGCAACAAATTCTTAATTTCACCCGAGAGTTTTGCTTCGTTTTCACTCCCAGTACCTATCGCCCCTGTGTTTTCCTCTACCACCACAATACTTTCACTCACCTCCGTCTCCACCGGCAGTAAGACCGATTCTACCGAATTTCCCGTCCCCGCCTGATCAGTCTTTGCCGCTCTGGCTCGAGTAACCACTAAATTAATTTCTTGCGGTTCTACAAAGCCCTCTTTAACCTCTTGTAATAACAACATAGATCGATTGCTAAGAATGTAATACGGTAATTCACATTCCTTAGGTACAACAGCAGCCCGCGTAATTACACGCCCGCTCGGCATTTCAAAGTCTATTTGCGCCACACGTAAGTTCTTAGGAAATTTCTCTAAAGGTTGACTAATCCAAATCGATTCTCCAGTTAAATCTGCTGCGTCTACTAAATTCTCGCCAACCAAATCGAAACTAGCCCCAGTATCACGAAGAGTCAAGGAGTTCCGTCCGTTAATTTTTCCGACGAATATATATATATATATATATATATATATATATATATATATATATATATATATATATACTCGAAACAATTCACTCGCTTCAGGCTCACACACGTGATTCGCAGATTCAATCTTTTTATTAGAATACTGCCTAGCTAAATGTTGTGGCGACTGACATTTCCTAACAAACCGCTTCTCGAATTCAGTCCGCGCCGCAACCTTGTCCTTATCGCTCGTACTCGGAATTGCCTTCGCCGGCCCTGCTGTGACATTAGTTTCTACCGGCTCTTTCTGTTTGGTCTGGAAAGATCCTGACTTTTTCCACCCTTGCCTGTGATTTTCGTACGCGTCTAGTTTCTTCGCGAATTCTAAAGGATTGATAAATTCCGCCCACGAATCAATAAAATGATCACGCATTTCCCATGAAACCTTCCGCTTCATCTGATCCGTAACAATCAGATTTAATAACTCCTCGAACGTGTTTACGCTTAACCCGGATACCCGTTCTCTCGCGTAATTTAATAATTCTCGAGCAAATATGCCCCATGTGGAATTATTACTTTTGCTGTGTTTAACAAACAGCTGACGAAATTTTTCCGCATCAAATCTATACAACTCTAATAATTTCGACTTTAATGCCTCATAAGTCCATTCGTCCTCCTGTTCGTCTAAAGTAATACAATTGTTCACATTATACGGCAACAATCCAATTAAATGAACAGTTCATTCGCTTTCGGGTACTCTCAGCTGTCTGCACTGACTTTCATAGGCACTTAAATATGTCGTGATATCGTCCTGCTCACCACGAAATCGAAATCTGCCTTATTTTAATATTTTCCCGATCCGATTCAACGCGTGCCTCGCCACGTGCTTCGGCGCTGCCTCCTACGCGTACTCTTTCAACATCCCTTTCAATTCTTGATCGTTCTAATTCCCTATCCTTCTCCCGTTCTACACTCGCCCTCTCTTCCGCCTTCTCCCGTTCTACCTTCGCCCTCTCCCGTTCTACCTTCGCCCTCTCTTCCTCGATATCCTTGCGATGCTGTTCGCCCAAACCCTCAATAAATTCCTGCTCATAATCCTCATGGCTGGTTATCAAATCTTTTAATTTAATCACGGTATCCGTCCCGTCTAATGCAATACCCAAATCATTAGCAATTCTAATCATCCCTTCTTTTTTAAATCTAGTTAAGTACGCCATAGCTCCAACCAGTGCCGTGCCCCACAGAAAAACGTACTTACCCCGTGCGTTGTCTGCCGGCTGCTTCTGTCCTTCTAGTGCTCCTGCGTAGTCCTCGTGCGTGCTCGTACCGGTCCAGTACGACTTCCTTCTACATCTTTCTTGAAGCGTCGCTCCGTCCGCAGTATTTTAATCACTCCGAGTTGCTATCGGTTGCTATTAACTGTCACTCCGTTCCTAACAACTCGTACTAAAATGCCGCACCACGTGATGCTAGGTAAAGCATACACGCTTGGATTATCTCGGCCCCGTTCCCTTACTCGGTGCCTACAATGCTACACTTGGCTTGCTCAAGCCCCGGATTCTCATAATCCGCTGCCACCCTTTTAATCAATAATAATACTGCAACAACGCCCACAGCAATGCTTACCGGGTTCTCTTAATCCGCTGCCACAATTTTAAGCAATACCTACTGCAACAACGCCCACAGCAATGCTTACAGGGTTCTCTTAATCCGCTGCCACCATTTTAATCGCAATGCTTGCCGGGTTCACTTAATCCGCTGCCACTATTTAATCACTCCTTCGTCTGTGGCGTCATACCGGTGTAATCAGTACACAGACGAGAGTGGGTTGTAATAACAGCAGGTTTATTGACAATTTAGACAGTAGTCACAAATAACCTATGCACTTTATAAATTAACTAAGTAAATAGACCCCACTGCTAGGAGAGATATTTACAACAGCTACCACACCGAACATACTACCTAATGTTTCGCCGTGCGTAGTACCGCTTGCCCTGAGACCGACTACATGTCTCACTAGTCATGACAATAACTGCCGGCTCCTTCCAGCGCGCACGCACGCACGCACCTCTCACCGACGACCTACGCTGCCGATGCCGCTGTCTCAAAGAAGGAAGAGCTATTGTTCCACAGCCTTTAAATAGCCCTCGCGACCCTGCCCGCCGCCTCCATTGCCTCCGCCCTACGCCCGCACACCCCGTCGGAAAAAACTTGTGCGTCATAGCTTCTGCCATTGTCTCTGCATTCGGTGGGCACCACGCTGCGTGCCCACGTTGGTTTTAGCGACACGACGCTACACTATTATTCCTTACGTTGGATTCTGATTTTATCATTTAAATCTAAACCGAGGGCTTATCACAACTTTCCATCCCTCCTAAAGGGTTTAATATCTAATGCAATTGGATATTACAACAAGACAAAAATTTCCCTCATTATGACTGGACACACACGATTTTGACATCCATTCTTGTATTCTTGATGCACAAATTCGCGTGTTCTTGAAGCCGCGCCACTTCACTTCACTATCTTGCATGATTTTGATCGTTACTTATAATTGATTACATATTTTTATTACTTTACATTTTATGCCATCTTATTTCTATTTTAAAATTATTATTATTATTATTATTATTATTATCATTATTATCATTATTATCAGTATTATCAGTATTATTACGCCTTTACCTCATTCCTTTTGATTGAGACTTTTACTCTTTCTATTCTCTACCATCTTTTTGTTTTTTAGCCTTCTGACATGTTGAAACAAAATAAATATTTCCCTTAATAAACATACAAACAAACAAGAAATCATAAATACCCTCAAATTAGAAAGCATTATCGCAATACACTACCATGTACAACTATTTACAGTTGTCTATACTGTTTGCTTATAAGGTTTAATGTTTCTGTAATTAAATGTAGCCAGAATCCCGGTTTTGTGGGTCCTTGATGCCGAAAAAACAATTGGAAACGAAATGTCCGTCCGTCCGTGGACACCACTACAGTACTGGCAGCATACAAGAGACTCTGTTCAATGTGCTGTTGCCACATACTACCACTACGCTCATAGCCTCACCTACATCACAGATAAATGAAATCTCGAAACATTAACACTTAATGACAGGCTATGACGCCTTGATATCATGTTCATGACTTTCGCCAAAGTCGAGCCTTATCGCCTCCGCGACTTCGTGTGAGTCAGATGAGCGGCAGTGCTGAATCCTGACTGTGAGAAAGTAAACAAATCCTCGAAAGCTGATTGTTTCAGAGCAGGTCACATGACGTAGTTGGAACTGTCGGAGTCGCTTAAACGCTGCCGGTACTGTAGCCCCTAATCCGTGCGCAGGAATCTTTGCAAATTGAATAAACCCCTGTCCATTTGGCTCTAGTAGAAAGTTTAGAGATTACGAAAATCATTGTTCACAACTTTTCCATTAAAGTTGGCACATTTCGTGTTTTTTCACCCAGAAGGTTATGCTGTTAATTTTGTTGTAACTCGACTAGATGGCGATGTAGAACAAAGCTAAATATTCATGTCAAATGCAATTCGCTATATTCGGCAACATTTTTGGTTCTATATCGTTAAATAATTCCTAAACGAAGCGTTCTAGGGCATTAGAAACTACAATTGAGGCCAAATGCCTCAGAGGAACCTGTGTCACCGGAATCTACAGGATCAGTTCCTGAACGTTCTATTACATTTTTACTAGTCCGGCGCTTCTCGAGATTACCCCGATATTACTCACCTGCTTAGAGACGTGCAGAATATGCAACTAAATGTAAATGAGAGGGAGGGAGGGGGAGAGGGGAACACACCGACTGAGACAGAGATGGAGAGGGAAGGGGAAAGGAAGATGATGGACAGAACAACCTCTGCCGGGTTCCGCTAGTTCTACATAACACTTGGAAGTTGATTTGTTTCTGGCTGTAATATGTCTGGCTGCCAAAAATATCACCAGAGAAGTATCAGTATTTCTGACCAATCTTCTTTTACTTTGTAGGTTTTTCTGTCACTGGCATGAAAACTGAAGACTCTACGTCAGAACACATGGCTGGTGCACCGGCAATAGAACACGTCTCTTCAGAAGGTGAGTACGAAAGTGTATTGTGTGTATGTTGTGACTGGTCAGCACAAAGTCATTTGCTTTTGGTTGCGTAATAGTTTGTTTGACCATTATCTTGGGTAAATAGTTGTTCGTATTTGTCTTTTAAGTAAAAGATTACCTTTTTCAGTTACTAAAACAACTTTTCAAATGTTCTTAAGTTCGTGAACGTACGTAAATAATGGAACTTTTTTTACAGTGTATTTTCCTTTTCAAAATTCCTCCACAAAATTACAGTTATTCCTATACTTTATAACATCGGACTCCAGCTATCGTCTTCAGGTCTCTTCCCGGTGAATCGAATCACGGCCTCCTTTTAATAACTGCATTTATGTAGGTAGCAAGCAGATCACTGGGAAACAAGTGAAGGGGACAACACTTCTAGCATCTATTATGATTGTGGAGTACACAATTTACATTTTCAAGCTGCAGCTTGTACTACAACATAATGTGTTTCACACAGCAAGGTGCCACTGCCGAGGGACTTTTCCGGTGCAGTGTGCCATATAATAAGCTAGCTGGCGGTCCGACCTTGACTTAGTGTAGCTGCGCTTGTTATAAAATCAACGGAATAGTCTTAATATTAATTAATTAATGTTTCAATACTTCAAAAATTCTACACTTTTAACAGATGAAACAGACCAATACAGGTAATTGCTGGCAGTTCCACGACTCGTGCAACCATCCCTCGATGTTCGACCTGTAGCGGCACGCCGCGGCGCACAGTGCAATTTGGACGATCTAGGAGGAAAAAAAGAATAACTCCCTTTCAAATGAATTACTCATAGTTTTTGGAGGTTTGTTGTGTAAATAATGTACAAATAAACAAATTTTCTTGTAGAACTTAAATTTTTACGAAATCTTTTATAAAATATTTAGGAAAATTGAACACTTGTATTAGCCTTCATAACAGTATACGTTTGTCAAACGTTACATTTGATTAATATTATTGGATATAATATTTGAATTTTATGAAACAAACTTTTCAAGAAAAATAGAATGAAAATTTACAAGAACAAAAAGCCTAAAATGAAAAAATAAAAACAAAAAATACAATGAGAGGAATGTACAACAAATTCAACTTAGTTTGAATCACTATTCACGTATTGTTCTGTAGAACGAACAATCACGTGGTGATTCTTTGAAGTACACCGTCACTTTTGCCTCATTCCTTGATTATAATAACACCAAAAGTTCAGGTTTCACTTTTTGGGGTCTAGTTGTACGTTTGGCGCGTAAGCTCAAAATGAATGGATCTGAGTTAATAAGCAGCCTGTGGAGCAAATGTGTATTTGTGTCTACTCTCGACGTTTTTCTAATTCTTCTTTTTCGCCACTTTCGCTTTATTTTTTTCTCCTCTTACTTGCCATGTTCGAATTTCAGAACGATAAGAAATGTGTAAAATGCACTCAAAAATTGGTCGGCAAAATCTCGTCGAAGAAGGAGCTGGATTTTCCCAAACAATAGTTTTAATCTCATCAGCAACATTGTAAATTTGTATTGGTATCATTTGAAAACTAAACAAACTTTCGGCGGTATATTGTTCTTCAGAAAATTTTTATTTATATCTGTTTTATTCAGATACATCAAATTCCACTTAATGATTATTTCAAAAGATGTAGTTTGAAGCGAATGTAAAATTTCTGTTATTTTTTGAATTTTAAATGACGGTGCCACGGTGTGATCAGCGTTAGGAGAGTATATCCCTATCCCCTAATGCCACCTGGAGGAGGAGAGCCGGTGACCGTCGTGTCCACGAGCTCAAAGAGAGAGGCACGCGCCCGCTTGTTTGGCGTCGAAAGAAAATTGTATTGACATGAACAGTGTAAACTTTGTAAATTGTTTAAAAGTTAAATAAGCTTGTCATGATTTAATAACACTTTTAACACATAACAAGATTTAATAACACGTTTTTTGTGGTAGTTTCTCATCAAATATGCTGCAGAAATGTACACAGGTTTTTTCTGTTTTAAATAAGTATTAGTAAATTATTAATTCCAGATTCACAGAACACATTTTTGTAATTATTTTATTATTATTATTATTATTATTATTATTATTATTATTATTATTATTGAAATAATGATACTGGAAAAATAAAAATAGTTTTGAAAAAGTGGGCTCAGTAGTCACCTTAAATCTGGTCACTGGTTAAATTGGCAGTGAAAGATCGTCACTGATTGGTGATACATCACAGATTTTCTCTTCATTCCATTTACCTCCATCTTAAGAGAAAAAAAAGGTTGTGGAAAGTTCCACAAAAATAAAAAAACAAAAATAAAAAACAAAAATAAAAAAAGCTAGTTTACTAATCGCTAAAGAAGAAAAGGAAATTATTTATTATGAACAAACATTGGAGTCGGAAACCAGCGAAACTCATACAAAATGTTCAAAATGGCCTCCATTTGCTAACTATTAAGCTTTAACTCGCATGAGAACATGTGCTGCAACCCGATGTGAAGTTTCTTCGTCCATCATGCGAATCGCTTCCTCCATTTTTCTTTACAGCTTTTAGAGATTAGCAAGCTTGTTCGCATAAACTTTACTTTTGGGGCATCCCTAAAGATAATATTTGGTAAAGACAAATCAGGCGAACGAGGGGGCCACAAACCTCGTGAAGTTATTCTGTTCCCAAAAACCTCTTCCAGAAATTGCGTTGTCGACTTGTCAGTATGTGATTTGAATTGAATTTACCTTATTTTACGTGGCGAGACTCAGGCCATGAGGCCTGCTCTTCCGTCTGACCACGCAAATTTCGTTACACTCCTTTCAACAAGAGAAAGAAGGTATTACTTGGGCGACGAAACAGGCGATTTGAATTTAGCTCAGAGGCATCATTTAGGCTTGAGGATCTTTTACATGCAATCTACTAACATGGGACAGCCGGCTTTACTTCCCCTCCGAAGGAAGGCGTACGAAGGATTTTTTTGCCCTTAAAAATCGGGTTTGAACCCGCGAACTTGGGTATAGCAGCCCGCTACGCTAACCGCTACACCATCGCCGCCGTCAATGATTTCACCCCACCCTGCTGATGCGAACAATTTCATTCATCCTTTTCAAGAAGTGATACAAAATCTCTATATATTCTGATACGTATCCGCCGTCACTGTTTCTTTGAAAAACAACGGACCACTTATTCTGCGATGAGAAATGGCACTCCAAACTCAAATATTTTTTATGCACACATCTCTCTATTGTTTCTCGTGGCCTCTCAGCGCCCAAGTCTACAGTTTTGCTGGTTAAAGTATCCATCCACCGGAAACAAACCTCATCACAAAATAAATAAATTAATAAAACACTTTATTAAGTGCCTCAAGACCTTCGCTAACAAATCCTCGTAGTCAATTACAGGAATTCATGCGGGCAACCGATCAGGAACGTTAAGCTCCTGAGATTTTTTTTTAAAGAGCGCACTTCCGTACGAAAAATTTCATTGCTGCTGAAACTTTTTTAATGATTTTTTCGCGAAAGGTGAAAGAATATCCCGAAATTCCTCTAGTTTTCGCTGCGTGAGCACAGTAGTTTGGCGACTGCGTTTCCGACCCAACAAGCTCCCTGTCTCGCGGTAGCACTTCACTAACCACAATATGGTAGTCTCGTTCAGAATACACTTGGATGAAAATTTTTCTCTGAATCGTGTTTGGCATTCTTTGAAAGTTTGCGTTCGGAAATACTCCTCCACTTGAAATCTGCGTTGCTGTATGCTGAGGTGCATCGTATGACCCAGACCACGGGGAGGGGGTGGTGAGTGAAGGATTGTCGCAGAATTGCAGTCAAAGGAGCTGTCTCAGAAGCAGTGTTGCAATGCTTTCACTTTTCTCTAAGGGCCTCAAACAGGGTTGCATTTTAAACAGATCACTCGGTATTAGTTTCTTATATCATACAATTTAAGTTCTCTGCGTTTAATATGTACTGGAACAAGCCCTTCTTTCTACCAGCAAAATTGGTAATTTTACAAATTATTAATTACGTTAGATTCATAACTCGTTTCATTTTAATGACACTCGTAATAATTTTTGCGAATAATTTAGTTATTGATTTGAGCGCCAGGAAACAATTACGATGTTTCCTACGTAGTTTTAATATTTCTCATCCAAAATTATGTCGTGCTAGCTCAGTTAATTAAGTTCGAAGTTCATAATTATTGCTACTTACTCTGCAACCAATTACTCAATGCTATCCATACGGAGTGACGAGGAATCTGAAAATGTTATCGAAATATCTACTACTGGATTGCACGTAACGAACAATGATAATCAGCTTTCTTTTAAAGTAACAAATTGGAATTTATTATAATGTGAAATGTGATTCTGATAAAAGTTACACAAGAATTGTTACATCGTCAATCAAAATGAAATTATCTTTGGTCATGACCAGTTTTCTCTATCTTGTAATAATTATAAAACAACCTTGTTATATTCGCGGATCTTTGCGGGCTCTTCACTTCTCCATTCGATGGTAGAACCTTTTCCGTCGTTGCAGGAGAATTTTCCTTCTTCATGAAGTCATCCGCCTAATGTTCGCGATCAAGCTCAAATTCTCCCAGCGATACTATTATTACCCGTTACTTTCCTTACTCGCGTCACGGGCGGACGCCTATGCACGTACTGTCTATTACTTTGTAGAATACCTTCGTCTCTTCCCACAAGAACGTTTTATCCTAATATAAGAAACGGTAGACTTAATTATAAGACAAGTCATTGTCTTAATCAAAAGGTGGACAATGTCAGATTGACATTGTCCACCTTTTGATTAAAGTCGAAATCAATGTGAAATCTGCATAATTAAATGTGAAATCTGCCGGCGGCGCTAGCCGAATGCGTTTACTACGCTCCGTGAAGTCACGAAGGTTAAGCGCATTCGAGACTCGCGGGTTCGTGGTTGGGTGACCGGCCAGGAACCCCGGGACCTAACGTGGTCGAGCCCCTGGCCGAAGGGATAAAAGGCAATGACTGACTGCGACGTGACGAGACTTGACAAAGATTAAAAAGTAAAAAGCACTTTAATGGAGGATTACTCCCCAGTGCTAAAGCGCTCAACGCCACTTAACGGGGCTTGGAGACGCGTTGCGTCAAGGTGGAGGCGCAACAAATTAAAAATAAAAATAAAATAAAACATAATGCAGTTCAGTTACCTCTTTCCGAACTTCTGCTCCACGTACCTGCAACGCTCGTGGGTAACACTCTGCTTCTTTCCGTCGACCTTTCCTCTCGTGAGACCGTTTCCAAAATGGTGGAGTGTTTCAGATTTTAAGTTAATATTACGTTTACGTTTATTTATATTTTACAATTACGTTTCGCAAATGAGACTTAGAAATTCGCTGATTGGCGTGCAATTTGCAATTCCGGCGTCAATTGCAGGTCAAGCGTGCAATTTGCGGTCGTCGGTGTCTTCGCAGAACTCTGTGTCCGTCTGTTATTGAATTAGGTCAGTAGGTCGGTATGTAGCGGCAGGATTCTGAGGCTTTCGAAGCGACAGCATGTGATCGCCAAAATCTAACGGTTACAGATGACCCAAGGGGTGTTTGAATGAAGTGGCTAATATACATGAAAAACAGCTTCCTCAATATTTCAACATAACAAGATTCTGGAAGCAAAATTTCATTCACGTAGCTGTTATCATTTCTTGACAAATAAATTTTCAATTGGTGATTTAGGGAAAATGCTCTAAAATATGCTGTTTTCAATCTTCTTTTACAGAAAACATATGTTCTAGTAATGATTTCAAACCTATCTAATGAGAAAAAGTATGCTTTCAAGCTTTCAAAAAAGTTAATTTGATTATTTATTCATCGGAGGTTTATAATGCCCCAGATGTAAAAAGTATTCTAAATAACGACATTTTTGAAAAAAACAATGTGTTGAATAAAAATTCCAGATTCGTGGTGTATAGTTTCCTCAATCTTCAAATAAAATTTAAATTCAGCATACAGTACCTAAACATAACATTGTTTTTAATTCAATGCTTAATTGCAACCTCCTAGTTCTTATCATCACTGCAAAACTTAGATTTTTACTGAGTTCGTAAAAGCTAGGAGGTTTAAAAAATAAGTTTAAAGTTACTTTTTAAGAAAAAGAGGTCAAAGAATATTTTCAATATAATTTTACTGAAAAATACTTTTTTTAAAATCAAATATCACTTGAATATATTTTGAAGCTCATAGAATTTTGGTTACATTTGTGAAATTTGGCATATAATGTCTCTACTTAAGACGAAGTTGGAAGATATTGAAATTGCATTTCAGTTTAAGAATATGGACTATCTCATCGCCTTTGGTGTCCGATAATTTTGCAGTACTTACGAGTAGCTACGGCTGGCTCTTAAACATCTTTCGAATCCTGTAATTTGGCTTCTTGGTTTTCTGAAGAATGAATAGGATTCGAACACTGGCTCCACACTGACCTCGAACAAGTAGATCTGAGTACTGGTATTAGAAAAGGTCACGCAAGAGGAAGAGTCGAAAGCGATGAGCCCTTGTGTCATAGTGAATGGGCGTTGCGTGTGCGCAGATGCAGCGTGGGTGCAGGACAGCGGCGGCGTCAGCGCGGGAGGAACGCACTTCGCCAGCGTCTTCTTCAAGGAGCAACCACTCGGCCCGGACCCCGGCCCCGCCCCGGTGCCCGGCCCGGCGCCCGCGCCAGGCCCCGCCCCCGGCAGCGGCCTCGCCCCAGCGCGCCAGGGTAAGCAGCTGCTCGTTTCTCTGCTGCGCAGGGGCGGATCCACGGGGGCCATGGCCAAACCCCTCTACTCCCAGCCAAAAGATTTCTCTTTTTAGTGAACGCATTTGAAATAATTACCCTATCAATATGTCTCATCCCGTCGAAAGCAGTATTCCCATTGTGAATATGGGCATCCTTTTTTTATTTCAGGCTAATAGTTTAAAAAGTAATATTTAAAAAATATTTGTGTAGTCTGAACGGAAATTGGCCCCTCCATGAAATACTTTCTGGATCCGCCGCTGTGTAGATACACTGCTCGAGGAAGAGTTTGGCGGATACGACGCCGTTAGATGAAACCAAAGTTTCGATTACTTTTGGTTAAACAATGTTGGTCAACCATTACTGTTATGAAATCCGTAATTTTTCCGTTCTTGGCAATATAAACGATTTGAATCCACTGTTGAGAAGTTTATTTCAGTACTGATATAACTTACTTATAAAACAATGTCTGGATTGGTACTTGAAATGAAAATTAATTAATTAATCAGTAATGACCCAAACTCAAGAACCTTTAAATATATAGTTTCATTGGGTCAAGAAAGCAATTATAGTGTTACTGACATATGTTAAGATTTGATTGTAATATTTTAAAACGACACATCTGATAAAAGAAAAAGCTCGTATCGGGTCAAAACGCGAGGATTTTCCAGTGTGAATTCTTTGGCAGTGCTGCCAATGAACGCGTGGCACTTTTCCTGAAAGTTTGTGAACTCTTCCTTGAGAACCGCTGAAGCGCACTCTGAGTGCTATCCAGATCCTCTCAAACCCCAACGGCAAACCTCCGGAATGGGCAGGAACACAAACAGCACATGGGTCCGGAAATGCATAGTGGCGGGGTTATCAGAGTACGTCAGTTGTATCTTGCTTAAGGGGACACTTGTGTGTGCTATTATTTTTGTCACCATTCTTAAGTGCTGTGTTCATCGTTCGACGTCTTGTGTTCACCGTACGACGTTCACCATGCGTTGTGTTGTGTTCGTCTGCTGGTGGTGATGTGTGCGCATTGTAGTCGCTTCTCAAACAGGTCAACTGCTTACACAAGGCTTTTTTTATCATCTTCAACACACGAGGAGATGATGAAGGCATTCTGGCAGGATGAGATTGCTCTGTATTTTACGTATCTCGTACGTGAACATGGCTTGACCTGGAGGCTGAGAATCGCTTGAGATGACTACTGGAATTGCGTATTCAGAGTAATAGTGCAGCCGTGTTGGGAGGGTAGGATTATCCTAACATTTGGAAAGGTACTACGGGAATAACTGTTATTAAAAATTATATTTCCAAAGTAATGTATCCCGTGTGAGATATACAAATTTTCTCCACATTAATATCTTGCAAAGATCTTAGCGTCCAGCTTGCTGGGTCAATTGGTCACGATATATTATAATCCTTATTACCTTTATAATGGATTATAGGATCCGCAGACTATACAGCGCTGCTGGGAATCTGAAATAGAATGATTATAATTCCTAGTTCATTACTGTTTGGATTGACTAAATGAAAGATCACTTTCTTTTTTAAAGAACAAAATTTAATAAAGTTTATTGTTACCTTTTAGTAAACAATTTAGTGAATTTAATAAATTATTTTGATGTTAGACCTTTTATCAAGATATCTTTGAATTTTACAGTTTTATACCGCGGTTAACTTATCTATTCTTCGTTGATGTCCCTCGTAGACTTCTCAGTTGAAATATCTTGCGAGCTTGCCGTAGTCCAAAGTCCCAAGAAATCCTCTTCTGCTCCTATCCAAACTGGTCTCAAACTATCAAAATTTTCAGTCCCGATTACGTCCTATGACATAATCCCGAAATCTATAATTCGATTACCACTCCCGACAAAGTCCCAATTTATGCGTCAATATTACTTCCACATGCAATATCTGCAATATCATTTACTGTCCTTAAAATTTCATGATCTGATAACCCGACTCTGACTATCTGCACTACACTCGCTCCCTCTCACGAACCTACGATCAGTTCAGACACGCGATGCCGGTCAGAATGAAATCTTCCTGCTTGATTCACCCTCGAAGACCTCGTATCCCTACCTTCTCTTTTTTCATAACATTTGACCGTCCTTCTCTCACCCAGCCAATCCATTCGTTCGTTATATTTTGGTGTAGCTGACCTTTCGATCGTCTAAACTTCTTCGCCAATTCCCAAATTTTCTACTTTCGGCATGCAGCCACCTCCTAATTCATTTACAAAAAAACTACATTGTTTATTCCCGGTCGTTGCTAAGCCTTTGCTCTCGTGATATATTCTAATGCATGTTCCATCATATAGTCTGCAAATAAATGTTTGTTTATTTTCATGTGACATATCGGTATGTCACACATGATAGAGTTTTTCAGAGATTTTCCACATCCGTTTTAGGGCACGATAGGATTCTTCTGTTTTCGGATACCATTTAACATGGGAGAAACGCAATTTTTGAACACAGTATTCGGCTGTATGGTTGAGAAGCGTTTGAAATATATATTGACAAGTGCAATTAGAAAATAAACGGAAATGGAGGTATGTCACTTTTTTAAAAAAGCTCTTTGTGGCCTGAAGCGTACAATGGCAACCACTCCACAACTATGCGCCTCTGGACCCACATTGTAGTGAGTGACCTTTCGACGGAAAACGTCTTACACCGCGGGGGGGGGGGAGTAATGTTGTTAAGCTCTTATGTGTACTAAACATTTCTTATTAACTTCAAATCTGTGACATATTGCTCTAAACCCCCATGAAGTCGCAAGCCAGCATGTTATCATTTATGGTCGGATTTTACTATTTCATCTCGGACAAAACACAATAGTATTGCTCTTGATCGCTTACGTATAGTGTGTGTAAGCGATATACCATGAGTGAGGTATCAGTCAATTTCGATAAGTGGTATCAATTTATTTAGTCTCAATATAGTGAAAGGAATTGAAAATAGTGCACCGTGGTAAGACTATGATATTGGACCAATTTTCTGGAAAATTATAAACACAACGAAAAAAAGATGAATATCATAAACGGTTTCAAAGTGAAAATCAATTAATTGAGTTCAAAGAGGTCCCGGTGAGAATAGCGCAACTACTGATGTAAACGCCGCACCTAGTGATGCAAATTCAGTAGGAGTTGCAACAAATGAAATGTGACAGAACGAAACTAGATGATGTAATGGTTTGCGAATTGAGGTGGTAGCTTCAGCTTCTCATTGGCGTCTAGCGACGCGGCAATTTGAAAAGAATTGCTTATTGAGAAGACTATATTATTATCCATTTCGTATTTATCTGACAAATACGTCATACGTTCTGACAACACAGTTTACACATGACGTTTTCCCCCACAAATCTAAGCGGTGGTGTATCTGACCTGCCTCCATTTTTTTGGTCCTTTTTACATGAGTTGTCCATTCCTGAAGTTAAGCTAGTGAGACAGAGCGTTTCTCAAACTTTGGGATCACATGATTCACTGAATCATGAACTATTGTTTTTAATTGTCTGATGGTTTGAGATTCGGATTATATGTAAGAGTTTTTTGATAAAATTTGCGCATGTATTTCAGTTTTTTCTAAATTGTGATGGGTAAGTACAGATTTTTCCGTATTTTATGGTACATATCAGAGGTGTCCAACTTGCAAGGCCTCGAGACCCGCAACTTTATGACTGCGTGTCATATCTTATCTACACCTGACTTCTCCGTATTGTTGATCTCGGCAGCCGTTCGTCCGTTGTATATGAACAACGCTAGCGCCTAAACTATGTGTTGTTTAAATGTACATTACGCTTCTGATTTCAAGCCGAGGGATCAAACCCCAGTAAATGAAACAACATCCGTAACAGAAACCTTTTGAGTCCATGCAGGAATTATTAGAAAAAGGATCACGAAAATTAGGAGAAATAAATATGTAGGTCCTGATGGAATACCAGGACAAATACTAAAACTAGGAGGGGAAGCCGTGATTCCGTACTTTGTGCTGTTAATGGACATCGCTTTAAATAATAATACGATTCCTCAAAATTGGAAAGAGGCATTTGTAGTGCCGATTCACAAGGGGGGAGACAGAACGATTGTAAACAATTATAGGCCCATACGTTTGATATCTGTCGTATGCAAGCAGATCGAACACTTAAATGCGGAATATATTAGTCGAGTTTGGAATAAAAGTGGGGGGCTATTTCAAAATCAACTCCGGTTTCGTCCTGGGCATTCGTGCGACAACTAGACTATTATTGCTTTATGTCAGGACATAGCAGATTCACGAGACGCAGGGAGCAGGGTCGTTGCAAGAATATTATATTTTTCTAAGGCATTTGATCTTGTTCCACACGGCCTTTTAATAGCCAAATCGTCAGAAACTGGATTAGATCATCGAATAATCTTGGGGATAAAAGAATTTCTTACGGGGCGCTCTCAAACAGTCAGAATAGATGATAAATATTCATCGAAAGCCGATGTAACCTCTTGGGTCCTACAGGAGAGTGTGTTGGGGCCATTGCTATTCTTAGCGTTCATTAACGACATTGCAGTTGGAATAAAATCGAAAGTTAGGCTTTTCGGTGATTGCATATATATAAGTATTAGCTCATCTGCAAATGAAAATATTTTACAGAACGGAAAAATTGAATGGCTCATCTGCGAATGAAAAAAATTTTCTCCAAAATGCCTCAAAATTTTTTCTTTAAATTTCGTATAGGAATAGAATAAAATACACGTACAAAGATAGCATACCTCCGATTTTCTCTGATAACTCTGAATTTTCAAAAAATTGCAAAAGATTGAATTCTTTTCGGTCGCTTCCTACAACTGCAAAATTGTTGAAATTTGAAATGAAATGAAATTAAATTTGTTGTTCATAATTAGTAGGGAACGGATTTTCATGTAAATACATATTTTTACAGGGACAAGATACTTGCATTCACTAATATTTTTTAGACTTAACACGACATTCTGAACAAATTGGAGCTATTTTTATTTTACATATTTTGGTGTAATTACATATTTTTACATATTTTATTTATTGCTTCATATTTCGTTACAATTTAATATATTTATAAGTCGAAAATGAACATTTCACATGCGTGTTCGAAATATATGTTACTTGGAAACTTACTTTGTTACTGAAATTTACAAAGCCACGCAATGCGCCTGCATTAACGCCGGGCCTTCGCTATTAACTGTCAAACTTACCTCTCCCCCTCCCCGCTCCATTCTGCTTCTTGGAAACCGTGTTCTCGGGTTCAAGGATGAGCGGACGTATGTGAAGCAGAAGGAACATCAATCACGTGCTTACTCAGGTTGTATATACCTCATGCGTAACACGATAAAATAAATGTTTTTCAGATCATTGTCTTATCGCTTTTCTGGTGTCGGGCGTATGATTCCTTTACCCTTCTCTATCGTAGGCTACACGGTACTATTCACTGGAGCGCCGGCTTCTCGTAAACATTGTATATACTACGAAAGTATTATATATTTCGGATGAAACTGGCGAATAATTGCTTCTGTAGATATAGAACTTTCTTTCAGCCTCTCTGAATCCGTGTTAAGATCTGATCGGCTACGTACTGTGCTCGGAAAACGCTTGAAGAATGGCATTTTAATCATTATAACTAGTGATGGGTCGATACCAGATTTTCTCGATACTCGATACTCGATACCGTTACCTGTCTGAGAGCTTCGATACTCGATACTCTATACCGTACTACTTTTAAGACTCAACAACAAAAACGGTTTAATCAGAATTGCAAGGATATATTTCGTTCTTCATACATACAGGGATTTACTATTTTAATATTTAAAACTATTGAGGTGAACATACATTTTTTAATTTTTAAAGATTCTTATTAAGGAAAACTAACATTCTAACTCTTTCTGGGTCCATTCTATTCCTTTTTTGTCACATATCAATCCAGCTGTACTGAAAAGTCTCTCCGAAAACACTGTAGCTGGTGGAATGCACAAGTATCGAACAGCACTTTTTCTTCAATTGGGGAGAGTCACTTTGTTTTTCCAGTAAGCTAGTTCATTTGCATCAGGAGGAAGCAAGTCCTCGCTTAAATACACATTTAATTCATCCTCTTGAGTTGGGGTTTCGTGTACACAGCATGATGTTTCGTGGTCTCTCTTTAAAATATTCCTATAAAGAGACCACATGCCATGCATTTTCGGGGATTCAGTAATTGAGGATGCCTATAAAATAAATTAAATGTATTAAAATTTTGAACAATAAATGCATGTCTTTAATTTGAAATTAATCTTGTAGATACTGAAAATGAGTTATTCGGAATTATACAGAGTGACTTTATTTTTTTTAACTATTGAAATATCGGAGAATTGAAATCGTGATGAAAAAATAGGGTCGTTTAAAATTAAAATTAGAAATCAGAAACTCTTACCTCTTCTTTTGAAACCACTGGATCTGCTTCCTGTGTTACAAGATCCAATAATCTTTTTTCGGGCAGTCTCGAACGCAGCACTCTCGCGGAATACTCGACCTTTCAGTCTAGGATCCAACAATGTAGCAATGGAACATATTTCATTTAGTTCTATATCTTTGAATCTTGCTTTTAAAGATTCCAGCATAGTCTTTCTCGCAGCAGCAAGACCTGAATCAACTTCATTTGACTTTTCTAGTTCACAAATTATACTATTTACAATAGGAATAACTTCAGATGCTGACACATTAGGCGAGCTGACCGTTAGTGTTGATCAAAAATGTTTAGAGTCTTAATGAGTTGATCAATAAGTTCCCACTGCTTAGTTGAGAGATGAACTGGCAATATTAAGTCGGCAGAAGCATAAACAATAGCCTTCTTCTGTTCCTGAAGTCTTTGGAGCATGTGGAGAGTTGAGTTCCATCGCGTCGGCTCGTCTTGAATTAAACGATGTGGAGGTACAGAAAGTTGTTTCTGGGCCGCTTTCAGCACTTTGGTGGATTTAGAGGAATGTTTGAAACTCCCCACAAGTTTTCGGCACAAAGCAGTAATTTTCTGAATTTTAATATTGCTCAACAGTCCCTCTTTCACGACGAGTTGCAAAGTATGAGCTAAACATGAAATATGCGGAAAATGTCCTTCGATCATTGCTCTTACTACATTACGAGCATTGTCGTGAATTACGGCTACTAACTTATCTAGCAGACTCCATAATTTCAAAGTGTTTCGAAGAAAATTTGCAATATCTGCTCCTGTGTGACTGATTTCTTCAAAAGGTTCTTCGATGCAGACGTGATGAGGTTGAAAATCTTTGTCTATGAAATGCACTGTAATACTCATATAATCGTCACAGGCTGTTGAAGTCCATAAATCAATGGTGATTGCAACCCTCTCGGCTTCCTGGATTTGATCTCTGACCTTGTTCTCCACTTCTTCAAATAACTGGGGGACATAGTGATTCGCCAAATATTTTCTTGTGGGCATGGTGTATCTAGGTTCAAGATGTTTAATTAATTCCTTGAATCCATTGTCTTCAACAATACTGAACGGTTGATTATCTTTGCATATCTTGTAAGCAATTTTTCTTGTTATTGCTTTGGCACGGTTGTCTCCTGGTTTAAATTTGTTTTTTGTGTCCAAAAAATCAACGAGTGTTGGTTGATTTGTGTTGAAACTTGAGGATTTTTTTTTTTATTTTTTTTTTAATCGTTTTTATTTCCTTGTTCGACTTTAGTATGCCTTTCAAGGGTTTTTATGATACATAGTATACAATTTTGTGTAATTACATTTCCTCATGCATGAACAATGGTAGAAGACTAATATATACAATATAAACAATAACAACTAAGGATACCCAGGAAGGGTCCTTCAGGAAAATAATACAATATTTGAATTAAAAACATAAATATTTAATTTAGAAATGTTGTAACCTGCTTTACAGCTAATTAAGGAGGATGTAGTAGGTCTTTAGAATATCTTGATTTTATTCGTGGAAAAAGATTGGCTGATTTACCTAGAGTGTACAAAGGAGTGGCTGGGCAAGATGAAAGAGAAGAGTAGAAATTAGAAGAAAGTTTTAGAATCCAAGTTTTCAGAGGTTCTATAGATAGTTCTTTTAAAATTTGATCATTTCTGATATACCATGGAGCTTTTAAAACATTTCTTAAAAATTTATTTTGCAGTTCTTCCAGTTTTTGAAGGTTGTTTTTAGCGGCACCTCCCCAAATTGGGCAGGCGTAGGTCAGTGAGGATCTTGAGAGGACTGGCCATGGGTCATCAACTTCTACCACTTCACTCGTACGATCTGCGACGTTTCCAACTTCCCGTGCAGCATTAGTTGGCTTGGCCCTCTTTGTGTTCGGTGGAGCTGAATACTACCCGGTGTATCGATGTAACATGTTTTTTTTTAAATTACTAGTATTGTGTGATTTTCCACCACGCGAAAATGTTTTTTTTTTACATATTCTACAAATAGCACGATTGTCATCTTTCGAGTCCACTACAAAATAATTCCACACTTCACTCATTTTGTATATGGAATGCATTAACCTAGTCGTCTTCCGTCACTTTAAGGCCCAGTTGTACGAACTCGGGATAAATCCGAGATGAATTTTATTCCACGGATAAAGGAAAACCCGGTTGTACGAACGGAGAATAGTGCTTATTCACGGAATAAACTGAAGATAAACTATTCCACTCTTTCGGAGATATTCAGTGAATAACGTGAAATTACCTCAAAAGTAGAAGCAGCAGTGTGAATGCGTGTACTGTGCGCAGCTGTAGAGCAATCTGTAGCAATGGAGCTTTCAGATAGCGATGATAAATTCTTGTTCCGGGTGGATTTGTCTTCGCGAAAACGAAGAAGGGTGCGTTCCAGGCCCGATTTATTGAACGAATACGATGACGAACTTTTAACGAGATTTCGTACATTCAAATCCACAGTGCTAATGTTTTGAATCTTGTGAAGGATGATTTGAATCATCAGACAAAGATGTAAATATACATTTCATATTTGTAGATTGTATATATTAATAAGTGATATTTTTTATTAGCTGCCTAGTGCACTATAATAGAATCATTTTCTGAGAGTAATTGGGGTAATCGTTTGCTCCAATTCCACTTTGACTTGCTTCAGTATAATAAAAGAATTCTTTTTTTCCATGAAATGATGATTCATAAACAAAATTATCTATTTTTACTGTGTTATACTTTTTTATCAGTATATTTTTCATATAAGATATTTTGTATTTTTCATGTAAGATTTTTTTTACTTTGTTATGAAGAATTGCTCAATAATTTTAATAATTTAAATATCAACCACCAAATGGGTAAATAGTAGCAAAAATGAAAATGTGACATTTTTAATAATCTCTTTTTAGCAAAGTTCGAATAATAAGTGTTGATAGTAGACATTGTTATGTACCAGAGGATATCTCTCTACTTTTCATTCTTGTATTTTTAGTTAAATGTGCGGTTGATTAAGTAAAAGCAAACAGTGTAACAATAATCATTGTTTAAAGTGAAATATATTTTTCATGTCACAAGTTGGAGAAAAAATTTCAAATATCAATTTTTCAACCCATCATGCAATAGCTAATTTTTCAAAATAGGTTGATTAAAAAATATGTGATTTTTATTATATTTTTGCAGACAGACGAATTTGTGTGATACTTGTGTTATGTTAATTTATCAAAACCAAGTCCAAATAATTTTTGTTTCAGTGATTAATATCTTTAATTGCTTCGGAACTATTTTAATTTCAAGGTGGAACTTCAAGGTTTCAAATCGGAACTTTCAACACCCAAAATCGCACAATTCCACCAGGGCGCACAAACGCAACGCGCGCACGTTTACAGGGAAACACGGCGATTCGAAATTGGCAGAAACAAGGCAGAAATGAGCAAAACATGAGAAGCAAAGAATATATATTTAAACAAAACACTATCGAATGCAGTACCAACTTTCTCTTTTACAGACGCCTCTTCGGATAAACACGGGATAGTTATCCTCGGAATAAAATTAATTTGTACAACTGGATACCACCTGAGTATCGAGGGTATCGAAAGTATCGAGGACCCATCCCTAATTATAACGAATTTTTATTTCACATTATTTGTAATTTCTTATTACGAAGAGCCAATATGAATTTCCTACAACTTTCTGAGGAGTTCAAAACGGAGGAAAAAGCAATAGATTTCTGAGGAGATCAAAACGGAAGAAAAAGGAATATTACATAATTTATTATAATATTACATACTTTTATTTACGTCATTTTTCTATGTTTGCATGGTGAATTTTTTTTTTAGTTGAAGTTCTTGTGTTGTTTGCTGAAATTGGTGTACTATTAAATGTTAATTGAAAGGTGAAATTGTGTGTTTTTTCTGCACTGTAAATCTTTTAAGTGGGTGTGTATTGTCAACCGAGATGAACAATTTCTACAACACATTGCAAAAATAAATGCGAAGCAAAATGAGTTATTTTTCTAAATGTTTATTTATTTATTAAGTAATTCTTATAAGTGGGCGTTCGCGTCAAAATAAATTCTCTTCAAAGTGAAAAGTTATGTAAAACTAATGTTTAAATGTATCGTATAAATGTTGACATGTATCACAACGTTCGTCTGTTCAACGTTTACATTGTAGGGAACCGATTCTTTTAGGGTGAACGAAATGACTCGTGTGAAAGGAACCGAATCTCTCGCCTGGTGTACGTATAACGGAAAAGATCCGTTTTTTCTTCGGTGGGCTGTAGCATAAATCTAGATAGGGTCTAGTGAATTATTTGGTCGAAATTAAACCTAAATCCAACTGGTGTCCAATGCGATTTATTGACTGAGGTGGATAAGGGCTTCTCTTGTTTCCATTGGAGCGCTTCTGACCTCTTCTTAGAATATCGGTTTTTCGTCTCTAGCTAGAGTCGATTCCGGTTGTAGTGTACTCGGATGTAGTCAACTCTCGGTTATAATGAGCTTAAGTCACAGGTCCCGTTTCACTTTCAAATAAGCATAAGAAGATTCGGTTATAGTGAACTTGAACCTCGACTATAGTTCACGAACGAAATACAACATCCTGGAAATTAATTCCTCCCTGGAAAAGAATACAAATCTCCTCAGTGCCACAATTTCCAACACTAGGCTTCATGAAAAAAATATCGTCAGCCAAAGGTCGTAATCGAAGAAGTCTCCCCTGAGGTGAAGGTAGTTGACCCGGAATGGGGACCTTACTGATGACCCTATGCCACTGTTTCACTTTTGCGGAAACAAAGGTTGTGTCCTGGGTGAGCTGCAACTGACGGGGGCGACGCGCGATTGCTTGGTTTATAGCGTTTTCCATTCGTTGCACTGAAACCCACCCTAGTGCAGGGCAGAAACGTCATCGCTCCGCAACAGTGCTGCCCCACATGCGTGAAGGGCAGCTACGAATGAAACGGATTCCGGAACTGAGTCAGTGCTTGTGCGCTACGCAGTGAAATTATACCCAGCTGTTCTTGGTCAGTCACACTGATGGAACTCGGAAAATAATAATTGTGAATTATGATCGTCGTTACAATTTTTATGAAGTCTTTTGGTAATTCTTACTTCTTAATTCATAAATTATTAACGTGTGATTTCTTTATTTAAAAACTACGAAACCTTCAAATGCGTATGAGTCGTAATTTCATTTTTCGAGATTTGCCAGTGATCGATCTGGTACACAAGATTTTGAACCGAAAGGCTTCTGTAGAATTGTTTGATTACTGAAAACAAAAATATTAACATGAACATTTCCGCTGGTATATGTATGGGCGTGCGAAAAACATTTCTTGGCATATATATTTGAATGATTTTGTTAGGATCACTATTTTTATTTTCACTTTATTTGCGTTTCGAAATTGAGACGTACCTAAAACACTTTAGTTTCTAAATAGCACTGGATTTGTTAATATGAAGTTATTCAAGGTTAAATTTTCGGAAAACACAATCTGATTTTGCGAACTTCGTGTAAATCACAAACATTATTTTAAGACATTTCTTGCAAAACATAATATACTCCATCATTCGAAGTATCCCTGCGTGACAGAAGATCCTCAATTGCCTTCACAATTTCACCACGAATCTAAATCAGCTTGGGTAACTTCCGCACCTAACCTCACAATGGCCCGGTGCACTGGACTGCACTGACGCGATCGTCAGTGCAGTTTAGGGCGCCCCGAGTGCGCCCTGGATCCGTGTCGATGTGCGGATGGAACACGCAGTTCTTTGCACTGGTGCGCCCTAGCGGTTGAATGGAACACGAAAGCTGCCCTGAGTGCATTCTGGGTGCGCACTAGTGCGGCGAATGGAAAACGCTATTAGTTTCAATCTTGGTGTCTCTTGATATTCCGTGTTGAGTTCTACGTGGGCGACAGGAAGCACGCGACTGCCACAGCCTGGCGATATCCGTCGTACCGCGCGGAAAAGAAATCAGTTTCATTAGCCGCTTGCGCCATCCAGCTACCGAAAACATCTCGTATTTTATTAGTAGGGAACGAAATTTATAGTAATAAAAAATGAAAAATATGTACATATATATGTACTTATTTTTTCCAAAAGTGTAAGAAAAATAGAAGAAATGTAAAATAAAAATTCATTTTTGTGTTTAAAAGTTATCTACAAGCACTTTCCGAGCATAGAAAGTCGCCAATCAGTTCTTAACAGGCATTCGGAATGGCTGCGCGCGTGCGCGCGTGTGCGTGTGTGTGTGAAAATTATGGCGGATATGCTGGTCATAGAATACCAGCAGCATTACATTTGATTTTTGAGAAAGATGATTCCGTAACGTGTAATGCAAACGTGCATTTAAAATGTTCCGTTCCGACGTATAAATATATTCAAATATATCTAAATAGTATGTAGTAGGAGGTAAAATATGTACCAATATGTAATTATATCAAAATATGTAAAAAAATGTGTAAAATAAAAATAGTCCCAATTCATTCAGAATATCTTGTAAACTCTAAAAATATTATTGAATGCAGGTAAATTGTCTTAGGCGTTGTTCCTGTAAAAACATGTCATTTCATGGAAATACGTTCCCTAGTTATTAGTAAAGACCGAACTCCTGAGTTACTGCATCTTTTGTTTGCTAACTTGGAAATGGATGAAACCTTGTCAGAAATTTGAATAATGAAACGGACATTATTTTAGTACTTGTTTTATTTTACACGAAATTGCCCGTTTGGCGGGTTAGTGCGCGATATTGCACGTTTTAGGTAATGCTATTTAGGTAAATTGCATTTTGGGATTTTACTGGATGAATTGGCAAGATTAACAATTTTATTGCATAAAATATAAGTTTTATATAATCAACTTGTAAAGTATCGTTTTTACAAGTTTCGTTTAAGAAAGAAGGTTTTATGACGTAACCCAGCAGTGCATTCGAGAGATCTATGAAACTCTATTGCCGTTTAATGTGTATCATTTCTGCATTTTGTTGCCATAAGAATTGAACGTCTGTATCTTTCATGATGCCTATTAGAATTTCGGAGTTAATTGCATCAGGGATAGGTCCGCCGCGGCCCTTGGTTGCGGCCGCTCAGCAAACGCATGTTAGGGACTATCTTCCCAATCGGATCGTATAGCCGTTTTGCCGAACATGCCAACACGAGAGCTAGTGCGGGCTAGAGCTAGCTTGACCTTCCGTCCGGGTACGAAGGTCAGCTACAAGCTGCACTGCTTCTTAAATTCATCGGAAGTCTTTGCCCTGCGAGGTACAAGAGAGAATGAGCGCAGTTTCTGAACATTTTAGCATCGTGCAAACGTACGGTAAGTGAGGCTCAGGACACAGACAAGTATAAATGTAGGACGAAGCTTTTCCTGTCTGAAACTATATTAGTTGATAGAAATATTTTCAAGAAAATTATTTCTTAGAAAATAATTTGAAAATATATATAATTGTAAATTATGTAATGCAAATATTAATTGTAAATTATGCATAATGAAAACAATTAAGATAATTTCTTCTGTAACTTAATTATTTTTGATATCTGAAGGTATATTAGTATTTTCCTATTTTTATACTTTTTTTATGCTAATTTTATTTTGTGTGCTAATAATATTTAAAATATCAAATATGGTTTGTTGAAATAACGTGTACAAACTTAATTATCCTCATTCACTTGATATATCTCATTCAAAATACAAAAGTAAGTTGTTAAGTGGATTAACTGGAGTTTTTAGGGTACATAACACAGTTTTGCAAAGTCTTTATCTTTTTATTGCATGTTTTTGCATGTTTTGGTGTTTTTACTGCACGTTTTAGATAGTTTTATTGCATGAAAATCCGGTCTTTAGTCTTTAGTAGACCTCGGATTTTAGGCCAAATGCCTATTTACTCCCTTTAGGATGTTGTAGACAATAATTGCAAATGTTTACGAATCGTGATAAAATAGCTCCACTGAGAGCATCTAACAGTGCCTACAATGTCCTAAAAAGGCGGTTGATGCTTATTTTGACATGTGTATGCCTAAAACGGTCTAATACAACTAATTTTTAAAAACGATCCTATCTGGCAATGAGTTATAAAGTAACGTACATGTATTGTATGTGGATTTCTTGTAGTGAGCTGTTGATACTGACACTTAATGAACATGATTTCTACGTCGAGTGTTGTAACTATAAATATCAGTATTGCATGAAAATATGTTTCCACCGTTAAGTCAGTTTTGACAAATACTAGAGATTCATAAATAAATAGGCAAGGCAATGGTAAGATTCCAATCTCAATGAAAAGAGGCTTGCAGGATCACGTGGATGGCATTTCTTCATTATTCGGATAATTTTCTTTTGCACTCTAAATGTCTGGGAACTAAAGGATGAGCTTCCCCAGAATATTATGCCATATCTCAGGCGGGAATGTACATTTGCAAAATACACGCAACGAGCTGCATGAAGACTACCAGAATTAGAAAGAATATTGAATGCATAACATAATGAGCTTAATTTAGTGTTTAATTCTGTTATATGTACATTCCATTTGAGGTTTGATTGAATTGAGAGACCTAGAAATGTTGTTACCTTAACATCAGCTAATTGCATATTGTTCATTTTCAATGGAGTATACGATTGCCGATTTGAAACGCAAAATTGCATTGAGACAGTTTTTCCTTCGTTAACTATTTAATTTGTTATTACAAAACCAATGTGAAACTTCTGAAATTGTACTATTTATACTTCCTTTTTTGCAAAGAACATTCGTGTCATTGGCAAACAGAACTGTTCTTCCATTTTCAAGAAATGAGGGCATATCGTTTACGTACAACAGAAAGAGGATAGGACCTAAGATCGAACCTTCTGGTACACCATGTTCAATTAGCAAAGAATTTGAGAGATAAGTAAATAATGTTCTTTCGTGCAAGTACAGTATTTCTACTCTTTGAGATCGATGTTTAAGGTACGAGGTTATCCAATCTAGGGCAATACCACGAATTCCATAAGAAGGTAATTTTGAGAGCAAGATGTTATGGTTAATAACGTCAAAAGCTTTCGAAAGATCTAAAAATATCCCAATGGGTTCTTCATTTTGCTTTAAGGAAAAATCTTTAAGGAAAGAAAAACTGGCAGTTTCCGTAGATTTTTATTGTCTGAAACCGTGTTGTGAGTCTGAAAAGGCTTCGTTTTTCCTGAGAAACGTTTCCATTCGCGTATAGAAAAGTCTCTCTAATATTTTGGAGAAAACTGACAAAAGGGAAATTGGCGAGTAATTTTGAATTTCTTTTTTGTTCCCGTTTTTAAAAAGTGGCTTAATTTTTGTTGTTTTAAAAATATCTGGAAATATTCCTGTGCTCAAGGAAGCACAGGAAGCATGCTCAAGCTCAAGGAAGCATGTGAGTTAATGGGTGTATAATGGCAGGTGCAAACGTTTTTAATAAACAATCCGGAAATTCATCTAAACCAGATGAATATTTATTTTTTAGTTTACTGACTGTTTTGAGGATTTCGTTGGAAGAAGTTTCGGAAATAAACATCATGCCGAATTTTTTTTGAGAAGCATATGATGTTGAATTTTGTGGTTTTAGTCCCTGCGTGAGATCAACCGCAATTCTAGAAAAGTGTTTGTTGAAGATATTCACAACTTTTTCTGGATTACTTGTTTCTCTTTCATTATCGTTTAAAAAACATTCTTTACGAAATGTCGTGATGACGTGGTCGTAATTTTTACGGTATTCCACATTGCCTTAGTTTTGTTTCTAGCGTTCAAAATATCCTCAGTATTTTTCAATATTTGTGCCTGAACTATTATTTTTCTTAAAATTCTTTTATATTCTCGAAAGTAGACATGGAAAATGATTTTAATGTGAATTAATATATTTTAATAGATAAGACAACCTTATTGTAGAAAGTATTGATTTTGTACTATACTGCTAATTATGAAAGTGAATAAAATGTGAATAAAATATGCTTCTAGTGCCTCTCATAAATGTAGATATACGTGACTTTTCTGCGTTTTTTTCGTGGCTTAGTCATTTTGTTACCTTTTTTAAGTGCCTAAAACGTCAAATTCCGTGCTCATTAGAGCCTAATTTCGTTACCTCTTTTAAGTGCCTAAATCATCCCTTTTTTGTGCCTAAAATTCCATGGTTTTGTTATTAGGCGAGTAAAGGGCTTTCAGTGAGTGTTACTGTGTTCCAACAGTGCAAGAGTCATTGAAGGGTGTCAAAACTTCATTACGATACTTAGACACAGAGGACAATCCAGTATCAAGTACGTAGATAACACGAACTCTGGAGAAGAATCTAGAGAAATTACTAATGAAAAAGTACGAAGCAGGTAATTGAAACTAATTGATTATTTAAGGAAAAATAAGATATTGAAATTTTCAGTTCGTGTTGTTAATGTATTTTTGCTGTATCTCTATATTAAGAAAATCAATCGTTATGGAGACATTCTATTTAATTTTGACGTCATAGGATATAGTGCACCAAAAATGTTAGTCCCCATAAGTTCACTATAACCGGAGTCGACTATATATAGCTGGAGTCGAAACGCTCGTATGTATCAAAGGACGTTATAAATTTGGAGCTGATCCCATTGTCGGCTAAATCTATGTATTTTCGAAAATTGCAGGAAGCTAACATTGCAAAATTACAAATTTGAAGATAAAGTTTTTCAGGACATTTTGTTCAAAAATATTTATGTTTAAAAACGTCATGTATCATTTTAAGCGGGTAGTTCACGCCTTTCCTGCTTGCAATTAATGCAAATTATATTTTTTCATCAAAAGCCGATCCAATTTTTACCTCTTGACTAGAACAATGGAAAAAAGCATAGGAGAATATGACGCAGGTCTCAATTTGGTCAAATTTGTTTGAATTTTCTAAAATTAAAAAAAGTTAGAAATATTACGAGAAAATATGTATTTATAGCCCTTGCAGTCATCTTATGTGGATGTGTAAATATACCTCCCCTTCCGACACATGATTTGTGGTTCTTTGATGCCTCAAAGATGATTTCTTTTTACGGAGACTTCAAGGTTACGTTCCCAATAAAATTTGGCAATCTGCGGATGTCTAAATTTAATCACGGTGCTCTGTCATGATTGACATCCGCGAACGTGTAAATCTAATTTAAGCCTAAGCTCGATAATAGTGTTAATGCGTCTGCTGAATCCAGTCCCTTCAAGCTCCTCAAGTTTGCTCATGGGTTATGGCCTGCGCGAAATTTTACAAATAAACTGGAGGTGTGCCGAATGACATTTTGTTCACGGGTAGGCTTGTATCTATGTTTAGTCTAGTCGCAGTGGTTTTTTAAAAAGAATATTTATGGAAAACTACATAGTTCAGTATCATAATACTTGACCATGTGTCATATCTGTTATCTTACGCTGTAACTTATGTTACTAAACTTAACTACACTACGCAAGGGGTAGGTAACTACAAGAGCCCCAACTGTTAACCATTATCGGAGAAAATGTTTAAGAATGCTTCAGAAAGGAAATTTTTTTAAAAATTTTTTTGGGAAGTCATTTAGTGGGCAGATTTTAGTGGACCGCGTAGTTTACTGAATTTAGTTTGGAATAAAATTTATTAGAAATGAGGGTGATGTGTTTGATGGCAGTTGATATAGTTAACTCTTCATGTTGGGCACTTGAAATGTATGAAGGGGCACGTGTGCCTCAGGAGCTGCAGTGCGTAATGAGGTTGTTCTTGTCTTAAATTTTCCCCAGATGGTGCGTTGTGAGTATTTGTCCTTGCGTTTGCAGGGGGTAAGCCTGCAAGTTATGACCGGCGCAAGAAGATGGAGCCGCGGGGCGGCCGCTTCAAGTGCAGCGACTGCGGCTTCGCCACCAATGACTCCTCTAATTGGACCAGGCACCAGTGCGTGCACACGGGCGAGAAGCCTCACAAGTGCACTTTCTGTCCCTTCTCTACGACGCAGTCCTACAACTTAAAAGTGCACTTGCGTACTCACACTGGAGAGAAGCCATATAAATGCACTTTCTGCGCCTTCTCTGCGTCTCAGTTGAGCAACTTAAAAACGCACATACGTAGTCACACTGGAGAGAAGCCATTTAAGTGCACTTTGTGCCCCTTCTCTGCTTCGCGGTCTAGCCACTTAAATCAGCACATGCGGAAACACTGAGAAACCCTTTGTTTGTTCACTGTGCGACAAACGTTTTAGATTCGCGCCATCTTCGAAGAAGCATGATTCCGTGAATTATACTCGAATTTCAAATTAGTGAAAACCATAAACGTGTAATGACATTCAAACCACCTGTGGTAATGTTGATATACTCCAATCTAACGTTCAAAGAGGCGTTGTTTTCTTGTATGCTTAAAACTCCCCACCACCACCAAGAGCGATCAAGGTGTTTTTTTAACGCAGAGATGTAAACATAAACGTAGCTGGCGATTGAGGCTCTCCTTTCGCTGACCCTTAAATCTCCCCAAGGGAGAGAATAGTGAAGCTTCGCCCTTGGGGCCGCAGAGCGTGTTCGCGCGGGCTCCGTGCCGCGCGGGACGGCGACGGTGGCGCCACGGGGCGGCCGCTTCCAGTGCAGCCTCTGCGGCTACTCCGCCAGCTATCCTTCCATCTGAGTTTGCAGCGTTGAATAAAAATGTTGATGAAAATAGGAGAAACAATAAGACATATCGAGAAAGGAGTACGAGAGAGAAGAGTTCAATACAGGAAGAAATTATTTTGAAGAAATCAAAGAGAGATTTAGATTTTTGGAAACAGCTAAAGTTCTCTAGATAGGATGTCACATCTTCTCTTCAGTTTATTAGAATGTTTTCATTTCTCAATGTTTTTCGTGCATGGAGTCCATGGGGTCCCATGATCTGGTAGGGTGCGCGCTAAATCCTCGTTAATGTTCGCTGACATCATTTTTTTGTAGAAATGTAAATTTGTAGATTCGTCGCCCTCACAAAAGGCTTGCCGTGCAATACTTGTCAATCATTAGTTTTTAATACGTTTCCATTTTGACGACGATCGTTGACATCAACTAAAAAACACGAGAATGCGATATATCAAGGCGACATTAGAAAAGTTTACATAAATGTTTAAGATAGTACAACTCCATTTTGTAGAAGGAAATTTCCACCGAAAGTTTCTACGTATCTTTATTGAAATGATCAAGAAAAAAAGAAAATTCTACAAAAATATTTTGGATTCAATTTAATAAAGTAAAAAATCTCAAATAATTCTGAAATGTATATTTTATAAATAATTAGCAGTATGATAACATAAAAACATTTAAAATCAGTTACGAAACCTTAGGTGTTGGACTGAGTTTTTCAAAGAGTTGTATTGACAGTTTATTTGAAAAGTATTTTCATTGTAGAGTACTCTTTACAAATTTTATCAGTAAAAAACAATTCTTGAAATCCTAGAATTATCAGGAGAAATTGATTGAGGCAAAACGTAGCCTACAGGTAGTGATTTTGTTTGTGCGGAAACGTAATGCTGAACCTAATCGTGTCCCATGTGGAATTGGCTTCGTGGAGATCTACCCCTAAACCCCAGGTAGTTTTAAATAAGCTTTTGCGTGCAGAACTTTAAATGTTTTATATCAGAACAGCATTGTGCCAGAGATGCGACCTTACTTCCAGGTCAGAAGGGTGGCTATACACTTGAGCGCGTACCCAGGCGGCTCTGGGCTTGGAAAGAAAGCACGAAATGAGCAAACATTCAAAACTTGACGTGTCCACTTTACTCCTTTTCGAAAAAAACGGAAAAATGTTATAGCATTAAAATTATGCAATTATTTTATTTGTATTCAATTCTTAATTATGTAATAAGGATAGCTAAATATATTATTAATATAAAATTTAAATATTCTATCTTTGGTTGAATTTTAGAGATGTTTCGTGTCGGACATGTCTCGTTTGAATGAATACGAAGGACATGTCATGCTTTGAATGACAGCTGGAAATGTCTTGATTTGAATGTAAAATATTTTTTTAAATTGAAATTCATAAAATTATATTGGGAAAATTAACACTCTTTTTCTTGCATTTTTTGTACAGCTTTTTGCACAAATCCATTTTTGCAAATCTCATTAATAATTATATTTATATTTAATAATTTATTTATTATTAAGGTAAGAATATCCGATCTTAAAGTATTTTATACAAATCCATTGACACATTTGGCGAAAGAAAGGGCGCCTTCATTTTTCCTCCTTTTATAAAAAAATTTTTTTTGGACATATTTTGAAAATGTTTTGTTTGTTTGCTTATGTTTTGAAAATATCAACATCAATGTTGTATCCCTATTCTCGACACCTAAATGAGGATCGCCGATTTAATTGCATTCAGATCCACATTCCCTAATACGAGGTTTATCAGTGAGACTGGTAAACCGTTTTACTAGTAGTATATTAAATGTTATAAATTGAATTGCTACCTGATTAAATGTTACTGAAAAGCGTGTACGATGTTTCGAAAATAGTATCTCCATGTAGAAATGTAAAAGTTGCCGAATTAATAACTATAAAAAACATAATTTATCCGCCTCATAGATGGATATTCCTCTTTTTAGTGTGGTGGTCCTGTCTAAGAATTAAAGTTTTATTGCTTTCATGACAATTTAATGCATTAAAAAATACTTCAATGTGTCAATACAATTATTTACACTACATCCTTTTACATTATCATTTACGTAGTTTGTACCAAAATGACGCGTCGGGAATTACTTATTGCCATCTTCAAGTTTATACAAATATAACTGATTCATATTATATCAATATAACTCATCAAGTAAGCTTGGATATGTCATGATTCTTATTATATTTCAATGTTTGTTACAGTTGTTGGATTTAGGATGCATCTCGCCAGCGCGCAATTTTACTTCAAATTTGTCCGAAAGTACGAAAACAGTTTTAAAATTAGTTTCGACGATTTTACTTGGGAAAACAGATTCATCAGGTGAAATCTATCAAGGAGACAAACGCCGTTTTGAGATTAAAACTCGTGTTGCAGGATAAAAGACCTCGTGCTCATTCTTTCTGGTAGTGGAATGATAACGGAAGATCTTAGAAGACAAATGTATGTAAAATAGGATATTAGGACATGGAATATTGGTGATATCTACACAATTAGTCCAATTTTCGTTTTAAAATCAGTTTCCAAATCGGACTATATATTTTGAGTAAACAATTTTTTGATGGTATTCGAAGGAAGACGGAAATATGTGCACAAGATAAATAGTTTTATCGTCTATTACAGATGATACGAGACCGTTTAGTTGTGTTTCAGCATCACTAGTTTGATACGTGGAGAAAAATATTGTTACGAATATTGCGTCATCTGCCGGTGCCACTATGAACTACATGTATGTGCGGATTGCGACATCTGCCGGCGGCCCTCGAACTAGATGGTCCCAGAGTGTTCGCGGGTCCAGAAAATTCTCGACGGCACCCGCCGAGTACGCGGCGGATGGCGACCGCGAGTCTCACTGAAGTGGAAGCTGAGGTGTGAAGTGTGTGCATCGCGGTGAATAGCAGTGCAGTGGTTGTGCCCAGTGACGTGAAATGTGGTCAGTGCAGTGGACTGTGGTCAGTGCTCCGAACAGTGGTCAGTGCTTATGACTCTGCAATAGTACAAAAGAAGTGAATAGTGAAATAATCAAAAGAAGTGTAGTGTAAATAAACAATCAAGTGAAGACAATCTACTTAAATCAAGGGTTTTCAGTGATCGTTTTAATAAGCAAAATAAACGTTTTTGTTATAATATGTTTTAATTCACCACAAAGAAACGTAACAATATATTGAGATTGAAAGGGACGAAGCATAAACCGACTGCCCGGCTTGCCTGCCTGAGAGTTCGACCTCCTCCCGCGCCGCACAGGCCCGTTCGGTCGCGTCCAGGGTGGGCCCATAAGGGCGGGTGAAGCAAAGGTGTTGAGCGGGAAGGGGGGTGAGGTGTTTTTCGAAATTTCACTTTACGCCGCTCCTATTCATCCGATTTATATGATTGACACGGTGTCGAATTCAGGAAGCACGTCGTCATCGCGCTATAAGCCCATCTTTTTTAATTTCTTCCCGGAAATATGAGAAAAAAATTAAAAATATTTTTTTGAAATAATAAAAATAACGGCTTCGTAGGGTAAATTTAATTTTCAAAAGGAGTCAAATGCCGTTTACAGATTGAAAATCGGACCATTTGTTCAGACGCGTTCAGTCAAGTAAATTCGCTGTGTGATGTGAAGCGGATTCGGTGGTGTAACGGTCAGCGTACCGGACTGTTGTACCCAAGTTTGCGGGTTCAATCCCGATCGAAGCCGTGGATTTTTAAGGGCGAAAAAATCTTTCGTACGCCTTCCTTCGGAGGGGAAGTAAAGCCGGCTGTCCCATGTTAGTAGATTTACTTGCATGTAAAAGATCCTCAAGCCTAAAAGAAGCCTCTGAGCAAAATTGAGATCCGTCTGTTTCGTCGCCCAAGATAATACCTCCTTTCTCCGCTAGGTGGTGAAAGGAGCGTAGCGAAATTTGCGTGGTTAGACGGAAGAGCGGGCCTGATGGCCCGAGTCTCGCCACGTAAAATAAGGCATTAACTAACTAACTAACTGTGATAGTGCTGCGATCTATTGATTTTTCCCATGGAGGAAATAACAAGGTGTAGCGGTGCGCATGCCGCCGACTGTGGACCAATAATATTATGCCCCACCACCAAATGTGCGCCAAATTCAAATTATCTACGCAGGCGCGGACTTTTTAAAATTATTTAAAAGAATGGTATTTATTGTTAAAATAACTCATTTAAATTAGTCAAGAACTTAACTATTAGTATATTGGTGTTATTTATGATATGTTCGCAGTAAAAACATTTCAGTTATATACAAAAAATGTGAACAAATACAATGACCTGATCTAACGTACAGTATTTGGCCACATTATTATAATTATTTTCAATTTCATTTCTTTTGAATTTATGTTTTCTATTATTTTGGGGAATGTGTGCCATATGTTTGTCAATTCTATTAATGTGGTTTTTTGAAAGTATTTGTCTCTGAATAAGTACTGAGCAAATAATGTGTTAGTGGTTTTCGAGTTAGAGAATATGAGGCCAGTACTGTAAACACTCAATTCCACTTTTATTTGTATTTTTATTATTTCTATTCATAGTTTCATATTCTCTTTGAATGCAAAAAGTTCTGAAGAATGAAAACTGTTGAATTTTAAAAGATAGGAATTACTCTAAAAAAAATATTAATAGAAAAACAAGCCCATTATATAGTATTGTTAAATTTATTTCTATATTTATTAATAATATAATTATATATTTATTAATTTAGAAAATAGTTGAAATATATTAAGTGTGTCCACAAAGAACATACAGGGGAAGAAAAAATATAATGGAATTGAAATTAAAAAAGCTTTTATATATGTCAAGAAATGAACAGAAATCAGGCTTTACAGCCTGTTTCCATTTGCTTAATTAATCAACATATTATTTGTAATAAAATATAATTTTAATGACAATAAAAATTAGCAATCACAGGAAGTCAATAACGGTATTCTATTGATATTTATGAATTTCACAAAGTTCAATGATATTTATTATATTATATGTATAATATTATATTATATTTTATAATATTAAATTATATATTAATATTTTATTATATTTATAATATTGATATTTATGAAGTTCACAAATTTTTATAAATATTTGAACCATCTAGAGAAAATGTATACAAATGTAAAAATTTAATCCATTGGGTAATTATGTATGATAAACTACACATAAAATTTCACCACCTTTTAACTCACCTATTTAAAGCATTAGGACCAAAAATGAAAGTGAGCTTTTGTGGGTTAAGAGGAATGAATCAAATACAAATAACCTTATAACCATAAAAATGTTTATTTTAAAAATGTAAGTTACATTTACAAAATGCAAGTCATATTGAAATATTTCATTGGGTGCACATAATGTATACTTGAAATATCAAATACAAAAGATTCCTTTTACTGCAATAATTTTGTTCTTTTCTGGAATCTTTTTTTCTAATAATTCATTAGCCCTTTCTACCTCTCTTATTTTATTATGGAGGCAATGCACGGTATCTCTACATATTTTGCTTTCATAGATCTCGTCTTCTTCCCTAAAATAAAATATCATTTATCATGTCTTAGATTGTACATTAAGTCATGTTTGTTATTAAGGCTGTCATATTGGTCAATGTCTCAAAAAGAAAAAAACACAGTGTGTTAATAATAATAGTAAATTTAAAAAAAATTACACTTACTTGCTGACTGATGAAATATCGGAATTACTGCGTTAAGATGATTGAGCTCTTTGTATGCATAAAGAGGTATCCTCTCACTGCAATATAATAAAACCAAGTTATATATCATCGTAATTTCTCTATTACATAAGCTCTTAAATATTTAAATTATCTATATATTTAAAAAAATAAGGTATTCTGCCACGGCTTCGTTTAGAGCTTCTACTGAACCGATTGTAGTATTTTTTCCTTTAAATGAAAGAATGTGATCCCTAGATGTGTTATCAGATATTGTTTGTGTTGATTCACCAACATTTACGGTGTAAATTAATTAATTAAATCATTCTTTAATACTACGCTTATCAGTAGTCAATTGTTTTCTTCCAAAGGGCGCCTGTTTCAAAATCGATTATATGAAACGCTAGATGTGAGTCCACGCTGCTTCATGGTGGCGCTGCCTGATGTTTTGTTTTGATTGTTGAGATTTGTTTACAATTTGTCACGGTTTTGTTTCAGTGGAATAATTGCATTGAGGCTTTGACATGTATTTGCTTTTGAGATGTATTTTATAGAGAACATTCGGACAGTGGGTTTTGCTCGGTTGTACTGAAGTAGTGAAGTTGTTCACAGGTTATGTCGAATTCCGAATCGTTGTCCACGCGCCCTTAAAGAAGCAAACGTACATTAACTGGACGCAGAGAATGAGAAAGTCAGCGCAGAAAATGTCAGTTTTGTTCTGCTTTGTACTTCCCATGCGAGAGAAATTCTGCAAACGTGTTTACTCTGTGTTGCTTAAATGGGAAAGAAAGTTTACCTTCGAGCAATATGCCAGAAGTAATCAAATGACACATCAAAAAACTTAAGAAATAATATGTCAGTATAATATTGCTCTTTCTTTAGTGTCATTTCGTGTATTATTGGAATATGTGGGCCATTTTGCATTGCCACCTGGTCATGGACCATACGTGTTCAAAATTTTGGGAATTACACATCACAGAATATCTTCGTCATAACCCGAAGATCCAAACAATGCAACATATTGTGAACATTAGTCTAGGCGCAGTATTTTACATTTTTCTAAGATCTCACCGTCAAATTTTGACGGGTTCTCACTAGTTATGTATAATAATCATAAGAAGTTTCAGCACATAATAAACTAATACTCTTCACTTACCCAAGTTTTTCAATGGATTTTCTCTTCAACATTAACCATTTCGTAGATGTAGATCCAGGAACAAGATTCAATATTTTCTTGCCAGATGTGTTTGGTAAATCCTTTGATTGAAATGTGGCGTCATACGGGTGTAATCAGTACACAGACGAGAGTGGGTTGTAATAACAGCAAGTTTATTTACAATTAAGACCGTAGTCACAAATAACCTATGCACTGTATACAATTAACGAACTAAATAGACCCCACTGCTAGGAGAGATATTTACAACGGCTACCACACCGAACATACTACCTAATGTTTCGCCGTGCGTAGTACCGCCTGTCCTGAGACCGACATGTCTCACTAGTCACGACAATAACTGCCGGCTCCTTCTAGCGCGCACGCACGCACCTCTCACGGACGACCTACGCTGCCGATGCCGCTGTCTCAAAGAAGGAAGAGCTATTGTTCCACAGCCCTTAAATAGCCCTCGCGACGCTGCCCGCCGCCTCCATTGTCTCCGCCCTACGCCCGCACACCCCGTCGGAAAAAACCCGTGCGTCATAGCTTCTGCCATTGTCTAGCATTCGGTGCGCTCCGTGCCGCGTGCCCACGCCGGTTTTAGCGCCACGACGCTACAGAAAGCACGCATTCTCAAAGCGCTGTTGGCACACACTACCTGCAAAGTTTACATTACATATTTTTGAGTTGATTAATTACATACATAATTACATTATATACACATATTAAAAATATACATCCTACATTATTACATACATACTATAATATTATAATATACTTGATACATATCAGTTCAATAAAATATGAAATTTAAAATATGTTTTTATAAATGAAATTCTTTTCTTTTTACTCGTAAATTGCTTTATGGATTTCTTTGGTGTTTTTAAGAAAGAATCAAATATCAAATTATTGAATGGCTAAGATTTAGCAAAATAAAAAGGTTGATGTAAAATAATTTAAAACAATAAAAATGTCCAGCAGTTTTGCTAATTGAAACTACGTAAGTTATGTAAAATAGTTCGGAAGCTTCTATACAAGTTACAACAATTTATTTCTGTGAATAATCTTCATTCCCTAAGGCCATTTACAATTAAATATTTCACTTATTTATTTTCTTCATAAACCATACAAATTTATCTCCAACACACAAAGTATAAAAGAATATACTGTCCCTGCCCAGATTATATTCACAAGTATATTCAATAAAGCTATTACATATTTAACAGCTGAAGCCACTAGATTTTTATTATTCAAAAATTTCAATATTATTCATTATTTCTAATGCAGCTGTTAGGCATCTTGAACTACACACGAAAATAATTTTAATTTTCTTTGTTTAACAAAAAATGTTTGGTAGTAAATGTTATCAAATATAATGCATCGTATGAACTGATTGATGTATGCTTCTGTAGTAATTAAAGGCAAATCACATAAAATACATAATTTTAATAGCTTATAGTAAAAATCCACAACATACCTTTCCCACGCCAGCAAAATCACAAAAAAGCCTCCACCGCTGTCGCACTGCCTTACAAAACAGGTCTTCGCTCCTTCGCAAACGGGAAGCAAATGAACACGTGCGCCAGCCGTTTTCGCTTCATCCCTGGGTTCAAACGTGATTGGCTGCTACTGCGCATCCTCCGGAGCGCTACACCTTGTTATTTCCACGATGATTTTTCCTATTAGTATTTTTCGGTACATTGAGCCTTCGTGAACAATTCAGCTAATTGCGCTACATTCTGTGTTTAAAGCCAGACAGGGCCAATAATGCCTTTTTTCCCCTGGAGACGACCTGTTCATAAACCTACCTTCTCACAAAGAGTTTTTCTTTGCTGGGGATAATAATTTGGCTTTTGTCGAATGAGGTTTTGCATTCTGCGAAACTAAAGCTTTAGGGAACTCAGTTTTCATACACGCAGTCTCCGAAACCTAGATGGTGCTACTACGATCCAAAGAACGTTAAGGCAGATCCATGAAACAAATGATCTAGACCTCTGAATATTTACTTCTGTAGAGTTCTACTCAAATTTTTTCCCAGCTTGCGTCATACAATATTATACGTAGTGGGAGACTTAATTTCAAACCGGGGGGGGGTACGAGTTTACCCACTCGGTCAGACGTACTGCTACATTGCCCCAGTGAACACGAATGTACTTGGAATTTTAGATGCAAAGGGCAATTGAAAGAATTTGAGAGCGAAATCCTCTCAAATTTTGCTTGCTACTCCTGAAGTGAAAGGCAGACCGAAAAATATTTTTTTTATTTCATGTAGGCCCAATTGATGCCCAATCTCTTGTAGAAGATATTTATTTTATATGACATCGTCGCTACGAGTAAATCTGTATTTGGAAGATTGCGAAAGAGACCAATTCTGTGGTTTGACTAGTAAACCTCACGGAAAAAATATGGTTCGCAAATGCAATTAAACTCAAATATAAACGTGAGTTTTTTATGAATTTGAGCAGTGTAAATTTTTTTTTACCTTCAATGTATATACTTCTCCTTGCCAATTTTCTCTAAATATCTTTTTGTTTCCTTTGGTCTGGAGATGGAAGCAAATATTGATACCTCCGACACGCCATTTTAAATTTGTAGAGTTGTTTTCAAAATTAATAAAAAAGATGATTGTCAAAAAACATGAAGGGGAATATGTATATTATCTTCTTAAGTTCCCAGTCTTTTGGAGCGGAGTGATTTGCTCATTCTTGTTAAACCGTATCAAAAGGATGCTCATATACTGTTTTCTTACTATGAGATAGAAATTTCATTCAAGGTGGTGTTTTTTCCTTCAGAGGAGGCCTCAACATTAAGCCATCTCGTTTATTTTTTTATTTTATTTATTTATTTATTTATTTATTTTTGTCGCATGAATACCTACTCTATACTCAGATTATGCAGAATCATCGTTCGGCAGGATAAACCTACCTACCTGATGTTCTTTGAGTTTCTGCATTATCTGAAACGGAAACATATCTTTTGCCCAACGATTTTGGCTTGCACGAAAAATCCTAAACCCAGCTTAATGAAGTTAAGTCTATGCGTAGCACCGAATTCAAACGGAGGTGTTGGCCTATTAGCTGCCCTGGCGTGGAGGCTTGTACGTTACCTGAATTGCGCGCAATGAGACTTTGTCATTGGGTGCGCAGGTGATGCACTGCGCGGGACGGCGACGGTGGCGCCGCAGAGCGGCCACTTCCAATGCAGCCACTGCTGCTACGCCACCAACGATTCCTCGGATTGGACCAGGCACCGGCGCGTGCACACTGGCGAGAAGACATACACGTGCACGGTTTGCGGATACACTACGAAGCATGTTGGTCACTTAAATAGGCACATGCGTCAACACACTGGGGAGAAGCCCTACAAATGTAATCTCTGCCCCTATGCTACGACGCAGGCCAGTAAATTAAATGTACACAGACGGAAACACACCGGCGAGAGGCCTTATAAGTGCACTTTCTGCCCCTTCTCAACAACCCAGGCCTGTAACATAAATGTGCACATGCGGAAACACACGGGAGAGAAGCCCTATGCGTGTTCACAGTGTGGCAAATGTTATGCTCACAACATATCCTTGAAGAAACATAAAGTTGACTGTCATAGTGGAGCAAGTGATAAGTAGACTAAATACCATTCATGTAATTATTGTATGTCTGTGTTAGCGCCGTTTGTAATGATGCTATTTATGTTTGTTTTTAATAAATCCGTGCTTACGTCTTCGTTTTGGCCTTGTGACTAATTTCCGTTTTCCTGGAATTCATATCTGAAAACTATAATATGCGAATCCTCAAATAGACCATATTGAATTCCACTTTATTTAATTATGAGCTTCTTCAATCGAATCAATGAATAGGAGACTATGCGTTGAGTTGATCTCAAAGAGGGTAGAAGTAATCGTGTCGCCGCTCTTGAAATATGTGATGTTTTTGTGAACAATATCCAAGACAGTTTCGATTTCTTAGATCATCTATGTTCTGCAATATTCTGTGAAATTTCGAGAAAGTGAGTTTCAAACGACTATTAGACAATACATAAAAGTTAATGGACCAAAACTTGGAACAGAATTGGAAGTGATATATTCTCGTAAAGACATGCACGGTGCTTTGATGCTCTTGTGATATTCCGATTTTTCTTGGAGAATAATATGTCACGTACTTGTGCTCTCACGCAGGTCTGGTGCAGAGCAGCGTGAAGTTGATACAACAGTGTCTCTGGGCTCTTTATTCGTTTACAACGCTCCCTATATAGAAAAGAGGGAAATTTATGAGGCCATTACGCCACCTTCACCTCAACTCTACATGCCTCGGATGTAATAATCTAACAATGTCCTTGCCCTTTCGAGATCACTTTCTCATAAGTTCCGAATCTTCCACAATTTGTCTCGTTAGCGTGGACAGCGGTTTGGGAGTTCCCTCGTTAATGTATTAAGATAAAGATAATTTAACACAGCGCCCGCTCCGGACGCATCCCCAATTCAGATAACGTAGAGAAGCGATATTTCTTTCGCGTATATATTTGAGGAAAATATCCATTTCTTTTCTTACGCAATGCTTTATATACTCTTGTACGCTGGTGCAGATACCATTACAGTAGTACTTCCCAATTCGTTTTGAAACGCCGAAGTAGGAGTGATCGTTTTCCTATTAAGTGTATGTGCAACTTGCAATGAATAGCGTTGAAAACATTAAACGCGTGAATTTCTCACAATTGTCTCTTGATCGAAAACTGCAAATTAAAAATAATGGTGGACCGACACCTGCCATAAACTTAGTTTAGAGTAGTAAATGTAAAGGCAGGGAAGTTACCTGAAAGCTTAATGTTACTACGTATGAAAATTATGATTGGGTTTGCGTATGTGAAGATTCGTTTATACTGTTTTCCGTGCTTCAGGGCCGGATTTAAGGGTGGGCAGAGTGGGCGGCAGCCCACGGGCCCCCACCAGTTGCTGTATTGAACAAAATTTTGTCTTTTAACAAAATTCATGCAATGATTTTTTTAATATAGTAACAAATTCATAGTTTTTGCGCTCGTGCAGGCTTCACTCTTGCGTCATTGTTGGCAACATTATTATTATTATTATTATTATTATTATTATTATTATTATTATTATTATTATTATTATTATATTTTTTACATTACAAAAGAGGAAATATTGTATACTTACATTTAATATTTACATAATGTTATATAGAAGGTCAAATAATTTCTTTTTGATGTCAGTGTTTTAAAACTCTACATAATATCAACTTCCTTAACTCATTAATGGTGCAGGCTTCACTCTTTACTTCAGGGCGACGCAAATCAAAAGACATAGAACATAGGCATAGACATAGAACATAGACATAGAACACGATGACATTTCAGGGCCGTATGAAGTGGTTCCAAGATCTCATCGAACTATAATTTGTTTGATTAATTATTTTGTTATTTCATTTCATTTGTCACATAATAGTATTTCACATATGAGTAATAAATCATAATAGTAAATCATACAATTATAATTTCAATTTAATTAAACGAGAAAGTAATATATTAATTAAAATGTTTAAATTACTTGAAGCTGTTAACGTTTACCAATATGGTTCCAGAATATTTAGATTATAAAATTATTTAATACTTCATTAAAACATAAAATACCAAATAATTATAAATTTATTGGTGTCGTTTTCTTTATTATTTGTAGCAAGTTTTCGATTTTTAGCATTCTTTGAAATAACATTACATCGTTAAATATTAATAATTTAAATAGTATTCCGAAATGAAACACACTGCTGTTGATATCTGAAGATGGTGAGCAACATTCCAAAACTGGAGTCTAATGTCAAGGTTTTCATAGTAAATGTGCAAATTAGAAATTAGCGTCTATGCTGTATTTTGGAACGACATATTGAACAGAGTAAACGCAACAAGCAAATTTCTCCAAAATTACAAGCTCTATTTGAATACCGCAATTGCTGCTCTTACGTCGCCTAGTCTTCATCGAGAAAAAACGCGACAATTTTTCACATTATGAGGAATCAGGAAGCGAAAAAGCTGGGACTTCAAATTACGAAATCTCCAGGATACGTCACCGAAATGTTCGCTTAATCCCAATGGACTACGGACATTGGACAATACTACGGAAGTGGACCTTTCACAGTCTCAAAAATTTTACATTAAAAATAACTTTCCCGTGATTGACCAGTTTTAGCGTGGTTGGATGACCGACTTTCTGCGTATGAATTGGTTTCTACACGTTTTGATTTTCTGGCTAGACTCGAGCAATTGTAGCCAGATCAAATTGATGGAACAAGCAAGACTGTTTAATCAGATTTACGAAGAAGGTGTCGACGAAAATCTTGGGGTCGAGCTTGTTCAATTCGCAGAATTTTACAAAGAATTTGCAGCAGAAAAAGACAAATATTTAAGCCGTGAACATTTACTGTACACATTGGTAATTGAAAAACAGGTACAGGACGCTTTTCCTAATGTTGAGACAATTTTGAAAATGTATTTTGTTTTGATATTCACTAATTGCACTGCTGAAAAATCATTTTCAAAATTAAAATGTGTGAAAACCAAATTGCGAACGGCAATAACCCTACAACGCCTCTATGATCTCGCGCTTTTTAGCAGAAATAGCTATATTTTAAGAATATTAAAATTCGACGACGACTAACGTTTTTGCGATGAGAAAAGCGCGGAAAGTTCTTCTGTAAAGGTGATTAATATATGTAAAAAAATAATATATATTAAAATAGCATTATAATTTTGTAATGTACCAATGGTATACTCATTGATATTGTGGCGTCATACAGGGTGTAATAAACACACAGACGAGAGTGGGTTGTACTCACAGCTGATTTATTACCAACTTCGACCGTGGTCACAAAACAATCAAAGCACTGTAGTACAATTAACAAACTAAATTGACCCCACTACAAGAAATGATATTTGAACGGCTACCGCACCGCTACCCCATACTAACGTGCGCTGTGCGTAGCCCCACTCGCCCTGAGACCGAGTTACATGTCTCCTTCGTCACGACCTACGGCCGGCTTCTTGCGCCGCGTGCCCAAAGCACCACCTGCAACGACCTAACACCTCGCAGCCAGGAACACAAAGAAGAACGTCTATTGTTCGCTCGGCCCTTAAATAGCCCCCTAGCGACGCTGCCCGCCGCCTCCATTGCCTTATCCAAGCGACGCGCACACCGGGAAAAACCTAGTGCGTCATAGCTTGCTATTGTCCGAGCCTGGAGCCTGCCACCTGCTCATGCTGTTGGTAGCGTCATGACGCTACAAACTCCTATATACCCCCCCAGGAATTTTTTCGCAGTTGCCAACAACACAGAACAAAATTCCCCAAAGTTAATGCCCTAGGCCAGTTGGCTCACATTTTAAACAACTGCGCCTAACCTAACTAATTACATCAAATACATTGTCTTCTCCAACCCTACTAACCTACTTTTCTATTGCTTATATCAGCTGAATAACTACAATAACACCAAACTACACTCATCTACTACCTCTACTCTCTACTCAATTTCCTAACGCTATGATGTGGTAGCCAAGATTTTTTTCTTCTCCCTTCCAAAATATTACAAAAACAAATCCACCAGATAACCCTTTCAAAACATTCCATAAACAAATCTGCAATATACCTTTTCGCCAAATTTACAAACATGCACACTTTGACTTGCGTCACATCATGAACTATATACAGTTTTCAATTCTTCTGTGAGTCTCTATCCATTACACATAAATAACTTACTAATTGCTTTACACATTCAGATTTTAATAATATACAATTTCTTTTTATCTTCTGCGTGAATATAAATATGCAAAAGTTCATAAATTATTGATTTCCTGCCAGTCCGTCTTGCTTCACTTCTTTTCACTTCCTCACACAACAACACACTATGTCACAGATGCTGTCTCGTGTTTTTGATCAAGAGACACTTGCTTTACAGCAACAGTTTCATTTGTGAACTGTGTCGGCTTCTCTGCAAAGCCCGACTCTGCCTGGAGCTGATTCTCGTACATACGGCTAAGAATGTCAGCGTTCACATTCTGACTACCCTTCCGATGTTTAATCTTAATATTCAGATGCTGAATTGCCAATGACCATCGCATCAATCTGGGATTATTCCCGGAACATTGTTGCAACCATACCAGAGGATTATGGTCGGTTTCTACCTTTAGGCAAACATTCCCATCTAAATAATGTTTTAATCGTTGTAGCCCCCAAATAATCGACGCACACTCTTTCTCTGTCACGCAATATTTCATCTCTGAAGGAGAAAACTTCTTGCTAAGAAATAGCACGGGATTTTCATTCCCTTCCTCATCTAACTGCGAGAGTACAATCCCCGCCCCTCTGTCTGACGCGTCGCACTGCATTAAAAATTCCCTGCTGAAATCAGGCGCATGAATGACCGGTTCACCGCACAGAGCTTCCCGCAGTTCTATAAATGCCTTTTCACACACTTGCGACCATTCTATTTTCCCTTGTCGTGTACTTCCCCTTAATAAATCTGTGAGAGGCGCAGCCTTCTCCGAAAATCTCGGCACAAAACGCCTGTAATATGAAATTAATCCTAGAAATTTCCTAATTTCGTTTTTTGTATTCGGTCTCGGATATTCCTTAATCGCGCGTACTTTTACCTCGTTCGGCTTCATAAGACCACTGCCAACTTCGAGGCCCAGAAACATTACGGTTCCGCGAGCAAACTTGCATTTCGCCGGCTGAACGTGAAGTTTCGCCTCCCTTAGTATTTGAAATACTGTGCGTAAATGACGCAGATGATCCGACCAATCGTTACTAAAGATTGCGATATCATCCATATAAGGAATAGCAAATTCCGAACAATCCTTAAGTAATGCCGCCATTAATTTACTACACACATAAGGTGCATTCTTAATCCCAAAAGGCATACGTAATGGTTTGTAACTTCCGAAATTTGTGCAAAAAGTGGCATATCTCTGCGCCCTTTCTGTCATCCTAACTTGCCAAAATCCTTTGCTCAAATCACAAGTGGATATTATTTTCGCAGCTGCTACCGTTTCAATTCTCTCGTCTAAACTAGGCCGTGGAAAATATTCAGTTTTAATAATGTTATTCAACCTGCGATAATCAATACATGGCCTGGGTTTCTTGCCAGGAGCCGCTACTAAAATCATGGGCGACGCGAAATCAGAATCCGAGCTTTCAATGATTCCGTCCTTTAACATTTTAGCAATCTCCTCTGGTAGAATCTTACTTTGTCTCATAGACGTGCGATAAGGCGCACTCCTAACCTTCGCCGTATTGTCAATCAGTTCGATATCCATTTCTACTTTCTCGGTCAAACCTGGCTTATCAGGAAAGCTATCCCTGAATTCCACAATTAATGCTTTTAATTTCTCATGCATTTCCGGTGCAACATCTGTACCTACCAGCATTGACTCAACCTCGAAATCGCCCGCTTCTAGCTTTAGCGCATATTTATCAATCGCGTCATCAGTTGCCTCCTCTTCATTCCTACTCTCCGCAACAAAATTTACATATTCCGTCCTTTGATGATATGATTTCATCATATATACGTGATAAACCTTCCCGGAACTCTTATTAGGTAATCTTACAACATAATTTACATCTGAAACCTTTTCTGTGACTTCCCCCGGTCCCATCCACTGAACTGACAGTTTTTTTGTTCTATTAGGAGCAAAGATCAATACTTTGTCTCCCACACTAAAATTTCTTACAACTGCCTTCTTGTCATACGCAACCTTTCTTTTCTGCTGCTCGCCCTCTAATCTTTGATGCGCAGTTTCCCTAATATGCTTCAGCCTATTCATGAGTTCAAACACATACTCAGTCACGGAATTACTCTCTGATTCATTTTCGACAATATTTTCATACAAAAGTGTCACAGGTGTCCTCAAATTTTTCCCAAATACTAACTCTGCCGGCGTATACCCTAAAGACTCGTGAACCGACGTTCTCATGGCAAACAATATTGCCGGAAGGTTCGTCTCCCAGTCACCTCCTGCCTCTAAACATAGAACCTTGAATAATCTATTCATCGTCCGGTGTATTCTCTCTACCGAGTTACTTTGCGGGTGATACGGCGAGCTATGAACTAGTCGAATTCCAAATTTTTCTGCGAATTCTACCATCAAGTTGCTCGTAAAACATGTTCCCTGATCCGTTTGAATTTCCCGCGGAAATCCGGTCCTGCTAAACAATTCTAATAAAGCCTCTATGATAGTGGTCGTCTGCAAATCCTTTATAGGAATGGCCTCGGGGTACCGTGAAGCTACACAAATTGCAGTTAAAATGTGTTTCGTCCCAGAACTACTTTGCGTAAACGGCCCTACAGTATCAATGTTTAATTTGGAGAACACTTCACTAATTGTAGGCACAATAACTAAAGGTGCTTTCCTCTTATCCCCACCATGACCTACTATCTGGCAACTGTTGCAAGTTTTAACAAATTTCTCCATTTCCTGGAAACAGTTCGGCCAGTAGAAATATCGCGACATACATGCTTTTGACTTCGAGCTACCTAAATGACTCGAGGCAGTTTCGTGACAAACCTTTAAGATTTCTCCGCGATAAACCTTAGGCACAACTAACATTTCGAAAGTTTCTCCCTTCTTACTTTGCCGATTCTTGAAGAGAATATCATATTTAACAAAATAAGAATCTTTTCCTAAAGCTTGATTTACGGTTTTATGTGCCTCATAAATCTGCCTGATCTCCTCGTCTTCTTGCTGCGCCGTACGAAATTGCTCCGCGTCTACTCGCAACAAATTCTTGATTTCACCCGAGAGTTCAACTTCACTTTCGCTCCCGGCACATATCGCCCCTGTGTCTTCCTTTACCTCCACAATACTTTCACTCACCTCCGTCTCCACCGGCTGTACGACCGATTCTACAGAATTTCCCGGCCCCACCTGATCTGCCTTTGCCGCACTAGCGCGAGTAACCACTAAATTGATTTCTTGCGGTTCTACAAAGCCCTCTTTAACCTCTTGTAATAATAACATGGTTCGATTGCTGAGAATGTAATAAGGTAATTCGCATTCTTTAGGTACCACAGCAGCCCGCGTAACTACACGCCCGCTCGGTATTTCTAGAACGATCTGCGCCACACGTAAGTTCTTGGGAAATTTATCTAAGGGTTGACTAATCCAAATTGATTCTCCAGTTAAATCTGCTGCATCAATTAAATTTTCACTAACCAAATCGAAACTAGCCCCAGTATCACGAAGAATCAAGGAGTTCCGTCCGTTAATTTTTCCGACGAATGTATGTTCTCGAAACAATTCGCTCGCTTCCGGCTCACACACATGATTCGCAGCTTCGGTCTTTTTATTAGGACACTGCCTAGCCAAATGTTGTGGTGACTGGCATACAAAACATTTCCTAACAAACCGCTTCTCGAATTCAGGCCGCGCCGCAACCTTGTCCTTCTCGCTCGTACTTGGAATTACCTTCCCCGGCCCTGCTGCGCCCTTTGTTTCTACCGGCTCTTTCTGTTTGGACTGAAAATGTCCTGACTTCCTCCACCCTTGCCTGTGATTTTCATACGCGTCTAATTTCTTCGCAAAATCTAAAGGATTGATAAATTCCGCCCACGAATCAACAAAATGATCGCGCATTTCCCATGAAACCTTCCGCTTCATCTGATCCGTAACTATCAGATTTAATAGCTCCTCAAACGTGTTTACACTTAATCCGGACACCCATTCTCTCGCGTAATTTAATAATTCTCGAGCAAATATACCCCACGTGGAATTATTACCTTTGCTGTGTTTAACAAACAGTTGACGAAATTTTTCCGCATCAAATCTATATAACTCCAATAATTTTGATTTTAAAGTTGCATACGTCCATTCGTCCTCCTGTTCATCTAACGTAATCCAATTATTCACATTATACGGCAACAATCCAATTATATGAACAGCCCATTCGCTTTCGGGTACCTTCAGCTGTCTGCACTGACTTTCAAAGGCACTTAAATATGTCGTGATATCGTCCTGCTCACCACGAAATCGACCTATAATCTGCCCTACTTTAATACTTTCCCGATGCGATTCAACTCGTGCCTCGCCACGTGCTTCCGCGCTCCCTCCTACGCTTGCTCTTTCAGCATCCCTTTCGATTCTCAATCGTTCTAATTCCCTATCTTTCTCCCGTTCTACCCTCGCCTTCTCTTCCGCCTTCTCCCGTTCCACCCTCGCCTTCTCTTCCTCGATATCCTGGCGATGTTGTTCGCCCAAACCCTCAATAAACTCCTGCTCATAATCCTCATGGCTGATTATCAACTCTTTTAATTTAATCACGGTTTCCGTCCCGTTTAATACAATACCCAAATCATTAGCAATTCTGATCATCCCTTCTTTTTTAAATCTAGTTAAGTACGCCATAGCTCCAACCAGTGCCGTGCCTCACAGAAAAACGTACTTACCCCGTGCGTTGTCTGCCGGCTGCCTCTCTCGTTCTGGTGCTCGTGCGTAGTCCTCGTGCGTGCTCGTACCGGTCCCGTACGACTTCCTTCCTTCCTTCCTTCTACTTCTTTCTTGAAGCGTCGCTCCGCCCGCAGTATTTTAGTCACTCCGAGTTGCTATCGGTTGCTATTTACTGTTACACCGGTCCTAACAACTCTTCTAAAATACCGCACCACGTGATGCTAGGTAAAGCATACACGCTTGCATTACCTCGGCCCCGCTACTCGGTACCTACAACACTACTTTTGGCTTGCTCGAGCCCTACTGCTGATATTCCTGGTTTAATTATCACGGCCTAAACCAATGCCTACTGCAACAACGCCCACCAATTTAATCTTGGCCTACAGCGATGCCTACTGGGTTCACTTGATCTGCTGCCACCATTTTACTCACGGCCTACAGCAATGCTTACCGGGTTCTCGTTAACCGCTGCTACCATTTTAATCACGGCCTACAGCGATGCTTACCGGGTTCTTGTTATCCGCTGCCACCATTTTAATCACGGTCTACAGCGATGCTTACCGGGTTCTTGTTATCCGCTGCCACCATTTTAATCACGGCCTACAGCGATGCTTACCGGGTTCTTGTTATCCGCTGCCACCATTTTAATCACTCCTTCGTCTGTGGCGTCATACAGGGTGTAATAAACACACAGACGAGAGTGGGTTGTACTCACAGCTGATTTATTACCAACTTCGACCGTGGTCACAAAACAATCAAAGCACTGTAGTACAATTAACAAACTAAATTGACCCCACTACAAGAAATGATATTTGAACGGCTACCACACCGCTACCCCATACTAACGTGCGCTGTGCGTAGCCCCACTCGCCCTGAGACCGAGTTACATGTCTCCTTCGTCACGACCTACGGCCGGCTTCTTGCGCCGCGTGCCCAAAGCACCACCTGCAACGACCTAACACCTCGCAGCCAGGAACACAAAGAAGAACGTCTATTGTTCGCTCGGCCCTTAAATAGCCCCCTAGCGACGCTGCCCGCCGCCTCCATTGCCTTATCCAAGCGACGCGCACACCGGGAAAAACCTAGTGCGTCATAGCTTGCTATTGTCCGAGCCTGGAGCCTGCCACCTGCTCATGCTGTTGGTAGCGTCATGACGCTACAATATTTAATATTCACCTCTACCATAGGGGCCCCCACCAAATAGGTGCCCACTAGCCCCCACCTCTAAATCGGGCCCTGCTGTGCTTGCTCTTCGCTGCGGAAAAAGATATAACGTGGACCACCATAGGATTTAGTGATTTAGGGCATCTGAAACAGAAATTGTCCAAATACAAAAATTCTAAAATTCACACGAATGCGGTATTGGAGTTGACGGTCTTGAGGAAACACGACATTGTTCAACAACTGACTGTGCATTCATGTTGAATAGCAAAACGCAGAAATAATGAAAAACAGGTGTGTGCTCTCAAGATAATTAATTATGTTAAATGTTGTGGAGCTTTTGAGTTGGCATTTTGCGGACACGACGAAACACCAACTAGTAGTAATTCTGGGATCTTTGGAGGATTGATTTTACAACCCAATTAGATTCTGCTTTAAAATATCATCTTAATCAGGCTACAGTGCTCAGAGGAACATCTAAAGAAATTCAAAACGATTTACTGCAACGCATGTTAGATGTTTGCCAAGAAGCTATTAAGGACGAAATACGACGTTCAGACTATGTTGCTATAATAGCGAATGAAACTCGGGATATTTCTTCCACTTTTCAATTGGTCATTGTGTGGCAGTATGTTTTAGTATGTGGTAAGCCAATAGAAATGTTTTTTACTTTCATGAATCCAAACGGTGCAGATCGCGGACTCGCGGAAGTCAATCGCGCAATGTGTGAAACAAATTCTTTCAGATGTGGTTGGAGACATAACGTTGTATCCCATAGTTATAATACTGGGAGCGGTTGTTCAGTGCATCAGCTGATGTCACTGCAGAGCCTCTGACTGGGAGGTCCTAGGTTCGAGTCCTGACGGCGGCAGGATTTTCGACACTAGCTAGGTCGAATTCAGTCGCTGTCTGGAGGAGAATTCTAGCGGCCGGCTGCTCTGATCGGTAGTTTTCCGTGGTTTCTTCGAAACCAGGCGAAAGCCGGAGCAGTACCTTAACAAACGGGCCGCGCACGATCTTTTCTTCCTCTTCCTTGTCCTATCCTCACCCCTTACACGCACACACACACTTTACCACGTATTCCGGGAGACTGGTCGGAAGCTTAGAGCTTGCCCGGGCTGGGACGGTGCCGCGCTGGTGGGAGAGTCCTGGTTAGGGGGAACCCCACTAACCGACGGTAGATCGGCGCCGGATCTCGCCATCTAGCGGGGGAAGATCACCGCCATCTCAAAAACATGCACTTCACTCACGGGACTAATGACCAAAGCAGTTGACGCGCTCGGAAAATCAATCATACGAGTTATGATTCGAGTTCGTAGTTATGATGGTGCACACGTAATGAGCGGACCGCACTCAGTGTTTAGTAAGGATGTGCCCTTAACAGCTAAACTGTTATTTCTTAACAGTGAACGTTTCGTAACTGTCACGCCAAACAACGGTTATTTCGTTTATACTGTTATTGGCTGTTATAGGTTGACATTCATAGTATTGCAATCTATTGGACAAAATCCGAACTACCGCAAGCTTTCGCGGCAACCATTTAGTACGAAAACAGATTCATACAGATTCAGAAGTGTTCAAATTAAAGATTCATTAATAAATAATTCGTCATTATTACCCACTACAGTTGTATTATATTTTTTGTATACACTACAATAAGAAATTTGTTTTTAAATTAAATCCATCCAATATGTTTGTTAACTTATTTCTGTCCCATTGCTGTCATTACCACTTTAGCTGTAGATAAGCAAAACACTGTTTCTCATTATTTTTGGCACTCGTCACTTCACTATGACCAAGCTACATATTCGAAAGAATATTTGCATCTGAAGAATCACGAATCATTTTTAGTTTAGTAATATTCAATATACATTTGCTACTCATTATAGAAATCACTATTCTTCCTTGGCCGTTCACCTAGTCTCGTTCATATCAACTGCTTCTCTGTCCAATATTTGCATTCCAAACATGTTTGGGGAAGTAGTGCAAGCAAGCGCCGTAAGGTAGCTGCACAAGCCTTATGGTGGTACGAACGTCACTCGTTTTGTGTGGTTTAACTCTTAGCAATCGCCACAACTGATTTAACTCTTAGTAGTCGGCCATATTAGGTTGCTGATCATGGACCTGTTATTTTTCAACTGTTATTAATAACAGTTACTACGAGTCGACAGTAATTGCGATATCAGTCGACTCGAATTGCGGAGCCGTGTTGGTTACGGAGAGCGCAACTCCGGGGCGTTTCCCGGCTCGCGATACCCTCTGTGACAGGGTACCGAGAACTCCAGTCGCGGAAACATTTACGTCGCCGCAGGCACTTCGCAGACCAGAGCGTCCACACACAATTTTCAATGGAGAATGTGAAGAGTATCTTTTCGTCGATTGCGGCAGCTATGCAAAATGCTTAGTTTGGAAAAAAGTGCTCAATCACATGAATTTGCCACTACATTACACAGTTAATCATGCTGCTAAATATGACAAGTACGCTGAAGAACGAAAGAAAGTTTTCAGTTCTCTGAAAAACAATGCTTCTCAAGAAGTAAGTTTAGGATGTATTTTGATGTTCATATGTTGTTTTCGAATGTAAATCTCGAATGAGAAGTACCATTACAGATCACAATCTAAAATGTGTTTTACGGCTCGACAGCACCAAGTCATCTGTTCCGATCATAGAAAGTATATTGCGGGAAAAATCACTTAAAGGTGAAAGAAAAGTATTTGAGTTTGCAATCAGCTTCATTTTTTAATTTTAGTTTCCTTTACTTTCAGAATTTCCATGACTAGTTTATTTAGTAACATTTTTTGGGGTAACCTTAATAATTTTTTTTCATATTCAGCAGCATGTTAAACTATGTAATGTCGTTGAAATTCAATTTCTTTATGTGATTGAGGAGTTTTTTGCCATTAAACATTTGGCTTAGCTGGCGCAATCTGCAAAGAGATACCTTTCTTTCTATGCTGCATTGCAACTTGTCTTTTTATTTTCAAATCACACGAATTTATTTATATGTAGTAAAAATCCAATAAATGTCTGTTTATTGATCTGTATTTTCTATCTTAACATCCATTCATAGAGCAGTATGACGTTTTCAGTCCGAGAAGTGGAATGTATCCTGTAGAAATGAGACGCAACCCACTGTGTCGCATGCTGGCGATCGATATTCGATGACGTCTGCTCTCTCTGCGGAGCTGGTGCACTGAAAGAGGAGGGAGCAAACGGCGGCTCCTCCTCGAAGCAAATGGTTGAGCGGCACTGGTTTAGACCATTGTGAAACAGGAATATCCCTATGCGCATTATGCACATTGCTATGAGCACACACTGAATCTTGCCATGGCTCAATCTGCAAGCTATAATACACAAGTTAGAATATATTTTGCAGATATGAGCGAAATGTCTTTTTTTTTTTTTTTCAAATTCTCCTCAAAGTGCATATTTTGGATGAGTTGGTCGGCAGAAGAATGACTTGTACATCAATAACGCGGTGGAAGTTCAAATCTCGATTAGTAGAAACTGTATTTGAATGCAAGGTGTAATTTTGTCAGTGCTTCGATAGTTGGTTGGTTGTGATTTCGGGCACGTCAACTAATGAGGTTTTAAGTCCCATACGTGTAGTGCATGCGTTTCCATCGGGAGTTGGCGGTGATCTCCCGCTGGATGGCGAAACCTAGCGCCGACCTACCGACGGCTAGCGGGGTTTTTCCCAAACCAGGCATCTCCCACCTGCGGGGCACCGCCCCAGCCGGGACGAGCCCACGACATGTGTGGTAGTAGAGTGCATATTAGTGTGTGTGGGGGGGGGTAAGAGGAGAGCATAGAACAAAGAAGACGTGGGAAACATCGCGCGTGGCCCGTTTCTTAGGGTACTGCTCCGGCATTCGCCTGGTGTTCGGAGAAACCACGGAAAAGTACCGATCAGAGCAGACAGCCGCTAGAATTATCTTCCAGACGGCGACTGAATTCGACCTAGCTGACAAGCTAGTGTCGAAAATCTTGCCGCTGTCGGGATTCAAAGCTAGGACCTCCCAGTCAGTGTTTCGAGCAAATAGAAATTACTAGCAAACAAACTAGTAATATTTCCCAGGGTAAAGGACTGAAACCTAAAATAAGGTATTCTTTTCTCGTTGCACGTGTTCCACAAAATGATGCATCATGTTGATATTCTTTATAACTAGGAAACGGATTTCCAAGTAATTACATGTTTTTACACGAACTAGACACCTTATTCAATAATCTTTTTTTGAGTTAACAAGACTTTCTGCATGAATTGGAACTATTTTTATTTTACACATTTTGGTATAATTATATATTTTTACATATTTTAACTTTCACTATATACTTTCTTTCATTTTAGCTTATTTATACGTGGAAACGGAACATTTCAGATGCGCGTTAGCAATATTTGTTACGGACTCAACTTTCTTACAAATCAAATGAAATCCTGCTGCGCTTCCATGACCCATATCTTCGCCATGATTTTTCAAACGTACCTCCTGCTGCGTACTCGGTGTTAAAGATGATTTTGCGATGAGCAGATTTTCGTGAACAAAAGGAATGTCAACCACGTGCTTGCTCATTTTTCAAACAGCACACTCGTTAATCGATCAAAAACTATCAAATATATTTTACAGAAAATTGTCTTATCGCGTCGTTCGATGAGGGGGTGGGGGTATATTCCCTTTAACCCCCTACCCCGAGATCCATCATTAGCTACACGGTACTACTATTCACTTGAACACCCGCTCCTCGTAAACATTGTAATATGAATGTATTTTAGTTTTCGAATAAAATTCTTATGTGCAGTGAAGTCTAGTGTACAGTTACTTTTGTAGAGGTAGAACTTACTTTCAGCCACTCCGAATCCTTGTTAAGAAATGATTGGCGACGTTCTATGCTCGGAAAATGCTCGTAGAGAACAATTTGAAACAATAATAAATGTTTATTTTACATATGTTCTAGTTTTTCTTACATGTTTTGGAAAAAATAAGTGCGGAAAGATGTACATATTTTGCATTTTTTATTACAATAAATTCCGTTCTCTATTTATAACCATCTTCAAAAACAGTACATAGAAGCAGTAACTGCTAAGAAAGCCATTCAGTCCTTTGAAGAAATCGTCAAAGATGTGAGAAATAACATTAACTCAACAATGAATTACTCCCTGCGAGAATAAAAGAAACGACAGGATGATCACAAGACTCGAAACATTGCTGCTAAAGAAATATGTTACGCATTTGTTTCACAAGCCAAAGAAATTTTCATTTAACCATCACTTAATACCATCAAATCTTTTTTACTCCGAAAAATTTCCAGAATTTCACCAAACCATCCCTGAAACGACTGTGCGAAACACTTGCTCAGTGCATCCATTTCTTGGCCGGCCAAAATTAAGAACAGGATTAGAAGTAGTGTTTATGCGCAGTGGTTTTCATAATGTAAGTGAACTTTTGTCATTCGTTTTAGAAAACAATTTGCAAAAGACTTGTAGTAAAACTGCTAAGCTTCTCAAAGTTCTTGTTACAATTCCTATGACTACTAGTGAAGCTGAAAGATTTTTTCAACATTGAATCGCATCAAGACCTTCCTACGGAGCACCATGTCAGAGGACACACTTTCTGCATTAGCTATGCTGTCAATTGAGAAGTCGTTAGTGAGAGAAATCAATGGCTTTTATGAAAAAGTCATAGAAAAATTATCTGAAAAGAAAGAGCATCGAATGGTCTCTGTCTTTCGTCATACAGTGTAAACTGCAAATTTTTCGGTTCATTTTGAGGGTAAAGGAACTTGTACTTTTAGCCTTATATTTCTACTGTGAATTTATGGAAAATGTTCTGTAGCAAATGTGCCAGTAAAAAAAAAACAAACAAAAAACAGTGTGATAGTAGAACTCTTGATATCCCATGAAAATAGTTCTGGGGCGGGCTGCGTCGCCATGTGGTAACCCATCCCTAGTGGTAAATATTTCGGAGGGGTCCTTTCGGAGCTGGCTCGAAGCGGGTGTGGTGAAAAGAAACGCGGCCAACCCTCACTGCTGATGAAAAAGGTACTGTTCAGCATGATTTCAGAGTTCATAGCCTCGTGTTTAATAAATGTATGAATGTGGGTGTGTGTATAATATGTATATGTGATGTGTGTGTACATACAAGAGAAACGAATTTATTTGTTCAGAAAGAAAAATTAACCCCAAAATAAAAAAAAAGCAGTTGAATTGTTTAGATTGGGTGCTTTTTTATTTCTGTGTTAATTTTTCTTTCTGGACAAATATATTCATTTATTTTGTATATAATAAACAATTACATGTTTGTGGAGTGTTTCTATGCTTCTGCAATGCAAATTTCTGCCTAGAAAGCATTTTTTAAACCAACTTTTGAGTGCTTATTGCGGCCCAGTCATTCGGAATATCCAAGTAGTTTATCAGACAAAATATGCTTAAAATTATTTTAAGATCTTATTTTCGACCTTTCCTCCCAGACACCTGTATGTGAAGGTGTATATATATATATATATATATATATATATATATATATATATATATATATATATATATATTGTGGCGGCACAGAATTGAGAGGTTAAGGTAAGGGAATGTAAAAGCCATTTTTAGTTAATAATCGAAAAGAGTTGCGTAATGTAAAAGACGTAATTCCTTTCCGCGAGTGTGAGAGTCCAACTGCGTAAATCCGAGCTCTCCCCCGCTCCCTAGAGACTTTCGCACCGCGTGCCACCCCCTTTCTGCCAGGCCAGCGAACCCTTCTCTGTATTTACGTGTTGATGGCCCCCTCACAACGGCCGCGCCTTCCCCGACCGTCACCATCGCTGCCGCCGGGACAGGCATGATACCGCGCCCAGTGGCGAGTCCTCGGTCGCGAAAGATAAATGGTTATTACTACGAATGCATAAAGAGAACCACTATCACCGACCTACCGCGCGTAGCCGCACGTTCAAGGCCTGTGTCAACATGTTGAAAGAGGGAGACAAAATTGGCTGAGAATATCTGGCGGCGTAATAGTTTCCGACCAATCGGAATATAAAATTTCAATGGAAGGCAGAAATCAGCGATGTTGGATGTCAGAGGGAAGGGAAAAGAAACGAACGAGGCGTTCTTTGCTGGGGAGACCAGACTCCTTGTTGATGTGACGGCTGGAGAGGTTAGAGGCGCATCCGCCGCCGCGAGAAATCACATAGGGGTTGACTGTCACGGAGAGGTCGCTGTAGAGGCGTGTCCGCCACCGTGATAGATTGATTTTTTCGTGTTTCCGGGCGCGTCAACTTCTTCGGCCATTAGTCCCGTTAGTGTAGTGCAGGTTTTTTTCTCGGGAGATGGCGGTGTTCTTCCTCCGCTGGATGGCGAGATCCGGCGCCGACCTGCCGTCGGCTAGTGGGGTTCCCCCTAACCAGGACTCTCCCACCAGCGGGGCACCGCCCCAGCCGGGACAAGCTCTAAGCTCCCGACAGGTCTCTCGGAATATGTGGCAGTGTAGTGCATGTTCGTGTAAGTGTGTGTGTAAGGGGAGAGGATAGGACAAGGAAGAGGAAGGACAGATCGCGCGCGGTCCGTGGCCCGTTCGTTAGGGTACTGCTCCGGCATTCGCCTGGTGTTGATCGGAGAAACCACGGAAAAACTACCGATCAGAGCAACCGGCTGCTAGAATTCTCCTCCAGACAGCAACTGAATTCGATCTAGCTGAAAAGCTAGAGTCGAAAATCCTGCCGTCGTCAGGACTCGAACCTAGGACCTCCCGGTTAGAGGCGCTGCAGTGACATCAGTCGATGCCGTGATAGAGAGAACGTAAATTGTTGAGAGACTAGATTTTGACTCTGATCGTAGGATGCATTATTCTACATCCTCGTATCATTGATGTTGGGACGAGGTTCCGTGAACTATCAGAGATCTGCCGCACTCAATAAAAACGTTTTTACGGACGAGTGCGCGTCAAAGACCTTTGGTGTGAAGTGCGTGAACGGACGCTGATCTGGTGGCGTTCGCACCCGAATCTGCGGGCGGCTACCCCCTCCGCTGCCGCCGAGGCTTCCCTAGGGCGACGAGCGTGTGACGGGTCGTGTGAATCAGCCCCCGCCTTTCTGATGGATCAACGACCTCGCGGAGTCGCCCCAACGGAGATCGGAAACGGTGAAGTTTTTCCTATGACGAACGGGCCAAGAGTTCCTTTGATCGCTCTTTTTAGCTCTACCGTAGATAGAGAATCAATGGACTTTTTGATCAATTCCAGAAAAAAAGAATAAGTGATTGTTTCGTGGTTGCATGGCCGCGCCTTGGCCTCATAATATTCTTGTAATATTACTGATAAGTTTAACCTTTATTTGAATAATGAGCTTTGTAAAACCATTACAATCTCACTGTAAATGTAGTTAATTTCTATTAAAATTTGTTCATTACTTTCAAAATGCCACTCATGTCAACTACATTTCGTCAATGCCCGTCTTTCCACTGAAAATACGTATCCAGCATGAACCAGAGCTAGCCGGAACATCACGACCACGTGCGAATCTCAGTTTGGCTATTCCCATCGTGGGGCGAATAGATATAGAACGAAATTGTGCGAGTCACACACATATATGTATCCATCTATCTATGGGTGTATGCGAGAGAGAGAGAGAGAGAGAGAGAGAGAGAGAGAGACAGAGAGACAGAGACAGACAGACACATACAGACATACACACACACGTTGCACACCCACGAGCCGCCACTGAGTCTAAGTGATCAAGTGATCTCTGTGTCTCGCATGCGAAAAAATGAAAGCTCATATCCCCTGCCCGGATCGGGCTGCCTCTCCGTGATAGCTCAAAATGAACTATGGCGAGGCGACACTCGAAACAATAATGCATTAGCTTTTTTCAACAAAACAATTGCTGTTGTTTTGGCGCTGTACTTGGTACATGGGCCTGAACGTGGGATGTGCCCTACCCCCTTTCTGAGGTTGGAGGAATGCGATGCAGGCAGCCTTTCAAATTATTTGTTCGCAAAAGAACCGTTTGGCCGACGTGTGGGTAATCGTCACAAAAAAAAAAAAAAAAAAAAAAAAAAACTGCAAATTTCCAGGGGTGGGTTGTAGTGGTCGCCCTTGACACATTTCTTTTGAGCAAGTAGCGGCACTTGAAATGCCAATTTTGCGTAGATTTAAAAAGTCGCTATGGTTGTTGAGCGCAACTGCGCGGTATTGATCATCTCCCGCGTTCGGCAGCTACGTTGTGTGGCTTTTGCGAAACAGGATCAACTTGTGAACTAGAGGTGCTACAATTGCACACACTTTCTTGTTTTAGTTCTGAATTTGCAATTTTAGAAAATTCAGAAAGTTAATTTAAAAAGAGACCCGCGCCATTGTTTTAAGCATCCCTTCCTCTATCCATGGAAAATTTTAAGGAAGAATTTGGAGCGGTTTTTGAGACAATGAATGTTAATATTTTTAATTGCATATATTTTGCGCCAAATTACACAAAAACTTCTCAAATTTAAGAAAAATTGAACATCACCTTATTTTAAGATCCTCTTCAAGAAATAGATTTTTTTTTTTCCTAGGGCTTGTATCCAGCCGACAGCCGGTTGCCGGACGCATATTCGACCATACACTAGACAAACACTTGCGGGCTCCTCTGATCTGGGGTCAGCAGAACGCGAGGCCCTCCGCGACAACACACACACAAAGTCAAAGGACAAACAGCCATGCCCAAGGCGGGACTCGAACCCGCGAACCTTCCGACCGAAGCGCTGAGTCAGTACTCGCTCTTAGCCACCTCGGCCATCGAGGTCGGCAGAAATAGATTTCATTGAAAAAATCTCTATATTCAATATGATAGTTGTAGGAAGTCGCTCAAAAAAATTGCACTCGGCCACGGTCGGAAGAAGCACACGGGGGGAGGGTGCTCTCAAATGCGCTGGAGACGGCTGGTGCCCGCGCCGTGTGCTCCGCGCCTCGCGACGAGTGATGCAATTACTGAGATCGGGGGCGGCGCTGATCGAGCCGTTGTTCACGGAGAACGTGCCATTGCACCAGGGTGGCCTGTGGAGCACCTCCGCGTGGTTTTCCCTGGGGGCTCCTCCTGCCGCCAAGACCCCTCCAGCGTTGCTGGCCCGCTTCCTAATTTTTCCAAGTCCGCTGCCTCGGCAGTGGGTTGGCAGTAGTGGATTCTTCGGGCGAGGGAATCTCGTTACCCAGGTGTGGAAAAATAGTGCTACGCACAGGGTGAACACGACCGCATCACGGTAACCCGCCGCGACTGGGGGAAATGCGCTTCGGCGTAGGATATAGCTTCCTATGAACTCGCAAATAGACTGGAAACGCATATGGAGGTGTGCCACCAACTATGAGCCGGCCCCATAAATTCTAAACGGTTCGCGATATCGAAGTGCAGTTTTCGCTCAACAATGTGGCAAGCAATACGCCGTAGAGATATTGTTTGAAATATGTTCAGTTTTCGAGAAATTTTGTCAACTTTGATTTTTTTAAATGGAACTATATATTTTTCTTATCAGCAATGGATAGATCATAAAAAGAGGAATACAAATGATGTATCATATGTTGGTACTTTGATAGTAATTTGAGTATAAAATTAGCTTGTCTGAGAAGAGATTTTAAATTAAACGTAATAGTTTCCCCCCTAACAGTCTCGGTGCCGCAAAGGCCGCCTTTCTTGAAGGTAACGATTGCGAGGGCTGCTGAACGTTTAATTTAAAACCACATGTCCCACATCTCAGAAAACACACGTGCGCGCGCGCGCGCGCACACACACACACACACACACACACACACACACACACACACACACACACACACACACACACATCTATATCTATACTCTATACTAATATATAAAGACAGAAGTGCGTTGTCTTCCAACGCGGTAATCTCTGAATCTACTGAACCAATGCCAATGAAACGTTTGTGCTAACTTCCTTGAAAGGTCTGGAGTGCTATAGGCTATGATTTACTACCATAAACCGTAGTATATTTACAAAATAATTACTTTTCTCGACATTTTTGGCATAGCTTTACATCACAGATTCAAGAGCACATCAATGTCAATAGTTTAGCTGTGCGCCACCAGAGGATGACGTCTGAGATCTACTACTGGTTTCATCAATGTCCAGAATTATTACGAGATTCATTGGACTTGGAATAAGGTTATGTAATATCCCTGTATGAACGGTGGTGATTTGTTAGTTCTGAACATTGGTGGAATATTTGGAAGAAATCGGTAACTAAAGTGGTAAAGATGACAAGGTACATGCATTATCCTTAATCTGTGTTATGTACAAAGTGGCTAGAAAACATTGGAGTTTGAATTTGTACAAAAATTGAGGTATATTGAGTCAGTGCAATGCACAATAATGTATAGTACAGAATATACAGTAATCTACAATGTATTATACATAGATATCGTATACATTCTAAACAACTTCTTCTTTTACAGAAATTTGTAAACATTGAATATCTTGAAACAATGCGAGTGTCAAGTTGTCAAAACAGATTAAACAAGTGCGAATAGATGGGCAGTCTATAAACGTTTTGAAACGGCTATTAAGAGAAGTGCGACTTGCTGAAGTACTCACTCGCACTATTGAAAATAATACTGCAAGGAGGGATGCAAATGTAAATAATTCTCTACGTAGTAGGGTTGCTTTTCAATAGCACTCACAATTTGACTATTTACACAGTTCTCATGTTCAAATTGGTAAAATGTAAAATGTTTGTATGTTTTGGTTTCATCCAGTTGATTTTTTCTTCATTATGTGCAGAAGATTAGTGCAGTAGTACTATGTAATTAAGCAATGATCACTTACATATTGAGAATAATCTGTGCTATTATTTTACATTGCAATTGCTCCCAACGCATGAATTGGTTTCTGTTATTCACATTTCAAGATCCTTAATATATAGCACTTCTGATCAAATAATGAAGCTAATATGGTTTTGTTCAGAAGATTGTCAATTTAGTGTGTACCCATAATGTACATGTTGATGGATCAGTATTGTTCTCATGCTTCAATGTTATGATTAATTGATTTACATAAAAAAATAAGTTTTATTCTACACGTAGTTTAAACTTATATATATTTTTCGTCTTCAAAATAATTATAAATACTGGCAATTACGTTCAATATTGATACTTTCATTTACTTTTATGATTATGATTCGTTAATTACGTTTTTACATATACATTCATATTCCATATCTATCTTCTAGCGTCTCCGTACGAGAACACTGGCATGTCAAACTTCGCTTAAAACAGCCAGTCCCTTCAAGGTCACGATTTGACAGATCAATTTCAAATATTTGTTTATGAATACAAGAGAAGACAAAATATAAAAAAGAGTAAGTTTTACAATGTGACAATTTATTGACAGTATTGGAAGTAATATGTGAAACTCCACAAAAAAAAAAAACAACACAAAATATACGTGAGTCTACAAGTATTTTATTCTGTAGTTTAGGATTGTTTATTGTTTTTAGTTATAAAGTGAAGAAAGTTTATGAGATGGAAGCCCAAATAAGAAAAATATATTTTTTTGTGAAAAAATGAGCGAGGTAGACCGGAAATTTCCCAATGGGGGTGAAGAGAAGACAGGGCTATCGAAGCGTGGCCGTGCAGAGCATGGCAGGGAGGAGTAGGGGGAGAAGGGATACAACATAAGAAGATAGTAGGCCCCACCACAGGGTATGAAAAAATGGAATTCCTCTCCCTGACTAATAATTTACTATAAACCCGAGCGACGCCGGGTACACCAGCTAGTGTGTATATGTGTGTATATATATATATATATATATATATATATATATATATATATATATATATATTTTCTCACTCTTTCGATACTTAGAGCTTTTATCAATATTGAGTCAAACCGGACTTTAGGCATCGATGTTCAAAACAATACTATTACAGCCGTGAACACCTTTACACCCAAAACTAAATAGACCTGATGATGTCAAAGTAGTATTTGCTTGAAGTTGTTTGTTGTTGTTTTTTACATTTGGGATCTCATTAATCCGACTTATCAGCTAGAGGTATTTCGACACCTTGCCCCTGTTTTATTTATAGAGCTAAGGGAGTCATTTGGCATGCATGCCGCATTATTTTCACTGTAGCTTGCTTACTTGGCAGGCCTGAGGTTTTTCTATCGTCGCAGCTACACCCTTTATCACTTTCCGAATCGGCAGCATTTCTTATTATTCCAGCGAAACTGAGCATTGGGTATCGACTTCGTGACAAATACCAAGGTGTCCATGACACCCACATCCAAATCTAGGCCCGGTGATATCATAAAATACATATGTATACATTTCAATCCACCAATACGTTTTTCGTTTCCTTAACAAAAAAAACCGCCCAACATGTTTTTCCTTGCGCGAATGACATCTTAACCCAGTTTTGCCGAATCAATTTTGACTTTTAAGTTCCTAGACCCAATTGGTGTCCTAAGAGTTTGCTTGTGTCCTCTGAGAGTTTGTTTCCTCTCAAACCTAAATGTAGGTGGTGCCAAATGTGTTTTTGCCTGGACGAAAGGCCAACTCTATGAGCCCAGCTCGTCGTAATAAATTTTAGTTAAGACGCGTAGACCTGAATCAATCGTAGCTCTTGATGTATGAGCTTCCCTTGCGCGGATGCCTATACCCTACTAAAAGAGCGCGCAATAAGACTGTGCCCTTTGGTGCGCAGGGGGTGCACGGTGCGGGACGGCGACGGTGGCGCCGCGGGGTAGACGCTTCCAATGCAGCCATTGCGGTTACGCTACCAACAACTCCTACCATTGGACCAGGCACCAGCGAGTGCACACGGGCGAGAAGCCTTTCAAGTGCCCGGTCTGCCCTTACGCTACAGCGGCCTCGAGCAACTTGGATGTCCACAAGCGTAAACACACTGGCGAGAAGCCTTACAGGTGCTCATTTTGCTCCTATGCCTCAATTGCTCGAAGCAACTTTAATGTGCACATGCGAAAACACGCAAATGATGTGCGTGTAACATATCCTTGAATGAAAATAAATTTAACAACATAATGGAACATGTAATAATTAGGCTAAATGGAATTAATGTATGCTTGTGATTATGCAGCTTGTAATGATGCCGTTCCTTTCACTTTTAATAAATCTGTTCTTCTTGACTTACTTCTTGTTACTTTCTCGCTATCGCTTACGCAGTAGTGAGAAAATTATTTAATGCTGCGGGAAAAATGTGGCGAATTTTCGACGTAAATACTCTTATTTCCGGGTCCTGGTAACGAAAAGTGGATAAACCAAGTTACTCAATTTAGAAAAAGTCGTCACACGTCGTGTAGCCAGAATTCATGTATCATGAGTCCTTGATACAGAAAAATAGATTTATGGCAAAACATCTGTCCGTCCGCCTGTGAACAATGCCACAGGTAAAACCGCTCAGTCGATTTCCTCCTACATTGACATTCCCGTATCTATCTGGCTGATGTCGCCGCCCCTTGAATTAGAAACCGAAATTTTAATTTTGGGAGGTATTTTACGCGAAGTCATTGGTACAGTTTCAAAATTTAAAAAAAATGCTCCAAAATTTTGATTAAACTTTGTTATTGGGTAGTGTGAATGACGTTTAAGAGAATGGCGCAGGTCTCAGGTTTGTTCAAAACTCTGATTTTTCGAAAATTGCAAAATTTTACAATTTTTTCGGCGTCTTCCTACAGCCAAAATGTTAAAGATCGAAATTTTCCCCTTAGATATAGAGAGATATTTATTATTTCGGCAGGTAGGTATATACAACCTGGTGGCAGAACACTACAATTTACATATTATAATTAGGAATTTTAACTTTAAATTATTTAAAGATACACATTTGCAATTCACTTCTCTTTCCATTTCTATACTGCACTACACTGCACAACACGTCACCACACTTCAATACAATACTACTTTGAATATAATTATATATTTAATAAAGCAACGCATTTAATAGTAATTCACACAATAATAATAGCAATAAAAATAACAATAATAATCAAATAACTATTATAATAAGCCTAACTTACTAAATTAATAAAGTGTAAAAATATCATTAGTTAATTTATTTTTAAATCTTTGAACACCTAGAGAAAAGGGTCTGTTATTGTTCTATTTGTAAAGGAAAATTTTCCATCATGGTTCTCTGTGGCCTAAACTGAATTTTGTGCTTGTGATCCCCCTCTACTAAAGTACGAAGGTCTACCCAGTCGGATGTAGATATCTTTCCAAGCTGGATAACCGGCATACGCTTTGTACAGGGCACAGAGTCTTGCCTTAACTCTCCTGATTTCTAGAGACTTCAATTCTACTTTCTTCCTATTGCTTTGGAAAGTAAATTTATACGCTCTTCTCTGTACTCTATTCAAATATTCCTTTTGGGAATTTCTGTAAGGGTCCTAACAAACACCCCCTATTCCATTAATGGACGAACTAGAGATAAATAAGCTAATTCTTTCGCTTTCGCAGTACTCTTTAGTATTCGCATAGTAAAATGCAAGGACCTCCAAACACTCCTACGACACAGTTTATCTGATTTTCCTAACTCAATTTGCTATCAAAAATTATTTCCAGGTACTTACAAGACGAGACTCTTGGAATATTTTCGTTGCCTAAACGGTATTGAGTTTCATTATATTTTCGGCCCCTTCCAAACGTAATGGTTTTGCTTTTCGAACAATTTATTGTCATGCCATTTTTTCCGCCCGTAAATGTAATCTATCTAGAGCACCCTGCAAAATATCCTCGTCTACCTTTGATTGAATAACTTGATATATTATACAGTCATCTGCAAATAGCCGTACCTTTGGATATAAATTGTCTGGCAGGTCATTCACAAACGCGAGAAACAGGAGAGGTTCAATAACGCTTCCTTGAGGGATACCTGAAGTTACCTTTGCTTGAGTCGAAAATTGTGGTCCAACTCGGACTTTGTGTTTCCTATCTAGAAGAAGCTCATCAATCCACGCCACAACTCTGGTGTCAATACCTGATTGCATTAATTTATGAACTAGTTTATCGTGTGGAACAACATCAAATGCCTTTGCAAAATCTATTATTACGGCGTCCACCCTCCCACTATCATCGACTTCGTCTGCTATATCCTGAAACAATGATACTATCTTACTCTCGCACGAGAAACCATTTCTAAAACCATGCTGTCCCTGAAATAGTCATTCTTTTCTTTCCCATTCTTGCCTAATATAACTAGTTATAAAGTGTTAGCTTACATACAACTGACGTGAGACTTACTGGTCTATAATTGGCTAATACAGATCTATCACCACCCTTGAAAATCGGAACGATGACCTTAATGAAATCTGTTCCTTAAAGATAGATATTGAAAAAAAGGTCACGTACAATTTTTTCGAAAATATGAGTACTTTATCGTAATTTTGCGTGAAATATAGGAAATTTTTAATTTTGTTGAAACAATTTTTTGATTGAATTTTGACCTCGATTAGCGTATAGAATGCTTAAGAGAATGGTGTAGGTGTCATGCTTGTAGAAAATTCTGATTTTTAAAATTTGCAAAAATTCATTTAAAATTTAAATTTTTTTTCTTGCGTTTGGCTACAATTACAATTATGAAGGTAAACATTTTTGTTCTTATTAATATATCTGCACGGGATGCGGACTAGCTTCCTTTTGTTCCGAAGGGATGAATCTGTATACGCCATTTAACGATCTCGGCCTTCCAGGACGGGTATAGTCTGTTCACATCTATATTAAACAAGACATTATGACTTCAGTGCTACTAGCATTAGGGGGCCGAAAAATTGAGAAAAGTATAAGAAAATGTCCTTCAGGCAAATTATACAGGACTTTTTTTAAAGAGTTGCTTTTTTCCAACATACTTGTTTAAAGCAAAATCTCTATCCCCAATTTTCAGGTGCGTCAAGCTGGAACAGCCAAGTCAGCACACCGACACGAAACATGTCATATCATTTATTGCTAATTAATTCCCAATTAATTTCCACATTTTTTAGTAAATTGCCACTTATTTTCGTGGAGAAAACGGGTGTGTGCTAGCGTGACGTCAAGCCAGCACACACATCACTTAAATTCGTGCCAGACCTCAACGGAAACCATCTAATCATTTATTGCTAATTAACTGCCAATTGTCACAATTTGGAATTAATTGGCACGTATTTTCGCGGAGAAAACGGGTGTGTGCTAGCTTGACGTCAAGCCAGCACACACATCAGTTAAATTGGAGCCAGAGCTCAACGGAAACCATTGAAAACATCTAATCATTTATTGCTAATTAATTGCCAATTAATTGCTACAAATTGGAATTAATTATCACGTATTTTCAGTATAAAATAATCAATGTCAATGTCAGCAGGCATGACGCAACACCGAACATAATAAAAAATGAAATATACAGAAAACAAACGAGCACAATCTCATAAAATCAACGAGATAGTTTAAAGACATATCATACTATTGTTTTACTGTATGCACGATTTAATTGTTCCTCACTTTTATGAGATAATAAATTTTTTAACTTCATAGTTATGCAACCACGTACGACATTCAAATAGATAATGCGAGAGTACCAACGAGTACGAATATCTAAAATCTACTAAATAATAAAATACACATTCAATACTAGTTTATTACACTAAAGATAAATTAACAAATGTTGCCATGTAATATATAAACATTGTTGAAACTGCATCAGATTTATCGACCCAAGCCACATATTCAAATTCGAAAATACAGAGAACCAACGAGCACAGTCGCATAAAATTATGAACATAGTAAATAGATATTTAAAACTAATTTTTTACTCTATACACGATTTAATTTCTCTTGTCATTTATTAAATAATAATTTTTTAAAACTTCGTTGTTACACAACTTCGTGCGACATTCGAACAAGAAATGCGAGAGTATCAACGAGCACTAATATCTAAAATCTATGTTTTATGTGATTGTCTTATGTGTTAATATGTGTTAATCTTAATTTTATGTGATTGTGCTCGTTGGTTCTCTGTATTTTCGAATATGAATATCTGACTTGGTTCGATAACTCTGATGCAGTTTCAATAATGTTTATATAATTCACGGCAACAGGTATCAATTTATCTGTAGTGTAATAAACTAGTATTGAATATGCATTCAATTATTAAATAGATTTTAGATATTAGAGCTCGTTGGTGCTCTCGCATTTCCTTTTCGAAAGTCGCACGAAGTTGCATAACAACAAAGTTTAAAAAAATATTAATTCATAAATGACAAGAGCAATTAAATCGTGTACAGAATAACAAATTAGTTTTAAATATCTCTTAACTATGTTCTTAATTTTATGTGATTGTATTCGTTGGTTCTCTGTATTTTCGAATTTGAATATGTTGCTTGGGTCGATAAATCTGATGCAGTTTCAACAATGTTTATATATTACACGGCTACATTTGTTAACTTATCTTTAGTGTAATACACTAGTATTGAATGGCTTGACGTGAAGCTAGCACACACCAGTTTTCTCCGTGAAAGTACGTGCCAATTAATTCCAAATTGTGGCAATTAATTGGCAGTTAATTAGCAATAAATGATTAGATGGTTTCCGTTGAGCTCTGGCTCCAATTTAACTGATGTGTGTGCTGGCTTGACGTCAAGCTTGGACATACCCGTTTTCTCCACGAAAATACGTGGCAATTAATTAAAAAATGTGGCAATTAATTGGGAATTAATTAGCAATAAATGATTTGACATGTTTCGTGTCGGTGTGCTGACTTAGCTGTTCCAGCTTGACGCACCTCCAATTTTGTGATTTTCAAATGTTAACTTTATGGGAATTTCCAAAAAACGGAATAACCAAAAATGGGACTAGCATGATATTTTTACCGTCCCATGTTATCAAGAGAAAATTTATCAAAAATATGTGTAATTTTCGTGTAATTTCAGGCGATATAGGGGCAATTTATTTCTCAAAAACCGCTCATTTTTGTCTTTCCATTTTCTCCTGATCTGTAATGTAATAAGGAACGGTAAAAATGTAGTGCTCGCCCCATTTTCGGCTATTGTTTGGTTTTTAAGAAATTTTCAAAAGATATTTGAAAAATTCAAAATTGGAGATAGCGATAGGAAGAAAATTGGAGATAGATTTTTGCTTTCAACAAAGTCTATTTTAAAAAAGGCCATATACTATCTTTTGAGAAAACGAGGTGATTTTTCTTAATTTGTGTCTGAAGTTTATGCAATTTGTTTCTTGAAAATCGCTCGGATTTTTTTTCTCGCGAGTTTTAATATCAGAAGAGAAATTATTGTAATCTTGCGCCGGAAAACGGCGGATTTTCGACACGAAAACTCTTATTGCTGGACCCTGGTAACAAAAAAGTGAATAAATCCAGTTCGTAAATATAGAAAAAAAATCCATTAACTCGTGGTGTTGCCAGAATCCGTTTTCATACCGAAAAATTCATTGCCGTCAAAACGTCTATCTGTCGTCTGTTCACACTAGCGCATAAACTGTTCAGCCGATTTGCTCCAAAACTAATAGTCCCCGATCATTCGGACTTATGTCGTGCCCTCTTGATTTTGAAACCGATAGTTTAATTTTTGGGAGTACTTTACTTGAAGCTCTTCGGATATTATCCAAAAAAGGGCTCCAAATTGTTTGATTAAATTTTGTTGTTGAATAGTGCGAAGGACGTTTAAGAGAATGGTGCAAGTCTCATTATCGTTGAATTTCCTGATTTGTTCAAGATTGGAAAACAAAAACAACAAAATTCAAAATAGAGATTTTTGCCTCAGATCAAGTTCATTGTAGAAAATTAGCTCTTTAAAAAAACTCATATACATTTTTTTTAAAGAAGTAGAGTTTGGGTTATTTGCACCTGAAATTTACGATTTTTTTCTCAAAAACCGCTCCATATTTTTTCTTTAAATTGAAGATAGATTTTTGCTTCAGGCTCTATCTACTCTACAAATTTATCTCTTTAATAAAAGGTCATGTACAATTGTTTGAAAAAACTATTGCTTTTTGTGTAATTTGCGCGTGAAATGTAGGAACTTTTTTTTGTCAAAAACTGCTCCATTTTTTTCTTTAAATTTTCTCCACATGTGTAATAAGGGACGGTAAGAAATATGATGCTTGATTCATTTTCGTCTATTGCGTGTTTTTTTTCGAAAATTGCAGAAAATTTTTCAAAACTACAAAATTGAAGATATTTTGTCCTCAGACTAAGTATGTTGTACAAAATTACTCTTTAAAAAGGTCATGTATAATTTTTTGAAAAAGAAACAGCGTAATTTCTGCTTCAAATTAATGAAATATATATGTGTCATAGCAACTACAGGACACGAGAAAATTGAATGAATGATATAAAAAATAATGTAATTAATAAAATGATATGAAAAATAAAATAATTAGTTTAATTTTAATTCTAATTTCCTTTTGAAAATCCCAATAGTAATTATATTTTTACTCTCTCACACTTTTACTTCTACTTTACTCTACTATGCAATTAGTATTCTCTATGTATTGGTGTAGTTCTTTTTAAACAATCCGCAAAGCTTAATTGAAATTTCCGCAAGAATGTCGCAATGATATATGAAAAGCTCATTATGAAATGTCGAGATAGCGGTGGTGATAAGATACAACTGTTTTATTTAGTCGACCTGGTTAGTTACCAAATAAACTTTTCCAAAATTATTCGAAACCTATTTGATTGTCTATTTTTGTCTCGGTTTTCTCTCGTACCCTATGCTGACAATGGCATGATTTATACCGCGTAACTTGTAGGCCGAGAGCCAGTAATTCCGTTTGCGATGAATTTCGCACCAGTTTTTTATAAATTACTCATACAAATCCCCAGTGAGGGATGTTATATATAATTTAATATCATGTGATCGCCCAAAAAATTACTGCGTATTGAATAAAAGTAAAAGGTATTTTACCGTATAACTTCAATATCTTAACGAAACCTATGCCCACGAAAGTTTTTCATTAACAGTGTACAAATTTAAACTTCTTTTATTAAAAAATTAGGCCCGTAAGTGCCAAATTGTATGTTAAAGCCGTGAAGAACAGATATTTTACTTTCATTTAAACTTTTTTTTGGGGGGGGGGGAGTCGATCTAACCGTGGTCGATGTAACAAACATACTACCTTACAGTTTTATTTTCCTGCGCTTGAGACGGTATATATAAAAATTATTTTATATTACAAATCGTAGAATATTAGTAGTTTAGTTTATTAGTATTAGCGATATTTATCAACAGTATATGATGTTCTATGACTAACCTATAAAAAAGTTGAAATCTGAATACAGATAGAAAAGAGCGTTTTCGCAAAGATTTAATATTATTCGCCAAGCGAATGCACATAGTTTTCAATACGCTGCACTGGTAACAGTGTGTTTCTCGCTTCTGTATAATTTGCTGCGAATACTGTATCAGTCAACTGTATTTGTTTGTTTGTCTATTTTGTTTCGTATGTCGTATAGTTCTTTATACGGCACACTTCTCTTGATTATTTATTTACTCTACACTTCTCTTGATTATTTATTTACACTACACATCTCTTGATTATTTATTTTCACTGTTCACTTCTCTTGCACTGTCGCACAGTCCACTGCACTGCCCACAGTTCGATGCACTGGCCACAGTCCACTGCACTGCCCACAGTTCGATGCACTGGCCACAGTCCACTGCACTGACCACAGTTCACGGCGCCGGCCACAGTTCACGTCACTGAGCAGAATCACTGCACTGCTATTCACCGCGATGCACACACTTCACAGCTCAGCTTCCACTTCAGACTTATGACTGACTCGCGATCACCGACCGCCGCGTATTTATACTCGGCGAGACAATCGAGAACTTTCTGGAATTTGGGATAAGCGCCGCGAACACTCAGGGAACTACTAGTTTTATTTACTGTGCGGATAACACTTCTCATGTTATTTTTTTAAAAAAAAACATCTTTAGTTGCTTTTCGGTCCACTTGTTTCAATTGGGTTTTATTTTCGTGTTCTCCTTTTTAATTCTATCTTTAAAAACTTACTTGACATAACAAATTCCTTCTCAAGCATTTGGTTGAAATCTCTTCAATATTCGCGTTACATGACATAAAAACCTCAAGGGACGACTGAGCATCAACCACGCGTGATCAAGAGATCGGGGAAAACGGATTTCAAGTCCAAAAATAATTTGGTTCTGGATTTTTCGGTCTCTTGCCTCCGCTCCGGCCTCAACGAAACAGCCACACACGTTGCGAAATCCCTTGAGGCTTGGAATGTTCTGGCTAAGCCTTGAGGAAATCTCGCTCGCGTATGGGGACCCTTTACCCAAAGAGCGCGCAATGAGTCTTTGCCCTTGGGTGCGCAGGGAGTGCACGGCGCGGGACGGCGACGGTGGCGCCGCGGGGCGGCCGCTTCCAGTGCCACCATTGCGATTACACCGCCAACGATTCCTTCAAGTGGGCCTCGCACCAGCGCGTGCACACAGGGGAGAAACCTTACCAGTGCACGCTCTGCCCGTTTTCAACGTCGCAGCTTGGCAACTTAAATAGGCACATGCGAATACACACCGGGGAGAAGCCGTTTGTGTGTTCTGAGTGTGGAAAGCGATATGGATACAACAAAGATTTGAAGAAGCATTACCTGCAAGTCCATGGTACATGGCCGACTCCACACAGGCTGGAGGATACAGACTGAAAATCTCGCATCAGGAAGTAGTGGTCTGGCGAGATTTTTCGCATAGTACTGATTCTGCAGATGTCATATTCCTGAAAATCTATAAGAATTTGATTGTAATGAGGGAAGTTTAATAAAGTTAATATCCCATAATGAAGTTAACATTCCATTTCATTCTGTTGAAAGTTCAAATTCACGAGCTCTCCAAATGAAAGAAGGGATAATTATAATTAATTACATTAAGAAAAAATCTATTTTATTTATGAAATCAATTATACATTTCCTAGTGCATTAATGTACCGTATTTACTGGACAATAGAAAGTGACAAAGTAGTGAATAACCACATTTAAAATGACACACAATACTAGACATTTCATTTCATTGTAAATATTCAGTTTTATTTTCTGATTTTTTTCTTGTTTTGTCTGCAATTCATTTCTTTTTCTTACAAAGCTGATTAACAAAATATTACATGTGGAGACAATATTATTGAACAATTTTTATTAACGGAACCACATATTCATACACTGTAAGTACAACATGTCATCTTTTTTGAGTGAATGCTTCAGAGCGCACGCAGTTGAGTGCATGAAGCTTCCAGTAATTATTTGTGAGACTTCTCGGTGAAGGAACATTTCCTCACATTTCTCACTGACAAGAACATTCCATAAACGAATACTGATAGAATAAGATATTTCGCATGGAAGTGCTACAGAACTATATAATTGAAGACCTCGGAACAATAACACGCTATGCCACCATACTTAAGTTTTGAGAAAAAGAAAAGTAAAGGTTTAGACATTGCATTCCACACTGGGATAATGAACATTAATTTATGAATTACACTGCCATCTTGAGGCGAATCTTTAAAATAAAAAGCCAACATCTAGATACATGAATGGAACGTCGAAATACACTAAAATCTCTATTTCATCAGAAAAATGGCATAGCAGGCTATTGCCCCAAGGTCTTCAATTCTAGAACTAGCAACCAGCGTTCCTCCAAGATAACTGCTGCATATTGTTAATAAATTACAAATGCATACATCAACGTATTACAAGAATGTTTTTTGGGAGTGGGGGCTATGCAAATATTTTTAACAGTTTCCACATGAATAATAGATAATATTTATCTTCGTGTTCAAATAGATTAGTGTCATAAACATAATGTATAAGATACTCTGGAGATTTTTCTGTAGATGTTTCATTTTTCACTCAACGGTGAGAAAAGTATTCCATATATCATGTCACTAAATACCCCGCTTGAGACCAGTGTGTCAGTATCAGGTTTGTGGTCACTGTTATATATGTAATTATTGTTCACACTTTCACGCATAAATGATCAATTTTTTATCATAAATTAATATCAAAATATTTCAAAGCTTACAAATTGGAACGTGAAATTATGTGTTGTGTTTTGAGCCAAAACATTGAGCGATTAGGACTAATGAGCTGGTTTCCAGAATTTCTTATTTCTGTACATTTGTGTACATTGTTTTTAACATAGCCGCGCTCGTGTCGTAGAGTCTCATGTAAACATGGTCATTGTACTATCTATATTATCTAACAACAGAATACCAGGTTTAATTTTGGTGAATTTAATTAGTTATGTAGGCAAAGGTGACTTGACAATGCATGTTTTGGGAATATTGTAAAAAGCTTTTTCTAATTATGCAAACTAATCTCGCTCGTCGCATATATATAGTTCCGATCGCTTTCCTTCAACAGTTGTTGAAGGTACTAGAATGCAGGTATTGTGGCAAATTACCTTGCAATTTTGTACATTTCACCACCTGATCACAATATTGTAAATGTGAACAATTACGTGGAAGTGTTTTTTCTTTCGTAATTGCCAACTTCCATCGCGACCCCGGAGCTACTTAGCCAAAGAAATTGTTATAAATGATGTTTAAGTATTCTGAGGATTTTCTAACTCTGATGAAAGCGCGTGCTACTAAGGGGTTCTGAGACTGGTGCAGTCGTGTGTTACTTAGAGTTGTTTGAGTCTGGTGCAAGAGCGTGTTACCAAAAGTTCCATTAGACTTATGCAAGCGCATTTCTTAGGGTTGTCGCGTGTTTCTTAGGATTCGAGCATGCGCTTGGTTCTAAGAGTTTTCCGAAACTGGTGCAAGCGCTTGTTTTTTAGATTAGCTGACTCGTGCAAGCGCGTGTTACTAAGGGTTGTCTGAAAATGGTGCAAGGGCGCGTTTGCCCTTGGTTGCTGCAGAGTCGCTGCTGACTCTGGTGCCCATGGAGCCGCTGATTCAGTGCGGCCACTGCAGCTTCTCCACCACCAAGACGTACTGTTGGTACCGGCACCAGCGCGTGCACACGGGCGAGAAGCCGCACAAGTGCACGGTCTGTGCATACGCCACGTCGCAGCTCTGCAACCTAAGTAGACATATGCGAATTCACACCGGGGAGAAGCCCTTCGCTTGTGCTGCGTGCGGGAATCGTTTTTGACAAAACAAAGATTTAAAGAGACATGTTAATAAGGAGCACAGTGAACTATGTAATCACTAAAAAACAATCATTTGGTTTACGCAGTTTGTAATTATGTAATGATGATTTAATAAATACAATTTAAATTGTGAATATTTCGTTTTTACTTTCTCGTATACGTACATAATATGTGTGGAGATATGTGTGGACACGATCTATAAGAGAAAGTACGTAATACTGCGGAAAATGGATGTTGACAGGTTTACTGATGCCGAAAAATGTTTTTCCTCCATTTCTTTTCTTCAGAACATCCTCTTCAGGACTCTCTCCGCCTGTCAACAAAATTAGCACGTAAACCATTCGCAGGGGAGGGTAAGCTTCGGCGGCCGGTGTCAGTATTACGAGGAGTAATAATAAACGCATTCGTAGGCGTTTTCCAAAATGAATGCTTCCCAGTAGGTCTGGCCTAACTCGTGTCCCTGCAAATTCGAAATGTATTCTTCGATGGTCCACTCCAAGCCTTACGACCTGCGGTGGAAATCGGTTACCTGTTCAAAGATCTTCAATTGAATGTATGTATGCAGAAAGGCTCAAGCCACGAGAATCAATATGGGTGATGTCTTTGAAGATTGGGTTATATCTTGATTACTGGTCTTTTCTGTGCACGGAAAACGAAGCGAAAATTCAGATGAGTATTTATGTGCGCGGAACCCTAAACATAAATCCAGAATGTGCGGAATGGCTTTTTACTTCCGCCGATCTCCAAACCCAGTTAAGGATCAATTTAAGGCTTCGGTGGTATGACGGTTAGCGTATCGGGCTCTTACACTCAAGCGAGCGGGTTCAAACCCGATCGAAGCTGTGAATTTTGAAGGGTGAAAAGAATCCTTCGTACTCCTTCCTTCGGCGGATAAGTAAAGCCGACTGCCCTATTTTTTTATTTACTGCCCGTAAACGCTCATCAAACCTAAAAGAATATTTGAGAAAGAGCAATATTTGAATCGCCTGTTTCGTCGCCCCCGAGTGATACCTTTTTTCTCTGCTACATGATGAAAGGAGCGAAATGAAATTTGCGTGGTCACACCCCAGAGTAGATGGCCTGATGGCTTGAGTCTCACTGCATAAAGTAAGGATAATTGAATGGAAATGAGCGGGAGCAGTAGCTCAATCCATCAACTGATGTCACTGCAGCGCCCCTAACCGGGAGGTCCTAGGTTCGAGACCAGCCGGCGGCAAGATTTTAGGCACTAGCTTTTCAGCTAGGTCGAATTCAGTCGCTGTCTGGAGGAGAATTCTAGCGGCCGGCTGCTCTGATCGGTCATTTTCCGAGGTTTCTCCGATCAACACCAGGCGAATGCCGGAGCAGTACCCTAACAAACAGGGCACGGACTGCGCGCGATCTTTCCTTCTTCTTCCTTGTTCTATCCTCTCCCCTTACACACACACACACTTACACTAACATGCGCTACACTACCACATATTCCTGGAGACCGGTGTGGAGCTTTGAGCTTGTCCCGCTTGGGCGGTGCCCCGCTGGTGGGAAAGGCCTGGATAGAGGGAAACCCCGCTAGTCGACGGTAGGTCGGCGCCGGATCTCGCCATCCAGCGGGGGAAGATCACCGCCATCTCCCGAGTAAAAACATTCCCTACACTTACGGGACTAATGACCTAAGCTGTTGACGCGCCCGGAATCACTAACCAACCAATCGAATGGAAATCCGGTTTTCCTTGCGTGGAGGCTTATACCTAGCGCAAAGACTGTCCTTGGGTGCGCAGGGAGTGCACGCTTCGGGACGGCGACGGTGGCGCCGCGGGGCGGCCGCTTTCAGTGCAGCCACTGCAGCTACGCCACCAATATCTCCTTTCATTGGACCAGGCTCGTGCACTCGGGAGAGAAGTCATACAAGTGAACGGTTGGAGCTACAACGTGGCATTGCAACTTAAATGTGCACATGCTCTCCGGGGAGAAGTCGGACAAATGCAGTCTACTCATGCTGCAACGTATCACAGCATCTTAAATAATCACATGCAACTTAAACACATCTGGGAAATGCATAATCTGCCAATTCGTTACAGCAGGTACTGGCGTCTTAAATAAGCACATGCGTACTCACTCCGGGGATTAGGCATTTTGGATTCAATATGGACTGGCAGAAGAATTGTAGGATATCAATGACCAATTTCATAGAGTTAAGCGCTCATTAAAATTAATTCACGTCTTTCTTTACAATGTGTAGTTTGTAATGAGGTACTCCAATATTGTATTTTCAGAAATGATACAGTGTGAAGTAATGGTAATTTAGCGTTTTTTACTGATTTAAATAAAGGATTTGGAGTTGTGGGTATTTCATTTTTTTATTTTTTAATCCAACATTAACTACCAAGAATGTTAAGGTTTATCTGCTTGGCTGTCCGGGAGACGCCGCATCCTAGACATAAATGCTTCGGCCTCATGTGAACTTCCTCAAGGCGAAATGCGCAGAGATGAACTGCGCACGGATTTATATATATATATATATATATATATATATATATATATATATATATATATATATATATCTCCCTTCATCTGACAGCAGATTGGCAGGAAGTTCGGCGAATGCGGAAACCTTTCGGCGACTGGTCCCCTGGGCAGGATGGGAAAAAGAGTTCCACCCGTGGTCGGACGTCATGGAGCAGCGGGTACCGTGCCCTGACGCAAATGGGCGTCGTGGCAAAGTAAGAAGTTTCCACATTTCGTGTAGACGTAGTCTTGGACGGCATTAAGGTTTTGGGGATGTGTGATAATATCTACAGCCTCTTTTACCCCCCTCGGACCCCACTGGTCTTCCCTTGTCTGGAGGCACGTGTTAACAAAACGAATGGGATAACTAGTTTTCCATGCATGGCGGGCTACGGGCTGTTTATTTATATTATACGTGTTGTAGCGAATATGTTCTCGGAGGCGTTCCTCAATGGTTCGCCCCGCATCGTCGATAGACCCGTGGCCACAGCTGCATTGGATTCCTACTCTTACACCACTGATGACGGAAGAAATGAGACGAAGTTTAAATGCATACTAGCTTTTGTCCGAATTTGTCGTGGGTTGAATGTGTCTTCTTATGGTATCTATGTATGGTTATCTTGCGGTTGGCATTGTCGCCAGGTGAAGTGTTGAAAGCAGTGCTGAAGGTGGACGTTGCCTGCAGTGTTGCTTGGTTGGCAGCATTGGCAGTTTATCCATTAGCTCGAAATGGGCCTTTCAGGAGCTCCATTTCACATTCTAAGGATTCCTCATTACACATTCTAGTTGCTCCGATGGCCAGATGTTTCAAAACCGCCAGTTTAGTTGCCGGGTGATGGTGCGAGCCGGCGGGCAGCCAGGCAAGCAGACAGGCAGGCAACAGTTGGTATGGGTCGCTTTCCTACAAACACTATGCCTAGAGCATATTAACATTCCGATACACCGGCTCGTCGAGGAAAGACAATTTACCTTCATCTTCCACTTCCAGTGAACTTAATTTTGGGATGTGTGTTATTGAGGTGTTGGACGAAGGCAGCCAAGGCATGAGGGCCATGGAACCACACTCTTAGCGTAGTGTATACTCAACATACGGGAGCCACAGTTTTGACTTAAGTTGGGCTGTCACCAGGTCTCCCGTGTTGAACTCTTCTATGCATAAGTTTGATATGGGGGAAGGGACAGCCATGGGCTCCTCTCTTATCAACTTATTTTCCCTGAGTTGGTGCCCGCGATTCGATGCGAAGCTGAACTCAGCTGGTGCTCAATAACTTTCTGCTTCTCGGAACGAATACATAAAAATATATTTAGTTCTGTGGCGACACGTGCTTAGGTTGCACGCTTACACAACTCCCCGATAATCGAAAAAGATCGTGTAATATCTTAGGAATATACATATTCCTTTTAGTGACATTCAATATTCAAGATATTGCAGCATTATCGATGTACATGAAATCATTTTGAAACAAAAGAGCGACTAACTGGCGGTCTCTCCGGCGTCTGGTTGCTCCCAGGTATTCTACCACCCTCTTGGCTCTATTACTGCGATTCCTTTGGCCTTTCGCTTAAATACGGGGAACATATGGTCATGGTAACGCTACCAAATGGGCGGGGGCATTGTCTCCAATTGCTGCGAGGCGACCGGGGCAGTCCGAGGGGAAGACCACTTCTAGTTGCAACGTAATTTTATGAATTAGGAAAATCATACAAGCACCGTGGTTTATACCCAATATTCAGATCCATAGGGAACTACGTATGGATTTAATCAAAAATCACATCGCTTCAGTTTCAAAAAATTTCTATACTACACTTAACAAATAAATTCAACCTACGACGAAATACTATCCAACCTTGCCGAATCCAATCCAAATTCCCAAAAGACAAGTTTCGCCCCCATAATATATATATATATATATATATATATATATATATATATATATATATATATATATATATATATATATATATTGTGACGGACCTGGGTTCCGATCCTGTGCATCAGTAAATTTATTGAGGGGGTCTGGGTTTCTTTTTTGCGAATGGGCTCCGGGGTAGGGTAAACATTGATACGACTTCCAAATATAATTAACATACACAACTTTATTTCAATAATTATACAATAACCTTGTAACTCTTTTTAGCTTGGACCCTAATACCTAGAATCACTGTCTTACCCGTTTACATAGTAGTCAAAATATTCGAATATGATCAAATTCAACCTGCTGGTCGTCTGGCAGCGTTGTTCATGCTCGGTTCATGCCCATCGTTCATGTTCATGTTCATGTTCATGCCCGGTCCATGCCCAGACGTTCGGCACCCCTCGGCGCTGGTCGGCTGCCGCTTCGGCGTGTCCGTGGGGCGACCGTGCCGTCGCTGCCTCTCCCCCTCCACGTGTCCAACCGCCCTTGGTTCGGCGTTGCTCGTCTCCGGAAAACACCACTGCCTCGTCCATTCACCTCAAATATGAATTTCACTCACCATGCTCAAAATTACGATGCTGCTTCTGACGTCATATTACTATTACGCCACACGATTCTCCTACCGGCTTTCACAGCATCATTCACAGTCGTTAGCTTCCACACACTGGTCACGTTAGCTGCAGTCCTTGCCTCAATTACTCTCGTCGAGCCTCTCACGAATGCGTCGCCTACCCTTTACTAAGATCGTCACTACTGTATTGTTCACTCACAAGTTTCTGATATCACATATTACGCATTCGGCGTTAAATATTCAGCCACGTCCCGCGCAATACGTGCGCTCCCCTACATTGCCTCGCTATTACTACAATTACTCTCGTCGAGCCTCTCACGAATGCGTCGCCTACCCTTTACTAAGATCGTCACTACTGTATTGTTCACTCACAAGTTTCTGATATCACATATTACGCATTCGGCGTTAAATATTCAGCCACGTCCCGCGCAATACGTGCGCTCCCCTACATTGCCTCGCTATTACTACAATTACTCTCGTCGAACCTCTCACGAATGCGTCGCCTACACTTTACTAAGATCGTCACTACTGTATTGTTCACTCACAAGTTTCTGATATCACATATTACGCATTCGGCGTTAAATATTCAGCCACGTCCCGCGCAATACGTGCGCTCCCCTACATTGCCTCGCTATTACTACAATTACTCTCGTCGAACCTCTCACGAATGCGTCGCCTACCCTTTACTAAGATCGTCACTACTGTATTGTTCACTCACAAGTTTCTGATATCACATATTACGCATTCGGCGTTAAATATTCAGCCACGTCCCGCGCAATACGTGCGCTCCCCTACATTGCCTCGCTATTACTACAATTACTCTCGTCGAGCCTCTCACGAATGCGTCGCCTACCCTTTACTAAGATCGTCACTACTGTATTGTTCACTCACAAGTTTCTGATATCACATATTACGCATTCGGCGTTAAATATTCAGCCACGTCCCGCGCAATACGTGCGCTCCCCTACATTGCCTCGCTATTACTACAATTACTCTCGTCGAACCTCTCACGAATGCGTCGCCTACACTTTACTAATATCTTCACTATTGTATTGTTCACTCACGAGTCTCTGATATCACATCTTACGCATCCGGCATTAAATATTCAGCCACGTCCCGCGCAATACGTGCGCTCCCCTACACTGCCTAGCTCTGACTACAATTACTCTCGTCGAACCTCTCACGAATGCGTCGCCTACACTTTACTAATATCTTCAGTATTGTATTGTTCACTCACGAGTTTCTGATATTACATATTACACATCCGGCATTAAATATTCAGCCGCGTCCCGCGCAATACGTGCGCTCCCCTACACTGCCTAGCTCTAACTACTCTGCTCTCGCCTCCCCGTCCGTTAAGGCTCGTCCGTCGCGGGACCCTTTCTCGCGCTAGGCGGGAGCCGCCAACTGACGCGCCATCCGAATCGTAGAGGCCACCCTGCGCCTCGTCCGGAAACGCGGCGCGTTTCATCCGGCGCGTTTCAATATATTTATATTCAAATAGCCTAATATTAAACCAAGTACATTTTAAATAAACTCCTAACCAAGTCCATCCAAAATCAAACACCTAACAAACGGAGCAGTGATGTAAAGCTCAAAAAAGTCACGGATGCCCATTCTTAATCATGATAATATTCATGTATTCAAGCCCTTGAAATATCTCACGGCCGAACAAGAAGTAAATAAATGAAAATAAAAATCGTTTGTTATTGAAAGTAAACAAGTTCTGTCAGTTACTGACGGTATTCAATGCATTGTTTATGATTTTTGGAGAATTTGTTTCCATTTGATATTAGGTTTGTTCATTCAAAACGTAAATTTGATGAGTTCCTTGTGTAAAATTGACCGCTCTGGATGGAAATCCTTTTTTTGTCTCGCGGAAGCCAGTCTGCCAGGAGCAGCTGGTCTGGCCAGGAGTTTGCGAGCTTTCTTTTGAATACGAACATGTGTAGATTTTTCATTATTTGCAATATATACCAGGGTAGTGAAGGTTTTGAAATCAAATCATTTTATTTGCATAAAACGTGTCCAAACAATAGTGCTTGTGCAACACTGGAAATCAAAGCCAGAACTACGTGTACGGGAGATGAATATACCTGACATGGACACTACGCACAAAAATATGTAAGTAATATTTGAATACATATTTTATTAAACTTACTTTCAATTCAATTTCATGAATTGCTTACATGTTACGAAAGTGTTCTGAATTTTGGAAATTCCATTTCCGTCATTCGATGGAGCTGCCCAGTTTGTTCGGGTACCACCCGCCACTGGTTTAGTTCATAAGGAATTGTTCTTGTTCGTTGACATAGCTTGTAACCCAGAGGCCAAGTGAGGTCCCTTCCGTACAGAGGGGGTTGAATAAATATCCAGGTGAGATTTTACATGCGTGGAAGTCTAAACCTAAAACTCGATTATGCTGAATGCGAAATTTCTTCCACAAACACATCACTTCAATCCTAGGTAAGGGTCAAAAAGGTTTTCCGTGAGCGAATGCTTATGTCTACCCCAATGAGACTTTGTCCTTGGTGCGCAGGACGTGCAAGGCGTGGGACGGCGATGGTGGCGCCGCGGGGCGGCCGTTTCCAGTGTAGCTACTGCAGCTACGTCACCAACATCTCCTCTCATTGGACCAGGCACCAACGTGTGCACACGGGCGATAAGCCTTACAAGTGCACTTTCTGCCCCTTTTCTTCGTCCCGACTCGAGTCCTTAAAGGGACATATTAGTAAGCACTCCGGGGAGAAGCCTTACAAGTGCAATCTCTGCCCCTTTGCTACAGCGAACTCCTGGTACTTAAATGTTCACAAGCGGAAACACACCGGGGAGAAGCCTTACAAGTGCCCTTTCTGTCCATTCGCTTCAACCTATCGAAGTAACTTAAATGTGCACCTTCGCACACATACCGGGGAGAATTCGTATTAGTGCCTGCTTTGTTCCTATGCACCGTTGTGTAATTCCAACTTATATACACAGGGTTGGGCAAAATACTTTAAATTTAGTATTTAAATACTTCGCCAAAATACTTCGTAAATAGGTATTTAAATACATATTCAAAATACATTAGGTTTTGAATAGCTAAATACATACGTATTTAAAATACTACAAATACTCAAAATACAGTAGATACAATAATTTATTATTACTTTTTTATTGCAATAATTTATTGTAATTGCCAATTAGAATAAATTACTAATTGACAGACAGACATTTCTGAACAATTTCTGACAGACATTTCTTAATAAGTCTAACTCAAATAAGCGGAATTTCCTTTTAAAGACAGCTTTTTAAACAAATCATCAGACAATAATTCCCTATTTGATGCGTGTATAAAACCAGCAAAGGAAACGTCGTTCAACTGTCAGCCTTCATGCAGCTCGTTGCGTGTATTTTGCAAATGTACATTCCCGCCTGAGATATGTCATAATATTCTGGGGAAGCTCATCCTTTAGTTCCCAGACAATTAGATTGCAAAAGAAAATTATCCGAATAATGAAAAAATCACATCCACGTGATCCGTGCAAGCCTCTTTTCATTGAGCTTGGAATCTTACCATTGCCTTGCCTATTTATTTATGAGTCTGTAGTATTTGTCAAAACTGACTTACTTAAAGTTGGGAACATATTTTCATGTAATACTGATATTTATAGTTACAATACTCGACGTAGAAATCATGTTCATCAAGTGTCAGTATCAACAGCTCACTACAAGAAATCCACATACAATACATGTACGCTACTTTACAATGCATTGCCAGATGAAATTAAACAATTAAAATTGGTACACAAATTTAAATTAAAAGTAAAATCTTTTCTGCTGCAAAACTGTTTCTATACAATTAGAGACTATACTGATCGCCAGAAAGAAACAATGTTTACTTTAACAAAAACAAGATATAGTATAATGAATTAGTTTACATTTGCATTGTATAATTAAAAAAAAGACTCAATATGCCCGTAACAAATAATGTACTTCCGGGTCAATGACCCCCATCTCGATCAGGTTTTTGTCCAGTTTCCCTGATCCATTGAGCAAATGCTGAGATGGCCCCTTGATTTGCTTCTGGACGTAAATGTAGCTTCACTATGCGCACGTTTTGTTGAACGTTCCTTTGCTTGTAGTGGTAGTAGAGCTTAGGGTGACTTTCTATTTTGTTAACAACTCAGAAAAATCAAGTCTTTTCGTTTCTTTACCGTTACAAATAAGTTTTCTATAATTTGCCAACGAAAATATCTAGTTTTTGAAATGTTAATCTCTCGCTTTTTTAAATTTGTTATTATTATTATTTATTATTATTAATATTTATTATTATTAATCTTTCAACTATTAATAGTTAAATTGTTGGGAAGGGATTCTGAAACTCAAGAAAGCGTGCGCAGATGATTTTCTCCCCCATACGTCACATACAGTTTTTGACTGTTTTTGACTAAATAAATAAATAAAAACTGGCGCGGATGAATGTAAACTAGTGTTATAAGTAGAGCTCGGACATGAAAACACGAAAAATGTCGAAAATAGGTAGGTAAATAGGCACATAAAAACAAAAATAGGCAGGGAAATAGGCATTATAGTTGACAATAGGTAGGCACTTCGGAAATAAAAACTTAAAAATAGGCAGGGAAATGGGCATTATGGTTGAAAAATATAAAAATGTATACGTGATACGTACTGCATAAATAATAAACACAATTCTCTGAAAACAAATCGAATTTCTTCGATTGTGAAAACATATTGCAAAGTCAGATAATATTTCCAAATAGTTGACTCGTGTGGAATTTTATATTTTGTTGGTTAAACTGGTTACATGTTGTATTTTCACGTTTTGAAAATGGGATGTTTGTGGCATGGCACAAGTCAGTGGTGAAATTATTTCTTGTCTTCATCTTTTGACTGCATTTGGTGAAGACGGTTTGAATAGTTTTTCTCACTTTTTTCGCATTTTTTGCTTGAGAGGCAGTGTTTTTATGCTATAAGAAATATTTTTTGCACAGCTTACCACCTTTTCATAACACTGTCAAAAAATATATTTCCTGTCCGCCGTGAATATTCTCCATAAATCCATTCTTTTAGCAATCACTTCGTGAAACTTTCTCTTTTGGCATTTTAGGAAGCATGCTTTATAGGAATAGCAAATTTGCTGAATTGGCATGCACCAAACATCGAAATCAATACGAAATTATAGAAGAAAATTGAGGCTATCTTGTGTAAATCTACCTTTTAAAAGCGAAAGATGTCGGGAACGCTAATTATGAAGACGGTTGGGTTCTTGGTGAGGAACAGATAGTTCACTAATCATTGCGAAGGTCGGGAAGACGAGAGTAATTTCCTGTTCTCTGGAGCGCCCTGACGGGCTTCGGCGAAGTAGATAAGGTAACCCGCACGGTGTCAATTCTCGTATGTCTCTAAGCGGTGTCCATGCTCGACGCATTACAGGCAAGAACACACAGGGCACATAGCTTCTCGATCGGAGGACACCCTGGCAGATTTTACGCGGTCGTTACTTCTTGGTAAAAAAATACCCATCAGTGATTTCTGAAAAAATGATTGTAGAAAACAAAATATAGTGAACACAAAATATTAAAAATGCGGAAAATTCATTATAGGCCCTTATAGACTCTTAACGCTAGATTAGACAATTATCTCTAAAATAGGCATTTCTAGGCATTATAAAACTCTCGTAAAAGCAATTCTCAGGTAAACATTGATAATAGCGTAAGGTGCCTAAATAAAGATACATTCGAAGAAATAAAATAGGCGAAAAGGACATTGTCGGCACTAGTTATAAGGAATAAACGCATTTTCAATCTCTGAGAAATGTCCACCATTTTTAATGATTTTGTTTTTTATAATTTAAAAAAGAACGATTTCAAATTCGACAGTTGAAAGGAACTCTTATTTTTGTTTCAAAGAGGTTCATTCACTGACAGAATCAAACAAAAATCCTCGTTATCATCTGTATTTGAAATATTTTAAGTATTTCCCTTATTTTATGTATTTCAATACATCTCTAAAATACATGTCCCCCAAACTCAAAAATGCAGTTATTTAAATACAAAATGTATTTAAAATATGTATTTTAATTACAAGTAATTGAATACTGTCCAACCCAGTATACACACACATGCGTACACCCCCGGAGATAAGACATTTATGCGGAAAGAGTGTGTAGTTCATTATGAACAGAAGGAAGAATTGAAGAAACATATTGGTCAATTTTATAGTGCGTTTTGTGTTCAATCAAAAAAATATTCTGTTAATTCTCGCTTATCTTTATAGTTAATAATTTGTAATGAGGTAATCTAGTATTGTATTTGATAAAGTGAGAGAACTGAAGTAATGGTAAAGCTGTAATGTTCGGTACTGTTGTAATAAATGTATTTAGAATTGTAGATGTTACTTTTTTGATGTTGCCACCCAACTGTAACTACTACCGAGTACCTTATCCTGTGTTTTTGTTACTCCTGCAATGAAACTACATACGGTTGTAACAAAAAGTAAGATTTTATTAAAAAATGGCATCGCCAGATTATCTCCTTGAGAAACGAGTGTTTTTAATAATATGACAATTTTTCCAGCGTAGGAAGGTATTGCAGACATCCTAGTGGCTCAGTTTTCTTAGTTTTTAGATTATTTTCGTACTACCCATACTTTTTTCTCAGAACTCACACACGCGTTTTTTCACGAATTGAGTTATTAATTGAATTTTTAGTGTTACATTGTAACCCTAATTATTCTAAGGTAGAACGATTCAGAAAAAAGGCAACAAGCTGGAAACTGGTGAGGAAATCATGAGTCACGGACTTTTTTGTATGTATGTATATATATATATATATATATATATATATATATATATATATATATATATATATATATATATATATAGTGAAACTCTCAATAGCTCACGCGCAGCTTATATCTCCGGGTTATTTTTTATTCTTCAACTTTGAAATGTTAAGTAATAATAAGTCAATTGTTTTATTAGTATGGCATTAATACAGCCGAGAACTTGTGTGTTTGCTTGAGGGTCTGGATATGACGTTTAATTCAAGAAACACGTTTATGGTAATAACACCACAATTTTAGAATAGAGAATGAGTGTAAACACGCTATACAAAGATCATCGATGATATCTTTGTATGGCGTGTTACTTACTTTCTAGCTTACGTTCGCCATTGTGAATGCTTGTTTTTACGAGTACATTTTACGGTTAAATTTACAGCATTACGTTACGTTTAAGTTTGCATTGTGAATGAGGCCTACGGGTCAATTCGATTTTCCTTGCGTGCAGGCGTATTCCTATCCCAAAGAGCGCGCAATGAGTCTTTACCCTTCGGTCCGCAGGGGGTGTTCGTGGAAGGTCTGTGCGGCGCGGGACGGCGACGGTGGCGCCGCGCGGCGGCCGCTTCCGGTGCAGCCAATGCAGCTACGCCACCAACATCTCCTCTCATTTGACCAGGCACCAGCTCGTGCACACGGGAGAGAGGCCTTACCAGTGCACGGTCTGCGCCTATGCTACAACGCAGCTCTACAACTTAAATGCTCACATGCGGAAACACACCGGGGAGAAGCCGTACAAGTGCATGCTCTGCTCTTTCTCTGCGTCTAGGGTAGAGTCCCTAAAGAGACATAGTATGTTTATACACATGGGTGAGAAGCCCTATAAATGCACCATCTGCCAATACGCTACAGCAGATAATGGCAGTTTAAAGAAGCACATGCGGAAACACACCGGCGAGATGCGCCATAAATGCACAATCTGCCAATACTCTGCAGGGGATACCGGCGCCTTAGAGACGCACATGCGCACACATACACTGGGGATAAGCCCTATAAATGTACAATCTTCCAGTACCCTGCAACGCAGGTCTCCCGCTTAAAAGTGCACATGCGTACTCACCGCGGGTAGTAGGCGGACTAGTGCACGCCCTACCGCTTTTCTGCGCCAGAGTGCAGCAGCTTGAATAAAGCACATGCGTACTCACACCGGAGGAAGCTGCATAAGTGCACGATCTGCGATTATTGGACGGAGGGACTCTGCCACTTAAACAGAACATGCATACACATTGGGGGGGGGGGGCAGGTTAGGCATTTGTGCGGTAAAATCATAAAAGCCAATTGAAGTTTGACAAGCAATTTCATAGTGAGTTCTGTGTTCATTATACAAATTCTGCTAATTCAGTGTAATTGAATACGTGTAGTTTGTAATAAGGTAGTCTTCTATTGTGTTTCCAGAAATGATTCAAAGTGAAGAATTCCCCATGTATGAATATATTTGCCGATGATGTGTCCTTTGCAACCAAATTCGCGATAATAGGAGGAAGTAGACTTCAAGATACCACAATAACAATGGAAAACTGGTGAAAACTTAATGGAATTGCATTAAACCCAAGCAAATGCTATTCCGCTGGCGAAGAGAAAGAATTCCAAGTCCTTTGTGTATAACTGGAATACCACTACCTCGGAAGAATGGAGTAACATATTGGAGTCATCGTTGACGAAAATCTATTATGGCGATCACAATGCAAGAATGTAGCAAAAAGGATAGGTTTATTCATTGCAAGACTAGCTGCCATTATTCTTGCAGCATCAATGACCAATAAAACCAAATCAATAATGAATAAAGCTTGCATACGAAGTGCTGGCACCGCCCCTACCGCATCACCATGGCAACCGTGTCTAAAAACAATTTACCTCATTTAACTAAAGCAGAGAATAGATTTATAAAAACTTTATGTTGCCCTCAACTAGGTAGGTAGTTTTTAGGTAATAATTGTAACCTTACAATTATTACCTAAAAAAGCTTGACGTCCCATCTATAACTAATAATATACAAGATACAACTAAAAATCATATAATCAACCTCATTAAAGCCCAAAACCTAAAAAATATTCATTATCAATATGTGCAATATTTCAGCAAAAAATCTACACAGGGTCGTCCTACAGATGGACACTATGTGCAGCCTCCTTAAATAAATGAATAAATGCTCATTATAGCTTGCCAAATTAACTTGCAATTTCTTCCTAATACAGAAAAGCCGCATGCTGTTTGACCTGACCCTCAACTACCTCCAAGATTCCTCTACTTTCAACATCATTCTCTCTACTCTACCACCGCGCTGTGCGTTTTTCGTTGTCTTACGCGTCTTACGACAAAAAGCAGCAACTCATATAAAAGACTTTTCTTCGGCCTCCTGCTGCTTCTGCTGTGTTTCATCAGCCTACGCCTTTGGAGTACTCATCCGCTGTTGTCTCGATCTTGTTTGTTACGCGGACATGGCACCATGCTCCGTCCGCGGGAGCGAGCGGTGCTGCTGCAGTAAATAACACAGTGATCCTTGTCATAGGCTACATTTATTCAATTTTTAAATATTTCAATTTTTTTAATGAAAGTCCAACTTTTGCAGTATGTTCCCTATATTTTTCATAATATTTTCCCAAAATACTCCCGATTTTCGTAATTTGTATCTATTTTACACGATGAAATGCGTTGAGGCTTAAACCAGATTGTTAAACCACATTATTTCAATCACAACCGGGTGTCCCATTTAACCTGACAAATCGAAATAATTCGAAAATTACGCATTGATTTAAAAAATTTCCAGACAAAACATGAATGCCTCCAAGGGGAACATCTGCCTGACCGAAAATCAAACTGCCTTCTGCCTCCTGAGGGTGGGGCGGAGGGGGGCAACTTTGAAATCTTAAATGGGAACCTCCAATTTGTATCGCAGATTCAGATTTTATACTACAAAATACACGTTTTTTTCTAAAACATTTTTTTTATTTGTGATATATGGCTCTGTAATATTAAAAAAGACTGCAATACTCTAGAAATTACATTTCGGATTAAAAATAAAGAAACACCTTTCAATAATTTTTAAAAAACGTATCGAATAACAGTCAAACCCCCGTCGTCACCCCCAGGGAGTGGTAACTTTGAAATCTCAAACGGAACCCCATTTTTTCATTAAAGAATTAGATATAAGCTGTATTTTTTTTCATTCGTGATTAGTTAGCGTTGAAATGTAAAATACTTGCACCCCTATAATGAGAGGCGAGTGGATTCACCCAACAAGCACACCGATAGTGAGAGAACTCGCCTAAAACAAGTACCTCGAAGGGGACAGACAACTACTACGCCCATGTCGTTGTTCCTGGGTGATGCTAAAAGAAGTTAGTTAAAAAATTCAACGCTAACTAATCACGAATGAAAAACTAATACTTCTTCTTCTGCGAGTGGAACTACACCATGCGGCGTCTCTCGCACCCAAGCTTCCATCTTCTTCTATCTTGCCAATCATCACCTTTGATGTGACGATCTCTCATTGTCTGTTGCACACCATCACACCACGTGAGTCTTGGTCTACCTCTCTTTCTGTGCATTGGCACCTGTCACCTCCAAGTTTTCAATGGCCATCTTTCCTCCGGCATTCTTCTAAGGTGACCATACCATTTTAACCTTCTCCCTTCTATTGTATCCATTATATCCGACATGACACCCATTTGCTGCTTTATATTTTCATTCCTGATTCTTTCCATTAACGTTACACTACAGCTGCGTCTCCAAAACTCTATTTCCATAGCCTTTAACTTTTTCTCATTACTTTCTGAAATCTCCCACAACTCGGCACCATACAGTGATATACTTTCCCCAATTGCTTTATAAATTTTAATTTTCACTTTATTAGAAATATTTTTATTCCATATTATTGAATGCAATTGCCGAATAGCAGATTTTCCTTGCCAAATGCGATGTTTAATTGTTTAATTTCCTCTTCACTGCCCCCTTGGTTGTTAAAATTGTTCCTAAATACTTATACGTCTGACAACACTTAACAACCGAGCCATCCTCCATTACTAAATATTTTCCTGTCCCTCCTACCACCATGTACTCTGTCTTCTTGAAATTGATTTTCAAACTTCATTTTTCCATATTCCTCATTTAATTTCCTTAACATATAATGTGCATTGTATTTATCCTCTGCGAATATCACTTGGTCATTTGCAAAATTTAGTGAATATAACATATCGTCATTTAATTTTATTCCCATCCTTTCACATTTTATCTTCCAGTTTTTTAGAGCTTCTCCTAGATATATTTTGAAGAGAGTTTGTGCAATACAACACCCCTGACTTAGCCGTTTATTTATTTTGATTTCTTTTGATATGCTATTTCCTAATTTGACATAAGCGATATTGTCCGAATATAACTCTCTAATGGCCTTAATATATACGCTATTAATATGGTGGTTTTCCATGGCCATCCACAATTTAGTAAGGGGGACACTGTCGTACGCCTTTTGCAAGTCAATATAGACTAGATGTGTCTCAAGGTTATGCGCCAGCCTCATCTGTAACTTGTCGAATGGTAAATATATTATCTGTGCAGGATCTACCAGCACGAAAACCACTCTGTTCTTCCATTTCATTTATTTCATTTTCCAATCGGTTTTTAATAATTTTACCATATATTTTACCAAGGGAACTCAGGACAGTTATACCACGGTAATTGGAGCAGTCCTCTTTATCTCCTTTTTTAAATATATTGGAGATGTAACCCACTTTAAAGACTTCAGGTATCACACGGCCCCTGAGACATGCATTAAATAATTCTGAAAGCTGTTCAAACAACACCGATGGAGCTGATTTTTATTAGTTCTATATTTATCCCACCGGGTCCTGGAGCTTTACCGCTTTTGAAACTTTTCACCACTTTCTCAACTTCAGTTAGTGATATATCTTCTACCGGATTGTCAGATGTATGCTTCAGCTGATATAGAGTGCGGTATTCTGCACGGTGTTCCTGCAGAAGTTCTTTGTAATACTTTGCCCAGTTGTCTAGGCTTATAAGCTGCAAATGTCCATATCCCACTTCATGTGTTCTCAGTTGTTTCAACACTTTCCACGCCTCCCGTGATCTTGAGCTTCCAATGGTGTTGCTGATTTCTTGACACTTGATGTTCCACATATAATTTTTGGCTTTTATAATCTCCTTTTTTACTTCTCTACATATTCGTGTGTAAATTTTTCTGTCTTCTAGATCATGGGTCGTCAGCCACTTTTGATAGGCGTTTTTCTTCTCCCGTACCCTTTCAGCAAATTTGTCACTCCACCAATACGTCCCGGTTGTCTGCTGCCTTTCAATTTCCCCCAAACTTTCGTATGCCGCTTCATGTGTGTACTTTGTTATACCTCTGTACATTGGTTTTGGAGAGGAGTCATCCACAATTTGCAACTTCCCACTGAGCCTTAGCTTATACAAGAACAGGATTGATGGGTCTTCTAGTAAACTCACTTTGTACTTAATATCTTCACCTTTTCTTCTAGAGTCTTCTTCTTTTATTTGACTTTTTACTTTTCCATTTTGGAAGGGGAAAAGACATTTGGCTCGCAAAAGGAAGTAGTCAGATCCACACTCTGCACCTCTATAAACTCTACATTCCTCCATTCTGGTCTTATTACTCTATTTACCAATAATGTAATCAATTATAGAGTATAATTTCCTTGATGGTTGAGACCAGGTATATTTATGGATATTTTTGTGCTGAGAAAAACCATTCCATATCTTCAATTCATATTGCTCGCACACATCTATCAGTCTTTCCCCATTCCAGTTCTTTACATCTTCTCCAAATTTCCCTACATTTCTTCCATATCATGATTACGTAGGCTTCCGCGGGCGGAGTATGTTTCTTGGCTGCCCGGGACAAGCCGCGTCGATGTTCTTGTGGTTAACGTTTCGGCCAACATATTGTGGCCTTCCTCAGAGCGTACTAGAGCAGTACGCTCTGAGGAAGGCCACAATATGTTGGCCGAAACGTTAGCCACAAGAACATCGACGCGGCTTGTCCCGGACAGCCAAGAAACACTTTCTTCCATATTGTCTTCCTACATTTCCATTAAAGTCGCCCATTAAATATATTTCCTTCCTGTTTCCAATTTGGTCCAGAAGGTTCGTCAAGTTGGTAAAAAATTCAAATCAGTTGCACTGTCCGTGGGCGCATAGGCGGAAATTACGATCATATCGTACCCTTTCAGACGCAGATCAACACGTAGTAGGTTTTCATTTATACCATCCCATTTTTATATGATGTTTTAAAGATTTGCGTATGGCAATGGATACTCCTTTCTTTGCTCTGTTTTCTTTATTTACTCCGCTGTATATGTGAACGTAATTTTGAATCTCTTCCAAACCCTTCCCTTTCTTTTTAGTTTCTGTCTAATTCTTTAAAAACGTCGGATTCCTTTGAGGCTATCCCTTGCACATTCCAAGTTCCAAAATTCATATACCTATTTCGAAGGCCAAGTCGTCGTCGTAGACTAGCATGATTCCGAGGCTTATTGCTTGGGACTCGTGAATGTTGAGTTTTTTTCTGAGCGATGGGGTGCAGGCCCAACATCTCAATCCCCAACTTGGAGGACCAGGGATTTATTTTCGAGGTTTCCTTCCTCTAACCTTTTTGATGAAACATCATCATCTGCAAGGTAGCAGTTTTTTTGAGAAAAGAGGTATTAAAGTATTCCACTTCTTCTGTCGGAGAGCTGTCAAGCATCTCCTTCTTCAGAGCCGTTGCCGACCTCTTCTTCCTCTTCGCTGGGGGGTGGCCGCTTTCTTTGGTCCACCCCGGGTATTTAATTTCCCCGGTGCCCACCAGATACATCTGGCGGGGCAGGGGTGTGGCCCGTGTGGGATTGCTGGTCCCCCAGCGGGCGCCTCCCCAGGTGGTGGATAGGGGAAAAAACTAACACAAATATATATATATATATATATATATATATATATATATATATATATAATTCTTTAATGAAAAAATGGGGGGTTCCATTTGCCATGTACCATATACCCCACTTCCAAAGAGTGGCGACGGAGGCTTAACTATAATCACTTGATAATTTTTTTTAATTATTGAAAGGTGTTTCGTTTTTTCAATCCGAAATGTAAGTGCATGAAATACTATTAACAATAAAAACATCTTTAAACATTAATGTTTCTTTGCCAAAGATGACAGCAAACAGTAAGTTTAAACTATTTTCCTAGAAACATTAAGCTACATATTCGTGAAAGCAGGATGGCTTTCAACGTACACGCTTATGTTAGTTGATTTTATTTAGTTATTCTATAGACCTTTGTTGATATATTGCATTTCAATTACATTTTTAGTAACATGTTCTTCTATGTATTCACAATGAATAGTGATTGTATTATTCCAGAATTTGTGAAGCCCTCATTTGATTAGACTTCAAGAGGAAACTGAACGACGTGAAACAGTGTTTGGCGTTTCTGTTTTCCGCACACTGAATATGTATATCTTTTCTAGCTTTTCTAGAGCCGCAATATTCACGTGTCTAATTTACATCGAGTATTTTTTTCTGTAAATTTTAAGATTGAGATTTGTAAATTTTTAAATGATACTATGTCCTTACTGTCATTTAATTTGCGAAAGTTACTGTAATATTCTGAATGAAATCTAATTGGAATACGCGGCATACCGTGATTTTTCCTCGTCTTAATTTTATTACTCAAAAATTACTCAGTTTAAGAAAATATTTACAGATCTGCAATTGAAAGGATAAATGCAGACCAAGCTACAAAAATCAATATGGTTGATGACTTTCAAAGTTGTCATGTATCTTGATGTGCTGGCTTTTCCGTGCACTGATGAAGTGAAAATCCAGATGAATTTTTACGCGCGCGGAAGGCTAAACCTAAACCCAGAATGTGCTCAATGAGTTTTTCTTCCGTCTCACTGCAAACCCAGCTACGGGTCAATGCCGTTTTCCTTGCGTGGAAGCTTATACTTAGCCCCAAAGAGCGCGCAATGAGTCTTTGCCCTTCGTTCCGCAGGAGGTGATCAGGGAAGGTCTGCGCTGCGCGGGACTGCGAAGGTGGCGCCGCAGGGTGGCCGCTTCCAGTGCAGTGACTGCAGCTACGCCACCAACAACTCTTCTCATTGGACCAGGCACCAGCTCGTGCACACGGGAGAGAAGCCTTACAAGTGCACGCTCTGCCCCTATGCGACGGCGCAATCCTGGAATTTAAATGTGCACATGCGGATACACTCCGGGGAGAAGCCGTACAAGTGCACGGTCTGCTCCTTCTCTGCGTCCACGCCCGAGTCCTTAAAGACACATAGTATGTTTAAACACACGGGCGAGAAGCCCTATAAATGCACCATCTGCCAATACTCTACAGCGGCTTCTAGCTGCTTAAAGAAACATATGCGGAAACACACCGGCGAGAAGCCTTATAAGTGCACGGTCTGCTCCTATGCGACGACACAATCTTGGAACTTAAATGTGCATATGCGGAAACACACCGGGGAGAAGCCGTACAAGTGCACGGTCTGCTCCTTCTCTGCGTCCACGCCCGAGTCCTTAAAGACACATAGTATGTTTAAACACACGGGCGAGAAGCCCTATAAATGCACCATCTGCCAATACTCTACAGCGGCTTCTAGCTGCTTAAAGAAACATATGCGGAAACACACCGGCGAGAAGCCTTATAAGTGCACGGTCTGCTCCTATGCGACGACACAATCTTGGAACTTAAATGTGCACATGCGGAAACACACCGGGGAGAAGCCCTATACATGCACATTCTGCTCATACGCTGCGACGCAGGTCTCTCACTTAAAAGCGCACATGCGTACTCACACCGGGGAGAAGCGTTTCTAGTACACGCTCTGCCGCTTTTCTGCGTCAGAGTGCAGCAGCTTGAATAATCACATGCGTACTCACACCGGGGAGAAGCGTTTCTAGTACACGCTCTGCCGCTTTTCTGCGTCAGAGTGCAGCAGCTTGAATAAGCACATGCGTACTCACACCGGGGAGAAGCGTTTCTAGTACACGCTCTGCCGCTTTTCTGCGTCAGAGTGCAGCAGCTTGAATAATCACATGCGTACTCACACCGGGGAGAAGCGTTTCTAGTACACGCTCTGCCGCTTTTCTGCGTCAGAGTGCAGCAGCTTGAATAAGCACATGCGTACTCACACCGGGGAGAAGCGTTTCTAGTACACGCTCTGCCGCTTTTCTGCGTCAGAGTGCAGCAGCTTGAATAATCACATGCGTACTCACACCGGGGAGAAGCGTTTCTAGTACACGCTCTGCCGCTTTTCTGCGTCAGAGTACAGCAGCTTGAATAAGCACATGCGTACTCACACCGGGGAGAAGCGTTTCTAGTACACGCTCTGCCGCTTTTCTGCGTCAGAGTGCAGCAGCTTGAATAATCACATGCGTACTCACACCGGGGAGAAGCGTTTCTAGTACACGCTCTGCCGCTTTTCTGCGTCAGAGTACAGCAGCTTGAATAAGCACATGCGTACTCACACCGGGGAGAAGCGTTTCTAGTACACGCTCTGCCGCTTTTCTGCGTCAGAGTACAGCAGCTTGAATAAGCACATGCGTACTCACACCGGGGAGAACCGTTTCTAGTACACGCTCTGCCGCTTTTCTTCGTCAGAGTGCAGCAGCTTGAATAAGCACATGCGTACTCACACCGGGGAGAAGCGTTTCTAGTACACGCTCTGCCGCTTTTCTGCGTCAGAGTGCAGCAGCTTGAATAAGCACATGCGTACTCACACCGGGGAGAAGCGTTTCTAGTACACGCTCTGCCGCTTTTCTGCGTCAGAGTGCAGCAGCTTGAATAAGCACATGCGTACTCACACCGGAGGAAGCCGCATAAGTGCACGATCTGCGAATATTTGTTGGAGGGGCTCTGCCACTTAAACAGAACATGCATACACATTGGGGGGGGGGGCGAGGTTAGGCATTTGTGCGGTGAAATCGTAATAGCCAATTAAAGTTTGACGAGCAATTTCATAGTAAGTTCTGTGTTCATTACACAAATTCTGCTAACTGAGTGTAATTGAATAGGTCTAGTTTGTAAGGAGGTAGTTTCCTATTGTGTTTCCAAAAATGATTCAACATGAAGTAATGGTAATTTTGTAGTGTTCTTTCAATGGTTTAATACAAGTATTGAGAATTGTGGATTTTCCTTTTTTATTTTGCAATACAACTTTAACTACGGAGTATCTGAGTGTGTAAGTGCTTAACTGTCCGGAGGCGCTGCGTCCTAAGCACAAATGTCAAAGGTTCGGCCGTGATTGTCACTCCAGTGAAAAAATGGATGCTTCCTTTTATTTGGTTTATTCCGTGTAATTTTATTTTGTGTAATTTTGTGTAGTTTGAATTTGAGAATTTTCAATTTCATAAGATGTAACGGTGAAAGCCAACTTTTCACTCTGCTGAAGCAGGAGGCCTTTGCCCTTAAAGGGGATTCGCAGGCTCAATAAATAAATAAATAAATAAATAAATAAATAAATAAATAAATAAATAAATAAATGCCGTAATATTACCAGTAAAATTTACACGTAAAACTAGGTTTGACAATGATTTAAGCTGGAAGGTAAGTTTCGTCTGAATCAATAAGATTTCAACGCATTGAAACTTGATCGATTGTCGCTTCATTTCTAGCGTGATGGAAACATCTCTTCACCATGGTTTGTAGCTTTTTCTTCGATTTTCCTATCGATTTGTCTTTATATATAAATGCGAGTAGCTGTTGTATTAGTTTTTGAATTTCCTTTATTTTATAAACAAGAATTTTTGTGTACCAGATTCAGAGTTAATTCATCGAACGTAAATATTCTATTCACACGTCAAGTTAGTTACAAGAAAAATTTCCCAAATTTTTACTTTGAATTCACTACTCGCCTTTAAACCGTTCCCAAACTAGTTCAGTACATAACAGCAATAAAATTAAATGAAAACCACAAACTACCTAAAAACAATCTGAAATTCATCATGTTTGTATCTTTCATGCTGCTCTCTGATTGGTCTTCGGTAGAATTCCGAAGTAAACTTAATGAAAAAGCTTGGTGTTTGTGAACTCTTAAGTTTACAGATTTACGTCAACGGTTATGTCAAGGCATTGTGAACGGTCCCGCTTAGTAGAGTTTGTAAGCACTTGCACGTTAAAGCAATCGAAAGCAGTATCGATATCAATAACGGGAGCAATCGAGAAAGATTTTTTGCCCGTTTACGTCGAAACGTATAAATCGCATGGGAATAAGTTCCAAATTGTGGCAACAGAGAGAGCTGGTATAGTGAAACTGCCATCAGCTGTTCCGTGCTGTTCGTAACTTCATGTGGGATTTTTGTAAATTTTCATTACTTGTACATATAACAATTGGTAAAAAATAAAATTAGTATTAAAATTTGTTCCCAAAACTAACATACTTACATATTGATACTAGTATTCTTATATAAAATACGTAAAACAAAAATGAAGTACATTTGTGGATTTAAATATGCAATGTATTTATACAACAAAAGGAACAAGAGCAGAATGAATGTGAGAAATACAAATCTTTTGATATCCTAATTCAGTTTGATAACCAAGGTATTCACTATTTCTGTAATGTTTTAGAATCATATAATATTTTCTTCACACAAATATGCCAACTTGATTGACATAACCTACACCTTGGCATAATGGTACACTGACACATTACATATGTTAAGATCCACACAATATAGTTTGACAAGATCACTTTCATTTAATATGGGATTCACAATCCCATTGACCCCATTGCACTCATCATAGCCTTCAAAATTACAACGTATTAGTGTTCTAGGATTAGGAAACCTAAACTTAGAATACCTGTATGAAAGTAAATTACAGAAGACCTCTTCAGCATTCAGATTTAGTGATAAATTAATACTAGAGAGGTGCATCACAGTGCATGGGTGTGGTTAAAGTCAAGTAATCCAATCTTTTGGTAAATTTGTAAGCAACTGAAGAAATACAACGCAATTAATTTTCAAAAAAAATCGTCCTATAAATACCGATTTATATAATTTGACTTACTTTCTATAAATGATACGACTCTTATTTTTGTATTTTATTTTTAATAACATTTCTTCTTCTCCGGTTGTAATTTATTTTGATCTAACCAATGAATCCACTACACACTTCACAGACTTTCAGTGATACTTTGCCTATTTCTTGTGACGTCTTTACTACGTATCCAGTGAATTACAACTGACGATGTTTTCGGTCAATTGAAAACTGCGAGGCTAACTAATGAAACTTTTATCTAATCAGTTGACAAACACGAAAAGAGAGTGCGATAACTGCTCCATGGAAATTTATTTAGTAGCACACTCTGCCGCCAGTGTTGAGAACAAATTCGATATAAAGTGCCTGAATGATCGATTACCACGCGATGTAAGTCGCCCGCTAAATCAGGCGAAATTGCGGGGCCTGACGGGGCGCGCTAACACTTCGAGTTCGATTTCGAGTTGGCGCATGCGCTGAGACTCAAAAATGCAGTCGATAGCTGCCCGCTAATGCGTGCTCAAGCTCTCTTTTAACTCTTTCGTTTACTATTAGTTACGTTAGGTCTACGCTTAAGTTTGCATTGTAAATGGAACCTAAACGCAGCCAGGCGGCCGGAGCCAGCAACCACGCCGAATGCCCGTGTCGCGAGCTTCGCGCCGATTGGTTGAATTGTTAAGGGGATGTTGAATGCCCTATCCTGGCAATGTTAAATGTTTTAGTCTAACTCTCAGAATATATTAAAGTTAGGCTTATGAAGTTTTTCCAGGTTGCAGATATGCCATTCATAATAATACTGAAAGAACGATTTTGAAAAATGTTTTTTATTTTTATAAATAAAAATATTTTCTCATAATGCGACTTTTTACCACTGGTAAAACCGCTTTACCACCGGTTTTCTGGTAAATAACGTTCCATAAAATGGAAAATACTAAGGTAATTAGAAAAAAATGTTTCAATAAATGAGTGAGACTTTTAATAACACATGAAAATTTGAGTTTCTTACTACAAATGAAGGACCACATTCGAGAAATGAGCTTTACAATCTTGAAGAGGCAACTCACAGAAAGCGCTAACTTAATTACTTGCTTCATCAGAATAATCAGTTTTCCACAAACTACTTCCTTTCGAGACTTTTTTTGGTTAGTTTTACAACATACAGTTTTCAATTTATTTGTGCATGTCGAAGTCTTTCAGTATTAATGCGCTGTATTATGTAACAATAGTTCAAAGTATTGGAGCCAGCACCTAAAAACAATGAAAGGAGGACTTCACTTATAAATAATAAAAAAAATAATTGTAGGAATAATTATATATTTCAAACACCAATTTAAAGAAAAATTATGAAGATTTATGAAAAATAAAATACCAAAAAACTATTTCTTGAGAGCAAAATGATTCCATTTTTTCTTAAGATCGGGGGTGGGGTTGGTCAGGCCCGTTCACGGAGGCTGTGACGTTACAATATTGAATATTAGGAATCAATGCGCACAGCAATTTGTGGAATTTTTTGCCTAAAATCTTTCGTTTGGTTGATTTGTTTTTTGGAAAGTTTAAACCGTTATTTAATAATTTCTTTGGGCTAAATACTACATTTACGCTGATTTTAGCTAGTCAATGCTTCTTAATATTGAATCTACATACCTCCAAAGTATCTAAAACACACTTACACCCCTTTGGCTCTGGCCTCCCTTAATTAGTATGACAATATTACATAACCGTTTCAAATAATGATTTGCTTTATTTGGTCAAAAAAATAGTAAAAACTGTATATGACTTATGAGAGAGAAAATTATCTGCGCACGTTTTCTTGAGTACCAGAATCTCATCCCAACATTTGAACGATAAATAGTTGAAAGATGAGAGAAAGTTAAAACAATAATAATAATAATAATAATAATAATAATAATAATAATAATAATAATAATAAAATTTTAAAATTTAACTTTTAAGTTATTTTGAAAAACCTGAAAAAAGTACTGATTTGTACATATTTTTGGCTTTAAAAACCTGTTTCCGGGCAAAGTCATCAATGATAGGTTTTTATCTCATACAAGAAACATGAATCTATCCCTGACAATTACGTTGAATATGTGTCAAAATATCTATCATAAGCATATCTCCTTAGATGTTTTTGTGACTACCCTGAAGTGCTAAGCGAATTAAAATGTCTAAACGATTTGCGTACATAGTGTTAGAAAACACAATGATTCAGACGACGTCGAAAGAAGGGTTTCTTGCTTACAAGCATAATAAAAGTCTGTTAATAGCAATGTTGCTTACAAAGATTTTATCAGCAGAAATGACATGCAAACAAGTGAAGGAAGACGCGGACACTCCGATAATGAACACAGTTTTGTGCTTAGATCCAACTAATAAGACATTGAAGTTGGTGAGGACGTGGGAGATCTGTTGGTAATATGGAGAGATCTCTGCAAGCATGCAAAATGGGAACAGAAGAAAGACAAAGTTTCTTCATCCGTTTGCTGCAATAAGTAAAATAATTACCGATAACTTTGTATTCTCACAAGCAATGAGTGATTACGAAACCTCGGCATTGGCTCAGCATGGGATAATGAATTTGACAGACCAAGAACACTTATCTTGCTGATTATAAAATTATTCGAACTTTCCAACACAACTAATGGTCGCTGATGTTGGTGAACTTTTTCGGGTTTCACTATCCGGTTCAAGTGCACCTTTACTCAGCCAGTTGAGATATGTCTACTAAAGCTGCCTTCAGTTACAAGGCATACATTGCTGCACTACCACTACCTGCCGCAGCACAGCTGTGCTTTTTAAGAGTTTATTCTCAAGTCCAGCAACGCCTAGATTTAGAAAACAATGCAGGAGAATGGAGACGGAAAAGTATGAAAAATGACCTTGCACCTTTGACCACAACTTGTTAGTACCACCTGTTCTACCAATTTTATTGAAATTTAGTTTATGCAAGATCTCCAAAAATTGTAAAAAAAATTCACTGTAAGAAGGCAGGGATGAATGATCTAACTTGTGTCTCAAAGTGTTGCGACAATATGAAAGTAGTTTCTGAAAATGACCTGAAAGATCAGTTACGAGCTGCAACAAGAACAAGATGAAGTCATTGAACCTGACGAACCAATGGAAGAGGACTTGTATATTCTTCAAGATATTAAATAATGCCAATTATTAGAAACAATATAATATACTAGAGTTATAGTAATAAAAAAACACTAATTCCATTATTTGGTAGGTAGCAGATGTCTATGAAAACCAGGGCCTTTGAAACTTGAGCGTCGGGGAAGATGCAGTCCATCGTCTTCCAAAATATTAATTTTATTTTTCCAAATAAAATGTAAACGGATTCACAAGGCTCCGTATTTATATGTATACAAATTCATTGAATGTAAATTACACATAAGAGTTGGTGAGAGGAGGAGTTAAGTGGAGTGCCGTTTTCATGGTAACATTCGGGCATATTTTACGCACTAACGGCGACACCATTGATACCAGAAGGAAACTTAATCCACACAAAATGTAGACAGTTTTATTCTCTGTAATTTCATATGAGGTAAATATCGACGAAAAAGCGATAGTTTTTAAGTGATATTGCGATGAAGTGCGATAATTCATGTTTTTCATGTGCTTTCGCATATATCACCAAATTTCGCACTACTCTCAGGGCTAAATGGTTCTAAAAATCTTAATGACATTAAATTTAGGTAATTTTATCTTCTTTTATTTGATATGGGGCCATTAATTACGAAAAATGAATGGCTTTTGAGTTATTTTGAAGGAAAAAAACAAACAAAAAAGGTGTTGTTTGTTTTTGCAAACTGTTTTTATGCATTTTTTGTTTTAAAAAACATAATGTCTGGCAAAATGTTTGTTGATAAACCTGATATTCGTGTTCTGTTACCCAAAAACATATAGGAACCAAATATTACAGCTACACCAAAACTTTCCGCTAGTTGGCCTTTTTGAGCACCATTTCACTGGAATGAGTTTCCAGTGTAATCGCCGCTCAGGACAACTGGCAAAGTCTATTAAAAGACATATATTATTTGTCTTTTAAAACACAAAGACTTTTTCCCAAGATGTAAAGAAAGATTGTACCAGACAAAAGATGAACCAAATAACCAAAATATTTTGGTTCAAGCCAGTATCGCACCGGGGGGAGGGGACTCACTTCAGAATACGTAATCGGCTAGAAATGTCATTCATCATAAAAACAGTTTTTACTGATGATCTATAGAAACGAAAGTCGCTCAATGTGCAAATTCAAAATTTGTTAAAAAGCAATAAATTAACAAATGAAAATAATTTTAAAATTCAGTTTAGAGGTACAGTTTCTGTAAGAAAACATCAAGTCGGCTGCACAATATACCTGCCTTACACACACACAACACACACACACACACACACACACACACACACAAATGCTGTTTGTACTAGTTGATGTCGGTGCAAAAATATATTACATTGTTACATACCAAATCAATTAACTAATTTTTTTTATTTATTTATCGTTAAAAACCGTGTGTCGTGCCATGGGGAGAAGTGTATAGTGTGCACGTATTTGGAAATTCTGGGTCATATTTAATTTGACCTCATCCTAAGTCATATTTAATTTGAATTTAGCATACAGGTTAAATGCGCATTTTTGGCAAGAATTAATAAGAACATTCACTCGAAATCGAAAATAATCGAAAAAGCACTTTGCTAGCCATGTCTTGGAACAAGAACACTAATCCCGACAGTGAAGTAAAAATTTTGGAAATAGAAAACCGATACACTGACAGACTTAAATTCGAAGCCATACACATAATAATTTATTAAACAATCCCCAGCACAATTTTTGAATGAACAAATTCTTTCCCTCTCACGCCTCCTGAAGTTGGCCGTTTCCCACGCACATTAACACTTCTGCTCGTCTCTTTTCCGCTACCCGGCCAGGCCTTTCCCTAATGATCGTTTCTGAGAAAAAAACCGCGTTCTCCCCTCTCCATTAAAAGCTTTCTTTTCAATAGTGTGCAATGCCCTTGACATAGATGTCTTGCCTGAACCGAGGCCCCCATCCGTCTCAGAATCCGTATGTCAGTTTGCTCTTCTGAATTTCTTTACTTATTTATTTGAATTGTTTACACTATTTTTTATTTTATTTCTCTTCGCTTTAGAATAATATAATAATAATAATAATAATAATAATAATAATAATAATAATAATAATAATAATAATAATAATAATAATAATAATAAAATTGTCTTTATTTGTGGCGAGGCTCAGGCCTTAAGGCCTGCTCTTCCGCCTAACCACTTTAAATTATTTACAATTTTAAAAATTACAATTGAGGCGTTCGGATGTAATTAATATTAACTGACTTTTAAGGATTCAGGTGTAATTAATACCTGACGTGTCGCAGAAGAAGAAAAAAAATCAATTTGTGACTACCAACTACATTAATTTATCAGTATGAGCCAAATGAATTTATTGCCATTTTTTGTTTATTCTTGAAATTTTGCAAAATGGAAAGACATGATGTAAGGAACATTCTTAAAAAATATATAATAAGATAGGTCCCACTTATTCCACTTACAATCAATAATTCAAAATTCGCCAGAAATGTTAGTTGTCATTACCCAACAGCCTCAACTGTGAACAATAAACAAAAACAAAAAAGGGGGGTTATTTTACATTTACGTCTGGGATGCAATACTAGGGACCATCCCGGCATACGCCTTAAGCGATTGAGTAAACCCAGAAAAAACCTCAATCAGGATGGCGGCTTAAGGCCGAAATATTGAAAGGAAGAAATATCAGGGCTGAGAGTGAAAAACAAAAGAAAAAAGGGAAGAGAAGCAAATGGAGGTGGACAAGAGGAGATAAGAAAGAAATGATAATGAAAAGGATACGGGGGGATCAGAAGAGAAAATATAGTACATATAATTTTACAATTACATAACAACAGGTAGTTCTTGATGACATATACAATGCATAATCTCAATCAACAATAAGGGAAATTACCACATTAATCATTAGGTAAAGGCACTTACAAAAGGATATCTTACGGTATAAAATACAGAAAGTGTCAATAAAATAATACTGTGACTACTGATTTTCTTTGTAACAATAATAGTAATAAAATATATAAATAATAATAAAAGTGACAAACATCATAATTTCAGAAACATTTGTAAGCTGTAGTTTTACATAATATTTTCTTATTTTACATTTAGAAATCTATTACATTATAGTAACAAAGTTGTATTTTAGATACGCTATATAATTTCTCTAATTTTAAGCATTGTATCAGCAGTAATAGGATTAGCTTTTACTGTATCCTGAAGTAGGAAAGGAGGAAGATGGCCAGGAGGAAGGGAGTGGGAAGAAATACTTTCGAAAATATGACTTAAAAAAGAAAAACAAAACAAAAAAAAAACAGAAAAAAAACAGAAAAAAACGATCTAGCATGGAGGATGATAAAGGGATCATGGTCATTGTGTCAGAAAGTAATTAAGATAAAATTGCGGATAGAACATGTGGAAACTACATTTCATTGTTTTTTATCCAGACACCAAGTTGAGTTTTGAATTTTCTAAAGTTGCTAATTCTCTTAAGATGTGTAGGTAGTGAGTTCCAGTTTCGAATTACTGTGACAGTGTAAGATTTACTGTATGACACAGTGTTGTGTCGAGGTACGCACAGCAATAATGCCGAACGCGATCGCTCTACTCGTTTACTTACATGCGTAGTCCAATATTGATGTCATTCCAAATAAACTTTCTAATTTTAACAGTTATCTCACTTTATAGCTACTTTAACAATTATCTTACATGACACATTTGTTATTTCATGTATTCTTTATTCAAAATTATGTCTATTTTCACATTTTATATTCCATTTTTTTCTATTTTGCTTAAATTCTTATTTTATTAAATTCATAATAATATCGTGTCGAAGACAAACTTTCATTTGTAATTTAGATATATTGTTATTATTTTTGTAGCATTTAAGATGGCCGCAATGTCACCGAAAAAGCTTTCTGCCAAAATAAACACCAACGACAAAACAACGCCACACATCTATTTCTACAACGAGTATACGCCGTAGAGAATTCGTTCCCTTTCCTGTCTAATAGATGAATCTGATTAATAAATGCTCGAGCAACGCAGGACACTTCACCACTATTTGATAAATAATATTGTTTTTATAAATGTTGCAATGAATGAATTGGAGAAGTGCTCACATGATTATAATAAATATGGTCTCAGGATCACCTCATTGTGGGGTGCATTTAATTGGTTCAATGAAGGCGGAATGTCCCGCGTGCTTTTCCGTAGGGCAACACCCACCATTTGCTTCCTAGCTATAAATGTCATAGAAAGATCTTGCGGCAATAATAGTTTCAATCATTTGAAAATGCCGCCATTGAGAACTGGGTGGGTGAAACCGGTTGTGGGGGCAAATGGACAGAGTTACCACCTGTGCGAGATCTACTCCAACACCACCTTTTGCGGAACTAAAGCCCGTTTTACACGGTCATTTTTTCAAAATTTTTCTGTACAGAAACTGGATGGAAAAAGGACGTTTGGTTCTATGCGTACCGAAACTGGATGAACATGATTCCAGCGTTTTACATGTTCATTTCTGGTCTGTATGTAATCGTGATGAAAATACTTCCTCCAAACGCCGCAAAAAGCGCTGGAAGTGTAACAGTTGAACATAGCATTTACGGAAACAAATGAAATTAGCGGGAAGAATGATCAGATAGTTAAGAATTCGCAGAGTAAGGTGTAGAAAGACGTGTGAGGTATTGAGGTTTTATTTACGAAATTACTGGTTCACTGAACGCAAAGCCTCAAGATCACAAACAACACTCAAAATTAAACGGCACGTGTCCACGCTGCGCACCAGATATATATACTCCCTGCCGGAGAACCCACGCAATCGAAGAAAGTCCCATAAATTGACACTAGAGGCGCCGTAGTGAAAAAATGAAGAATGCATCATTTTTTCGTACAAATTACATCCAGTCTGCTCAGTACCGACGGGAAATGATGAAAAAATGACCGTGTAAAACAGGCTTAAGATTCGACGGTGGTGCCATCTCTGAATGGGACACCATTTCTGGGTACCCTCTCCACTGGCGCAGTAAGGCTCTATAAACAGTACAAACTGTTTATAGTGTCTTATTCCGCTGTGAGCCGTCTATACCGCCTTAGTGTGAGCGTGTGAGAGTGGGCGCGTGTGAGTAGAAGAGTGCACGTGTTGCGTTGTGCGTGCATGATCATTTATTGAATTAATAAGCATTTTGCAAAATGATTCACGAAAGGAAGTTATTTTCTCTGTGTGGATGATGTGAGCGACATTATTTTTCATTGAAAATACCGCTATAATGCCGGTATAAACTTTACGAGTGTCCATACCGGTATAGACATCCTATAAAGATATTTTAACGGTATAAAAGAACAAAGGTATTTGGTAGAGGTATGGAAAAATACCGGTATTTTTACCGGTGTTCATTATTTTTTCAGTTCCTGTGGAAAACCCTTTTAGCCGACGTGTAGGTTTCGCCATACAGCCTCTCGTAGAGCCATCCAGCAGTAGAAGATCACCGCCACCTCTCGCAATAGAAACATAACTACACTTTCGGGACTAATGAATTTAGCACTTCACGCGTCCGGAAACACAAATGAATCATTCGTACTCATAGTCCCAAAACTGATCCCACCTGTGGCTTCATGCCCTTTGCGTGCCCCGAGGACTAATGTAAATCCAGATGAGGTTTAACGAACGAGGAAGCCTAGAACTAGTACCAGAAGCGCTCAATGCGTTTCTGCTTGCGCAGACTCTTCAAATCAAACGAATGGCCAATGAGAGTTTTCCTTGTACTGATCGAAAGAGCGCGCAATGAGACTTCGCCTTTGTGTGTGCAGGGCGTGCTCGGCGCAGGACGGCGACGGTGGCGCTGCGGAGCGGCCGCTACCGGTGTGACCACTGCAGTTACGCCACCAAATCTCCTCTCATTGGACACAGCACCAGCTCGTGCACACTGGAGAGAAGCCTTACAAGTGCACGGTTTGCGCCTACGCTACAACGCATCACAGCAACTTAATTGCGCACATGCGACAACACACCGGAGAGAAACCATATGTGTGTTCTGAGTGTGGCGTTCATTACAGACAAAGTAGATCTTTGAAGAGACATAAACTTGAGTTGCATCGTGGAGCATGTAATCAGTATATGCCTTTACAATTATTGACACGTTTGTAAAAATCCACTATTTAATTGAGATTAGCAAATAAAACTCGAAAGGTGATTGATTTCTTAACCTGTGTTTGATAAAAACTTTAACCGGTTTTATCGACTGAAGCTAAATTACGAGTCTGTAAGGTGGAATGCGAACTTCTTAAATTTTTCAATTTACGTGAATGTGTTTAAAACCTTAATTAATGCTTAAAATGAAACGTTATAACGTCGGTTTCATAAAAATATTTCGTAACATTGAGGCGAGATGAAATGCTTATTAAGTTAAGTTTCTACTTTGTTGGATCTAAGGCGCGTGATTTTAGAAAGAAGCGGTGAGAAATAATTCGTGATGATACTTGATGTTAATTTGCTTCATAACCTCTTACTTGGTCCATTCCCAAGAAGGTCGATTCCGGCTAGTTTCGCTCCGATTGACACAGACATTTTTTACGTCTCAGTAAGTGTTGAGACGGATTACATACACTGCAGTCAATAACCAAGACCAAGAAATAACTTTTCAAGAACAATAATTGCTTTAGAAGAACGAGAAGGCATCATTTTTGTGTTTTTTTAAAAACCTTTTGGTAAATCAGTCTTCAAAACGTCTTCAAAACTGTTTTTTTAATCAGCGCGGATCAATTGTCAATGGAGACCACATCGTGACAAATGTACCACTACATTAAATCGGACGAGTTGCGAATAAAATGTTTAAAGACTTGTGTGCATAACGAGTGATATCGATAACTAGTAGAAAGTCATAAGTACTAATAATTTGTTTTTAATTTTATTCCGTCTGCATTTGGGGAACTAGTTTACAGTTTCTGGCACATTCAGTAAAAGAAATTTCATTTTTCATACGAATTGATCGTAGTGTCTGTAAGTAAAATACAATAGTTTTTGAGAATTACTATTGGTATTGCAAATTCTAATACGCATTATTGCACTCGTTTTGTGGATGGATTTACATCAGGTGTTATCAGAAATGATTAAACCAAAAATTAAAAATGCGTATACTCATTACAAGAGCCCGAAGTTTCAGGCATTTATTACTTTCTCTTATATGTTCAGAGTATATACGTAGTTCGGGGTATATACGTTCTAGTTATATACGGAGTATATACGTAGTATACAGAATATTATGTAATGCTGCGGAAAATAGATTTCGATATTTCAATGGAAATACACGTTCTGGGGTCCCCTGACACCGAAAAAGTGTTAATTTTCAAAACGTCCGTCCATCCGTCCGTCTGTGAAAACCACTAGCTCCTAAACCAGGCATAGGAGTTTTTCCGAATTGAAACCTCTGTCCATCTGACTCTAATTGAAGATCTAAAATTATAAAAAACCTTCTTTAAAATTTGGGGGTGCTTTACATGAAGTCCCCTGGACTTTTTCAAAATTATCTCAAAAATGGCCCCAATTTTTTCTTTAAATTTCTTGTAAGAATACAGATAAAATACACTTATGAAAGTGGCGTAGGTACGATTTTCACACTTCTCTCTGAATGTTCAAAAATTGCAAACTTTTGAAATTTTTCGCTGTCTTCCTACAAATATAAAATTGAAAATAGACGGTTTTCCTTAAAATTAATGTTTTCCATTATTAATTTTTCCATTGAGCAGTACTTTATGCAACTTGTAGTGCATCTTAATTTAGTACAGTGCTTCAGTCATATTGCTTCTTCTTCAAGTGCTAATTCCTAAAGATAAACTGTGAAGCGGCCTTTGACAGTTTTTGAAGTGTCCTTTGGTCTACCGGGGAAAAAATTAAATAAAATTTTGGATCGAGTTTCGTAAGCAAAAATTTAAATTCGCCTTTACTTCAAGAACTTTGAAGCGGGGGAAAGCAATACGTAATATAAATATACTAACTACAAACGATTCGAAAACGATGAACGCAAAATATAGCGTTATCATTTACTGTGAAATTTTAATTACTTTACTTAACTGCTTAGGTACATAATAGCGATTTTATTTTACCTAACTTATAGCGATTTGATATACAGGACTGGGGATATTGATACACAGGAGTAATGGGTACAATTTTTGCAAAAAGCAAACAGCATACCATTTCAGTAATAACATGATTGCAATGGATGCACATGAAAACAATCACTATGTAAATAGTACACTACCATGGCACTTAAACAAAAACACGAACATGTATTATGACTCACACACATACACACACACACACTTATATGTAATATGCTTTCAATATTCCACTGATCAAATTGCAGTCGTGTTTGTGTTTCAGACTGAATCAAAAGAAATACATTATTTAATAAACAACATTCTTGTCATGGTAGCGAATTCAACCCAGAACTACTGGCGAATTCCCTAACGAGCGAAAGCAGAAAAATCACTTTTCCGATCATATTTACAATAATTCGAGAAAATGTTATAAAACAAAATATTTTGAAAACTTTTCAATTGACACGATCGTTTCTTTTCGTTTTCCTGCAATAGATACTTTTTATTCTATTTGTGTTTTATAAACACCTACATTTTTTAGTATTATTTTGATTTTCGTGCCCTAGATAACTTTGCTCAAATCAAGCTTTAGGAATATCAGAGAGAAATGATCACTTTTCCATTGTGGAGAATTTCAGGGGACACATTCCATAGTTTTTGAGAAAATTTGGTTCAAACATTTCAAAAAATTCGCCTTTTCAGTTCAAGTATACTAAACGATTATGAAGAACCTATGGACATTTCAAAAAAAAAAAAAAAATCATTAGAGATACTTTGAAGTTCATGTGTTCAGAAACGCATTGAACAATGAAATACATCTGTAATGTACATTTTAACGACGGGAAAGACAAATAAAAAAATACATTTTTCAAACAAACAAAAGGCTAGACTAACATGGCGTTTATGTCATCGTATAGGGTACATTTAGCACTACCCTTACCAAAATTGTAAAGAAAAAATTTGGAGCCGTCTTTGAGAAAATCTTGTTTGTAATTTTTAAAATTTCAAATATTGCGGGCTCTAGTGCACAAAAACTACTAAAATTTTCAAAAAAGTCTACATGACCAAAATGAAATAACTACTTATGGGCAACAAATTTAATTTCAAAGAAAAATCTGTCTTCAATTTTATAATTGTAGGAAGACGCCAAAAAATTCAAACATTGCCATTTTCGAAAATTCGGAGTTAACCATGAAAATGTAACCTATGCCACCTTTGTAAGTAGATTTTACTCTATTCTTACAAGAAATTTAAAGAAATATACTGGAGCCTTTTTTGGAAAAATTTTGAAAATGTCCGAGGAAATTCATGTAAAGTACCTTCAAATTTTAAAGGTTTTTTAAAATTTCATAGCTTCAACTAGATTCAGATAAACAGGTGATTCTTCAATTTCAGAAGATCGTACGAATGATTTACACGCAAGGAGTGTTCACAGACGGACGAAAATTTTGCCTCGAATTGGTTCCATTTGGTTACCACGTAAATTAGTTCTATATACGTGCGTATACGAGAATGTAAAACCAGTCGATAATTAGAACGTCAAAATTCAGAACCTTTAATTTAAACGAACGCTCCACAGTGAAAAACTATTTCATAAAAACAACGTTTTGCTCTTGTTGTTCGTTGTGCTGTAGTGCCAGTCGAATGCCCAACAATAACAGTGATTCCTTCTTTGAGTAATGTGCGTGAATGTTCAATCTGCTATGTAAATTGCTTCGTGACAGGAATACAGTGTACTTCGTGTATTTATTATTTTATTTTTTGAAATTATTAAAAGTCAAAAATACCTCCGAATCCCATTATTACATTTTTTTACTCACTACTGCTGAAAGACTCACTACTGCTCATTTGTGCCAACAGTGCTTGTTGAATGAAGATGATGCAGAAGTGCTCTCACAAAAAAAGATGTGCCATGAAGCAGGCTTGAAAGGCGCCCCTAGGTCTCCTGAGTCTTCAATGCCTCGTTTTGCGCGCGCCGAGGGTTCACTTCGGCCTGGGGGCGACAGCAGCATGCGCAGAAGGGCGCGCAGACCTCTGCGCAGCACACCCTTCAGCCCTCTGCGCATCTGCGCACGGCGACTGCGTGCGATTTCTGCGCAGAAGGCGGCGGCGGCCAGCGCCAGCCCCGCGCAGAGCAGCGCCAGGTGCGGCCAAAAGTCCTGCAGCTCCAGGGTCCTGACTTCGTCGCTTTCCGCCTCCGACTGCGACTCGCTCGTTTGCTGAAGTGGTCCATTTTGAAGGCGCCAGTACATCCCCCATGTTCTGTTGAAATCGGCAGTCCACTTGAGATAAAGTCCCGCATCTCGGAACTGAATCATCTTCAGATTAAAGGCGTCGATCCACGGCCAGTTCCTGAAAATTTATAAGTAGATGCAGATTTTCCACAACGGGAAATTAAGGAAGTAGAACATGATGTTAATGAAATCTTAAGTGACTATGACAGTATTGCAGCGTAAAAAGGGGCATCAAACAGCTTGTCAATTTTGACAGAATGATGGTTATTGAGCTCAGAAATACTGTAAGAATTCTTAAGATAATTTGTTAACATTTTTGCAAGAGAATCACTCTGCAAAGAGTAACGAATATTTCGTAGCATTTTTTGTCAAATACAAGAAACGTAGGCTATTGGTTTCAGTAAAATACCTCCTGCTCGCTAGTAATTTTAATTTCCTATTCCTCTTTTGCTGGTATGTACTAAATCTAACTTTGCTCTCTCATAAATATCGCAAACAAATTTTATTGTTTTTGTCACAATTCAATTAAATTCAAAACCATACATTAGTTCAATAATTGTCAGCTATGTAAATGAAAACTAGGGTGTCGCGACAGCGCACATTTTCTCCTATTACTCGTATGACTTCTGTAAAAAAATTAACGAAATTCGAACCTGCACCAATTCAATAAGCGTATTTTCCACTATCCGAGAAAGAGACGCAGTGGAAATCGTTGGAAAATCAAACCTTTTCCTACTCTTAAGTGTTATTTTTCTTCAGTTACTCGGTTTAAAAAAGAGCGTAACATCGGTTTACAGTTACAACTCAATGAGGTTGTGCAGAAAAATTGATATGACAAAAAATCCTAGGCATAAACTATTCGTCGTGTTGGTTACAAACACCAGACGAATGGACGGACGAATGTTTTGAAGAAAAAAAACACTTTTTCGATATCAGGGGTCCCAAAACGTGTATTTCCTATGAAATCTCGAAATCTATTTTTCGCAGCATTTGATATCTTTCTATAAACTACGTACATTACTCCGTATACGGAAAAGTAACTAGTGGTGCTACAAAATGGCACAGACTTTCTCGTCCTAATTAGATTTCTATTTTCTTTGGTTTGGGCTAGCTCTTCTGACTGGCCCCATCCTCTTGCCAGCTACCATCTATCGACACCCAGAATCCCATTAAAAAAACTTACTCAATTTCTCGGTTTCATAAATGTAGAACACAAAATTACTTTAAGAATTTAATTGAAAAGTAAAACCTTGTCCTGCGTGGAAAATTTCGTTGAGAAATATGGAGCGGTTTTTAAGAAAATGGCGTTTATGCGTTAATGTAAATGCGAAATTTGAAGCTCTTTCTTACAGAAACATATTGAGTTTTTGGAAAACTTCACTTAAAATTATTTCAAGCACTTTTACTCATAAATACAAAATGTGCATAACAGCGTGAGGCATATTTTAAAAAAATTACATTTTTGCAATTAAAAACTTATAGTCCAAAATGAATTTATGACATATTAAAAAGTACATTGAGCACTATCCATTGGGAAAGATTGAAGACAAAACTTGAAGCTATTTTTGAGAAACTATTGAAAATGTCCCGGGGACGTCATGTAAAATATTCTCAAATTTTAAAGAAAATGTTTCACAATTACGGGATCTCGAGTGAAGCCAGATTGACCAGACTATCCATTTTGGAAAAAATCCTACTTATGGTTACGCGTAAGTGATGTTCACAGACGGACACATGGACGGACGTTTTGAAAAAACAACAAGTTTTAGGTGTCGGGGGACCCCAAAACATGCATTTCCCTTGAAATTTCAAAATTGTTTTGTTCTTAGCATTAGATAATTTTCTCTGTACTACGTATATTACTCCGCGTACTATTTAGTTTTTTAATTTCTTTAGTCTGGTTCCGCATAGTATAGAGAAAGTTATGTAATGCTGCGGAAAGTATAATTCGAGATTTCAACTGAAATAAACATTTTGGGGTCCCCTCATAACGAAAAAGTGTTGTTTTTTTCAAAATGTTCATCCGTCTGCCCATTCAAATCCGTCCGTCCATTCAAATTACGCATTTACAGTAATGCTTAATCACAAATTTCTTAAAAACGGCATCAAATGTTTCAATGAATTTCTATTTAGGGCGAGGTATAAACCTTCTTTAATATTCTTGAAGAAATATTTCGGTTGTATTGTTAGGATAGCAAAAAGTTGAGAAAATTTCAAAAAAATGTACTTTGGGCGACGATAGACGGCTGCTGGCCACAGAATGGAGAAAGACCTTAAAGCCAGACTACACCAAGGGAATGAAAAAAAATTGCTACGAGAACGTCTGTGCCATTTTGTAGGACCTCTAGTTTTTATTCATTTAGCAACTGGATTTATCCACTTTTTCGTTGTCAGGGACAAGCAATGGATTTTTTTCTGCCGAAAATCCGCCGTTTTTTCGCGCAGCATTACAAAACTTTCTCTATAGTACGTATATTATTACTCCGTATATACGTACGTATACGAGGAAGTAAAAATATGTCTAGAATCTGTTATATTGGTTCTTGTGAAAGAAAAAAAGTTTATTTTTGTAGACCAAATATTTTTTTTACTTTCCCGTATATGTACTACGTATATACGGAGTAATATGCGTAGTAAAGAGAAAGTTATGTAAAGTTGTGGAAAATTGATTTCGAGATTTCAACGAAAATACGTTTTTGGGTCCCCTGATACCGAGTAAGTTTTGTTTTTTTTTCCAAAACATCCGGCCATCCGTATGTCCGTCCGTCTCTGAACAACACTAGAGCCTAAACCAAGCATAATATTTTTTCCATATTGAAGACACCTCTGTTCGTGTCGAAAATTTCAAATTTTGGGAATTATTCTTTAAAATTTGGAGTACTTTAAATGAAGCCCCGGAAACATTTTCAAAATTTTATCAAAAATCGCTTAAAGTTTTTCTTTAATTTTTTGCAAGTATTAAGTAAATTAGTGAGATAAAGATGGCATAGGACTGATTATCCCCGATAACTCTGCAATTTTAAAAGGTTGAAATTTCTATGGTGTCTTCCACCATTTACAGAATTGAAGGTAGACATTTTTTCTTCAAATGAAATTTGAGGCGGAAGAGCAGGCCTTAAGGCGTGAGCCTCGCCACAAATAAAGACAATATTATTATTATTATTATTATTATTATTATTATTATTATTTGTCCTCCATAATTGATTGTTTCAAGATGGTCATGTCACTTTTTTTTGAAAATTTTAGTAGTTTTCGCGCGCTATAACGAACAATATGTGCAATATTAAAAAATGACAAAAACAAGATTTTTCGAAAACGACTACAATTTTTTTCTTTAAACTTTTGGTATGGATAGTGCTACGTGTAGTCTATAAGATGACATAAACGCCATCAACATTTCAATTCAGTCAGCTTCTCAGCAATATTTACCTTAGGGGCAATTTTTTTCACATTATTGTAATTATGAGTATATATGCTTTAAATAATGTGGAACAAGACCTTTTTCTACCAGGAAAACTTCGTAATTTTACGAATTATTAATTACGTTAGATTCATAACTCGTTTCGTTTGAATGACACTCGTGATTATTTTCCGAATAATTTAGTTATTGATTTGAGCGCTAGGAAATAATTACGACTGTAACCCTGATGTTTCCTACGTAATTTTAATATTTCTTATCCAAAATTATGTCGTGCTAGCTCAGTTCATTGGGTTCGAAGTTTATAATTATTGCTAGTTACTCTGCAACCAATTATTCAATCTTCCAGCCATACGGATTGGCGAGGAATCTGAATATCTTATCAAAATGTCTACTACTGAATTGCATGTAACGCATGATGATAATCAGCTTTCTTTTGAAGTAACATATTGGAATTTATTATAATGTGGAATATTATAATTCTGATAAAAATTAAACAAGAATTGTTACATCGTTAATCAAAATGAAGTTATTTTTGGTCATGACCAGTTTTCTCTATCTTGTAATAATTATAAAACAACCTTGTTATATTCGCGGATCTTCGCGCGCTCTTCACTTCTCCATTCAATGGCGCCCCGTAAAATCTTATTCGTCGTCGCAACAGAATCTTCCTTCTTCATAAAGTCCTCCGCGCAATGTTCGCGATCAAGTTCAAATTCCCCCAGCGATATTATTATTACCCGTTACTTCCCTTACTAGCGTTACGGGTGGATTCCTATGCACGTACTGACTATTACCTTGTAGAATTCCTTCGTCTCTTCCCACAAAAACGTTTTATCCTAATATAAGAAACGATAGACATAATTATAATTCAAGTTATTGCATCGGATTTGGTTGTCAATCAACAGTCTTTCTTCGACCTGATAAAATGTCTGGAGCCGACCCGCTCATTACCGTGTTGCTAGAGAGAGTGTCACTGTTCTTCATAAAACCCAAAGCATAAGAACTCTATATCATCCTCTTTTGTCTAACAAAAACAATACTATTTCCGCCTCCACCGGGTCACTTACACATTCTCTTCACCTAGCGAAAATGACGTTTAATGCCGGTTGTTTACTTGTCACATAGCAACCACCCCCCGCGATCGTCTATTGACATCCATTCTACTTCGTATAAATGACATTTCCATAAACAAAAATGGTTCATCATTTTGGTATATCTTAAGTGTCATAAATTCAAAAAGTCATAAAAAAGGCTGTCTCTTGGCTCAAGAGCAATCTCGCTCGCCTTTCACTAAGGAGGTCCGGTTTGGATTCCCGGACAATCTTGTGTGAAATTTGTTTCAACAAAACGAGTTTAGCTGCATCACAAGGGTTAGTCCAACCCCTGTGAAGTGTCATAAACCTTAACCTTATCCCATTTCCTTCCCAAATCTGGCCGCTGGGTAGTGACACTGGAGCGTGCAAGAGAGAGGCGCGTACGCGGAGATGCTACCTGGCGGTCCTCTTGACGACTAACGGATTATGTAATGGAGGATTACTCCCAAAGATATTGAATATTAAAATATAAGAAACCGAATAGTTGTGAAATTTTCAAAAGAATGTATTTTTGGCGACGATAGATGGCAGCTAGCATGAAGGAAGGGCATGACTGTACAGCCACACCAAGGAAATAAGAAAACGTAACTACGAGAGAGTCTGTTCCATTCTGTAGCACCTCTAGTTTGTATTTATTTTATACCAAACTAGTGGTGCTACAGAATCGCACATACTTTCTCGTAGTAATGTTTTCTAATTTCCCTGGTGTGGACTGGCATTATGGTCTTGCTCCATCCTCATGCCAGCTGACATCTTTCGCCGCTAGAAATTATATTTTTCGGCACTTTCTCATTTTTTCGGTTTCCTAATAGTAGAACCAAAATATTACTTTAAGGATACTGAACAAAAGTAAAACCTCGCCATAAATGGCAATTTTCATTGAAAAATATTAAACCGTTTTTAAGAGAATGGTGTTTAAATGTTACTGTATATACGAAATTTGAAGTTCTCTTTCACAGAAAATTGTTGAGTTTTCGAAAAACATAATTTAAAGTTATTGAAGTAACATTAACTCACAAATGCAATAACGTTTATAAAACGCTAGAAATGTGTACATTAACGACGTGAGATATATTTTAAAAAACTACATCTGGGTAATTTTTGAAAAACAAAAGAATTTTCAAAATGAACTTAATGTCATATTAAACACTGTAATTAGCACTACTCGTACAAAAAGTTTGCAGAAAAAAGTTAGAGCCATTTTTGAGAAAATGGCGTTTGACCGTTTCTGAAAATGCGGAATTTTGAGCACATTTTCACAGAAAATGTTGAATTTTCGAAAATCTTTACATTAATTAAAGCACATGTACTTACAAATACAATAACGTGAAGAAACTGCCCATAATGTAAATATTACCGACGTGAGAGAGAGAGAGAGAGAGAGAGAGAGAGAGAGAGAGAGAGAGAGAGAGAGAGAGAGAGAAAGAGAGAGCTAAGAAAATTACATTTTGGTAATTAAAAAGAAAAAGAATAGAGCAAAATAGCGTTTTCCATACCATAGAGTTTCTTTGGCACTACCGCTATAATAATTCAAAGAAAAAATTTGGAGTCGTTTATGCGAAAATCTTGTTTTTGTTACTTTTTAAATTGCAAATATTTCAAGCACTATTGCACGAAAACTACTAAAATTTTCAAAAAAAAATCTACATGGCCTTTATGAAAGAACTTTTTTTTTCATTTTCAGGTCGCATCAACATCTTGGTCATTAGCGACCTCAATTGGAGTTAGAAGACTACGGTATGGTAACTATGAAGATGAAACGAAATGGTAATGATAAGGGGTGAGAGGATGAACACAAGTACAACTATGTCCGAGGCGGGACTCGAACCCGTGACCCTTCGGTCCGAGATCACTACGACACTACTGCCTTAGCGATCTTGGTCACCGGGCTGACTGAAGAATTATTTTCAGACATCAAATTTCATGCGGGAAAAATCTCTGTCTTCAGTTGGGTAGTTGAAGGAAGACGTCGAAAAACTTCAAACTTCTGCCATTTTCAAAACTCTTAAAATTCAGAGTTAACCGTGAAAATTGGACCTATGCTACTTTCATACGTGTATTTTACTCCATTCTTACAAGAAATTTAAAGAAAAAAGGGTACCCCCATTTAAGTTGGTAAAAACTTCTCCTAAACCAAATGACATATGAGTGGTTACATTATAATTCTAACATAAAAATAATATTTTTGAAAGGTTTATTAGTCCCCGTCCCACCACCAACACCTCTCTAGAGCAGAAAGCGTGTTCTTTAATTTTATTTTTTAGGCAACAACACTATTTTATGTGACTGAAAAATATGATAAATAAGAAGACAATTTATACTATCAGAAAAATCTTTTTGATACTTTTCAGGCCCAAAATCAAACAATTTTTTTTTTTGATAAAATACAGAAAAGTTTTTTTATTGTGTCTTAGAAACGTCAAATAGGCTCGAAAAAATCTCAAATATTTATTTTGAAACACAAATAGCTGTGAATATTTTTCAGATTTTTTCGACAACTGGGGTGCAGTTAAAAAAATAAAAACCATTTTCCCGCCTTTAATTGATCTTGAATTTAAATATTCTTTCGTATATTTAAATTCAAGGTGAATGAAAGGCAGGAAAATGATTTTTATTTTTTTAACTGCAGCCCAGTTGTTGAAAAACGCTGAAAAAATTCACAGCCATTTGTGTTTTAAGAAAAACGTTTATGACTTCTTTGAGCTTGTTTCATTAATAATATAATAAATAATTTTTTTTAAAAATATTTTTGTGTTTGAATTTGGGTCTGAGAAAATATGAAAAAAAAATTCTGATATTATAAATTTTATTTATCATATTTTTTCAGGCAGATAAACTAGTGTTAATTTGCCGAAAAAAATCAAATAAAAAGACCGTTTTCTGCTATAGAGAGGAACTTTTTACCATCTTATCTGGTGGTACCCTATGGATCTACTTTTGAGAAAATTTTGAAAATGTCTGGGTGGCTTCAAGTAAAGTACCCCCAAATTTTATAGAATGTTTTTCAAAATTTCAAATCTTCAACTAAAGTCAGATGGACAGGGATTCATCAATTTGGAAAAGATCGTAAGAATGGTTTAGGCGCTAGGAGTGTTCACAGACGGACGGACAGACGGACGGGCGGAAGGACGGACAGACGGATGGACGGACGGACGGATGTTTTGAAAACAACATTTATTCGGTATCAGGGGACCCCAAAACCTGTATTTCCGTTGAAATCTAGAAATCGATTTTCCGCAGTATTACAAAACTTTTTCCATATAACGTATACTAGATAAATACCCGGCGTTGCCCTGGCTTTGCTTATATCAAATCCTTTGAAAGAGGAAAATGGACAATTTTATATAAACCACGCTGTTCAACATTATTTTTAATGTAATAGATTCAACATTTAATAAAATACTATAATTTTCTTTCTTTTATTTTACAATACATTGCTATTAGAATTTGATCTGCTCTCTTTCCTCAGTCTCCAAGTGCTTTATTAATCATACGTTTACTGAGTGGCTACAATATGTATCGTCATCATACTTTTTCATACAAAAAAAGATTTATTCTAAATAATAATTCTGACAGTTCATGTATTTGTTCGTTGAGCTATTATTAGTAATTAGATAACATTTAGCAGTTTGTTTTTACAGTTTTAAAATATTAAATAACATAATATTAATACTTAATATAATTAAATATTTTTAGTAATTGTTTATTATTAAACACTTATTTCAATTACCAAATAAAATTTGCATTTAAAAATAATAAATAAAAAATTAAATATATATTTTACTAAAAATAAAAAAAAAACTTCCATTACCTGCAAATAGGAACAACTACATCCTCAATCCATACCATAATAATCTTATATTAAAAAAATGTTAAAAAGTAAGTATTCATTTTGAAAAAAATGGGGGTCCAAAACATATCCAGTCAGTGAAACTTAAAAAATATTTAGCTTAGTTAACAAAGGATTAAAAATTATATTTAAATATCCATACTTTTGATATATTTGAAAACTAAAGAGATCATGACAAATGAGAAAGTACAAAAATACATTTTTATTTTAATTCAAAATACATGTATTGCCAATGCCAATTTCATGCAAGAGAAAAGGAAAAACAATGTTCATGCCAGCAATTTTCATTTTTAATAAAATTAAAACTTTAAATAAAATGGAAGACCATAAGAATGAAGGAAGGAATTAAGCCCTAGGATTAAATTAACACGTTTTGAATGAATTCTTTGTAGACTACATTAAGTGTTTTCCCTTCTTGGCAAAGTACAAACAAATTTTCAATTCTTCCCTCACGTGAAGCTCCAACATACAATTGCTCACGTGAAAAGCATGGATTTCTAAGATCCAAACCTTCATATTTCAGAGTTTGCCCCTGAAGCTTGTTTATAGTCATAGCAAAACTCAATTTAACTGGTTTAAATTTATGAGGAAAATCCGAGGGAATTATTGGGATGCATGGTATAATTACATTTTGTTCAGTTCCTTGACTAGTAAAAATTTGAGCCTCCAATAAAAATTAATGAAGAGTTTTAATTACTAAGCGTGTGCCATTGCATAGCATTGGTGGATTGAGATTTCTGAGGCCAATAATTGGTGCTCCAGCTTAGAGAGACAGAGAGAACATGCTAAGGTAGTCCTGATACTTCTAAAGCATTTAAAAATTCTGTTGGGTAATTGACAATGTTCTCAGCATCAATTGCAAACATGTCTACAGCGTCTTGCTGTAGAAGGTCCTTATAACGGAAAAGTGTTCATTCGCCCACTTCTCAGCATGAACCGATAACAATAAAAAACTATTTGCAGACACTTTTTTGTAAGTGGGCTGCTGAGTATTCGGATCAATTTTACTTAAACCAAAATGATAACCATCATCTCCTTGCCAAAATATTAGAGGGTACTGGAGTGGATCATACGATTTATGAGTTTCAGATATTTTCTGCAAAGAATTATCTCTAAGTTTTAAAATAATATCTCTGCTCCCATGTTCTTCCCCAACCAAAACAATCGCGACCTCACAAACTTCAGGGGTATTATTGTACCTTCCCGAATGTTTATTCAAACTTTTCCTATCAGCCTTTATAACAATCTAGGGCTCAGAAGAAATGTTTTCTAAAGAACGTTTGAAATCTTTAACATATTTATTTTCTTGATGAAGCATTTATTGAATATCTTTATCTATTGACTTGGTTTGTTACTTTGCATCTTTTTTCAACTTGATTTGGGTGATCACTCATAAATAAATTTGCACAAATTTGTAATTTTCATTTAAATCGGGAAGCCAACTTCCTATCGTATGATAAACTTGTCTCTGGGTCTTAAAATCAAGCATATATCCTTTCTGCACAATTCTAGTACACCCAAATGATGTCATTTGAAAGCATGAATTGTAATGTCTAATGAATTTCTGGAAATGCAGTGCATCAGACGTTTTACCATTTAGCAAGCTCAGCAAAAGCTCAGGTGGACCATTTATTTCTTTTAGGTACACTTTTCCATTTTTACAACACAAACCTGGAGTTTGATTTTCCCACTTTAAAGCCTTGCAGAATGGGCGTATTGAATTTATACTCCCAATATTTTCAGATGCATCAGAGTTGTAGCTGAGTTGTGTATTGTATGAAAATACGCATTCAGTTTTTTCTAACCAGGGCAAAAATTGAGATGTAGTTTCAGTAATCCCCGAGCTTATTCCCCTTCAGAGCGACCCCTGTGGGCGCATACGCAAGTCTCAATGAATGTTAGTAATCCACGAAAATACATTACATTCATCCTTTTCTATACAGAAGATTTGTATTATTTGATAATATACATACATTAACACTAATAAACTCTGAAAAAAATATTCTTATGATATGGTATGCAATATGGAATTTGTTTGCATGAATAGATAAGAAATATAAATATATTGATGGTATGCTTTGTACAAATAGATGGGAAAGAGAAATAGATTGCAAGAATTGATAGGAAATATAGAATGTATTGGCACTCAACACTAAAATCGATATGTATGTAAAAGTAATATAATATACAAAAAAATATAAAAAACATTTAAACTTTGCAAACACTGATAAGAAATAGAAATATATTGCAGGAATAGATAGAAAATATAGAATACATTTACACTCAACACTAATAACTGTATATACGAAAAAGAAATGTAATTTAAAAAAAAGAGAAATAACACTGACAACTACAACATTCTCTCTTGTTCTTTCCCTTCTTAACCTTGCGGCCAATCTGGATCTTCTTTCCCATCTTGCTTGAGCTACTTCCAAGCATTCTCCTGCTCTATTCGCAGCGTAGGTTTGCCTATTGCGCTTCAACTGATTGCCTGTAGGTGGCATATTTGCACAAATTCATGCACTTTCAAGTCTTCGACCATGTGGTCTGTCAACGTGTTAACGAATGTACTCCGAATTAAACATAGCTGCACTTCAAGGTCACAAGCTGGAAGGAGAGGGGTACAATCGAGAACTCCAATACCAAACATTTAAGTACGAATGAAGCTGATGATAGTGTTTCCCTCTCCTTCCAGCTCGTGTCCTTGAAGTGCAGCTATGTTTATTTTTTTATTTTATGTCAAAAAACAGTTCAAACTGCGTATGACGTGCTATGGGGAAAAGTGAATTGTGTGCACATTTTCAAAATTCCGTGATCCCTACACTAAGTCATATACTACTTAAATTTAAAAAAAAACATGTAATAAGATCTATTTTCAAGGATAAATAAGCAATAAATTTTGGCTCTTATCCATGTTGTCCTTCGGAATTATACTTCCTATCGCGACAACATGGAAACGAGAATTTGAATAATTGTATTTCCCACTGAGTTCTAGAAGACGTGCACAGAAAATGAAGTTACATTTATGTCCAGAAGCAAAACAAGGGGCCATCTCAGCATTTGCTCAATGAATCAGGGAAACTAGACGAAAAACCTGATCGAGATGGGTTAAGATGGAATCTAGATGGGATCTAGATGGAATCGAGATGTTTAAATCGAAGTTACGTGTACATCTTATTGACTACAGAAGACATGCACTGCACTTTGTGACGACTGCAAGCACTCCACGTACAGTGTGTTACAATTTTAATTTGTTTTGCTTATTAACGTCTTCAAAAAAGTTAACAATAGTGCTACAAATTGTTTATTTAACGGTTGAACGCGGTTTAGCGATTAGAATTTAAAAATTTTAGAATATTATTACGTGATGTTGCGCACCGCTACTGGCCTCTAGCGCAATGCATTATAAACAAAGACATCTTAGCGACAGGCGATAAAAGTGATCGTGGTGGATCTACCAAGGCATTATTTAAATTATTTTTCTGTATTTGTGTAGCATTAATCTTTACCAAACTGCGAGGACACTGCGTCAAACCCTGAAGAAGAGCCTGTAAAAATGCCATATCTATTCATACACTCCTCTCTGTATAATCGATGTCGATTACATGTCGTTGAATTCACTTTCATTAGTATAGATTACTCCTTATATATTTGTACGTATGTATACGAGAAAGTAAAAAGTTGGTGGTTTAAAGAATCCAACAATTGATATTTTCATGGATATTCTCCTGATTTGTTTAGAGGCTAAGAAATGAAGTGATCAAGATTTATCCAACTACAGACGCTTACTCGTGGAATGTTACCATTCGAATTATTTCTGGGACAATTTCCTCACCTATAAAAATTGCCGTCTTCCTGCAGATTATTCCATTTGCAAGAAAAAAACATACTTTCTTTCACACATTGAATTCAATTGCATTGTTCAAAAATTTGAAATGTAAAATATTATTGAACTCTGTTAGAGATAAACTTACATATGTATCTATTCACTGGTTTAATTTTTATTCTTTAAAACTGTTATAGTTATAAGATTATTGATAAAAAGAAATACATTTTAAGGGTTTTTAGGACATACAAAATTTTAAGAAATTGAAATATATATTAATCCTACTTCTACTCTAACGATTTATTCATTCCAACGATTCTTTAAGAAGATTAATCTGAGTTATTTTTAATCACGTGTTTACAAATTAAGTACTATTTACATTACTTACCATTTCGTAATCATATACTCCCAACTGGGTGACGCTGCGTCGAAAATTTTCATTGACCCAATCTTTCCATAATTAGTAGTAACTAACACGGGCCAGCTTATATCATCTGTAAGTACAGTGTAACGATTTTCAGCAAGATGCAATACCTGATCCCTCGAATTATTATAAAATTTGATATTGAGATTTAAAAAAAATTTGAATATTCCTCCCGTACACATACTGTCTTTTGTCTGTGAACAAAATAGTTTAATATTATGTATGTTAGGCTTAGCGTCTATATGGGCTAATGCTGTTATTCCAGTGGCAATCAGTTGGTCAATTGTTTCGATGTCCGGGTAGCTCTGGGGTATCACAATCAGGTCGAAGAGACGACCCTAGAAAAGAATAATTTGTTAAGTAGATAATTCATTGTACAAATGGAAACATTGAGACTGTTGCACTGTATTGCAACAGTTTCACACTGAAATTATTATTAGATTTCGAATGATGGAGTATTTTTTCTAATACTTCATGTTTGTAATTTCGACCGACTTTATCTCAGAATCATCATTACCGATGACTCTCCATTGACTCTGACCGGGAGATGCTAAGGTTTGAATCCGGCGGTGGTTATTCGACACTCGCTACAAAGGTAGGTCGATTTCAGTCGCTTTGCTATGTAATAATAGTAGGGTCCGGCTGCTCTGATTGGTAGTTTTCCGCGATTTCGCCAGAGGAGTAGCCGATAAAACGGTCTACAGACCACTCAAAATTTTTCCTTATTCTTTGTGGGCGTATCTTCTTCCGTTATAGTTTCACCTTCGTGCACTACACTACCACACGTATCGAGATATTTCGTGCAATGAAAATCGTAAGCAAAACCGACGACGACCAAATTGACCTCAACCATACTCGCTATTACTTGTCGTGATTTACTATATCTATTTTTGGGTAACCTGGGGACACCGCGTTCTAGGCACAATTGCCAACTCTTTGACAGTCATAATATCTTTCTCCCCTTCCAAATCGAGAGGTCGCATTATGAGGGCAAATGTTGTCATCTCTACGTAAGATCTTTCGCGTAGAATCTATTGACTTCGGCCACGGAAGCCTTTGGCTTGATTTATAGCGAGTGGCGGCAGGTACGAAATTCTATTGGTGGTGCCAGTTAGTATTGCGATATCAATAACCAAACATTGCTGTTACTAATTATCGTTGTTCAAAATTAAAACATCGATGTTAATAAAGCATCTATCAAGAACCATCTGTTTTTAAACATCGATGCGATGTTTTAAAAGTGGTTTATTAATGTCTAAATTAAAGTTCATGGCGAACAAAACTTCATTTTTCAGTCACCGAATTTATTAATTTATAATGAAAATGAATACAAAATAAAAGTAATAAGAGAAAATAAAAGTACTTAGCCTGAAGGCTTGAGTGTCCACAGTATTCTCCCTAGATCACAGCTTCCTGAGTTCTCCTTACGCTAACGGTGTACGCCGAATCTCCATGTGCGAAACACTAGTAAAGACGTACGAAATACCAGGGCATCGGGGTCATCCTGAGTGAGAGATAGACTGCTTGATGAAGATAGTGGTATTGGCGCACTCTGTGGCGCAGAACGCGAACTACTGTAACACTTCCTCCTTGGCACCGCCTGCTCCATAAGAGACGCATTTCAGAGTTCTCTGTACGGAGTTAAATGGGCAGACTCAGGGCCAATCCGTAGGTGGCTCAGAGGTTCAGGAGGAAGGCGACAGATATCATTACGCACGTGCCTTTGAAGAGAATATTGATAGAGCATCGAAAGGTTAAGCACTCGTTCAAATGAATAACTCGTAAGAACGTTCGGCGCAGAAGACAACACCGCAATCCGAGTGTCACTGCTCGCTTTCGTTTTCGAGAAAAAATCGGAAACGCAGGACGCGGTCGCCCTTTTTCTCCAAGTCCGGTAAGAGGTGAGTGCGACTTTCGAAAAAAAAAGTCTCTCCATCTTTTGATACGTTTTTCCTGCGCCGAGAGAGGCGAAAAAACCTGGTTGTCGGGACGCTTTTTTCATCAAACGACCGACCACCTTCTTAGTTTCGGCGGGACAATGTCCTGATGCCCCTTAATAATGTATGACGTTCCGGAACAGGTCTTAACCGAATTTCATAGTCGGTGATCCTATTCCTAGATTCTACTCGGAAAAGCGAATCCGACGCCGCAAACCGCAACTCAATGCGGCGTCTGGGAGCGGAGACACGTGGCACGGTCGCTTTTTATTTTCTTACGGCGAAACGAGGCGCCCTACCGCCTTAGTCTTTTAACTTTTCCGTTCCGTCTCGCCGGCCGCTTCGTAAAAAGATAGCGCCTGTCCGTGCGTGTCTGGGTTTCCCAGATACGAATCGTAACTTTCGTATCTTCGACGATATAGAAGAGGCGATATTACCTTCGGCGCGCCGTCCAATGTCGCGTCCAGCGCTACTAAGCGCCTGTCGATTCATTGATTGATTTTTTCGTGTTTCCGGGCGCGTCAACTGCTCTGGCCATTAGTCCCGTTAGTGAAGTGCATGTTTTTCTCTCGGGAGATGGTGGTGATCTTCCCTCGCTAGATGGCGAGATCCGGCGCCGACCTATCGTGGGCTAGTTGTGTTTCCCCCTAACCAGGACTCTCCCACCAGCGAGGCACCGCCCCAGCCGGGACAAGCTCTAAGCTCCCGACCGGTCTATGTGGTAGTGTAGTGTAGTGCATGTTGGTGTAAGTGTGTGTGTAAGGGGAGAGGATAGGAGAAGGAATGGGAAGGACAGATCGCGCGCGGTCCGTGGCCCGTTCGATAGGGTACTGCTCCGGCATTCGCCTGGTGTTGATTGGAGAAACCACGGGAAACTACTGATCAGAGCAGCCGGCCGCTAGAATTATCCTCCAGACAGCGCCTGTCGACGGCTTCTTTCGTTTCGGAGAAAAAAATTCGTAAACGTATGCTCTGGGGGCGAGTTTGCGCCCGTCTGTACCCCACGGCGCGACCGGCCATGACGGCACGCCGATCGCAAGAGAAGCGTTTTGTCTCCCACCTCGTAAAGTTTCGGGTTTGTAGGGCGAGCGGCTGCCGAGATACGGAGTGATACTTTTCCAAAACCCAACACTTTTTGGATCCGTGCGGGAAGAAAGTTCGGAGAGCCGACCTTGGGCCCCCGCGGCCGCCCATCAGAGGCGCTTCCGGACTCGGCGTGATCGCGAATCGACGGCCAAGCATCTCGACTGCGGCGATACGAGTGGTCACGCCAATAGAAAGCGCCGTTTCGACGCCGCGGGGGGGGGGGGAATCGTTCTCGTCCCGGTTCGGCAAGTCCTTATCGTTTCGATTCGGGAAAGACCCGCGCTGCAGCATTAATTCCCCGAGCTCCCCGAAGGTCCGGGTTCGAAGTTGGAACGCACCGCTTCGCCAAAAACCACGAAGGTACACCTTTGCACGCTGAAAACGAAACCGCAAACCGCGTTTCGATATCTTTTTTTCCCTTTCCGGCAAAAAAGTAGCAAACGTTCCTTCCCTGTTGCCGACCTACACGCCCCAAGTGTTTTCGCGCCGTACCTACGAGCACGCTGCAAAATCCCCGCGTTACTCGGAAACACGAAAAAAAATTGTTTATAGAAATTGTTTAAACTATTTCCCAAATTTGCGACACGGAGTTTTGGAAAAAATACGTCGGAATGCGAGCTGACGAGTCGTTTACGCCAATGCAATTTGCGAGGCAATTGGGCGTCAGAATCAGGAGACATTAATTCGCAAAATTGCGTTTTCGACTTGTTCGACTTGACGGCTTATCGTTTTATTTCATTTTTCACAGGATACATGAAGTAAATAATTTGCCGGATGATGATCGCCTCGGCTCAGGCACATAATTAAAACTTAAAATCGTATTAAAAACATTTACCAGAAGCCATTGAACAAATTAATAAAAGAAAACAAATAAAACCAGAAGACATCACTTAAAACTATTTGCAATCGGTTTTTAAAAAAATATTTAAAGTACAGAAAGTATAAAAGCTTAAATATTTAAAAGGTATAATGTTAAATGTTTATATAAACATCGGGAATTTGACATACTCTGGGGGTGGCGGCGAGGCAACAAGATAATTAAAGAAGAAGTAGATACCCAGAAAAAGTGCTCCCACCAGCCACCAGTGCACGCCAGTTTGGGCAGTCGCCCGATGCTGCCCCGGAACAACTGCGGGCTCCGCCCCCCCCCCCCCCGAAACCCGAGAGCCCGGGGCGACTGGGCCTTCGACACGGAGAAGTTAGATTTCAGAGGAGTTATGAATACAATGCCAGAAAAACTGCTTGTCTTTTGCGGCAAACCATTCGTCGAACCATTTTCCAACTTCCTCGAAATTGCTGAAGAGCTGCTCTGCTCTGCGAGATGGCGCCAGGTCGGTGGAATACGGCAGGTGCGGAAGGACGTCCCATTCGAGCGTTTTCAAGACGTCTTTTACTGGTTTCGCTGGGTGAGACGGTGTATTGTCGTTCATTCAAATCGTGTCGGGTCAATTTACCGAGTTTGTTGATCTTCCCGATCTCTTGCAAATGACTGCTGATGGTTTCTTGTTACACATTTAATGCTTTTGCCAACAGCTGTTGAGTTTGAGCTCTGTTATCATTCAATAACGCCTGCAATTGCTTGTCGTCGCAATTTTGTGGTCTACCAGAGCTTAGGTACCTCATCTGCAGTGGTCTGGAAGATTGGCTCATCATAATAATTTGCTCGATTTCCAGCTCCATGCCCAGTAGCCAATCAGAGCAGAATGCACAAGTAGTTTGCTTACGTGCGTCTTGGCTGGTGCCGAATTTTACCACCCAATGAGGGAGGAACTCCTTTCGGAAATAAGCGTTCACTATAATAACGGGAATCATGACCTCAGCCGTTGCCGTGCTAGGAAACATCAATTAAAAATATTTACAGGGAGATACTCTCATATTGGACACACACTATTTAATGACGAGAAGTTGCAAATGTAGGTGCACAAAATAATCAAAATATAATTAATAATCAGATTCTACAGGAGAAATATTGTTGGTAATATATTTCCTCTTTTTGTTTTTTCTGTTAAAAACATATATAGAGCAGAAATGACATCACTTACTTAAGCAATAAAAACTTGCAATGTAAAGGTGAAATTTCACTTACCTTTGACTTGATATTAGCAAAGCAAAGGAATGTCGCGAGCGTGAAGGGCTGTGTCCTCACCTGGTAGGCGGCGGCGACGACGACGGCGGAGGCGAGCAGCGCGGCGGCCAGCTGCAGGCGCTGCGGCGTGGCGCGCACCCTGTCCTGCGGGGCGCCCCCGCACGAGGAGAAGGCGCGCAGCGCGGCGGCGGCGCTGGCGGCCAGCGACTCGCCCGCCACCACGCGCCACGCCAGCGCGTACGCCACCGCCGTCCCCAGCAGCACGAGCCAGATGCGTGCGGAGAACACGCGCAGTGGCAGCGACCACGCCGGCAGCTTCGCAGGTGGAGGCACGGCCACTATCGTCCTAGTGGCTATTTGTGACGTCGGCACGAAGTCACACGAAAGCATCTGCTTATCTTCTGGAAGAAGTCCTTCATATGTGAAGTCCACATGCTCGAGTAAGACATTTATTATATTATCGTAAATGTTTGTGTGCAATTTTTCCAAAGGTCCCTGAAACATTTGAAGACAAGATTGGCCAAATTCAAAACAAGCGAAATGGATGTTTTCTGCATAAAATGGGAATTCCTTGACAAAATTTGCATTTAATCGAACATCTATCTTGAAAATCTACCATTCATCGGTCTGTGACAGAATTTGAAACAAATCTCCACATCTATGTACAGGTCCAAATTCGATCTGTACATCCGTCGCTATCGAAATCTAAATTCGTTGTCTAGTAAGACGCCAGACATTTTAAACCAAACCTTTCAATTTCTTCTGTTTATGATATTTGTAACTAATTTTGTCATTGAACATATTAGCGAAATGTTAGTAGTCTGTCGCTTTTCTCGTATCATACAAGGTAGGAAAACCTAATATAATTTTTTGTCGTATCCTACTTGGATATAGTACTTTTCAAGATACATTAGACTTCATTTTATATATAAAGGTAAAGATTGCGAAGTGAACTAAACTCCCGTAATCTCATTTATCCATTATAACGTCTGTACAACTGATTCTCATGCTCAGCGTTTGAATCCTTCGTCCATTTCACTATGTCCTGAAATTTGCATACTTATATTTACGTTCGTCCGTCAGTCAGTCCGTCCGTCCGTCAGTGAGTCCGTCAGTCAGTCTGTCAGTCAGTCCGTCAGTCAGTCCGTTACTCAGTCCGTCAGTCCGTACGTCTGTCCGTCCGTCAGTCCTTCAGTCCATCCAGTCCGTCACTCCGCCAGTCAGTCCCTTTGACCTTTATTTTCCATTTCAATATTAACGCCAAAACGAAGTTTAAATATAGACTTTTGATTATCCTACTATTTCATCCTTAAAAGCCAAATATTTTTTCTAAAAAATTGTTCGAAATATTGCATTTTCAGAAAAGTTTAAGCGACCCTATAACAAAAACGGACACAATTTTTCTTTGAACATTTTGAACATCTAGTACTGAATTCACTTTATAACAGAAAAAGTTACTTTGCCATATCGTAATACATACCTTTGAGTATGCAGCATTATTCATGAAACCTTTCCAATAAATACGAAGGTTAAGCCGCGTTTCCAGCTCTTTGTACTCAAAGAACAACGGAAAAGCCACCGCGACGATAACGTCTCCAACACGCACATGGCGTAATAACGTGCCGCCTTCGGGGCGCACGTAAGAAAAGGCTCGGCCTCCGAGGTCCCTCGAGCGAGTGGCCACCAGCGCCTTGGCCTCGCGCGTGCATACCTCACTGCGCTCCTCACACTGGGTGAGGATCTCCCTCCCACCAGAGGGCGCCACGACATCCATGGCCAGCGCCCACCACCGCCCCTCCCCCGCCCGTTCGCGCAGCAGCAGCCCGCGGAAGCCCTGGTGGCGCTGCCACAGCGCGGCCAGCACGCGCCGCCCCGCACGCAGCTGCGCCCCAGCCACGTCTCCCTCCGGGCGGCTGCTGCCGGAGCTCCCGCCCGCACGCGCTCGCCTCCCGCCGCTCCTCTGTTCCTCCAGGAGCTTCTGCGAACGTCGCTCGCCTTCCAGGTCTTCCTTAGAGCGCCTCTGCGGTTGCCCCTCGAGTTTGACATCGACAAAGAACGTAGATGGCTGGTAGCTTACCCGTTTCTTTTTAACTCTTTGATCTGACGCCACATGTGTTTCAGATTGCGTAAGATTATCCAGATCTATATTACCCCTCTCACTGTTTTCCAAATTGCTTTTCTGGAGGTTGGTATATAAAAACTGGTTTTCTCGCAAGACATTCTGAATTGCGTCTACAATTTTACCATCTCTTATATTTCCAGTTTGAAATCTTTGCCACCCTCGGCCTTGCTTGAAGGCGTGGTTCTGTTGCAGTCGATAATTTTTTTGGTTATCTTTCTTACAGTTATGAATTTCTGGTGTCCTTCCAATAGATAGCACGACTGGCGCGGAAGAATCCAGTTGAAAGTTGCGATACAAGATGGTACCATCTAATAAAACCTGAAAGTAACGCACAGTTTTTTGTCATCAGTTGCTTTTTGTCTTTACATACACTGATGAGAAATAAACAACACTATTTTCTTCTTGTGACAGGATTAATAAAACATAATTATTAACACAAATTGTATATAGATATTTAAATGAAGTCTTACGCAAAAACACCTTTTTTAATTGGTAAAATAAAGAGGATGACATTGCAGATATGTGGGAAGTACTGATAGCATATTTACTAATTAGAGCTCAAAATGAAAATCGAGTGCAAATAACACATTTTGCATTGAAATGTGACTCACCGCCTTGAATTTGTCAAAGACGGCGTCCTTTGTGTTATTAAGTAGGAAGGCGAGGAGGTGGGCGTGGCGGTGGGCCGCTAGCACGTAGCCGCCCTGCCTCTCCAGCCACGCGGACGCGGTGTACGACCACAGCGGCGCAGGCGGGCGGCACAGCATCAGCGGCGGCGATGGGCGCCACAGCAGCAGCGGCGCCGCGGCGCGGGCGTGCAGGGCGCGTAGCCAGCGCGGGCCGTCGCCCAGGTCCACCACGCCCACCGCCCCGCCCGCGCCCACGCCCGCGCCCCCCAGCGCCCACTGCACGCCCGCCGCGGGCGGCCCCGCCCCCTCCCACGGCACACACATGCCCCGCGCCTCTACCCCCGCCCACGCCCCCCACAGCGCCACCGCCACCGCCAGCCCCAGGGCTCGAAGCTGACCCCTGCGGCCCGCCGCCCCGGCGTCCCCCTTCCCTCCCACGGCACACACATGCCCCGCGTCTCTACCCCCGCCCACGCCCCCCACAGCGCCACCGCCAGCGCCAGCCCCAGGGCTCGAAGCCTTGTTCCTCTGCCAAGCCACCAACTGCCCATGACGCCACCCTGTCACTGTATGACTCAAGAAGATTCGTCATTGCGCCATCCACATCGACACCGCTTTTTCTCCATCCCCACTGCCTATTAACAGCCCACTACTTCGCATAACACATTTCTTTTGTTGTCATCCGTTCATGCCATCAATATTCATTTGGCGTTTTCCTGTAGGCTAGGCTTATTGTACGTTTTGTTCCAAAATAATGCACACGACTCTGATGCAATTGAAAACATCATTTACAGACCAATATCTCGTCACACATATTCAATGTAACGCTCATTCTTCCTAATGTCTAATAAATGTCGCGGTTACATAATACCAGAGGTTGGATACCGCATGGAAAAAAATGTGCACTTACGGCATAATACTAGAAGGAAAAGCGTACATCCACACACCCTTTCTATGAAACAAATGCTGATGCGTTCGAACTTTCCTCCGTAACAAGAAAATTTATCAGGTTATTGTGTCCAATTATGACACACAGAGATCCCCCAATAAGATTTATAAGAAAATGCGTGTCATGTTCTTATTTCTGCGGTTGATTTCACAACCTTTTGAAAAATCGCGCTCCATGACGATGATAAACCGACTGTGAAATATGTCTGACGAGTTAATCATTGTGTGGAAGCTGACGTCATTTATTTCGCAGTGTAGTGTCCCACAGACGGTAGTGGTATTTCGATCCTACTTATTAATGATCTCGGTGGTTATTAGAAACGCCCACCTAGTCCTAGTTTCTAGGATCGCCTTGCATCGTTAATGGGAGCTCAAATGGGCGCAGTGGGTGGTTCATATGTGCGTTCGGAATTCGAAGTTTCTGGGTCTTTCACTTAGAGGAAACTGAGGGTTCTCTGGAGTTAGAGTTGCGTAAGGATACCGGATGGGAGTTTACAGCTTGTCCCGTTTGGGGCGGTACTCCCCTGGTTGGAGATACCTGAAGGATGAGCTGACGATAGGTCGGCATCATATCTCGCCACCCAACGTAGATCACCGCCATCTCTCGCAATACACTTACGGGACTAGTGGCTTCAGCTGTGGACGTTCCCGGAAACAATAATCAATCACTCAGTGAATCAACGACTTACACAACGGGGAATGTGTCCTTGTGAAAACCCCGATCAGGCTTTTGTCCAGTATCCTTGATCCTTGAGCAAATGCTGAGATGGCCCCTTGTTTTGCTTCTGGACATTAATGTACCTGGACATGAATGTACCTATGCGCCCGTTTTGTTGAGTCCTCTTTTTGCTCGTAGTGGCAGGAGTAGAGCTGAGGGTGTGTTACTATATTGTTAGCAATATAGAAAAATCAAATCTGCAGTTCGTTTATCGTTGCAGATAGTTTTTTTATAACTCGGGACCGCAAATGTGTAGATTTTCAAATATTTATAATCTCCAGCTTTTCTAAATTTTATAATAATAATAATAATAATAATAATAATAATAATAATAATAATAATAATAATAATTATTATTATTATTATTATTATTATTATGGTTTTAATTTTTTAACTTTTAACTATTTATCGTTAAAATATTGGGATGGGATTCTGGTACTCAAGAAAACGTGCGGAAATATTCGTCTCCTCCACACGTCATACACGGTTTTTACTATTTTTTGACCAAATAAATCAACTAAGAAAGCAGCCTGACGGAGCGTTACTCGCACCCTAGGAGGTGAGGCTAAAGTTTACAGCCAAGGAGGTTCACTCGAGGTCTGAAAACGCTCTGTTACGTAATGAAGCAGCGCGCAGTCTAATGCTGCATAAAGAAGACGCCTATTAGATGTTTGAACACAATGGTGCAAGATTCAGTTTAAAAAATATTCTCACTACAAGCGAACAACCTGGTGATATTTGCGAATTGAAATTGTCATTTAGAAAGTTTAAAACAATTATTTGCACACCTTGATAAGAAAACATATCTAAATTTATGGAAGTTTCACTTCTGTAAAGAAGAGATAAATTTCCTTCGAAATATCACAGCTGACGTGTTTCATAATAATAGAAAAATCAATTTTTAGAATAAAGTATATTCAAGCAATTGCAAAGTTTCCTCGGAGTGTACAACTAGCAACTTCCCTTTTGAGCACGTTAAGCTACACTCATGGTGGTCGAAAATGCTCTCGTATTTGGTACATTAAACTTCCTAATTTTCGTAACGTTGACATTTAATATTGACATATTTTAATTGTTTCGTGTTTGCTTGAAGTAATGAAGATGAAGGTGGAAAAGTGTACAGTTTTCAACGGTTAACTGCAAATTTGGCATAGAGTATGAATTGTTACGTCTATTGGTTCAGGAGGAAACGTGTCTTTTCCTTGCGCAGGGAGCTTCCAAGACTTCAATTTCTGGGGTTCCAACCTGGGTATTTTAAACTTACTGGTACGCGGCAATTTTTTGTATTACAAATTACAGTTTGAAACGGGTAAGGGCACGTTTTGGCATATAGTATGTATTGTTACGGCTATTGGTTCAGAAGGTCATTTTGGGGTGTTTTCCTTGGGCAGGGAACTTCCAAGACTTCATTTTTGGGGTTGGAACCTGGATATTTTAAACTAGCTCGTCCGCGGCAAATTTTTTTATTACACATTACATTTTGCAACGGTTGATGTCAAATTTTGGCGTAGAGTAAAAATTGTTACGACTATTGGTTAAGGGGGAAACGTGACTTTTCCTTGCGCAGGGAGTCTTAAAAACTTCAATTTCTGGGGTTCGAACCTCAGTATTTTCAACAAACCGGTCCGCGGGAAATTGTTTTATTACAGATTATTGTTTGCAACGAGAAAGAGCGAATTTTTTGCATACAGTATGTATTGTTAGGGCTATTGGTTAAGGAGGATCGCGTCTTTTCCTTGCGCAGGGAGCTTCCAAGACTTCAATTTCAGGGGTTCGAACCTGGGTATTTTAAACTACCCGGTCGGCGGCAAAGTTTTTTATTACACATTGCATTTTGCAATAGTTGATGTCAAATTTTGGCGTAGAGTATAAATTGTTAAGACTACTGGTTAAGGGGGAAACGTGTCTTTCCCTGCGCAGGGAGTCTCCCAGACTTCAATTTCTGCGGTTCGAACTTAGGGATTTTAAACTAACCACTCCGAAGGAAATTGTTTTATTAGAGATTACAGTTTCGAACGGGGTAGGGTCATTTTGGCATAGAGTACGTCTTGTTACGGCTATTAGTTGAGGAGGTAATATGTCTATTCCTTGCGCAGGGAGCTTCCAAGACTTCAATGTCTGGGGTTCAAACCTGGGTATTTTAATCTAACCGGTCCGCAGCAAATTTTTTATTACAGATTACTCTTTGCAACGGGTAAGGGCAAAGTTTGGCATAGAGTATGTATTGTTACGGCTATTGGTTCAGGATGAAACGTGTTATTTCCGTGCGGAGAAAGCTTCCAAAACTGTAAATTCTGGCGTTTGAACCTGGGCATTTTAAACTAACCGGTCCGCGACAAATTCGTTTATTACAGTTTACAGTTTGCAACGGGTAAGGGCAAATTTTGGCATAGAGTATGTACTGTGACAGCTATTGGTTCAGAAGGAAAGGTGTCTTTTCCTTGCGCAGGGAGATTCCAAGTCTTAAATTCAAGGGGTTCGAACCTGGGTATTTTAAACTAACTGGTCCGCGGAAATTTGGTTTATTACAGATTATTGTTTGCTACGAGAATGAGCAAATTTTGGCATAGAGTATATGTTATTATGGCTATTGTTTCAAAAGGTAATGTGTCTATTGCTTGTGCAGGGAGTTTCCATGACTTCAAATTCTGGGGTTCGAAGCTGGGAATTTTAAACTAACTGGTCCGCGGCAAATTATTTTATTACAGATTACAGTTTGCAATGGGTAATGACAAATTTTGGCATAGAGTATGAATGGTTCTGAAATTTCAGGCATTTATTACTTTCTCTTATCTGTACAGAGTATATACGTAGTTCGTGGTATATACGTTCTACTTATATACGGAGTATATACATAGTATACAGAATATTATGTAATGCTGCGGAAAATAGATTTGGATATTTCAATGGAAATACACATTCTGGGGTCACCTGACACCGAAAAAGTGTTAGTTTTCAAAACGTCCGTCCGCCTGTGAAAACCACTAGCTCCTAAACCATGCGTAGGAGTTTTTCCAAATTGAAACCTCTGTCCATCTCACTGTAATTGAAGATTTGAAATTATAAACAATTCTTTAAAATTTGGGGGTGCTTGTCATGAAGTCCCCTGGACATTTTCAAAATTATCTCAAAAATGGCCCCAATTTTTTCTTTTAATTTCTTGTAAGAATACAGATTATATACACTTATGAAGGTGGCGTAGGTACGATTTTCACACAACTTAGTCTAAATGTTCAAAAATTGCAAAATTTTGAAAATTTTCGCTGTCTACCTACAAATATAAAACTGAAAATAGACGGTTTTCCTTAAAATTAATGTTTTCCATTATTAATTTTTCCATTGAGCAGTACTTTATGCAACTTGTAGTGCATCTTAATTTAGTACAGTGCTTCAGTCATATTGCTTCTTCTTCAAGTGCTAATTCCTAAAGATAAAATGTGAAGCGGCCTTTGACAGTTTTTGAAGTGTCCTTTGGTCTACCGGGGAAAAAATTAAATAAAATTTTGGATCGAGTTTCGTAAGCAAAAATTTAAATTCGGCTTTACTTCAAGAACTTTGAAGCGGGGGAAAGCAATACGTAATATAAATATACTAAATACAAACGATTCGAAAATGATGAACGCAAAATATAGCTTTATCATTTACTGTGAAATTTTAATTACTTTACTTAACTACTTAGGTACATTATAGCGATTTCATTTTACCTAACTTATAGCGGTTTGATATACAGGACTGGGGATATTGATACACAGGAGTAATGGGTACAATTTTTGCAAAAAGCAAACAGCATACCATTTCAGTAATAACAGGATTACAATGGTTGCACATGTAAACAATCAATATGTAAATAGTACACTACGATGGCACTTGAACAAAAACACGAACATGTATTATGACTCACACACATACACACACACACACACTTATATGTAATATGCTTTCAATATTCCACTGATCAAATTGCAGTCGTGTTTGCGTTTCAGACTGAATCAAAAGAAATACATTATTTAATAAACAACATTCTTGTCGTGGTAGCGAATTCAACCCAGAACTACTGACGAATTCCCTAACGAGCGAATGCAGAAAAGTCACTTTTCCGATCATATTTACAATAATTCGAGAAAATGTTATAAAACAAAATATTTTGAAAACTTTTCAATTGACACGATCGTTTCTTTTCGTTTTCCTGCAATATATACTTTTTATTCTATTTGTGTTTTATAAACACCTACATTTTTTAGTATTATTTTGATTTTCGTGCCCTAGATAACTTTGCTCAAATCAAGCTTTAGGAATATCAGAGAGAAATGATCACTTTTCCATTGTGGAGAATTTCAGGGGACACATTTCCATAGTTTTTGAGAAAATTTGGTTCAAACATTTCAAAAAATTCGCCTATTCAATTCAAGTATACTAAACGATTATGAAGAACCTATGGACATTTAAAAAAAAGAAAAATCATTAGAGATACTTTGAAGTTCATGTGTTCAGAAACGCATTGAACAATGAAATACATCTGTAATGTAAATTTTAACGACGGGAAAGACAAGTAAAAAACAATATTTTTCAAAAAAACAAAAGACTAGACTAACATGGCGTTTATGTAATCGTATAGGGTACATTTAGCACTACCCTTACCAAAAATGTAAAGAAAAAATTTGGAGCCGTCTTTGAGAACATCTTGTTTGTAATTTTTAAAATTTCAAATATTGCGGGTTCTAGTGCACGAAAACTACTAAAATTTTCAAAAAAGCCTACATGACCAAAATGAAAGAACTACTTATGTGCAACAAATTTCATTTGAAGGAAAAATCTGTCTACAATTATATAATTGTAGGAAGACGCCAAAAAATTCAAACATTGCCATTTTCGAAAATTCAGAGTTAACCATGAAAATGTAACCTATGCCACCTTTATAAGTAGATTTTACTCTATTCTTACGAGAAATTTAAAGAAATAATTTGGAGCCATTTTTGGAAAAAGTTTGAAAATATCCGAGGAAATTCATGTAAAGTACCTTCAAATTTTAAAGGTTTTTTAAAATTTCAAAGCTTCAACTAGATTCAGATAAACAAATGATTCTTCAATTTCAGAAGAGCGTACGAATGATTTAGGCACGAGGAGTGTTCACAGACGGACGAAAATTTTGCCTCCAATTGGTTCCATTTGGTTAGCACGTAAATTATTTCTATATACGTACGTATACGAGAATGTAAAACCAGTCGATAATAAGAACGTCAAAATTCAAAACCTTTAATTAAACGAACGCTCCACAGTGAAAAACTATTTCATAAAAACAACGTTTTGCTCTTGTTGTTCGTTGTGCTGTAGTGACAGTCGAATGCCCAACAATAACAGTGATTGCTTCTCTGAGTAATGTGCGTGAATGTTCAATCTGCTATGTAAATTGCTTCGTGACAGGAATACAGTGTACTTCGTGTATTTATTATTTTATTTTTTGAAATTATTAAAAGTCAAAAATACCTCCGAATCCCATTATTACATTTTTTTACTCTCTACTGCTGAAAGACTCACTACTGCTCATTTGTGCCAACAGTGCTTGTTGAATGAAGATGATGCAGAAGTGCTCTCACAAAAAAAGATGTGCCATGAAGCAGGCTTGAAAGGCGCCCCTAGGTCTCCTGAGTCTTCAATGCCTCGTTCTGCGCGCGCCGAGGGTTCACTTCGGCCTGGGGGGCGACAGCAGCAAGCGCAGAAGGGCGCGCAGACCTCTGCGCAGCACACCCTTCAGCCCTCTGCGCATCTGCGCACGGCGACTGCGTGCGATTTCTGCGCAGAAGGCGGCGGCGGCCAGCGCCAGCCCCGCGCAGAGCAGCGCCAGGTGCGGCCAAAGGTGCTGTAGCTCCAGGGTCCTGACATCGTCGCTCTCCGCCTCCGACTGCGACTCGCTCGTTTGCCCAGGTGGTCCATTTTGAACGCGCCAGTACATCCCCCATGTTCTGTTGAAATCGGCAGTCCACTTGAGATAAAGTCCCGCCTCTCGGAACTGAATCATCTTCAGATTAAAGGCGTCGATCCACGGCCAGTTCCTGAAAATTTATAAGTAGTTGCAGATTTTCCACAACGAGAAATTAAGGAAGTAGAACATGATGTTAAAGAAATCTTAGGTGACTATGACAGTATTGCAGCGTAAAAAGTGGCGTCAAACGGCTTGTGAATTTTGACAGAATTATGGTTATTGAGCTTAGAAATACTGTAAGAATTCTTAAGATAATTTGTTTACATTTTTGCAAGAGAATCACTCTGCAAAGAGTAACGAATATTTTGTAGCATTTTTTGTCAAATACAAGAAACGTAGGCTATTGGTTTCAGTAAAATACCTCCTGCTCGCTAGTAATTTTAATTTCCTATTCCTCTTTTGCTGGTATGTACTAAATCTAGCTTTGCTCTCTCATAAATATCGCATACAAATTTTATTGTTTTTGTCACAATTCAAATAAATTCAAAACCATACATTAGTTCAATAATTGTCAGCTCTGTAAATGAAAACTAGGGTGTCGCGGCAGCGTTTATTTTCTCCTAATACTCGTATGACTTCTGGAAAAAAATTAACGAAATTCGAACCTGCACCAATGCAATAAGCGTATTTTCCATTATCCGAGATAGAAACGTAGTGGAAATCATCGGAAATCAAACCTTTTCCTACTCTTGTTTGTTATTTTTCTTCAGATGGATTAAAAAAGAGCGTAACATCGTTTTACAGTTACAACTCAATGAGGTTGTGCTGAAAAATTGATATGACAAAAAATCCTAGGCATAAACTATGCGTCGTGTTGGTTACAAACACCAGACGAATGGACGGACGGATGTTTTGAAGAAAAAAACACTTTATCGATATCAGGTGTCCCAAAACGTGTATTTCCTATGAAATCTGGAAATCTATTTTTCGCAGTATTTGATAACTTTCTATAAACTACGTATATTACTTCGTACACGGGAAAGTAACTAGTGGTGCTACAAAATGGCACAGATTTTCTCGTCCTAATTAGATTTCTATTTTCTTTGGTTTAGGCTAGCTCTTCTGACTGGCCCCATCCTCTTGCCAGCTACCGTCTATCGACACCCGAAATCGGAATAAAAAAAAATACTCAATTTCCCGGTTTCATAAATGTAGAACAGAAAATACTTTAAGAATTAATTGAAAAGTAAAACCTTGTCCTACATGGAAAATTTCGTTGAGAAATATGGAGCTGTTTTTAAGAACATCGCGTTTATGCGTTAACGTAAATGCGAAATTTGAAGCTCTTTCTCACAGAAACATTTTGAGTTTTCGGAAAACTTGGCAGTATGGTGAGGTGAGACGAGACGAGGTGAAGTGAAGTGAAATGAAGTGAAGTGAAGTGAAGTGAAGTGGAGTGCTATGGAAACTTGCACGGTGAAATGTTAATGTTAATTTGTAAAGTGTGTAAAATTAGTAAAATTTTGTATAGTTGTTAAGTTCTGTAATGTTTAGTTAGTGTATTCTGTTACCAAGTTCTGGAACTTATTTGCAGAATTAGTAATAAATTTAAATTTGCCCACTTCTCAGCATGAACCGATAACAATAAAAAACTATTTGCAGACACTTTTTTGTAAGTGGGCTGCTGAGTATTCGGATCAATTTTACTTAAACCAAAATGATAACCATCATCTCCTTGCCAAAATATTAAAGGGTACTGGAGTGGATCATACGATCTATGAGTTTCAGATATTTTCTGCAAATAATTATCTCTAAGTTTTAAAATAATATCTCTCCTCCCATGTTCTTCCCCAACCAAAACAATCGCGACCTCAGAAACTGCAGGTGTATTGTACCTTCCCGAATGTTTATTCAAACTTTTCCTATCAGCCTTGATAACAATCTTGTGTGCAGAAGAATGTTTTCTAAAGAACGTTTGAAATCCTTAACTTCTTTATGAAGCATTTATTGAATATCTTTAACTATTGAGGGTCTGACTTGGTTTGCTACTTTACATCATCTTTCAACTTGATTTGGGTGATCACTCATAAAGTAAGTTTGCAGAAATTTGTAATTTTCATTTAAATCGGGAAGCCAACTTCCTATCCTATGATAAACTTGTCTTTGGATCTTAAAATCGAGCAAATATACTTCCTGCACAATTCTAGTACACCCAAATGGTGTCATTTGAAAGCATGAATTGTAATGTCTAATGAATTTCTGGAAATGCAGTGCATCAGAAGTTTTACCATCTAGCAAGTTCAGCAAAAGCTCAGGTGGACCATTTATTTCTTTTAGGTACACTTTTCCATTTTTACAACACAAACCTTGAGTTTCATTTTCCCACTTTCAAGACTTGCAGAATAGGCATTTTGAATTCATACTCCCAATATTTTCAGATGTATCAGAGTTGTAGCTGAGTTGTGTATTGTATGAAAATACGCATTCAGTTTTTTCTAACCAGGGCAAAAATTGAGATGTAGTTTCTGTAATCCCCGAGCTTATTCCCCTTCAGAGCGACCCCTGTGGAAGCATACGCAAGTATCAATGAAAGTCAGTAATGTATGAAATTACATTACATTTATCCTTTTCTGTACAGAAAATTTGTATTATTTGATAATATACATACATTAACACCAATAAACTATGAAAACAATATTTTTATGATATGGTATTAAATATGGCATGTGTTTGCAAGAAAAGATAAGGAATTTAAACATTTTGATGGTATGCTTTGTAAAAATAGATGGGAAATAGAAATAGATTGCAAGAATTGATAGGAAATATAGAATGTATTTGCACTGAACACTAAATCATCCAAAACATCCATATGTATGTAAAAGCAATATAATATACAAAAAAATGATAAAAAACATTTTAACTTTGCAAACACTGATAGGAAATAGAAAAATATTGAGAGAATAGATTGAAAATATAGAATACATTTATACTCAACACTAATAACTATATGTACGTAAAAGAAATATATTTTTTTTAAAAAAAGAGAAATAACACTGACAACTACAACATTCGCTCTTGTTCTTTCCCTTCTTAACCTTTCCTCTTAAACTTCTTAATCTGGATCTTTCCCTTTTTGCTTGAGTTACTTCCAAGCATTCTCCTGCTCTATTCGCTGCGTAGGTTTGCCTTCTGCGCTTCAACTTATTTCCTGTAGGTGGCATATTTGCACAAATTCATGCACTTTCAAGTCTTCGACCATGTGGTCTGACAACGGGCTAACAAATGTACTCCGAATTAAACATAGCTGCACTTCAAGGTCACAAGTTGGAAGGACAGGGGGACAATGGAGAGCTCCAATACCAAAAATTTAAGTCCGAATGAAGCTGATGATAGTGCTTTCCTCTGCTTCCAGCTCGTGTCCTTGAAGTGCAGCTATGTTTAAATCGAAGTTACGTGTATTACGTACATTGACTACAAAAAGGTTGTACTGCACTGTGTGAAGACAGGAAGCACTCCACTTACAGTGTATTACAATTTTAATATCTTTTGCTTGTTAACGTCTTCAAAAAACTTAACAATAGTGCTACAAATTGTTCATTTAACGGTTGAACGCGGTTTAGCGATTAGAATTAAAAAATTTTAGAATATTATTACGTGATCTTGCGCACCGCTACTGGCCTCTAGCGGAATGTATTATAAACAAAGGCATCTTAGCGACAGGCGATAAAAGTGATCGTGGTGGATCTACCAAGGCATTATTTAAATTATTTTTCTGTATTTGTGTAGCATTAATCTTTACCAAACTGTGCGAGGACACTGCGTCAAACCCTGAAGAAGAGCCTGTAAAAATGCCATATATATATATATATATATATATATATATATATATATATATATATATATATATATATATATCTGTGTGTGTGTGTGTGTGTGTGTGTGTGTGTGTGTGTGTGTGTGTGTGTGTGTGTGTGTGTGTGTGTGTGTGTGTGTGTGAGAGAGAGAGAGAGTCACGTAACTTTAGCCCATCCTGTAACGTTTGAACCGTTGAAGATATTGAAATGCAGTTTTCACGAAAGTGCATGAGAAAATCGGGCCAACTGATACGTGTATTTATTTCTACTTTATCACTTGTATTTTACGAGATATTTGAGGTAACTTTGTTTTTTCAAATGGAACTATACATATTTTTTCAGTCTATCATAAAAAGACGAATCCAATGATATACATATTGTCATATGTTAGATAAGGATTTTTTTGAGAAATTTTGATTCTTTTGCGACCAGTTCTTAACGGATATTTTGAATGTAACCGGACCGCCACAGAAGGTCACGCAGCGCTCCAGCAGCAAGCGCCCGCTCGGGGAAGGGAAGGGATCTTCGTATTTCAATGTACAAAACTAATCCCAAATATTCTGAACGCCCGGGCGTTCCCCTATCATATCGAGATGTCAAAGCTTCCTCGGTTCACCGTAGGAGGGGTCAGGGAGGGAAGAAACGGTCCTACGCCTACGGCGCGGCGCATACGTTGACAGCCTCTCCACGTGTGAAATACGAAGATAGGCTTAGGTCATCTCCCAGGTCAAATGGGAGATAGCTCGATGAAAGACACTAAGAAAAGTTTCTCTTCAATGGAATTATTATTTCATAATTCAATTTTTACGAGTTATGTATGGTTTTTATTTACATACAAAGTATGCAAAAAGTAAACACCGTAACACAAAACATTTACAATAAAAAGAATACACTTTAATACAGTTGTTGCTGTGAGCCATCTCCTTTTATTTTTATTAATTAATTTATTTGTTTATCTATTTATTACTTTTCTTGTGAACGACGACATGTAATACTTCAATATTATGAAAGCAAAAGGAAACGTTTCATTATTACGCTAGAGAGTATTTATTTTAAATCAATTAATTAGGAAAAAATCATTGCTCGACGCTAAGCAGTTTTGATCATGAGTCTCTTCCGAGCTTCGGCCGGCTTGGACTGCTTAGAAGAATACTCTGTCCCTACGAGATACGAGAATCTCGTTGTCTCGTTGCCTCCCACAGAGAAAGAGAATCTTCTTCGCCAGTGCACTCCTTTGGCCTTGGCTGGGTGCTACCCCCTCCACGACCCTTCTCCCTCCTTCGACCAGCGAGAGTGATTCACAGGTCGGACGAGATATGAGAAACTGAATGCAGTTTTGTCCGTCTCTAGTAATTACCTTTATTTACTATTGTTTACTATATTTTGGGACTATATTTTTATTTTAGTGATTAATTATTATCTCAATGGATGTTTCTATCCCTGTGTTATTATTCTACGCTTATTATTATTGTTTGCTCAGTATATGCAATATTCTTTATCTTATTCTTAGTCTGTATTTATTCTTATTATGTTTTGTTTCAAGATCCCATTAATATCCTGTGATATATAACCCCATTAACTGCAGTTGAAGTAATAAACAATTTTATTACAATACATACTTACGACAAATCCTCACTTTTAATCCTTCTTTTCCTTAAAAAAACATCTGGAAATGGGGTAAGATGGAAAGCAGAGTTCAGGAAAAACAAAGTTACCTTAAAAATATCTCGTAAAATACAAGTGATAAAATAGAAATAAATACACGTATCAGTTAGCCATATTTTCTCATGCACTTCCGTGAAAACTGCATTTCAATATCTTCAACCGTTCAAAAGTTACAGGAGGTGCTAAAGTTACGTGACTCACCCTGTATATATATATATATATATATATATATATATATATATATATATATATATATATATATGTATATATATATATATATATATATATATATATATATATATACACACACTCCTTTTTGTAATATCAATGTCGATTACATGTCGTTGAATTCACTTTTATTAGTAAAGATTCCTCCTTATATACGTATGTATACGAGAAAGTAAAACGTTGGTGGTTTGAAGAATCCAACAATTGATATTTTCATGGATATTCTCCTGATTTGTTTAGAGGCTAAGAAATGAAGTGATCAAGATTTATCCAACTACAGACGCTCACTCGTGGAATGTTACCATTCGAATTATTTCTGGGACAATTTCCTCACCTATAAAAATTGCTGTCTTCCTGCAGATTATGCCATTTGCAAGAAAAAACACACTTTCTTTCACACAATGAATTCAATTGCATTGTTCAACAATTTGAAATGTAAAATATTGTTGAACTCTGTTAGAGATAAACGTACTTATGTGTCTATTTACTGGTTTAATTTTTATTCTTTAAAACTGTTATAGTTATAAGGTTATTAGGAAAAAGGAATACATTTTAAGGGTAATTTTTAGGACGTACAAAATTTTAAAAAATTGAAATATATATTAATACTACTTCTACTCTAACGATTTATTCATTCCAACGATTCTTTAATAAGATTAATCTGAGTTATTTTTAATCACGTGTTTACAAATTAAGTACTATTTACATTACTTACCATTTCGTAATCATATACTCCCAATTGGGTGAGGCTGCGTCGAAAATTTTCATTTGCCCAGTCTTTCCATGAGTTGTAGTAACTAACACGGGCCAACTTATATCATTTGAAAGTGCAGCGTAACGATTTTCAGCAAGATACAACAGCTGGTCCCTCGAATTATTATAAAATTTGATATTGAGATTTAAAAAAAATTTAAATGATCCTTCCGTACACATACTGTGTTTTGTCTGTGAACAAAATAGTTTAATATTATGTATGTTAGGCTTAGCGTCTATATGCGCTAACGCTGTTATTCCAGTGGCAATCAGTTGGTCAATTGTTTCGATGTCCGGGTAGCACTGGGGTATTACCATCAGGTCGAAAAGACGGCCCTAGAAAAGAATAATTGGTTAAGTGGATAATTCATTGTACAAATGGAAACATTGAGACTGTTGCACTGTATTGCAACAGTTTCACAAAGAAATTATTTTTAGATTTCGAATGATGGAGTATTTTTTCTAATATTTCATGTTTGTTATTTCGACCGTTTTTATCTCAGAATCATCATTACCGATGACTCTCCATTGACTCTGACAGGGAGATGCTAAGGTTTGAATCCGGCGGTGGTTATTCGACACTCGCTACCACACGTATCGAGATATTTCGTGCAATGAAAATCGTACGCGAAACCGGCGACGACCAAATTGACCTCAACCATACTTGCTATTACTGGTCGTGATTTACTACATCTATTTTTGGGGACACCGCATTCTAGGCACATCGATGCGATGTTTTAAAAGTGGTTTAGTAATCTCTAAACTAAAAGTTTATGGCCAACAAAACTTAACTTTTTAGTGACAGAATTTATTAATTTATAATGAAAATTAAATTGAATACAAAATGAAAGTAATAAGAGCAAAGCAAAATACTTAGCCTGAAGGCCTGAGTGCCCACAGTATTCTCACGAGATCACAGCTTCCTGAGTTCTCCTTACACTCATGGTGTATGCCGCATCTCCATATGCGAAACACTAGGGAAGACGTACGAAATACCAGGGCATCGGGGTCATCCTGAGTGAGAGATAGACTGCTCGATGAAGATAGTGCTATTGGCGCACTCTGTGGTGCAGAACGCGAACTACTGTAACACTTCCTCCTTGGCACCGTCTGTTCGATAAGAGACGCATTTCAGAGTTCTTTATACAGAGTTAAATGGGCAGACACAGGGCCAATCTGTAGGTGGCTCAGAGGTTCAGGAGGAAGGCGACAGATATCATTACGCCCTGTGCCTTTGAAGAGGATATTGATAGAGCATCGAAAGATTAAGCACTCGTTTAAATGAATAATTCGTAAGACCGTTCGGCGCAGAAGACAACGTCGCAATCCGAGTGTCACTGCTCGCTTTCGTTTTCGAGAAAAAATCGGAAACGCAGGACGCGGTCGCGCTTTTTCTCCAAGTCCGGTAAGAGGTGAGTGCGACTTTCGAAAAAAAAGTCTCTCCATCTTTTGATACGTTTTTCCTGCACCGAGAGAGGCGAAAAACCTGGTTGTCGGGACGCTTTTTTCATCGAACGACCGACCACCTTCTTAGTTTCGGCGGGACAGTGTCCTGATGCCCCTTCATCTTGTACGACGTTCCGGAACGGGTCTTAACCGAATTTCAAAGTCGGTGATCCTATTCCTAGATTCTACTCGGAAAAGCGAATCCGACGCCGCAAACCGCAACTCAATGCGGCGTCTGGGAGCGGAGACACGTGGCACGGTCGGTTTTTATTTTCTTACGGCGAAATGAGGCGTCCTACCGCCTTAAGCGAGAAACCCACTAGGAGCTCCCGGCTCGGCTCGGCACAGCCCGGCGAGGAGCGGTGCCGCTCCGCTCGGCCTGCCAGTCACCCATTACGGACGGCCCGGCACGGATCGGAGCTGCACGAGACGCCACTTGTTCCAGTAGCGATGAAGACTTTAATACTTTCGATGGAGGAATTGATGATATTAGCTGCTGAGGAAGAAGGGCGGGAGCAAGGAGGACAATGTACTCAGCGGAAACAAATGCTGTAAAAAATATCAGTCCGAAATCGTCAGGATCTTTTCCAAAACCAGTATAAAATCTATTTGATTTTGCTCAACTTCAGGCCCCACGGTTTTAAAGGATTTTTTTTATATATTAGGGGTACTTTATAAAAAGCTCATACCAAACTATTAATTACATCACATTTAACGTAAGACATCTGCTTGTACATATCAATTATTGTATGCCTGTGTACTCGTATTAAAATTTTCTCGGTTGAATATTTGAAGAAAAAATGCGTATCACCTTAAAAAAAATTATCTCCCTCTTGATATTCATTATGAATCATTAAGTATTTGTAGTGATGGTAGAATTTAGCTCTTTAAATTTAAAAACATCTCATTTAGAAAAGAAGACTATAGCATTTTATTGCTTTATAAAAATTAAGATTTAGCATTTTGTAGCAGTTTTTGAGAAAATTATTATTACGGGAGATCTCTTTGAAATAAAAAAATATTCCGGTATTTTTTAGATTTTTCTATTAAAATTAGGAAATAAGCGAAAATAATTTAACATTTCACTATTAGTGAACAAATATTTAAGGACAAAATTTTATATTTAAAGAATAATTCCTGTCTTGTACAGAAATATACGCTTCTATGTAACATTATTCAAAGGAGAGGAAAATAAATGTCTCGCAATTTGAAAATAGTACATATGAAAACAACACATTATTTTAAAAGGTTATGTATTTTGTTAAATGAAATCAATTTATGTAATTAACTATTAATATGTAACACAAACAATGAAAAATGAACTGAGAGCATATTTCATTGTTGGCTCGATATAACCTATTTCTTCGATCAGTAACAATGAAACTGTATTGACTAAAAAATCGTTCAGCTTCAATACAGTTGGCCGTAATTAAATGTTATGTTAAAATTGTCAAAATTAAATGTTTTCAAACATCGATGTGTTGTCGAAGTCGTATCCCTAGTTAGAGAGAGACCACGAAGAAAATAATGAAATGCAATTTAGTGTCGCAGATTCACGTCCATTTCGGATTTATTTATTTATTTATTTTATTTATTTTACGTCAAAAAAACAGTTAAAAACTGCGTATGACGTGCTATGGGGAAAAGTAAATTGTGTGCACATTTTCAAAATTCTGTGATCCCTACACTAAGTCATATACTACTTAAATTTTGAATTTATGAAATTTTTGAAAGGGAGAAAAAAAACTCCCATGTAATAAAATCTATTTTCAAGGATAAACAAGCAATAAATTTTGAATTTTGAAAGGGAGAAAAGAAAACAAAACAACTCCCATGTAAAAAATCTATTTTCAAGGGTAAATAAGCAATAAATTTTGAATTTTGAAAGGGAGAAAAAAAACAAAAAAAACTCTCATGTAATAAAATCTATTTTCAAAGATAAATAAGCAATAAATTTTGGCTCTTATTACTTCCTGCGGCGACAACATGGAAACGATAATTTGAATAATTGTATTTCCCACTCAATTCTAGAAGACGTGCACAGAAAATGAAGTTACATTTATGTCCAGAAGCAAAACAAGGGCCATCTCGGCATTTGCTCAATGGATCAGGGAAATTGGACGAAAAACCTGATCGAGATGGGGGTCATTGACCCGGAAGCTGCAGTACAATAGTTGTTACAGGTTGTTTATACTCATTTATACAGTCCGAATGGTAAATAATGCATTATGTATCATTGTTAAAATTAATGTTACTTTTCTTGTGATGCTCAGTATAGTCTCTAATTGTATAGAAACAGTTATGCAGCAGAAACGATTTCACTTGTGATTTAAACTTTTCTATTGAATTTAATCGTTTAATGTCATCTGGCAAAGTGTTTTAAAATAATGTACCCTCTCCCCATCAGAAAAAATGTCGTTCAAAATTCTATCTTCCACACCGCGCCGACAAACTTGGACACCCCTCGGCCTGGGGGAGGGCAGGGGGAGGGACTTGTTGACCAATCGCTAGCAGGTAGAACCACAGTTGTCTGTGATTGGTGCAACATCCCAAGGGGCAGAAAGAACGCTGTCTCGGGGGGAGGGGGCTAGTTCGTTTACGTACGAGACGGAAATATCGTCATATTTCCCTGCCGAAGGAGATAGTTTGCCTGCGCGTACACCACGACGAAAAAATATTTCTAAGCGGGGTTTTCCGTCCAGAATGATTTTCTATAGACCAGTAAATATTTATCATTTTAAAAACAATTATTCTAACTTTTAGTAATCGATTTGTAAGTCCTGACAAACTGCTATTTTGAGATATTCATTTCAGGCACAATTTGCGGAGCCTTCCCGGCCGTTCTAACGCATATTTCGAATTTGTTTATAAAATTATAAATTGTTGCAAAATTGTTAATTCGCTGTTTTTGGTTCTGGGACATCGAGAGACTCTCCCCCCTTTAGATTTGCAAAATTTTGAAATTGTTTATAAATTTGCAATTGTTGCAACTTTTTTTATTGTCTAATCTGAATGGCGTTTAAATGTGATGCAAAATTCCGGAATCCGTTCGGTGCTATTTTATCTCGTTCTCGAGATATATGTAATTGTTTATAAGAAATTAACATCTTAGTAGACCCCATTTGTTTGCGCTTAATTCATTCGCGCTAGCAGAATAGCGTGGGATGGGCATACTGAAAAAACAGTTCTCCAATGCCGCGCTTTTGCATGCCACGTACGCTTAAAATGCACTTGCTTGTAAACAAATTCTGTGGCCAATTTAATTATGCTAAATTCGTATTTTTACGGCGAGTATGAACATAACTTTTATTTGGTTTTATATTCTCTTTTAAGTCCTACAATTTGCAAGTCGATATATTTATCAAATAGGAAAGAAATTGATTATAAAAAAAATATTTTTCAAGGTGCATTACGTCCAAACAATTGTTTCTGTTTTTCTATGAAAGGTATGTTGAGCAACCGAATAACTGTATTATTAATTTTTTTTAAGTCCCCTGTTAACACTGAGAGTCAGAAACTATTTGTTCCTCTTGTTTAACCATTACCATTAAAAAATAGGGAAACATATTGCTTAGCTGTTTGCTATAAACTGCAGTGGATTGGATGAATGTAGTGTTAAGGTTTTCAAATACAGAAATATTCAATTTTGTGTTTTGAAAGATCACATGAGTAGAATCACACATCACGATATTTACACAAGTATAGAAATTTCTAAATAAACGTATATAAACTTTAAGTTAATATTTTCAATTCAATTTATCATTCCTTTCTAAAACTGTTAATTTGATGATTTCATTGTATAATACTCAAATCAGTGCTTTATGTGCTAAATCTACGCATTGTTAATACATACTTTTAAACAACATTAATATATTTAATATACATTTAAAAGGTTTTTAGATTGGCGAACGTTTCAATGAAATTTCATGAATTCCTAAATGCTTGAAAATAAATACTTGTAAAATTAAATTATTGTAGCGTGAAAAAATATAACAAACTCACGTATTTGGTAAAACGAGTTGATATTACTAAAAGAAAGCAAAACAGATGTTATAGCAATTCAAAGAGATTTAGCGTTTGTTTACAGTTTAGTAAACATCAATGCTCTAGCATTTCCCAGTGAAAATACATAGAACGAACTTGGTGGTCAAGTGATATGACCTTCCCAACACAGACTACATTTCAGTATCGTCAGAGTTCGAAGGTGGTTTGTTGGCCGCCATTCTACGAATCTATCAAAACCTTGAATTTTGCACGACCATCTGTACAGGGAGAACGTAGCGGTTGATTAAACGGAAACGGGCCATTCGAGGTATCTAATGTGCACTCTTTGAAAACGTTTAACCATTATAAACTATCCCTAAGAAAAATATCAAATAAACAATGTTAAAGGTCACCAGCTTAACATTGCCTTTACTATTTGAATGTTTTCAACATCCCCAAAACCAACAGAAAACCCATGTTTTTACAGGTTATTATAAAACCAATTCAATAAATATAAGCATTTATTCACGTTATTATTTTTAAAACACTCAAATATCTACGATGTTATTTGATTCATGTCTTCATCGAAGATCTGAGATTAAAAAACTGATAAGCAGAGAAAATTAAAGTAATTTTGAGTGACTGATGAAGTTGAATGATCAAATGAAAAACAATGTTTCTTGCTTCATATAATGCTATCGTGTTTAACAGACATGTAATTACATGTGATACCTATATTTAAACATCCAAACTAATGAAAATTTTCAAAATTAAAATCATCAATAAAACGTTGATTCCTCAGCAAGGATTATATTATTAAATACTTTTTTTGAGATTCATGTGCTCCTGTGTGAATAACGTAGTAAACGTGATTCGGATGATCCAGTTTCTCAGAATAATACAAAACCTGCTAGACACATACACTAAACATAATAGTTGTCAAATAGTTATTTACGACATGAGTATCATAAGATATCTTATTACAATACGAAATTGGAGAATTATCAAACAAGACTCTTTAGCCAAAATTGTTAACCAATTGAATATTGTAATATAATGTTACCATTTGAATATCATAGAAAGTAAGACGCAATTTGTCAAAATTCATGTGAACTATAATTTTTCTTTAAATTTTACTCCTTATCCTGCGAAAGATGTGTGACAGTACTTATGTTAAGAGTTCTACTGCCATGGGTTTAATTAATTAGTTTGCAGTACGCAAATTATTTGTTGGGGTTTTAAAGAGGCATGGATATACAGAGTATCGGGGAAGGAAACGTCGAGAGTTTGAAAAAAGCTGTTTAAACAATTTTAATCATACTTTGTCTAATAAACTACATATATATTTTGAATGGCTGAGCTGTAATAAACACGCAAATGTTGGTTTGAAAATATGATTTCTACGCAAAACGTTGCCTTCTAGAATCATGTAAACAGACCAGAAACATGTAACATGTTTATTATTAACAATATAAATTAATATATTAGTTCAGAAAAAAATTAACCGAGAAATAAAAAAGCAGTCGAACTGTGAAAATTGGGTGCTTTTTTATTTCTAGGTTAATTTTTCTTTCTGATCAAATGTATTCATTTATTTTGTTAATCATAAACAATTTAGATATTAATGAAGTGTTTATATGCTTCTACAACGCAAATGGTTGCCTAGAAAACATATCCAAACCAACTTTTGAATGTTTATTGCGGCTTAGCCGTTTGGAATATCCGTGTAGTTTATTAGACAAAATAAGCTTAAAATTGTCTTAACAGCTATTTTTCGAAGATTCGACATTTCTTCCCCGAATATCCTGTATATAAAAGGCGTGATTTCTGTTGGTACGCGACGGAACGGCGTTCCGGTTCTTTGGAAATAATTATGAAATTATATTAAATATAAATAACTGTTGCTATTATATTAATAATTAATTCGAGGCGCGTTTCGGGGCCTAAGATTTTAAAAATAAAGTATATATGTATCATAATAACTCTTATGACGACACTGTTCTCAGTTACGTCAAGTTTTAATTTAGAGAATCAAAGTGAATGGTCTAAGTTTACTCACCTAAATAAAGTTTATCTTACTATACATACTATTTAGAAAGTGTTTTATGTTCAAAACAAGTGTTGCCTTAACAGCATATATTTTCACGTATTATTCGTAATTGCTATGCAATATTCAATACGGACTATGTGAACCTGCAAAAAAGACACGACAAGATTACCTCCTTTCCGATGCGAAAAGAAAGTGAAGCATTTGCAGTTTAAAAAAAACAAAACAGGGTGTTCAATTTATCTTAATACAAGATCTATTTTTAAAAAGAGATTTCATTAAACAAAAATCTCTAGCGTTCATATTGTTTTTCGACAATGTTATAAAGATCAGTTGGGGCTAATATTATACAGTAGAAAATTGGGGTTAATGTATTACACTTTAAGAGTTGTTATTTATTTCTGTCCAAAATTAACAAGAAAATGACAAATGATAGGAAATATATTCTATTATAATGACCATATAACAAACACTCAGAATGTAACAATATTTGTGAGGAAAAAAATCAAAACTAAAATGCCTAATTTTCTCAGTCAAAAACTTTACCGCCGTGATGTAAATCTTTTGATGTTACTTCGTTATTTTTTATGACACGATATTTTTGAAAATAGGTTATCATTAAGAAAGAATAAATATATTCTTTTCTGCGTTAAAATAATGCAATAATATTAATCGTGTCATGATATATACAGCCTCAAATTCGTGGGGTTAATATGTTACAACTTAAGAGGCTAATGTAATACGGGGGGCGGGGCTATTTTGATACACTACAAATTAACACGCAGACAACTGGAAGGGAATTTTTTATGTTTAATATTAAATCAAAGGCGCTAAAATTCCGATTTGATGTTGATAAACTATCCAAGTGTTTATCTGAGAAAGAAAGAGCAGATGACAATTCATATAGATTTCCTCGTTCTCCTCCCTACCCAGTACATGGTGATTCACTTATGATTATCAATTGACGGGAGCTTCTACTGTTTCAGTGCAGTTACTGATTTTTCACTGGAATCACAAGGAACCAGGCCTACAATAGGAGCTAACACCATCCCTTCAACTCCAGATATCAACTGTTCTCATCCAGTACTTTTGAGATAATACTGTTGGAAAAAATTTAAAAAAACAGTAGCCCTCCAAAGAATAAGGAAGCGGTTAGACCCAATAGCAGCAATCATTACTAGTGAAGAGTGGATCATTACTAGGAAAGAGTGGAGTGTTTAATTTACATTAATTTAATATCTATTTTTACAAAGAGATTTCATGAAACAAAAATCTCTAGCGTTAATATTTGTTTTCGACAATGTTAATAGGTATTTGTTTGCAATTTTCGAAAATTCAGATCGTTCGCCCAAAATTGAACGTACGCCACCTTTAAACATCTTGTGCTTCGAGCAATAGATTTACAGAAAAATTGAAGCTCTTTTTGAGAAAATTATGGAAATATGATGGGGTTTGGTGTAAAGTACCTTCAAAATTAAAAGATTCGTTTCAAATTCGAAGATTCGTAATATTAGCCAGATCGTTCAAGGAATATCCATTTTGGTGAAAATCGTGTTTACTTTAGGCTCTAGAATTACTCACACGAAGACGGATTCACAAAGAGGTTTTTTGGAAAATCACTTTTTCGGGTTCAAAAAACAAGCGTTTTGACAGCCTTGTGTATAGAAAATAAAAGAACAATACCAACAATCCACTTTTTTCGAACTAGCTACTTACAAAACGTGTTTTCTGTGTAAATTTCGACACTTCCTCCTACAGCATAACGTAACTCTCTTTACACGTGGAGGTAAAAATATTCCAGCGTTACTGGGATTTGAACTCGGATCCATGTAGTCTGTAGGTCTGGCTCGACCGCACTGTGCTATCACAGATATTTCTCTACCCTCTGTCCAAGCACACTTATTACGAAAAGAATAGTTACGTGATATCCATTGCACTTAGATTTTTTATTAGAGAAATGTTCTACATGTGTCAAAGATATCAAATTCCCCAAAAGAATGCAACCGAATAAAACCCACGCCACTACATAGCTCATTTTACTAAGAAATATTTTCAACCAGAAGCCGTGGTCTTTAGAACACTCTGTGGACGTCGTTCTCGGTCTTATCTTTCGGCGACCTTGTCCAAGGTTGGATTACGTCACAGATGAAAGTTGCGATAACGATAGAGCTCTACAGGCGCGCGTGCTTACGTTCTGAAGCCAGAATCGCAATAGGGGCATTTTGATACGTGATTCTTAAAGACATTAACACACTAAACTAAGTAGTGGCGCCTCAAAACACATGCTTTATGTGATATTTATAATGGATACGAATGAATATAACTATACAATTAACCGCAAAATTGTTTCTACCCGCAAAAATTATTCGCCGTGGATGAGATTCGATCTTACGTGCCTAAGCTTCTCCAACAGTGCGCTTACCCGCTATACCACAGAAATTCTTATGGCTATTGCCTCTCCCAAAGATGATTTTAAACTGTCATGTATCACAGATTTGACTAAAAAAGAACGTGCGGCGTTTAGATGCTTGTGTTAACTACAGACGGACAAACAGACGTTTTGTCGTTAATAGAGTTTTTAGTAACAAGGTCCCACAAAACATGGATTCTGTCTACAAACGTATTGAAGTAATTCATTATATATAAGAATAACATTTATCTACTTTTGTCGTGACCAGTGATCGGAATTTAGAGGTTTTTGTCGAAAAATCCCCGTCTCCCGGCGCATGATTACAATACTTTTTCTTCTTACTACATAGTTACCAGAAAGGAAGAAAAAATTGTTTTTCATTGTTTCTATTCAACGAAAATTTTCAATCAATTCCAAAGGTGAAATAATCAGTAAATATTAAAAAGAGATTTATTAACAATTTGAAATGAAATACAATAAGAAAGGAATGTTCTGTTATTTACTTGGAATTCTTAACAAATCTATAGGAAAATCATAATAAAGGCATTATTTCAACAACATTCGAATATTATTGTTGAGAATCTATGGGGTAACTGTTAATGCCGGGTCCTGGTAACGTAAAAAGGGTTAACTAATGTTGTGAAATGTAGAAAAAAATCCTTTAACTCGTGTTCCCAGAAACCAATGTTTTGTGGGTCGTTGATACAGAAAAATCGAACGACGGCGAAAAACCTGTATGTTCGTGTGTGTGTTGATGTGTCTGTTCTTGTGTCTGTTCGTCTGTCTGTCTGTAATTTTCAAAAAAAAATTATATGACCTTATTGAAAGAATTATTTATGGACAACAAATTTCATTTGAAAGAAAAATCTGTGTTCAATTTTAGAGTTGTAGGAAAACGCCGAAAAAATTCAAACTTTTCCAATTTTCGAGTTTACAGTGGACATAGGACGTATGTCGCCTTTATAAGTGTATTTTACTCTATTCTTAGAAGAAATTTAAAGAAAAAATTTGGGGTAGTTTTTGAGAAACTTTTGAAAATGACTGACGGCTTCATGTAATGTACCCTCAAATTTTAAAGAATGATTTTTAATATCTCAAAGTTTCAACTAGAATCACATCGACAAGGGATTCTTCAATTTGGAAAGGATCGTACGATCTGTTTAGGCGCTAGTAGTGTTCACAGATGGACGGAGAGACGGACAGACGCAGACAGACTGACGTTTTGCTTTCAATTGGTGTTTTGGCATCAAAGACCCACAAAACAGGAATTATGGTTACATCACGTGTTAGAGATTTTTTCTCTTAATTTAGTAACTGGATTTATCCACTGCTTTGTTTTCAGGACCCGGCAATACATTTTTTCTGCCGAAAATTCGCCGATTTTTTTCGCCGAATTTTTTCGCGGAACATTACATAACTTTCTCTATACTACATATATTACTCCGTATGTATGTGCGTATACGAGAAAGTAAAAAGTTACGTAATTCTACGGAGGAAATCGGCTAATTTTCGACAAAAATCTGTAATTTCCAGGCCCTGGTGTCAAAAAAAGTGGATAAATTCAGTTGATAAATATAGAATAAAATCCCTTAAGCATGTGGTGTAGCCAGAATCCAGGTTTGGTGGGTAGTAAATACAAAAAAACGATTAATGGTAAAACGTATTTTCTTCTGTGAACAATGTTAGCGGCTAAACTGTTCAGGCAATTTTCTCCAAAGTTGATATTCCGCAAGCGATCCGGCTGATGTCGAGCCCTCCTGAATTTCAAATCAATATTTTATTTTTTGATGGTACTCTACAAGAAGCCCCTGAAACATTTTCAAAAATTAAGAAAATGGCATTAACTTTTTTGGTTAAATTTTATTGCCGGATGGCGTAATGGACGCTATAAGACGATGGCGGAGATGATTTTCGTTCATATACGTAATTTTTCCAAAACTGTAACAAAATGATTTTTTTCGGCGTTTTCCTACAACTTAAGTATTGAAGGTAGTTTGTTTCCTTAATGAAATGTGTTCATCAAAAACAGATCTTCAAATATTCCTTTCAAATAATCAGTCCTTTAAAATAGTTCACGTACAATTGTTTAAAAATATAAGTACTTTAGATCATTTTACAATTTTTGAAATAGCAAATTTGAATTTCCCCCGCTTCGTTTGACGAGCTGTCATTCTGAATTTCTTTTGAATTCTGATGATTGTCGGGACGGACAAGGCGCTGTATTTTTCATTTAATGTCAAAAACAGTTAAAAATTGTGTGTAATGTACTGTAGGGAGAAATGTATTCTGTGAACGTTTTCTTAAATTTTGGTATCCCCGTGCCCTAACTCATATACAAGACGAATTCTGAGTACAGAAAGAAACTAGCGTTTATTCTTCAAATCGCACGAGCGTTTGCTCTTCGAGTTGCATTGATTTAATTGAAATTATCTCAATGAGGTTTTCTCTCTTAATAATAGTATTTAATTATAACATGAAAGAAAAACAGAAAATACCGGAATTTTGAAGGAACATTTATTACAAAAATTTGATATTTTGTTGTTATAATATTCATCCATGGATATTTGAGATGTGTTTCCGAGAAGTTCATTGTTGGCGACATGAATGGGAAAGATATAACATACGGCGGCTTTGGCCGGTATTACACTATAAAAGTTATATATCTTTGATAAAGAACTTTGTGGCAGTCTTTGAACTTTGATGAGAAAACTTTGACAAAGAAATTTTATGAGCGTATTACATTTCGTCCAAATTTTATGTAGGTTTGCTCGCGATTTACAATCAATTACGCACAAATAGTTGTGTTTTGCTACTTTATGTTTTATTATAACTAATCTATGTTTAATGCTAATGTAGTAAAAGGTAAATAAGAAAACGTTTGAGGGTGAGGCTTTAGAACAACGCCATGGTGAGGTTATGGGTCGCACATTGTGAAGCATTAATTAAAGACCTTCGAAATGAAGAATTATTTGAGGATGGATGAGGAAACATTCAATTTTCTTTGTCGTTCTTCCTTCTTTCGAAATTCAGTCCTCTGATAGGAAAGTTAAAAAAAATTATCTTCCTGAACTGGGCATTTTCCAAACACCATATTTTCCACTTCCCGGGAAAATGTGTCCTACAAACGTTAATTCGTTTGGTTTTACTTTTGTAGTTCGGATGGACAGTATTATATAAACATTCTAATTACTCGCACTCAGCAATTATGACTTTGGTTGAAGGAATACCCCTATATCGGACGCCATGTTACCAAATATGATAAAACTTGGAAGCCGGAGACTACATTTTATCCAAGAAATTTTATAAAAGAAATCTTTTATAAAATATTGGCTATTACACTGTCATATTTCTTTTATAAAATACCTTTGACAAAAATCTTTTACAGTGTAATACCGGCCTTTATTTACTTAACGTTAATGTTAGAATATCTCTACGTTCAATAAAATGTAATCAAGTTTAAAGTCGAGAAGTATATATATATATATATATATATATATATATATATATATATATATATATATATATATATATATATATATACGCAGATATGCATTAGGTAATACGTATTTATAATAGTATTCATTCATTTACTTTCCAAATTATTTTACCTTTTTCACTAACTAAAGTAGCAAATTAAAATAGATTTTAAAATAGAGTTCGCAGCGAAAATGAAATGTTTTAGCGGGCTTACTGCTTTCCGGGGCATCTATATCTGTTTAATTTCTTAATTATTTATGAAGAGACTAATTATGATTTGTTTGGTTGTACTTGTAGGTCATCATTTAAAAGAAAATATAATATTTAAGAATGATTTTAGAATATCTTGAGATCGGGCAAAAATAATTTTATGTATTCGAAACACGAATTAGTGGTCCATAAACAAGACTTATAAGAACATTTAATCACAGCAATGCTAACTGAAAAACAAAACAATTTTAACAGGAATTGCCAAGCAAATATCTGCCCATTGTTGGCAGCGTCCGTTGTTGCTGCCCACAGCATCCATTGTTGCGCTCATTGCCGACGCTTCTGAGGTTGATGATCTCTTCAGCTGCCTGTCCCAATTGTGACTCTACAGCCAGGTGTTAGTGGTGTGGGATTTTTCTTCTCCTAGTTTTGCCTCCACTACCCCGTACTGAGACGGGGATTGGTAAACTAGGAAAAATAACATAGGGGGTAATACATTTTATGTTGGAAAGGTTATTTTATTAGGCCTTTAGGAAGACGGAAATGGAGGTGGAAAAAAGGATTTAATGTTTTTATTGATTTTTACTTTCTCGCACTTACTGTCGTAAGAAGAAAAGGTATTGTAATCGTGCACCAGAATACAGCGAATTTTCGGCAGAAAAATCGTCCCATCCTGGTAACAAAAAAGTGAACAAATTTATTTGCTAAATTTAGGGGGAAATCCTTTTACGCGTTGTGTAGCCAGAATTCATGTTTTGTGCATCGTTGTTAACGAAAAATTGAATGACGGCAAAATGTTTGTCTATCCGTCTTCCGTCTGCGAACAACGCTAGGGGTTAAATTGTTCAACATATTTTGTCCAAAATTGATAATACCCAATCGATCTTGTTGATATCACGGTCCCATTAATTCGAAACCGATACTTTAATTTTGGGAGGTACTTTACATAAAGCCCCAGAGATATTTTCAAAATTTTCTCAAAAGCGGCGTCATCGGTTTTGATTATTTTTTTCCATAATTTCATGAACGTTTAAGAGAATGGTGTAGATCTCATGTTGGCGTCTGTCTGCTCGTCTGTAGTTAACACAAGCATCTAAACGCCGCACGTTCTTTTTTAGTCAAATCTGTGATACATGACAGTTTAAAATCATCTTTGGGAGAGGCAATAGCCATAAGAATTTCTGTGGTATAGCGGGTAAGCGCACTGTTGGAGAAGCTTAGGCACGTAAGATCGAATCTCATCCACGGCGAATAATTTTTGCGGGTAGAAACAATTTTGCGGTTAATTGTATAGTTTTTAACTGTTTTTTGACGTAAATAAATAAATAAATAGTTATAATCATTCGTATCCATTATAAATATCACATAAAGCATGTGTTTTGAGGCGCCACTACTTAGTTTAGTGTGTTAATGTCTTTAAGAATCACGTATCAAAATGCCCCTATTGCGATTCTGGCTTCAGAACGTAAGCACGCGCGCCTGTAGAGCTCTATCGTTATCGCAACTTTCATCTGTGACGTAATCCAACCTTGGACAAGGTCGCCGAAAGATAAGACCGAGAACGACGTCCACAGAGTGTTCTAAAGACCACGGCTTCTGGTTGAAAATATTTCTTAGTAAAATGAGCTATGTAGTGGCGTGGGTTTTATTCGGTTGCATTCTTTTGGGGAATTTGATATCTTTGACACATGTAGAACATTTCTCTAATAAAAAATCTAAGTGCAATGGATATCACGTAACTATTCTTTTCGTAATAAGTGTGCTTGGACAGAGGGTAGAGAAATATCTGTGATAGCACAGTGCGGTCGAGCCAGACCTACAGACTACATGGATCCGAGTTCAAATCCCAGTAACGCTGGAATATTTTTACCTCCACGTGTAAAGAGAGTTACGTTATGCTGTAGGAGGAAGTGTCGAAATTTACACAGAAAACACGTTTTGTAAGTAGCTAGTTCGAAAAAAGTGGATTGTTGGTATTGTTCTTTTATTTTCTATACACAAGGCTGTCAAAACGCTTGTTTTTTGAACCCGAAAAAGTGATTTTCCAAAAAACCTCTTTGTGAATCCGTCTTCGTGTGAGTAATTCTAGAGCCTAAAGTAAACACGATTTTCACCAAAATGGATATTCCTTGAACGATCTGGCTAATATTACGAATCTTCGAATTTGAAACGAATCTTTTAATTTTGAAGGTACTTTACACCAAACCCCATCATATTTCCATAATTTTCTCAAAAAGAGCTTCAATTTTTCTGTAAATCTATTGCTCGAAGCACAAGATGTTTAAAGGTGGCGTACGTTCAATTTTGGGCGAACGATCTGAATTTTCGAAAATTGCAAACAAATACCTATTAACATTGTCGAAAACAAATATTAACGCTAGAGATTTTTGTTTCATGAAATCTCTTTGTAAAAATAGATATTAAATTAATGTAAATTAAACACTCCACTCTTTCCTAGTAATGATCCACTCTTCACTAGTAATGATTGCTGCTATTGGGTCTAACCGCTTCCTTATTCTTTGGAGGGCTACTGTTTTTTAAATTTTTTTCCAACAGTATTATCTCAAAAGTACTGGATGAGAACAGTTGATATCTGGAGTTGAAGGGATGGTGTTAGCTCCTATTGTAGGCCTGGTTCCTTGTGATTCCAGTGAAAAATCAGTAACTGCACTGAAACAGTAGAAGCTCCCGTCAATTGATAATCATAAGTGAATCACCATGTACTGGGTAGGGAGGAGAACGAGGAAATCTATATGAATTGTCATCTGCTCTTTCTTTCTCAGATAAACACTTGGATAGTTTATCAACATCAAATCGGAATTTTAGCGCCTTTGATTTAATATTAAACATAAAAAATTCCCTTCCAGTTGTCTGCGTGTTAATTTGTAGTGTATCAAAATAGCCCCGCCCCCCGTATTACATTAGCCTCTTAAGTTGTAACATATTAACCCCACGAATTTGAGGCTGTATATATCATGACACGATTAATATTATTGCATTATTTTAACGCAGAAAAGAATATATTTATTCTTTCTTAATGATAACCTATTTTCAAAAATATCGTGTCATAAAAAATAACGAAGTAACATCAAAAGATTTACATCACGGCGGTAAAGTTTTTGACTGAGAAAATTAGGCATTTTAGTTTTGATTTTTTTCCTCACAAATATTGTTACATTCTGAGTGTTTGTTATATGGTCATTATAATAGAATATATTTCCTATCATTTGTCATTTTCTTGTTAATTTTGGACAGAAATAAATAACAACTCTTAAAGTGTAATACATTAACCCCAATTTTCTACTGTATAATATTAGCCCCAACTGATCTTTATAACATTGTCGAAAAACAATATGAACGCTAGAGATTTTTGTTTAATGAAATCTCTTTTTAAAAATAGATCTTGTATTAAGATAAATTGAACACCCTGTTTTGTTTTTTTTAAACTGCAAATGCTTCACTTTCTTTTCGCATCGGAAAGGAGGTAATCTTGTCGTGTCTTTTTTGCAGGTTCACATAGTCCGTATTGAATATTGCATAGCAATTACGAATAATACGTGAAAATATATGCTGTTAAGGCAACACTTGTTTTGAACATAAAACACTTTCTAAATAGTATGTATAGTAAGATAAACTTTATTTAGGTGAGTAAACTTAGACCATTCACTTTGATTCTCTAAATTAAAACTTGACGTAACTGAGAACAGTGTCGTCATAAGAGTTATTATGATACATATATACTTTATTTTTAAAATCTTAGGCCCCGAAACGCGCCTCGAATTAATTATTAATATAATAGCAACAGTTATTTATATTTAATATAATTTCATAATTATTTCCAAAGAACCGGAACGCCGTTCCGTCGCGTACCAACAGAAATCACGCCTTTTATATACAGGATATTCGGGGAAGAAATGTCGAATCTTCGAAAAATAGCTGTTAAGACAATTTTAAGCTTATTTTGTTTAATAAACTACACGGATATTCCAAACGGCTAAGCCGCAATAAACATTCAAAAGTTGGTTTGGATATGTTTTCTAGGCAACCATTTGCGTTGTAGAAGCATATAAACACTTCATTAATATCTAAATTGTTTATGATTAACAAAATAAATGAATACATTTGATCAGAAAGAAAAATTAACCTAGAAATAAAAAAGCACCCAATTTTCACAGTTCGACTGCTTTTTTATTTCTCGGTTAATTTTTTTCTGAACTAATATATTAATTTATATTGTTAATAATAAACATGTTACATGTTTCTGGTCTGTTTACATGATTCTAGAAGGCAACGTTTTGCGTAGAAATCATATTTTCAAACCAACATTTGCGTGTTTATTGCAGCTCAGCCATTCAAAATATATATGTAGTTTATTAGACAAAGTATGATTAAAATTGTTTAAACAGCTTTTTTCAAACTCTCGACGTTTCCTTCCCCGATACTCTGTATATCCATGCCTCTTTAAAACCCCAACAAATAATTTGCGTACTGCAAACTAATTAATTAAACCCATGGCAGTAGAACTCTTAACATAAGTACTGTCACACATCTTTCGCAGGATAAGGAGTAAAATTTAAAGAAAAATTATAGTTCACATGAATTTTGACAAATTGCGTCTTACTTTCTATGATATTCAAATGGTAACATTATATTACAATATTCAATTGGTTAACAATTTTGGCTAAAGAGTCTTGTTTGATAATTCTCCAATTTCGTATTGTAATAAGATATCTTATGATATTCATGTCGTAAATAACTATTTGACAACTATTATGTTTAGTGTATGTGTCTAGCAGGTTTTGTATTATTCTGAGAAACTGGATCATACGAATCACGTTTACTACGTTATTCACACAGGAGCACATGAATCTCAAAAAAGTATTTAATAATATAATCCTTGCTGAGGAATCAACGTTTTATTGATGATTTTAATTTTGAAAATTTTCATTAGTTTGGATGTTTAAATATAGGTATCACATGTAATTACATGTCTGTTAAACACGATAGCATTATATGAAGCAAGGAACATTGTTTTTCATTTGATCATTCAACTTCATCAGTCACTCAAAATTACTTTAATTTTCTCTGCTTATCAGTTTTTTAATCTCAGATCTTCGATGAAGACATGAATCAAATAACATCGTAGGTATTTGAGTGTTTTAAAAATAATAACGTGAATAAATGCTTATATTTATTGAATTGGTTTATAATAACCTGTAAAAACATGGGTTTTCTGTTGGTTTTGGGGATGTTGAAAACATTCAAATAGTAAAGGCAATGTTAAGCTGGTGACCTTTAACATTGTTTATTTGATATTTTTCTTAGGGATAGTTTATAATGGTTAAACGTTTTCAAAGAGTGCACATTAGATACCTCGAATGGCCCGTTTCCGTTTAATAAACCGCTACGTTCTCCCTGTACAGATGGTCGTGCAAAATTCAAGGTTTTGATAGATTCGTAGAATGGCGGCCAACAAACCACCTTCGAACTCTGACGATACTGAAATGTAGTCTGTGTTGGGAAGGTCATATCACTTGACCACCAAGTTCGTTCTATGTATTTTCACTGGGAAATGCTAGAGCATTGATGTTTACTAAACTGTAAACAAACGCTAAATCTCTTTGAATTGCTATAACATCTGTTTTGCTTTCTTTTAGTAATATCAACTCGTTTTACCAAATACGTGAGTTTGTTATATTTTTTCACGCTACAATAATTTAATTTTACAAGTATTTATTTTCAAGCATTTAGGAATTCATGAAATTTCATTGAAACGTTCGCCAATCTAAAAACCTTTTAAATGTATATTAAATATATTAATGTTGTTTAAAAGTATGTATTAACAATGCGTAGATTTAGCACATAAAGCTCTGATTTGAGTATTATACAATGAAATCATCAAATTAATAGTTTTAGAAAGGAATGATAAATTGAATTGAAAATATTAACTTAAAGTTTATATACGTTTATTTAGAAATTTCTATACTTGTGTAAATATCGTGATGTGTGATTCTACTCATGTGATCTTTCAAAACACAAAATTGAATATTTCTGTATTTGAAAACCTTAACACTACATTCATCCAATCCAGTGCAGTTTATAGCAAACAGCTAAGCAATATGTTTCCCTATTTTTTAATGGTAATGGTTAAACAAGAGGAACAAATAGTTTCTGACTCTCGGTGTTAACAGGGGACTTAAAAAAAATTAATAATACAGTTATTCGGTTGCTCAACATACCTTTCATAGAAAAACAGAAACAATTGTTTGGACGTAATGCACCTTGAAAAATATTTTTTTTATAATCAATTTCTTTCCTATTTGATAAATATATCGACTTGCAAATTGTAGGACTTAAAAGAGAATATAAAACCAAATAAAAGTTATGTTCATACTCGCCGTAAAAATACGAATTTAGCATAATTAAATTGGCCACAGAATTTGTTTACAAGCAAGTGCATTTTAAGCGTACGTGGCATGCAAAAGCGCGGCATTGGAGAACTGTTTTTTCAGTATGCCCATCCCACGCTATTCTGCTAGCGCGAATGAATTAAGCGCAAACAAATGGGGTCTACTAAGATGTTAATTTCTTATAAACAATTACATATATCTCGAGAACGAGATAAAATAGCACCGAACGGATTCCGGAATTTTGCATCACATTTAAACGCCATTCAGATTAGACAATAAAAAAAGTTGCAACAATTGCAAATTTATAAACAATTTCAAAATTTTGCAAATCTAAAGGGGGGAGAGTCTCTCGATGTCCCAGAACCAAAAACAGCGAATTAACAATTTTGCAACAATTTATAATTTTATAAACAAATTCGAAATATGCGTTAGAACGGCCGGGAAGGCTCCGCAAATTGTGCCTGAAATGAATATCTCAAAATAGCAGTTTGTCAGGAGTTACAAATCGATTACTAAAAGTTAGAATAATTGTTGCTAAAATGATAAATATTTACTGGTCTATAGACAATCATTCTGGACGGAAAACCCCGCTTAGAAATATTTTTTTCGTCGTGGCGTACGCGCAGGCAAACTATCTCCTTCGGCAGGGAAATATGACGATATTTCCGTCTCGTACGTAAACGAACTAGCCCCCTCCCCCTGAGACAGCGTTCTTTCTGCCCCTTGGGATGTTGCACCAATCACAGACAACTGTGGTTCTACCTGCTAGCGATTGGTCAACAAGTCCCTCCCCCTGCCCTCCCCCAGGCCGAGGGGTGTCCAAGTTTGTCGGCGCGGTGTGGAAGATAGAATTTTGAACGACATTTTTTCTGAGGGAGAGGGTACATGTATTGTATGTGAATTTTTTGTAATGAGCTGTTGATACTGTCACCTGATGAATATGATTTCTACGTCGAGTGTTATAGTAATAGAATTCGGCATTTTCTGAAAAAATATTCCCGCCCTTGAGCAAGTCATTTTTTACAAAAACCACTGATTCGTAAATAAAAAGACACGGTAATGGTAGAATTCCTAGATTAATGAAGAGAGGCTTACATGAATCACGTGGGTGGGATTTGGTTATTATTCGTACGATTCGTTTTTGTAATCTAAAAGTCTGGGAGCTATAAGATGTATTTCCCCAGAATATTACGCCATATCTCAGGCGGGAATGAACATTCGCGAAGTATACACAACGAGCAGTATGAAGGCTGACTGAATTTGCAAGAATTCTGAACGCGTAGTATAATGAACTTAATTTTGTGTTCAATTCATTTAAATGGACGTTCCATTTAAGGTTTGACTGAATTGAGAGACCTAAAAATGTTGTTGCCTTAACATCAGTCAATGGTACACTGTTCATTTTCAATGGAGCACAGAATTGTTTATTTGATATGGAAAACTGCATTAAAACCGTTTTCTTTTCGTTTACTATTAATTTGTTATTTCGGAACCAATTTGAAACTTTTGATATTGTACTATTTACGGTTTCTTTATTGCAAAGGATGTTCGTATCAGCCGCAAAGAGAACCGTTCTTCCGTTTCGAATCGTCGAGGGCATATCGTTTACGTAAAGTAGGAACAGAATAGGGCCTAAAATCGATCCTTGAGGAACTCCACGTGCAATGGGCAAAGAGTCGGAAAGGTGCGTACGTAATGTTCCATCATTCCAGTAAGGTATTTCAACTCTCTGAGATTGTTGTTTAAGGTACGAACATAACCAATCTAGAGCAATACCACGAATTCCATATGAAGGTAATTTGAAAAGTAAAATGTCATGATCAATGACGTCAAAAGCTTTTGAAAGATCTAAAAAAAATAATAGGTGCCTCGTTTTGATCCAATGATGAGGCGACATCTTTAAGAAAAGAAAATATAGCTGTTTCCGTTGATTTTGATTTTCTAAATCCATGTTGGCAATCTGAAAGCGCGTCGTGTTTAGTGAGAAAGGTTTCTATTCGTACGTAAAAAAGTATTCCACCGACCGCCAAACATACAATTACTAGTTTTTTCAGTATTTGGTAACATTTCGCATTTTTATCAATTGCTAAAATCTACCATCTCAAAGAATTTGTGACTGCATTGGGAATAATGGGGAAGGAAGTTGGTGAGAGTCACCCGATAACAATAGCTTGCAAGGCCCATGCAGCGGTTAGTTCCTGGAAGGGCTCGTCAACATCTCCCAAGGCCACTCGCCTCGCCGCCTCGGCCGGCAGCCGCCTCCGGATTTTATTCTCGGGGAAGCATTCCGGGCGGGGCCGGGCGGATCTGGGCGGGTCGGGGCCGGGCCGGGCGGTCGCATTGGGTGGCGTCTAACTGAATAGCATGCGAAACATTTCGGTCGGGGTGGGCTGCACCCCGCGGGGCTGCTCCGTGCCGGGCGGGCCGCTCCAAATGGGTTCCCTGCTTTAGTCTTTTAACTTTTCCGTTCCCTCTCGCCCGCCGCTTCGTAAGAAAAATAGCGCCTGTCCGTGCGTGTCAGGGTTTCCCAGATACGAGTCGTAACTTTCGTATCTTCGACGATATAGCAGAGGCGATGTTACCTTCGGTGCGCCGTCCAACGCTACTAAGCGCCTGCCGACGGCTTCTTTCGTTTCGGAGAAAAAAATTCGTAAACGTATGCTCTGGGGGCGAGTTTGCGTCCGTCTGTACCCCACGGCGCGACCGGCCATGACGGCACGCCGATCGCAAGAGAAGCGTTTTGTCTCCCACCTCGTAAAGTTTCGGGTTTGTAGGGCGAGCGGCTGCCGAGATACGGAGTGATACTTTTCCAAAACCCAACACTTTTTGGATCCGTGCGGATAGAAAGTTCGGAGAGCCGACCTTGGGCCCCCGCGGCCGCCCATCAGAGGCGCTTCCGGACTCGGGTGAACGCGAATCGACGGCCAAGCATCTCGACTGCGGCGATACGAGTGGTCACGCCAATAGAAAGCGCCGTTTCGACGCCGCGGGGGGGGGGGGAATCGTTCTCGTCCCGGTTCGGCAAGTCCTTATCGTTTCGATTCGGGAAAGACCCGCGCTGCAGCATTAATTCCCCGAGCTCCCCGAAGGTCCGGGTTCGAAGTTGGAACGCACCGCTTTGCCGCAAATGACGAAGATACACTTTTACACGCTGAAAACGAAACCGAAAACTGCGTTTCGATATCTTTTTTCCCTTTCCGGCAAACGTTCCTTCCCTGTCGCCGACCTATTCGTCCCGTCGCGGCTCGAAACGCTTTTGCGCCGTATCTACGAGCACGCGGCAAAACCGACGCGTTACTCGGAAACTCGAAAAAAATTGTTTATAGAATTTGTTTAAACAATTTCTGAAGTTTGCTACACGGAGTTTTTGAAAAAATACGTCGGATTGCGAGCCGACGAGTCGTTTACGCCAATGCAATTTGCGAGGCGATCGGGCGGCTGGATGCGGAGAAATTAATTCGCACAAATGCGTTTTCGACTTGTCTTCGATTCCCAATTTTGTTGCAGTTCGACGCCCACGTGCGCTGTAACCCGCCCTTTAAGACGCGTGAAACTTCGGATTCCGCGCGTAGAACGTGCGGGTAACACGATGTGCTATTTTTCGATTGCGAAAAAATTGTTTAAACAAATTGTATAAACAAATTGTTTAAACGATTTACGAAGTTTGCGATATGGCGTTTTCGCGAAATGTATACAAGTCGTTTACGTCAGTCTAAACCGCGAGTCGTTCCGACGACTGGTTCACGAGAAATCAATTCGCGAAGTCTCGTTTTCGACGTGAAGTTTTCAATTCGCGATTTTGTTGCAAGGTTCAACGCCCTAGAGCAGCGAAACCGGTCGTCTGAGACGTATGAAACTTCGGATTCCTCAAGTACAACGAGCGGGGAAGACGATGCACTGTTATCGAACGAGAAAAATTGTTTAAACAATTTCCGTAATTTGCAAAATCGCGTTTTTGAAAAAAATACGTTGAAACGTGCGACGGCTAGTCGTGTACGCCAGTCCAAACCGCGAGTCGATCCGACGACGCCTGGTTCCGGAGAAATTAATTCGCAAAGTCGAATTTTCGACTTGTTTGACTTGACGGCTTATCGTTTTATTTCATTATTCACAGGATACATGAAGTAAACAATTTGCCGAATGATGATCGCCTCGGCTCAGGCACATAATTAAAACTTAAAATCGTTTTAAAAAACATTTTCCAGATGCTATTGAACAAGAACAAGGAAACAAATAAAACCATAAGACATCACTTAAAACTATTTGCAATAATTTTTTAAGAAATATTTAAAATACAGAAAGCATAAAAGCTTAAATATTTAAAAGGCATAATGTTAAATGTTAATTTAAAACATCGGGAAGTTGACATACTCTGGGGGTGGCGGCGAGGCAACAAGATAATTAAAGAAGAAGTAGATCCCCAGAAAAAGTGCTCCCACCAGCCATCAGTGCACGCCAGTTTGGGCAGTCGCCCGATGCTGCCCCGGAACAACTGCGGGCTCCGCCCCCCCCCCCCGAAACCCGAGAGCCCGGGGCGACTGGGCCTTCGACACGGAGAAGTTAGATTTGAGAGAAGTAATGAATACAATGCCAGAAAAACTGCTTGTCTTTTGCGGCAAACCATTTGTCCAACCATTTTCCAGCTTCCTCGAAATTACTGAAGAGCTGCTCTCCTCTGCCAGATGGCGCCAGGTCGGGGGAATACGGCAGGTGCGGATGGATATCTCATTCAAGCGTTTTCAAGGCGTCTTTCATTGGTTTTGCTGTGTGAGACGGCGTATTGTCTTGCATTTGTCGTTCATTGAAATCGTCGGGTCAATTTACCGAGTTTCTTGATCTTCCCCATGTCGTGCAAACGACTGCTGATAGTTTATTGTTACCCATTTAGTGCTTTCGCCAACAGCTGTTGAGTTTAAGTTCAGTCATCTTTCAATAACGCCTGCAAATGTTCGTCTTCGCATTTTTGTGGTTTACTAGAGGTTGACTACCTCTTCGTGCTATCCTGTGGCCTGGAAGATTGGCTCATCATAATAATTTGTTCGATTTCCAGCTCCATGCCCAGTAGCCAATCGGAGCAGAATGCAGAAGCAGGGAGGAACTCCTTCCGGAATAAAACGTTCACTATAATAACGGGAATCATGATCTCAGCCGTTTGCCAATACACATCAATTAAAATATTTACAGGGAGATACTCCCATATTGGACACACTTTTTAATGACGAGAAGTTGCAAATGTAGGTGCACAAAATAATCAAAATATAATTGATAATCAGATTCTACAGGAGAAATATGGTTGGGAATATATTTCCTCTTTTTGTTTTTTCTGTTAACAAACGGAATACATATATAGAGCAGAAATGACATCACTTACTTAAGCAATAAAAACTTGCAATGTAAAGGTCAAATTTCACTTACCTTTGACTTGATATTAGCAAAGCAAAGGAATGTCGCGAGCGTGAAGGGCTGTGTCCTCACCTGGTAGGCGGCGGCGACGACGACGGCGGAGGCGAGCAGCGCGCCGGCCAGCTGCAGGCGCTGCGGCGTGGCGCGCACCCTGTCCTGCGGGGCGCCCCCGCACGAGGAGAAGGCGCGCAGCGCGGCGGCGGCGCTGGCGGCCAGCGACTCGCCCGCCACCACGCGCCACGCCAGCGCGTACGCCACCGCCGTCCCCAGCAGCGCCAGCCAGATGCGTGGGGAGAACACGCGTAGCGGCAGTGACCACGCAGGCAGCTTCGCAGGTGGAGGCACGGCCACTATCGTCCTAGTGGCTATTTCTGACGTCGGCACGAAATCACACGAAAGCATCTCCCCAGCTTCTGGAAGAAGTCCTTCAAATGTGAAGTCCACATGCTCGAGTAAAACATTTATTATATTATCGTAAATGTTTGTGTGCGATTTTTCCAAAGGTTGTCCCTGAAACATTTGAAGACAAGATTGGTCAAATTTAAAAGAAGTGAAATGGATGTTTTTGGCATAAAATGGGAATTCCTTGACAAATTTTGCATTTAATCGATTATCTATCTTGAAAATCGACCATTCATCCGTCTTTGACAGAATTTGAAATCAATCTACACATCTATGTACAGGTCCAAATTCGATCTGTACATTCGTCGCTATCGAAATCTAAATTCGTTCTGTCTAGTAAGACGACAAACATTTAAAACCAAACCTTTCAATTTCGTTTGTTTATGATATTTGTAACTAATTTTGTCATTGAGCATATTAGCGAAATGTTTGTAGTCTGTCTCTTTTCTCGTACCAAACAAAGTAGGAAAACGTAATATAATTTTTTGTCGTATCCTACTTGGATATAGTACTTTTCATGATACATTAGACTTATTTTTATATGTAAAGGTAAAGGTTGTGAAGTGAACTAAATTGCCGTAATATCATTTATCGATTATCACGCCTGTACAACTGATTATCATGCTCATCGTTTGAATCCTTCTCCATTACAGCATGTCCTGAAATTTGCATACTAATATCTACGTTCGTCCGTCAGTCAGTCCATCCGTCAGTTCATTTGTCAGTCCGTCCGTCAGTGCGTCCGTCAGTCCGACCGTCAGTCCGTCCGTCAGTCCGACCGTCAGTCCGTCCATCAGTCCGTCTGTCAGCCCGTCCGTCACTCCGTCCGTCAGACAGTCCATCTGTCAGTCCGTACGTCTGTCCGTCCGTCAGTCCTACAGTCCATCCAGTCCGTCACTCAGTCAGTTAGTCCCTTGGACCATTATTTTCCACTTCAATATTAACGCCAAAACGGCGTTTAATTATCGACTTTTGATTATCCACTTTTTTGTAAAAATTAGTTCAAAATATTGCATTTTCAGAAAAGTTCAAGCGACCCTATAACAAAAACGGATACAATTTTTCTTTAAACATTTTGTACATCCAGTACTAAATTCACTTTGTAACAGAAAAAATTACTTGGCAATGTCGTGATATATACCTGTGAGTATGCAGTATTGTTCATGAAACCTTTCCAATAAATACGAAGGTTAAGCCGCGCTTCCAGTTCTTTGTACTCAAAGTATACCGGAAAAGCCACCACGACGATAACGTCTCCAACACGCACATGACGTAAAAATGCGCCGCCTTCGCGGCGCACGTAAGAAAAGGCTCGGCCTCCGAGGTCCCTCGAGCGAGTGGCCACCAGCGCCTTGGCCTCGCGCGTGCATCCCTCACTGCGCTCCTCACACTGGGTGAGGATCTCCCTCCCACTAGAGGGCGCCACGACATCCATGGCCAGCGCCCACCACCGCCCCTCCCCCGCCCGTTCGCGCAGCAGCAGCCCGCGGAAGCCCTGGTGGCGCTGCCACAGCGCGGCCAGCACGCGCCGCCCCGCACGCAGCTGCGCCCCAGCCACGTCTCCCTCCGGGCGGCTGCTGCCGGAGCTCCCGCCCTCACGCGCTCGCCTCCCGCCGCTCCTCTGTTCCTCCAGGAGCTTCTGCGAACGTCGCTCGCCTTCCAGGTCTTCCTTAGAGCGCTTCTGCGGTTGCCCCTCGAGTTTGACATCGACAAAGAACGTAGATGGCTGGTAGCTTACCCATTTCTTTTTAACTCTTTGATCTGACGCCACATGTGTTTCAGTTTGCGTAAGATTATCCAGATCTATGTTATCCCTCTCACTGTTTTCCAAATTGCTTTTCTGGAGGTTGGTATATAAAAACTGGTTTTCTCGCAAGACATTCTGAATTGCGTCTACAATTTTACCATCTCTTATATTTCCAGTTTGAAATCTTTGCCATCCTCGGCCTTGCTTGAAGGCGTGGTTCTGTTGCAGTCGATCATTTTTTTGGTTATCTTTCTTACAGTTATGAATTTCTGGTGTCCTTCCAATAGATAGCACGACTGGCGCGGAAGAATCCAGTTGAAAGTTGCGATACAAGATGGTACCATCTAATAAAACCTGAAAGTAACGCACAGTTTTTTGTCATCAGTTGCTTTTTGTCTTTACATACACTGATGAGAAATAAACAACACTATTTTCTTCTTGTGACAGGATTAATAAAACATAATTATTAACACAAATTGTATATAGATATTTAAATGAAGTCTTACGCAAAAACACCTTTTTTTATTGGTAAAATAAAGAGGATGACATTGCAGAGATGTGGGAAATACTGATAGCATATTTACTAATTAGCGCTCAAATTGAAAATCGAGTGCAAATAACACATTTTGCATTGAAATGTGACTCACCGCCTTGAATTTGTCAAAGACTGCGTCCTTTGTGTTATTAAGTAGGAAGGCGAGGAGGTGGGCGTGGCGGTGGGCCGCTAGCACGTAGCCGCCCTACCTCTCCAGCCACGCGGGCGCGGTGTACGACCACAGCGGCGCAGGCGGGCGGCACAGCAGCAGCGGCAGCGGCGGGCGCCACAGCAGCAGCGGCGCCGCGGCGCGGGCGTGCAGGGCGCGTAGCCAGCGCGGGCCGTCGCCCAGGTCCACCACGCCCACCGCCCGGCCCCCGCCCACGCCCGCGCCCCCCAGCGCCCACTGCACGCCCGCCACGGGCGGCCCCGCCCCCTCCCATGGCACACACACGCCCCGCGCCTCCACCCCCGCCCACGCCCCCCACAGCGCAACCGCCAGCGCCAGCCCCAGGGCTCGAAGCCCCGCTCCCGCGCCCCGCCGCCTTCCCCGCCCGCCTCGCGACCCCGCCCCCTCCCGCGGCACACACAAGCCCCGCGCCTCCACCCCCGCCCACGCCCCCCACAGCGCCACTGCCAGCGCCAGCCCCAGGGCTCGAAGCCCCGCACCCGCGCCCCGCCGCCTTCCCCGCGACCCCGCCCCCTCCCACGGCACACACACGCCCCGCGCCTCTACCCCCGCCCACGCCCCCACAGCGCCACCGCCAGCGCCAGCCCCAAGGCTCGAAGCCCCGCCCCCGCGCCCCGCTGTCGTACCCGCCTACTCCGTATCCCCGCCCCACGGCACACACACACACGCGCCTCTACCCCCGCCAACGCCCCCCACAGCGCCACCGCCAACGCCAGCCCCAGGGCTCGAAGCCCTGTTCCTCTGCCAAGCCACCAACTGGCCATGACACCACTGTATGACTCAAGAAGATTCGTCATTGCGCCATCCACATCGTCGCCGCCTTTTCTCCATCCCCACTGCGTATTAACAGCACACTACTTCGCATAACACATTTCTTTTGTTGTCATCCGTTCATGCCATCAATATTCATTTGGCGTTTTCCTGTAGGCTAGGCTTATTGTACGTTTTTTTCAGAAATAATGCACACGACTCTGATGCAATAGAAAACATTATTTACAGACCAATATCTCGTCACACATATTCAATGTAACGCTCATTCTTCCTAATGTCTAATAAATGTCGCGGTTACATGATACCAGAAGTTGGATACCGCATGGAAAAAAATGTGCACTTACGGCATAATACTAGAAGGAAAAGCGTACATCCACACACCCTTTCTATCAAACAAATGCTGATGCGTTCGAATTTGCCTCGGTGACAAGAAAATTTATCAGGTTACTGTGTCCAATTATTATACTCAGAGATCCACCAATAAGATTTATAAGAAAATGCATGTCATGTTCTTATTTCTGCGGTTGATTTCACAACCTTTTGAAAAATCGCGCTCCATGACGATGATAAACCGACTGTGAAATATGTCCGCCGAGTTATTCATTGTGTGGAAGCTGATATCATTTATATCGCAGTGTAGTGTACCACAGACGGTAGTGGTATTTCGATCCTACTTGTTAATGATCTCGGTGGTTATTAGAAACACCCACCTAGTCCTAGTTTCTAGGATCGCCTTGCATCGTTAATGGGAGCTCAAATGGGCGCAGTGGGTGGTTCATATGTGCGTTCGGAATTCGAAGTTTCTGGGTCTTTCACTTAGAGGAAAGTGATGGTTCTCTGGAGTTAGAGTTGCGTAAGGATACCGGATGGGAGTTTACAGCTTGTCCCGTTTGGGGCGGTACTCCGCTGGTGGGAGATACCTGAAGGATGAGCCGACGATAGGTCGGCATCGGATCTCGCCACCCAGCGTGGGAAGATCACCGCCACCTCCCGCAATACACTTATGGGACTAGTGACCTCAGCTGTGGACGTAGCCCCGAAACACTAATCAATCACTCAGTGAATCAACGACTTACACAACGGGGAATGTGTCCTTGTGAAAACCCCGATCCGGCTTTTGTCCAATATCCTTGATCCTTGAGCAAATGCTGAGATGGCCCCTTGTTTTGCTTCTGGACATTAATGTACCTGGACATGAATGTACCTATTCGCACGTTTTGTTGAGTTCTCTTTTTGATCGTAGTGGCAGGAGTAGAGCTGAGGGTGTGTTAGTATATTGTTAGCAATACAAAAAAATCAAATCTGCAGTTCGTTTATCGTTGCAGATAGTTTTTTTATAACTCGGGACCGCAAATGTGTAGATTTTCAAATATTTTTAATCTCCAGCATTTCTAAATTTTATAAGAATAATAATAATAATAATAATAATAATAATAATAATAATAATTATTATTATTATTATTATTATCGTTTTAACTTTTTAACTTTCAACTATTTATCGTTAAAATATTGGGATGGGATTCTGGTACTCAAGAAAACGTGCGGAAATATTCGTCTCCTCCACACGTCATACACAGTTTTTACTATTTTTTGACCAAATAAATCAACTCAGAAAGCAGCCTGGCGGAGCGTTACTCGCACCCTAGGAGGTGAGGCTTCAGGTCACAGCCAAGGAGTCTCACTCGAGGTCTGAAAATGCTCTGTTACGTAATGAAGCTGCGCGCAGTCTTATGTTGCATGAAGGAGACGCCTATTAGATGTTTGAACACAATGGTGCAAGATTCAGTTTAAACAATTTTCTCACTATAAGCGAACAACCTGGTGATATTTGAGAATTGAAATTGTCATTTAGAAAGTTTAAAACCATTGTTTGCACACCTTGATAAGAAAATATATCTAAATTTAGGGAAGTTTCACTTCTGTAAAGAAGAGATAAATTTCCTTCGAAATATCACAGCTGACGTGTTTCATAATAATAGAAAAATCAATTTTTAGAATAAAGTATATTCAAGCAATTGCAAAGTTTCCTCGGAGTGTACAACTAGCAACTTCCCTTTTGAGCACGTTAAGCTACACTCATGGTGGTCGAAAATGCTCTCGTATTTGGTACATTAAACTTCCTAATTTTCGTAACGTTGACATTTAATATTGACATAATTTAATTGTTTCGTGTTTGCTTGAAGTAATGAAGATGAAGGTGGAAAAGTGTACAGTTTTCAACGGTTAACTGCAAATTTGGCATAGAGTATGAATTGTTACGTCTATTGGTTCAGGAGGAAACGTGTCTTTTCCTTGCGCAGGGAGCTTCCAAGACTTCAATTTCTGGGGTTCCACCTGGGTATTTTAAACTTACTGGTACGCGGCAATTTTTTGTATTACAGATTACAGTTTGAAACGGGTAAGGGCAAGTTTTGGCATATAGTATGTATTGTTACGGCTATTGGTTCAGAAGGTATCGTGTCTTTTCCTTGGGCAGGGAACTTCCAAAACTTCATTTCTGGGGTTGGAACCTGGATCTTTAAACTAGCTCGTCCGCCGCAAATTTTTTTTATTACACATTACATTTTGCAACGGTAATGTCAAATTTTGGCGTAGAGTAAAAATTGTTACGACTATTGGTTAAGGGGGAAACCTGACTTTTCCTCGCGCAGGGAGTCTTAAAGACTTCAATTTCTGGGGTTCGAACCTGGGTATTTTCAACAATCAGGTTCGTGGGAAATTGTTTCATTACAGATTATTTTTTTGCAACGAGAAAGAGCGAATTTTTTGCATACAGTATGTATTGTTAGGGCTATTGGTTAAGGAGGATCGCGTCTTTTCCTTGCGCAGGGAGCTTCAAGCTCTCAAGCTCTCAAGAAATTCAAAGCTCTCAAGAAATTGATAGAGCCATTGACTCCCTCACCCACACCATTCTCGATAGTTTAGATTTAACAGCTCCCCCAATACGTCAACGCAACCCACTACCTCCTATTTCACCAATCTTACAGAGACTATTATATCACAAAAGATACATACGTAATTACTGGCAAAAACATCGTTCCTTCTTCTTAAAATTGTACCTAAACCTACTCACTAAAATAGTAAGACATCTTTTGACAATATCTAACGCCCAATATCTCCACTTCCAAACTCAAACCGCCAACCCAACCGATCACACGCTGTGGAATATCACTCGCCGCCTCTTGCGCAAGCCAACTAATATACCCTCCCTAACAACCGCGGCATCCGTAGCAACTACTCCTCCAGATAAAAGCAAAATACTAGGTGAATAGTTTGCCACAATCTTCACTCCCCATCCTTCAGAAAGTCCCCTTCATGATCAGTTACTCCTCGAAGAAATCCGACGAAATAGAACAACAGTCCCAAGATGTCCAAAATTCATATCTCCCACCGAAATTGTGAACCTTTTATCTGCCGCTACCCCAAAAGTTTCCAGTGGTCACGACTTAATTCCAACGTACGTACTTAAACGCCTTCCATTCACAGCCATTTTGCATATAACATCAATATTCAATGCATCTCTTCGTCTGTCATACTTCCCTCGCAAATGGAAACACGCCCACATCATTCCCATTCTGAAACCAGACAAGCCAAAAAACCCGTCAAGTTATCGCCCAATTAGTCTTCTGCCCTCCTTAGGAAAACTGTTTGAAAAATGTATCCTCGCCAGATTAATCTCCCATCTCAGTTCAGTCCAAGCCATACCTCCGCACCAATTCGGTTTTCAACCACTACTTTCCACAAATCACCAAATGTTAAGACTAACCGAGGATATAATCGAAGACTTCCACGAAAAGAAACACACAGTCGCAATCTTCCTCGATATAGCTAAAGCTTTTGACACCATCTGGCATCCAGGACTGTTATACAAACTTATTCACATCGGAACCCCCTACTATCTTATTCACATCATCAAAAGCTACCTCGTCGATCGCACCTTTTCTGTCCACCTTCCTGGAGCCCTTTCACTATCTTTTCCCATAAAAGCAGGAGTACCCCAAGGGTCTGTTCTCTCTCCCACACTATTTAATCTTTATACAGCTGATATACCATCCACCCCTCATACCTCCATTGCTCTGTTTGCTGATGACACTGCAATATATTTCTCAAACCATGATATTGATACCGCACAAGAAGACCTGCAACACCACCTCTTTAAGCTCTCCGACTGGACCAAGAAATGGCATATCCGGATAAACCCTGCGAAAAGCCAAGCCAAAATCTTCACGCTCCGTAGACCAAATAATCCCCCTTCTCTCAAATATCAAGTAAAAAATATAACTTGGCTCCCAAACAACAAGCCAGTTAAATATCTGGGAGTACATTTTGATAGGCGGCTCACATGGAAATCAAATATTCTATACAGAATAACCCTGGCAACCCGTAGAACCCACCAATTATATCCCATACTCAAAAAGCCATCACCCTTGCAACTCCATGTCGCTACTCACCTATACCAGTCAATTATCCGCCCAATTTTATCCTTTGCTTCTCCTATCTGGGCCTCAGCCAGCAAATCAAACATCCAAAAAAGATTTTCTAAAATAAATTCCTCCGAACCATCACTAAAGTTCGATGGTTTGTACCTAACTCCCAGTTACATAACGAACTCGGCATTACTCCTATCCCCGTCCATTTCTCCCTGCTATCCTCTCGCTTCTATCCTAAAATTCCCCAGATTCCCTCAGCCGTACATTTCAAAATCGGAAAACAAAATTCTCACCACAATAGACTAAAGAGAAAACTACCGCGACAGTTCTTCGATCCTCCTTGATTATCATGTACCCAATGTGTCTTCTCACATTTAATTCACATGAACTCAATGTATTCATGTCTATAATTTTTCTCAATCAATGTTAATGTAATTCAATGTAACATCACTGTATCGTACTCGGATGCTGAGGGCCTTTGGGCCGAGCATAGATAAATGAAAAAAAAAAAAGAATCTACAATTCATATTTAATGCTTTAGATTTGATGGCAATGGATACATCTTTACAATTACTAATAAATTATATTATTTTCAGATTTCTTTCAACAGAAATTGCAATCAAATCACTGGTATTCTCATTTAAAGCTTCTCACAATACAATTAGTGGAATTATTTATGAAACTTGTGAAGCAATTTGGCAAAGATTCAAAGGAATTCATATGCCTTTTCCTACAACAGATGTTGTTATTCGTAACAAATAAAAAAACCAGCTTTTCAACATCCATCTCCGACAGCTTAGATCGGCCAAAAAAATCAAATTCTTTTGATATCGGTCTGCCGACTTCGAAATTCAGCCGTATTTGCCCGAACTAGTCTAATGTAGTGTGAGCGTACCTGCGCTCTAGTGATTGATTTTTTCGTGTTTCCGGGCGCGTCAACTACTTTGGTCATTAGTCCCGTTAGTGTAGTGCATGTTTGTTCTCGGGAGATGGCGGTGATTTTTCCCTCACTGGAGGGCGAGATCCGGCGCTGACCTGCCGTCGGCTAGTGGGGTTTCCCCCTAACCAGGACTCTCCCTCCAGCGGGGCACCGCCCCAGCCGGGACAAGCTCTTAAGCTCCCGACCGGTTACCCGGAATATGTGGTAGTGTGGTGCATGTTAGTGTAAGTGTGTGTAAGAGGAAAGAATAAGACAAGGAAGAGGAAGGACAGATCGCGCGCGGTCCGTGCCCCGTTTTAGAGGGTACTGCTCCGGCATTCGCCTGGTGTTGATCGGAGAAACAACTGAAAACTACCGATCAGAGCAGCCGGCCGCTAGAATTCTCCTCCAGACAGCGGCTGAATTCGACCTAGCTGAAAAGCTAGTGTCGAAAATCCTGCCATCAGGACTCGAACCTAGGACCTCCCGGTCAGAGGCGCTGCAATGACATCAGTTGATGCACTGAGCTACCGCTCCCGGTGCTCTCTTGTGAGGGTTTGAAATATTCGGCCGTAAACTGCCGTATTCGGCCACTGCGGAGCGACTACGTCGCTCGTGTTAATAGAGTTGTTGCAAATCGTTGATTTGAAAGACGTAACACGGCAAATCTATGGAGAACTGAACTGCGCATGCGCCGGCATCAAATGACGGGATTTTGATTGACGGGTCCCAACATTCCCCTTGTTTTGTCATCTACGAAAAATGTGTTCGTAGCTTTACGTAGTTTTACTCTTTACTTAGTTTTCGCCGCTACCTCAAAACACGAATTCAACACAATAAGCATGAAAGTAAAGAAGAAAACAATATCCATATTACCAATATAACAAGGCAGGAACTTAATTACTATTTTTTTTAAAGTTAATTAAAAAATGTCTGAAATAAACTAACGTAATTTTTAAGGACTTGGAGGTTATGTATGTATTGAGACACCCTTTGATTTCATATAAGAGTCTCTCATACGTTTTACTATTTTGTAATGCTTAAAAAAAGCAAAAATGGACTCACAGATACACAGATGTTCAATAAAAACTTTTAGATTTTGTTACTGGTATTCAGTTCCAATTAGTTCCCAGTTTTATTGTATATTTTCGATTGTACAACATGCAAAAACTCATTTTTCTCAAGAAACGTTAATTCCTATTGACGATAATGTTTACGTACATCGACACTGGTACGTAATACGACAAGGGATTTCCCGTCTTGCAAAGCTCTCTAATACCCACCTTGAAACGAATGCTTTGGCATCAGACGTACCACTCCGAATTGCTGCTGAATGGCCCCGTGTGTGGCACCCTTAGAGCGGGAGGTTTCAAATGCTAAAGAAAACAATATTTTCGTTGATTGAAATCGTTCTCTGCGAGCAGAATACAGTACAGTACATACATTTAAATAATCAAATTTCAGTACTTGACATGAATCAAACTGAAATACCACAAGTCAGACCAAATAGAGTAAATATCATTGAAATACGTCAATCATTATATTTGTATATTTCATTTATTTAATTGTACAAAATTATGTCACTTTCATTCCACAAAATAATTTATTTCATTTGTATCTAATTATCAGTTTTACACAGGAATTAGAACACCAAATATCTTGGAGAAAGGAATGAATTAAAACATCGTCATCATTAGATGCGAAAACTTAGCAACTATTTTCAAGCAAATATCAACACAAATTCGACAGTTAAACTTCGTTTCATACGGCTAAATCACGTCGGAACAATGAGACGAAATTCACGGAACAACAATTTCCGTGGTTCCTCCGATCAATACCACACGAATGCAGGAGCAGTACTCTAGCAAAGGGGCCATGGACCGCTCACGATTATGCCTTCCCATTCCTTGTTCATCCTACCCCTTACTTACACATTCAGAAACATAAATGTCGGGAGACCGGTCGGGAGCTTAGAGGGTGTCCCGGTGCCCCGCTGGTGGGAAATGCCTGGTTGAGGAAAAAGCCCCGTAACCGAATCTCTGAATCCAGAGGAGAATAATGACCACCACCGCCTGCGATAAAATATGCACTACACTTATGGGACTAATAACCTTAGCACACGAGATCCTAATCAACCAACCAACGCCACTACATCTGCCGTCTCGCGACGCCGAACCTGACCTTCTGGCATTCCAATCTCATATTCCTTGAAGACTCGCAAATGGAGCGCGGGAAATTAGAAATTACAAAATTACATATAAATACTCATTTTGTAAATAAAAATGTACATGACTGCTTGTAAATAACTGACTTTTAAAATAGATTTCGCTTAAAAAAACAACTAATAATTAAAATGAAACTGTTGAGACCGCGGGACAATTACAATGTATACCCTCTGTAGTTAATTAGCACCCAGGAATTGTTATAAATGATAGAATTCCCAGTACGGCAACAAATTTAAATTAATTTTGGCCGCCTATATGCCAACAATCTCTAATCCTTTCGAAATTTTTTGTGATTTCAACACTTCTCACAAATATTTCTCATGTGTCCATTCTCTAATTATGTTACACTACTTTCCCTCATAACATTGGAAAATATTAATGTTACCATTTCCTTGTTATAAACTTATTCTATACTATTCCAATATAATAGTATATATGTATATATATATATATATATATATATATATATATATATATATATATATATATATATATATATATATATATATATATTGTAACACGCCCTCCTATTACCTTCCACACGTGGTGAGAGCGTGATAGTATGAATGCTCGTGAAGCGAGCTTCAAATTCTCAGGAAGCACGATCTTTTGGGTATGGGAAAGGTCAGAACCCTTGACACAATGAATCAGATAAAATACGAATAAAATGAGCATATATTCAATGAAATATTACAGTGACACAATTATAGAACAGGATTATGCACTTTAAATAGTTGGTCACTGCAAAAAAACAGAAAACAAGGCCAAACAAAAAACAATTGACCTCGACTGCCTGAGCACACTTTCACCAATTACAATTCACAATTTGTTCATTCCTCTTTCTGAATTTTCATCTACCACATTATTTTACTCTTTCTACTCTCTAGTTTTACCGTGCACGGCTTTTAAAATGAATTTTACACTTGTTTTAAGATATCCCGTTCACAGGTAGCCTTGGGCTTCACACTCACTATAACTCTGTGAACTTTTAAAAAAAACAATAAAACGTAACATACACGTTACTTATATCTGACCCCTTTACATATCACAGAAAACAATTACTTTTAACACAATACAATAAACTATGACTTTTCTAGATAACGTCAACTGTACAACATGTGAAAATCATGAATTATTTAAGTAAAATTGTACATGGTATGGCCTCTTTGAATGGATTGAATAACACGCGCAGTAAATGAACTTGAAACTTCCACTCGCATCGTTCGGAATATTTTTCTCACCTATTCTGGACTTTTCACACACTTTTAACACGAATTGTGTATTTCCTCCTATTCGTTTTCACCCCATCTGATCGCCGCATAAAAGTTGCCAATTCTTTTACCTCAACAGCTCCGCATCGCTCGCCTGTAGGTAACCTTGCGGATTTTCTGCCGCTCGCAGCCCCGCGTCGCCACTCTTCTCCGCTTGCTGTCCCACGACGTTACAAGTTTCCTTCTCTCGAACTCCGGACTCCGCCACGCCTCCAATTTCCACACCCTTCTCCCGTTCTCCGGGCTCGTACGATTCTCGTTCCAGTCCAAATCTTTCTCACCTACGCTTCGCTCTTCCTAGGGTCGTCCTTGTTCTTCTGCCGCGCCTCGTACAGTACTGGAAAGATAAAGTGACCGCGCCCGTCTGCGGCTAAGTTCAGCTTTTGCACGGCTTGGCCAGCCCTTGTCATGACGAAACGTCGCAGGCGGAGCCTCACAAACCATCGTAGCCAATCTAAACGCAGGGGGGAGTGCCCTAACAAAATTACGACGTACAAAATGGCAAGCGCCGCTATTTCAGATGTGGAAGTATTGTCAAATAAAAAATACATGGAAGAAACACTTGTATGAACATGATAGTAAATTCATTGAAATATATATGAACACATAGCACTTAACCACTATTAACACAATTCTTTTTGAAGAAATTACATTGATATCAGATAAAATAACACTAATTTTAGAACAATTACGTTCTTGTACACATTTAAATTCCAATATTCTTGTCCAAACACAATTTATGAACTTCATCAAATGACCAGTTTACTACAGAATTTTGCGATAAGAAAAACGATTATAATTGCATCAATTGTTCATATGTATATTACATTTCCAAAAATGCAAAATACTGTCTTTCTCAAATCGTTAGGACTTCTAGGGAAACATTTCAATAAAAGAAAGTAAAATTCGAAGACCAACTGTATATTTATCATTAAAGTAACAATTAAACTAGATATTAAGCAATTAATTTGCATCTCATGTCAAAATTGTTATTTTGCTATCATCAAATCAGGGACAATTTGGGAACACTCCCAGGCAGGAATAGCGCACATTTCGCAATTGTTTATAAAATTGTTAATTGTTGCAAAATATTTAATTCACAGTTTTCCTTTCTTTTACATCAGAGAACCCTTCCCACTTTAGAATTGCAAGAATTGGAAATTGTTTATAATTTTACAAATTTTGCAATTCTTTTTTATTCTCTCATCTCACTTCCCTTTACACAAGATGCAAAATTCCGCAATCCAACCGGAGCTATCGCCTTTCGTTTTCGAGATACGCAATTGTTTATAGGATTTTAGCATCTGATGCCAACTCTCACTTGTTTCCAACCCCCAATTCATTCGATCTTGGTAGTCAAGTATAAAATTCATATATTTTTGCAGTGTCTTGCTTTCTGCTGATTAAATTGTATTAACGATTTGTGACTTACGACAAATCGGTGAAAATTGTTGCTCATGAGCTTTTTTTAACTTTCGAAATTTAATCTCTCTTCTTCAAGTATCGTTGAAACAGTAGTTTGGTTATTTTGATTCCTCTGTGTTATAAATAAATTCTCTGGCAAATTTCAAAACACTGAGACTAACTGTTGTCCTGCAAATTTGAAGATTTCTTTGTGGTTGGATGCATTCTATTCAGTGGTGCAAAGTGTATGCCAATATATTTAACGTCTAGCGAGGAAATTCATTATCAAGAAATTATTTTGCAAAATGCTTTTGGACAGAACGGTGGCATGATAGATCATTTTCATATTTATTCCACGAGGCAAGTTTTAGGCAGCAGATATATTCTATGTATTATTTTGAATTTTGGTGAAATTGAATCACATGTGAATTTTCAAATAGAACCATACATTTTTACCTTAATGAATATATCAATAGAGGAATTCAATGATGTCTCATTTGTTAATAATTTAAAGAGTAATAATGTACATTTGACACCGGGCTTGAGCAATCCTCAACTCTAAGGCAAGCAACGCTTATCATTGGCTCTTCTAGTAATTCAAGTGGCCTATCCTCGGAAGATTTCCCCATTCTCCTCGCCTTAAAAGGCATAAGAGGCGGAGTCTGTAGAATGTGGCACCAATCCAATCACATTTCCCTCACCTGGAGAATGCTTCGTTACTCTCTTTTGTGGGAACACGTTCTTGTCGAGTATTAAATTGTGAAAAATAATTTAAATTCAATATAATGAACGAATAAGAGTTTTGTTTACATTGTAATGCTACACACATTTAAATATAGAAATAAGACAGTATACACATGTTTTTAGGAAGACGAAAATTCTTTCTTATTATAACACTCATTTGTATACTTTTCACAGACAATATTGAGAAGTACACCATCAATCTGATGATTTGTTCTGGTAATAATCGATCTTATACATAATTGACATGTAATGATACAAATTTCGAATGTCTGGTATGGGAAATTAAGAATGAGCTCAGTTAATTTTAATGAGAGAGCAATTTCGCGATGAAAATTTTTTTTAATGCATATATTCCAAATCCATATACTTCCTTACATTAATTAACGTTGTTTCCATTTCCATTGAAGGCAAGGACATAACATCCCTCATGCGCCTATGTTCTGAAATGACCCTCAGAGAGGTCACTTGCTCGAGTCGCCGTGTTATTGAATTGAACTCTTGAAATGTTCTGTTCATACAGTAGTTTCCGAAACATGTAAATTCCAACAGGCCATCTCAAACTTATAGTAGTCACACTCTTCTTTCAAACATTAGTAGATACCGCGGACTGTGAGACCGCACGTAAAGTTCTAAACAAACTTCATTCTCGTTCATGAGCATGTGTTAATCTGTCCAACATTTTTTGTGTCGGAGGCTGTGATTCTTGGGATGATAATTGTGTAGTGGACATGGTAACAACTCTGCAACTAAGCGAGTTCGTTTCCTAGTGTGGAAAAAACGTTTGGGGATTGAAAACCTTTCTGCGGACTTCATGAATTATTATAATATTGTGATTACCAAATAGTGCGTCCTATTATCATTATAGTTTTAATTCAATTTTTTGTCTTTCATTTTGTTTGCATTTTAATCAGTTTTCTGTTTCTTACATAATTTTGTTAATGCATTTTAGGAATAGGGTTTAACTGATGCCAATGTTATTCTTGATTTAAGTTAGATTGCTGTTTCCAAGTACTCGCGGTTCAAGTCACGTCTTATTGCGATCGGTGAGCTGAAAAATACCTGCATTAAGAGTAGACTGACAATATGCCAAACTTCAGAAAAAAATTTCAGAATCTCGAAGGGAATATTGACGACTAAAATAAAAGATTCTAAAATGTCGCGATCGTAACAGTTGTGACTGTCAATCAAATAATATCCTAACAGAATCTATAGCAAGGGCGGTCAGTTTTGCGCGCATGGGCATTCGTGTTCCTATTTATGCCTCGCGGGTGCTGCCACTCAAAATCGTCGCTGCAGCGGGCAACGAAAAATATTTGAGCGCGGAAACATTCCTGGGAGGTGGGTAACTGAATTACAAAAGGGAACAATGTTTTCATGAGGTTTTTATTAAATAAAACATAATAACTGTTGTAAAAAGCGCTTATTTATTGGAAAATAGAAAAATTCATAATGAAAATTTTCTGAGAAATAGAATATATAGATTTTTGTAAATTTAGAAATGACGTTTATTATTATTATTATTAATAATAATTTATTATTATTATTATTATTATTATTATTATTATTATTATGGTTTTCGCTACAATATTTTTTTATTTCGTTCTTTTCGTTCATCGTTGATATGGAATTCCAGAAGAAGAAAAGTTCAACTCAGATGAACAATGGGAAAACATTCTCAATCAGATCGTTAAAATTGATGTTTGTTCATATGTTTTTTACGTCAAGATCATGAATTGCTGCAATTCCACCTTCATCCTACACGGCCATCCCTCTCACACTCCTCTCTTCACAAAACAGTATCAACGTCGCGAAGGCCACCTTCCCAAAACGGCGACTGTTGCAAAGGCTGCCCGTTTACTTGAAAATCTGATGCCAAAAAATCTAATTTTATACTCAAATTACTCTTAAAATACTGACATATGATACATCATTTTATTCCAATGTTCATGATCTATCTATTGCTGATGAAAAAATATATAGTTCAATTTACAAAATCAAAGATGATTAAATTTCTCGAAAACTAAAACTATTATAGAGAATTCCTCTACCAGCATGTTACCTGCCCCATGATTCTACATTGTTCAGCGAAAACTGCAACTCGATACCCTGAACCGTTTAGAAGTTATGGGGGTGGTCCATATTTGGTGGGACACCTGGTATCATATAAACATTAGAAACCCTATGATCGATGATAAATGAAAGCTATTGCAGTATACTAAGCAAATGAATAAGGATGACGAAATATGTCTCGTAGTGGAAACCTCGAAATGTTTACTTTTCATAGCGTCAAATTCGGGTAGCTATATTTTCTTAATTAAACCCCAAAATATCCAAGCAGTTATTTCAAATTAAATAAAACTACAATTTTATTGACAATAATACCAACCTGATATGACTTTCTACAAACAATTATGAGAAGATGTGAACTTCATCCTAAATCGTTAATTTAAATTTTAACGATTATGTTAATGTTTGCTACACAGAGACACGGAGCACGCTCGAAAGAACCCAATAAGTAAACGAAATTGAGGATATTATGATTATTATGTCGTAGTAGCTTCATTGTTGAAATGGCGACTGATTCTTTCACATGAGATTTTCTGTGTTTTATGAAGACGACCTCGACGTAAACGTATTTCGAAGACGTGTAAACTTCCATGATTTTGACGCGATAAGCGATGACCTCAAACTCACATTCAGAGTGTAGTGTCAAAAAGCATTGGCGTGTTAGTGTCGAATGGAAAAGAATGCTTCTACGAATTGTTCTGAACTTGGAATAATTGAATTTTAAAAACATGTTTATTTGCAAACTTTGCACCTTCATTGAAATTTACTTAACTGCATTGTGACATACCAATATGTCACTGAATATTGTACAATATTTATTTTAAATGGCGTCAATTAAAGGGGATAAATTATGTGAATATGCTGGCATAACAACGATAAGCGAGCCGTCGTCAAGGTCAACATATTCATGCAGTGACAATCGCGGAGACGGCTAGTTAATTCTATATAAAATTCTGGGATTGGCCGAAAAAGCAGTGACAGTTGTGAAGACGGCTAGTTCGTTTTGCAAGAAATTTAGAGATTGGCTAGGTACGAAAGTACATCAAATGTTATCTGCAACTATCTGCAGTTATCTGGTATTGTGCCCAATGTACTTTCTGTGGTTCAATGTAATTATTCTGTGTTTGTGAAAAGCGTGTAATTATTCTGAACATAACAATAATTATATTTATATTTAATAATTTATTTATTATTAAGGTAAGAATATCCGAAAATAAAGTATTTTATACTAATCAATTGACACGTTAGGCGAAAGAAAGAGCGCCTTTATTTTTCCTCCTTTTATCAAAAATATTTATTTTTGACATATTTTGAAAATGTTTTGTTTATGTTTGCTTATGTTTTGAAAATATCAACATCAATGTGGCATCCCTATTCTCGACACCTAAATGAGGATCGTCGAATTAATTTGCATTCTGATTCACATTCCCTAATACGAAGTTTATCAGTGAGACTGGTAAACCACGTTTTACTAGTAGTATATTAAATGTTCTAAATTGAATTGCTACCTGATTAAATGTTACTGAAAAGCGTGGACGAAGTTTAGAAAAATAGTATCTCAATGTAGAAATGTAAAAGTTGCCGAATTAATAACTATAAAAAACATAATTTATCCGCCTCATAGATGGATATTCCTCTTTTTAGTGTTGTGTTCCTAAGGATTAAATGAAATTAAAGGAAATTTCTTTCTGGTAGTGGAATGATAACGGAAGATCTTAGAAGTCAAATGTATGTAAAATAGGATGTTAGGACATGGAATATTGATGATATCTACACAATTAGTTTAATTTTCGTTTTGAAATCAGTTTCCAAATCGGACAATATATTTTGAGTAGTGCCCCAAACAATTTTGTGAGGGTATTCGAAGGAAGACGGAAATATGTAGACAAGATAAATAGTTTTATCGTCTATTACAGATGATACGAGCCCGTTTGGCTGTGTTACAGCATCACTAGTTTGATACGTGGAGAAAAATATTGTTACGAATATTGCGTCATCTGCCGGCGCCACCAGGAACTACATTTATGCGGGGATATCTATTTATTTATTTATTTATTTATTTTATTTATTTATTTTACGTCAAAAAACAGTTAAAAACTGCGTATGACGTGCAATGGGGAAAAGTGAAATGTGTGCACATTTTTAAAATTCTGTGATCCCTACACTAAGTCATATACTACTTAAATTTTGAATTTTGAAAAGGAGAAAAAAAAACAAAAAAAACTCCCATGTAATAAAATCTATTTTCAAGGATAAATAAGCAATAAATTTAGGCTCTTATTACTTCCTGCCGCGACAACATGGAAACGATAATTTGAATAATTGTATTTCCCACTGAATTCTAGAAGACGTGCACAGAAAATGAAGTTACATTTATGTCCAGAAGCAAAACAAGGGGCCATCTCAGCATTTGCTCAATGGATCAGGGAAACTGGACGAAAAACCTGATCGAGATGGGGGTCATAGACCCGGAAGCTGTGTTACAATAGTTGTTACAGGTTGTTTATACTCATTTATACAGTCCAAATGGTAATTAATGCATTATGTATCATTGTTAAAGTTAATGTTAACTTTTCTTGTGATGCTCAGTATAGTCTCTAATTGTATAGAAACAGTTATGCAGCAGAAACGATTTCACTCGGGATTTAAACTTTTCTATTGAATTTAATCGTTTAATGTCATCTGGCAAAGTGTTGTAAAATAATGTACATGTATTGTATGTGAATTTTTTGTATTGAGCTGTTGATACTGTCACCTGATGAATATGATTTCTACGTCGAGTGTTATAGTAATAGACTTCGGCATTTTCTGAAAATATATTCCCGCCCTTAAGCAAGTCATTTTTTACAAAAACCACTGATTCGTAAATAAAAAGACACGGTAATGGTAGAATTCCTAGATTAATGAAGAGAGGCTTACATGAATCACGTGGGTGGGATTTGGTTATTATTCGTACAATTCGTTTTTGTAATCTAAAAGTCTGGGAGCTATAAGATGTATTTCCCCAGAATATTATGCCATATCTCAGGCGGGAATGAACATTCGCGAAGTATACACAACGAGCAGTATGAAGGCTGACTGAATTTGCAAGAATTCTGAACGCGTAGCATAATGAACTTAATTTTGTGTTCAATTCATTTAAATGGACGTTCCATTTAAGGTTTGACTGAATTGAGAGACCTAAAAATGTTGTTGCCTTAACATCAGTCAATGGTACACTGTTCATTTTCAATGGAGCACAGAATTGTTTATTTGAATTGGAAAACTGCATTAAAACCGTTTTCTTTTCGTTTACTATTAATTTGTTATTTCGGAACCAATTTGAAACATCTGATATTGTACTATTTACGGGTTCTTTATTGCAAAGGATGTTCGTATCATCCGCAAAGAGAACCGTTCTTCCGTTTCGAATCGTCGAGAGCATATCGTTTACGTAAAGTAGGAACAGAATAGGGCCTAAAATCGATCCTTGAGGAACTCCACATGCAACGGGCAAAGAGTCGGAAAGGTGCGTACGTAAAGTTCCATCGTTCCAGTAAGGTATTTCAACTTTCTGAGATCGTTGTTTAAGGTACGAACATAACCAATCTAGAGCAATACCACGGATTCCATATGAAGGTAATTTTGAAAGTAAAATGTCATGATCAATGATGTCAAAAGCTTTTGAGAGATCTAAAAATAATCCAATAGGTGCCTCGTTTTGATCTAATGATGAGGCGACATCTTTAAGAAAAGAAAATATAGCTGTTTCCGTTGATTTTGATTTTCTAAATCCATGTTGTCAATCTGAAAGCGCGTCGTGTTTAGTGAGAAAGGTTTCCATTCGTACGTAAAAAAGTCTCTCTAATATTTTTGAAAAAACTGATAGAAGAGAAATGGGCCGATAATTTTGAATTTCATTTTTGTTGCCTTTTTTGAAGAGCGGCTTAATTTTAGCTGTTTTGAAAATATCTGGAAACGTTCCAGTGCATAAAGATGCATTAAATATGTGCGTTAACGGGTGTATAATGGCATACGCACAAGTCTTTAACAAAGAATCTGGGAATTCATCTAAACCGGACGAATATTTATTTTTTAGTTTACCGATTATTTTGAGAACTTCATAGGAAGAAGCTTCGGAAACGAAAGTTATTAGACGTGGTACCTGTTTATCCATTGTTGAAAACTCTGTAAAAAATTGTTTATTTTGGAAGTTCATTATAAAAAGAAAACTTACAGAAAATATTAGAGCAGCTGCTGATCAAGAATTTAGTGAGTGGTTATTAAAATTAGGAAATGGAACATTGTCATCTCACCACTTACAAGATGAATTGGTGGAAATCCCTTCACAGTGTATATGCAATTACGAAGACTTAATAAGCAATGTATTTCTTACCCACAAAATTAATGAAACAAATATTGATGCTCTAACAAATGTTGCAATACTGTGCACAAAAAATGACTATTGTTCAGAAATTAATAAAGACATTGTTGAAAATTTGGTGGAAGGTCCTTCTAAAACATATTCTAGTATTGACTGTGTAGAAAGTGAAGATCACTCCTCTGCCCAGTTATATCCTCTAGAATTCTTGAATAGGTTAACTCCATCAGGTCTCCAACCTCATATTCTTACACTGAAAATTAACACAATTGTTATTGTAATAAGAAATTTAAATGTTAGAGAAGGTTTGGTAAATGGAACGCGCATGATTGTGAAGGCATTGCATGACCACTGTATTTCTGCAGTAGTTATTGATTCAGGGAAGACTGTTTTAGTACCCAGAATTCAGCTATGTCCCTCTGATTTAATCCTTCCATTTATGTTGTGCAGAAAACAATTCCCGCTAAGAATTGCCTTCGCTATGACTATTAACAAGTCACAAGGACAGACACTTGAGCGAGTTGGTATTTATTTACCTACGCCTGTTTTCTCACATGACCAGCTATATGTATTTTTAGTGATGGATTTTTGAACATGGATTGTAATTTTCAACAATAATGTTATAGTGTGTACATTTTATAGTGTATAAATTTTAGTTTTATTTGTGTATTAAATTTTATTTATTTTCTTCTCAAATTAGTATTTATTAGTGTTGATTTTCACAAGCAAGGTTATTAATAAATGTGTTCATATCCATTCTTGAAGGGAAGGACAAATTCAATGAGAGTGGTACGTTATATTCACTCGTGAGCAAGAAAGGCTTTATTTATTCATTGTGGCAATTTTTTTCTTTGTTGGTTTTTATAGTTTATTTTTAGTGATGGATTTTTGAACATGGATTGTAATTTTCAACAATAAATGTTATTGATATTTTGTCCTGTTATTGATCATGTTGGTCAATATTATCATGAATGTTATTGATATTTTGAATTTATTTATTCTTAAATTTTTGTATTTGGGAAGAATTAATTATATCAAGCCCCATTATTCATACATTGATTGGTCAGTGTCCTACAGAGAATGTGAGTTAAAGAAAGTTGGAACATTCTGCTGTGATAAAACTCTTAAATTACAATGTTGAATGAGATGCAGTGGCTAAAAATTTTATATATAAAAAAAAATAAACTCGCAGTATATATAAAAGAAAATTGTAATTAAGGGAATTTTAAAAATATTGAACTCCGTGCGAATTATTCGCACGGGCACTACTAGTAGGAATAAGTAAGACAAGTGAAGATGGAACCTCTTACATTGGCGGCCCAACGCAGGAATAGGAATAGGTTAATAGAATGGCATAGAATATTAGGTAGATATATTTTAATGACGCCCAACTCCGGGCGAGAATAGGTAGATATATTGCAATACGGAATATATACATAGTATACAGAATATTATGTAATGCTGCGGAAAATAGATTTCGATATTTCAACGGAAATACACGTTCTGGGGTGCCCTGACACCGAAAAGGTGTTAATTTTGAAAACATCCGTCCGTCCGTCTGTGAAAACCACTAGCTCCTAAACCATGCGTAGCTGCTTTTCCAAATTGAAACCTCTGTAAATCTCACTCTAATTGAAGATTTGAAATTATAAAAAACATTCTTAAAAATTTGGGGGTGCTTGACATGAAGTCCCCTGGACATTTTCAAAATTATCTGAAAAATGGCCCCAATTTTTTCTTTAAATTTCTTGTAAGAATACAGATAAAATACACTTATAAAGGTGGCGTAGGTCCGATTTTCCTGCTTCACTCTGAATGTTCAAAAATTGCAAAAGTTTGAAGTTTTTCGCCGTCTTCCTACAACTATAAAATTGAATATAAAGGGTTTTCCTTCAAATCAATGTTTTCCATAATTAGTTTTGTATTTAAGAATCTTATAAATTTATTGAAAATTTTAGTAGTTTTCGTGCAATAGTGCATGCAATATTTGCAATTTAAAAAAAATACTTAAAGAAGATTTACTCAAAAACGCCTTAAAATTATTTTTTTTTAATTTTTGGTACGGATAGTGTTAAATGCACTCTATAAACTGACATAAACGCCATATTTATCTATTTTGTTTCTTCAAAAATTTGCTAAAATGTAATTTGTTTTACTTGTCTCTTACGGCATTATTTAGATTAGCAGCTCTTTGTTCACATTATTGAATTGATGAATACTGTAAATATTGTCGTATACAGTTTTTTTGAAACAATCAACAGTTTTCTGTGAAAATGTGATTCAAATTTTGCATTTACAGTAACGATTAAACGCCATTTTCTTAAAAACCGCTCCAAATTTTTCAATGAAAATATTGTCATTTATGACGAGGATTTTCTATTCTTTAATATTCTTGAAGTGATTTTTCGGTTCTTTTATTAAGAAACTGAAAAACTGAGAAAAAGTAAAAAAAATATATTTTTGGCGACAATAGATGACTGCTTGCAAAATGAGGCAATACAGTAATGCCAGGCTACACCAAGGAAATTAAAAAAAAAACTTCACTACGAGAAAGTCCGTGTCATTCTGTTTTACCAGGCAGGCAAAAAAGCATTTATTGTTTCCAAAATAGGCTTTCAAAACGGCATTTATTTTGGCTAATGTGAGGAGGGTAAAACACAGGAAACATGAAAAAATCACTATTTAAAAGTAACTATTGTATAAAAAATAATAATTATAATGATTCGCATTTGTATTCTAACTAAAATTTTGATAAGCACTTACGTGGAAGAAAACTACTTGTTCTTTGTGATCGTGATTGCACCTGATCATCCGGAATGAATTTATTTTTATTTTTATTTTTTTTAAATTTTATTTATTTTATTTATTTTACGTCAATTTTACTCATGACGCTGTCAATTTCGTTTGCCGGAAGGGAAGAGTTAACAAGAAGGAACTGTGAAGGGTGTATCATGTACAAACAGCCCTATCATCAAAAAGGATCCGAGGCCATTCATAAACATGAGATGAGATTTCTCGTGAGTGAACAAGTCAGCATCAATGAAAAATATGAAAAATCTCTACTGGTATCATCTGTTTTTCCCTTTCAGATTTTTAACCCAACCTGACACTGGAGCGTCCTCATCTACAGAAGCACAATACACGTCCGTGCCTTTATGATGTCCAGGCTTACAGACATGTTTCCAGGTTGATAGAGATTGGTGCCAGAAGGGAAAAAGAGATGTTTGTGAGAAAATAATATATTTTTGTCAGACCGTATGAGAGATCGTAGACGAGATTGATGGGGCAGACGTGCTTACCGGGCTGCATTCTAGATACTTTGTCATTTTCTCCTGAAACACACACGTCTTAGGGCGTGAATCGCACAACTCACGAAATATACATTATCAGAAATGTCCTGCTCTGGTCTCCTTCTCTCTTTTAGTCGCTACTTCGGCGTGACAGAGCGAAAGCGAGATGGCGAGAAAGAGAGAGAGCGACAGAGCAAGAAAGCGCGCGAGAACGCACGCGAAAACGCACGAAAACGAGGAGGGAGACCACTAGAGAGCAAGAAATAAAGTGAAAGTGAGAGAGAGTGAGAGAAGGAGAACGAGAGAAAGAGCGAGACAGGGAGAGCAAGAGGGAGCGAAATAGAACCAGAGGCGCGCGAGAGAGTAAGCGAGAGAGAGCGACATAGAGAGCAAGAGAGTGACAGAGCTAGGGAGAGCAAGAGAATGACAGCTAGAGAGAGCGGGAGAGCGAAAGCCAGAGAGAGAACGAGAGAGATTGTGAGAAAGAATATATGTGTAAGTAGCGTTTACTTACGTTCGGCAGTTTCATTTAATATTATTTATTCATTATTAGCAAAAGTTTGTTCAGCGTATCAAGTTTGTTTTATTGTCTAAATTTATACATCAATGAGCTTGAAATACAAAGAATTTAATATATTTCAGCAGTTACAGTGAAATGGAGGAAATACTTTCTAAAACACACTTTAAGCTGAATCTGTATATCCGTGTACGGCGTTATCAATTTCGATAAATTTTACAAAAATAAACTCGTAAAACGTGCTAAAGATTAACAACTATTTTCTTATAATTTTTACGGAAATAAATGTACCGTACTAGATGAATGGTGTGCAGTCGTATGTACGTTTGAATACTCTTATTCAGGAAGTTAATGTTTCATAAATACATTCAAAATTACAAATATTAACTTGATAATATTCATCTTCACCATCTGTTAAATATGTTTTCAGCTACAAGTTTAGAATTTTGTTTTTGAACATTTTCTGTCCTGTTAGCTATTTTGATTGTGAAAGGACAGGTTCAAACTTGATATTTTGATAATTATGTTGAAAATAATATATTGCAATAATATGTTGATAATAATATTTGCAATTACTAGGAAAATTTATAGCCAAAGCAATCCATTCAATACATCATTTATTCTAAATTAATTTCATTTTCTGGGCTACTATTGTTTTTATTTAGAGTTTATTTCATAATATCTATTAGTTATGAAGATAATCATTTATCTAATTCCCAACTCCTTAGCAGGTAATTATGAGCCGGTCTGCACAAAGGAATACAAAATCGTTCGTTTAAATGTGTCAAGTAATCCATTCACATAAAGAACTAGGGAAAACATTCTCCCTTGTTGCACCAAAGAGTATTGCGCATAAGGGTCAATCCATTTTAAGTGGTCCAGAATGTAATAAATTGGTAGCTCGACCATTTAAAAAAAATCATATTTTGTACATACATTTCCTTATGTTTTGGCTGTTCAAAAACATTTTTGATTTATTTTTATTGTATCTAGTTTACAAATGGCGGCCATTTTTGTTTTACGCCGTGCGCCATTTGTCGCGTTTGTACACATTTACTCTTTTGAACATTATTCAGCTCTGGGTTCTAGCATTCTAGAATAAATGACATTAGATTTAGTATACTCCGGCCAACAAATAAAAATATTATTTACACACCTTCTATGTTTTTATTTGAGAAATATTTGCAAACAAATCAATAGAACGCGAATGAACCAAGTTCGATTATCATAGAGTAATTTCTCAAAGAAGGAATTGAATTACAGCATTAATTTTTTCTGTGCTTTTACACATAACAGTGTAGTTAATTTCTGTAAAATATCATTGGTAAGTAATGTACCCCTTGAAAATGAAACCCTCCTAAAAATTGGAATTTTGGATTTTTTCCAAATTTTCAACTGTAATATCTCTGTTGGGAGACCAGATAAAAATCTGAAAATCTGCAACATTCAGAAATAATAAGCAGAGTGGCAAATTTAGACACGAAAACAAAACAAAACGCTGAATTTCTTTATTTGTGATCTTTTATATTCTACTTTTATATTATTCGGTTCAGCTTTTAACATCAAAATGATCATGTTCTCAATTACAAACGTAGATATCAAGATGTAAGTTTGTTTTAAACTAAAGTAATATTCAAAACATATTAGGCAACTTTTATGTTTATTAATAATAAAGTAAAAGTAATTATTTTAAATCAAAATAGATTTTAGTTAAAAATAGCTTCAAAATAATATGATTACTATTTGTCACAACGTATCCTCAATAAGGAAATGAAGCCTGTTTTTACGAAGGTTACAATTTAAAAACAAATACTGTGAGTTAAATCTAAAACTTGAGATTTTTACTGGCGTTTGATGTCTTAGAGATTTACTATGTGTGCAATTTTCAGACTTTTATATGGTCTCCCAACAGAGATATTACAGTTGAAAATTTGGAAAAAATCCAAAACTCCAATTTTTAGGAGGGTGTAATTTTCAAGACCCACTTTTGAGTAGCCCATATTTGGACCAGACATTGACGTTTGGCTTTCCTCCTGTTCCAACTCTCAACAATAGAAATCAAACAGGGGTCGAAAGTCAGCTCCAGCATCACTGGTCTATAGAACACCTTACGGCAAGGAGTTACAACGGTCCTCGGACCGCTCCAAATTGACCAAAAGAAAGCTTCCGTTTAGTGCTGATGGGGTAAAAGATGATACGAAAAAAGAGCGAAAACCTCAGAAATCAAAGAGCAAGAAGAAAAAAAATCGTCTACTTTCACCGAGTTCCAGAAGATCAGAGACAGCCACCTCTGGATGACTGATTTGGAATTAGTGGGGAACCACAACCCACAAAAAACCGTCAACTAGATGAAGCTGCCTGTCTGTTTCCCCAACGATTGTTTTCCAAAGACAGAAATGGTGAAGATTGGCTACAGTGTTATATCTGTATGTCATAGGTGGGTTCACACAGAAGTGGGAGAAAGATGTGTATACATATATACGCTAACCGTTTCACCATCGCCGCCGCAATTTGTGCTATATTGGACTATTTGTAAGTGAATTTTACGGCCGTTACATCATTTCATTTCACATTTCAAAAAAATAGGGGTAACTAATATTTGGACCCTATTTTCAAAATGCGACATTTTGCAATTTGTTTTAATAAAGAATTTTCTATGAAACTCTGATTTCTTAATTCTGAAACTTTCTTGAATTGAAGGATATGAGTCAAAATTACGGCTCAAAGTTTAAATTGCTTCCTACTATGTCAAAAAATGTGCCAACTACATTCAAATATAAAAAGCTAGCCCACATTTGGACTTTTTCCTTCACATAATAATTTAAACAGAAAAAAGTATGAAAATTGTGATTGTCACGTAAATAATAATAATTAAACTCCCACTTTCTTTTCTATTCTAACAATCAATAAAAACTTTTAGAAAGAAAATTATTGGTGATACAGAATGGTACGGACTTTCTCGTATTAGTTTTCTATTTTCTTTTAGTCTGATCTAGCTCTTCGGCTTGCCACATGCTCTTGCCAGCTGCCAACTATCGCCGACCAAAGTACATTTTTTTTAAAAAAATTCCTAGATAACTTGGCTCAAATCAAGCTTTTGGAATATCAGAGAGAAATGAACTCTTTTCCATTGTGGAGAATTTCAGGGGAAACATTTCCATAGTTTTTGGGAAAATTTGGTTCAAACATTTCAGAAAATTCGCCAATTCAGTTCAAGTATACTAAACGATTATGAAGAACTTACGGACATTAAAAAAAAATCATTAAAGGTACTTTGAAGTTCATGTGTTAAGAAACGCATTGAACAATGAAACACATCTGCAATGTAAATTTTAACGACAGGAGAGACAAGTAAAAAAATACATTTTTGAGAGAACAAAAGACTAGAGTAACATGGCGTTTATGCCATCGTATAGGGTACATTTAGCACTACCCCTACCAAAAATGTAAAGAAAAAATTTGGAGCCGTCTTTGAGAAAATCTTGTTTTTGTAATTTTTAAAATTTTGAAATATTGCGGGCTCATTTGCACAAAAACTACTAAAATTTCCAAAAAAGTCCAAAATGAAACAACTATTTATGGGCAACAAATTTCATTTGAAGGACAAATCTATGTCTCCTATTATATAATTGTAGGTAGACGCCCAAAAATTCAAACATTGCCATTTTCAAAAATTGAGAGTTAACCGTGAAAATATAACCTATGCTACCTTTGTAAGTGTGTTTTACTCCATTCTTACTAGAAATTTAAAGAAAAAATTTGGAGCCTTTTTTGGAAAAATTTTGAAAATTTCCGAGGGAATTCATGTAAAGTACCCCCCAATTTCAAAAAATTATTTTCAAAATTTCAAAGCTTCAACTAGATTCAGATAGACAGGGGATTCTTCTATTTCAGAAGATCGTACGAATGATTTAGGCCCGAGGAGTGTTCACAGACGGACGAACATTTTGCTTCCAATTGGTTTTTCGGCATGAAAACCGGGATTCTGGCTATACCACGTGTTAAGAGGATTTTCCCCTTAATTTAGCTTCTGGTTTCATGCACTTTTTCGTCACCAGAGCATGGCAATGCAGTTTTTTTCTGCTGAAAATCCGCCGTTTTTCGCGCAGTATTACATAACTTTCTCTATACTACGTACATTACTCCGTATATACGTACGTATACGAGAATGTAAAACCAGTCGATAATTAGAACGTCAAAATTCGGAACCTTTAATTAAAACGAACGCCCTACAGGGAAAACTATTTCATAGAAACAACGTTTTGCTCTTGTTGTTCGTTGGGCTGTAGTGCCAGTCGAATGCCCAACAATAACAGTGATTCCTTCTCTGAGTAATGTGCGTGAATGTTCAATCTGCTATGTAAATTGCTTCATGACAGGAATACAGTGAATCTTTGTACCTTCTAACAACACTTTTTTGTTGAAAATTTGAAATTATTTTTCAAAAGTAAAAAATACCTCCGGACCCCATTATTACATTGTTGTACTTTCTACTGCTCAAAGATATTCCATTTGTGCCAGCAGTGCTTGTTGAAAGAAGATGATGATGAAGAAGTGCTCTCACAAAAAAAAAAGGTATGCCATGAAGCAGGCTTGAAAGGCGCCCCTAGGTCTCCTGAGTCTTCAATGCCTCGTTCTGCGCGCGCCGAGGGTTAACCGCGGGCCGGGGGCGCGACAGCAGCATGCGCAGAAGGGCGCGCAGACCTCTGCGCATCCGCGCACGCGCAGCACGCCGCCGACTGCGCGCGATCTCCGCGCAGAAGGCGGCGGCGGCCAGCGCCAGCCCCGCGCAGAGCAGCGCCAGGTGCGGCTGCAGGTCCTTCAGCTCCAAGGTCCTGACTTCGTCGCTTTCCGCCTCCGACTGCGACTCGCTCGTTTGGCCAGGTGGTCCATTTTGAACGCGCCAGTACATCCCCCATGTTCTGTTGAAATCGGCAGTCCACTTGAGATAAAGTCCCGCCTCTCGGAACTGAATCATCTTCAGATTAAAGGCGTCGATCCACGGCCAGTTCCTGAAAATTTATAAGTAGATGCAGATTTTCCACAACGGGGAATTTACGAAGGGAACATGATGTTAAAGAAATCTTAGGTGACTATGACAGTATTGCAGTAAAAAGGGGCGTCAAGCGGCTTGTCAATTTTGACAGAATGTTGGTTATTGACCTCAGAAATAGTGTAAGAATTCTTAAGATAGTACTATGGATAGTACTACGTAAAGTCTATAAGATGACATAAACGCCATCAACATTTCCATTCAGTCAGTTTCTCAGCAATATTTACCTTAGGGGCAATTTTTTTCACATTATTGTAATTATGAGTATATATGCTTTAAATAATGTGGAACAAGACCTTTTTCTACTAGGAAAAAATTATGAATTATTAATTAAGTTAGATTCATAACTCGTTTCGTTTGAATGACTCTCGTAATTATTTTCCGAAGAATTTAGTTATTGATTTGAACGCCAGGAAATAATTACGACTGTAACCCTAATGTTTCCTACGTAATTTTAATATTTCTTATCCAAACTTATGTCGTGCTAGCTAAGTTCATTGGGTTCGAAGTTCATAATTATTACTACTTAATCTGCAACCAATTAATCAATCTTCCAACCATATGGATTGGCGAGGAATCTGAAAATCTTATCAAAATGTCTACTACTGGATTGCACGTAACGAATAATGATAATCAGCTTTCTTTTAAAGCAACAAATTGGAATTTATTATAATATGAAATATTATGATTCTGATAAACGTTAAACAAGAATTGTTACATCGTTAATCAAAATGAAATTATTTTTGCTCATGACCGGTTTTCTCTATCTTGTAATAATTATAAAACAACCTTGTTATATTCGCGGATGTTGGATAACGTGATACTATAGAGTTTCTTTGGGACTACCGCTCTAAAAATTAAAAGAAAAAATTTGGAGCCGTTTTTGCGAAAATATTGTTTTTGTTTCTCTGTAAATTGCAAATATTTCACGCACTATTGCACGAAAACTACTAAAATTTCCCAAAAATTCTAGATGGCCTTTTTGAAAGAACTATGTTTTGTTTTGTTTTTTTCATATTAAGGTCACATCAACATGTTGGTCATTAGCGACCGCTATTGGAGTTAGAAGACTACGGTATGGTAACTATGAAGATGAAACGAAATGGCTATGATAAGGGATGAAAGGATGAACACAAGTACAACCATGTCCGAAGCGGTACTCGAACCCGCGACCCTTCGCTCCGAGATCACTACGACACTACTGCCTTAGCGATCTCGGTCACGGGGCCGACTGTAGAATTATTTTCGGACAACAAATTTCATAGGGGGAAAATCTCTGTCTTCAATCTCGTAGTTGTAGAAAGACGTCGAAAAACCTCAAACTTCTGCCATTTTCGAAAATTCAGAGTTAACCGTGAAAATTTGACCTATGCTTTCATACGTGTATTTTACTCCATTCTTACAAGAAATTTAAAGAAAAAAGGGTACCCCCACTTAATTTGGTAAAAACTTCCCCTAAACCAAATGACATGAGTGGTTACATTATAATTCTAACATAAAAATAATATTTTTGAAAGGTTTATTACCCCCGTCCCACCACCCACATCCCTCTTGAGCAGAAAGCGTGTTGTTTAGTATAATTTTTTAGGCAACTTAACACTATTTTATGTGACTGAAAAATATGATAAATAAGAAGACAATAATTGTCCATTTTAATTGTTAACAAAATTTTATCCATTTGCAAGAAAAAACACACTTTATTTCACACAATGAATTCAATTGCATAGTTCAACAATTTGAAATGTAAAATATTATTGAACTCTGTTAGAGATAAACTTACTTATGTGTCTGTTTACTGGTTTAATTTTTATTCTTTAAAACGGTTGTAGTTTTAAGATTATTGAGATAAAGGAATACATTTTAAGGGTAATTTTTTAGGACATACAAAATTTTGAAAATTGAAATATGTATTAGTACAACTTCTGCTCTAACGATTTATTCATTCCAACGATTATTTAAGAAGATTAATCTTAGTTATTTTTAATCACGTGTTTACAAATTAAGTACTATTTACATTACTTACCATTTCGTAATCATATACTCCCATCTGGGTGACGCTGCGTCGAAAATTTTCATTGACCCAATCTTTCGATGAGTTGTAACCAACACGGGCCAACTTATATCAGTTGAAAGTACAGCGTAACGATTTTCAGCAAGATACAACAGCTGGTCCCTCGAATTATTATAAAATTTGATATTGAGATTTAAAAAAAATTTGAATGGTCCTTCCGTACAAACACTGTCTTTTGTCTGTGAACAAAATACTTTCATATTGTGTATGTTAGGCTTAGCGTCTGTATGGGCTAATGCTGTTATTCCGGTGGCAATCAGTTGGTCAATTGTTTCGATGTCCGGGTAGCTCTGGGGTATCACAATCAGGTCGAAGAGACGGCCCTAGAAAAGAATAATTGGTTAAGTAGATAATTCATTGTACAAATGGAAACTTTGAGACTGTTGCACTGTATTGCAACAGTTTCACACAGGAATTATTAGATTTCGAATGATGGAGTATTTTTTCTAATACTTCATGTTTATAATTTCGACAGACTTTATCTCAGAATCATCATTACCGATGACTCTCCATTGACTCTGACCGGGAGATGCTAAGGTTTGAATCCGGCGGTGGTTATTAGACATTTGCTACAAAGGTAAGTTGATTTCAGTCGCTGTGCTGTCTATGTAATAATACTAGGGTCCGGCTGCTCTCATCGGTAGTTTTCCACGGTTTCACCAGAGGAGTACCCGAAAAAACGGTCTACAGACCACTCACAATTTTTCCTAATTTTTTGTGGGCGTATCTTCTTCCGTTATAGTTTCACCTTCGTGAACTACACTACCACACGTATCGAGATATTTCGTGCAATGAAAATCGTACGCAAAACCAACGACGACCAAATTGACCTCAACCTATTACTGGTCGTGATTTACTATAGCTTTTTTGGGTAACCGGGGGACACCGCGTTGTAGGCACAATTGCCAACTCTTTGGCAGTCATAATGTCTTCCTCCCCTCCCAAATCGAGAGGTCGCATTATGAGGGCAAATGTTGTCATCTCTACCTAAGATTTTTCGCGTAGAATCTATTGACTCCGGCCACGGAAGCCTTTGGCTTCATGATTTATAGCGAGTGGCGGCAGGTACGAAATTCTATTGGTGATTTCAGTTAGTATTGCGACATCAATAACCAAACATCGCTGTTACCAATTATCGATGTTCAAAATTAAAACATCGATGTAAATAATGCATCTATCAAGAACCATCTGTTTTTAAACATCGATGCGATGTTTTAAAAGTGGTTTAGTACTCTCTAAACTAAAGTTCATGGCCAACAAAACTTAATTTTTCAGTGACAGAATTTATTAATTTATAATGAAAATTAAACGGAATACAAAATGAAAGTAATGAGAGCAAATAAAAGTACGTAGAATGAAGCCCTGAATGCCCACAGTATTCTCGCGAGATCACTGCTTCCTGAGTTCTCCTTACGCTCATGGTGTACGCCGCATCTCCATATGCGTAACACTAGGGAAGACGTACGAAATTCCAGGGCATCGGGGTCATCCTGAGTGAGTGATAGACTGCTCGATGAAGATCCCGCCTTCGAGCCTTTTAACTTTTCCGTTTCGTCTCGCTGGCCGCTTCGTAAGAAAAATAGCGCCGCACATTGGGAAAAAGCCCAAAAAGCTGGCCAAAAGTCAAATAAGGTGCCAATAGCATATAAAACATTTTATCTAGAGGTTTTTGGGGTCGCTGAATCAGAATCTGAAGTTATATTTGCAATTATTTAAAAATTGGAAGAAATGGAAACAATAATACATCAGAAAATTGATTTATAAATCATTCAGTCTCGTGTTTTTAAGAAAACAAAATCGTATATCTTGATGCTGCTTTCTCATACCTCAAATGCACACAAGGTAATGTCTAGACATCGGAATGTTTAGGGAAATGCCTATTTTTTTCTAGCGAACTTATTTAAAGGCTGATAATATATGTCCACGAATCATGACAAATGATGACATATGACGAAGTTTTATAATGCTTATTTTTGCTTATTTTAGCATAAATGCCTATTTTTTGCATAAATACCTTTTTTAGGACTTTTTTGCCTTTTACTTATTATATTTATATTCAATGCTAAAATATCGGAAAATCGGCGATGGTCCAACGTGATCATTCATTACGAAACCTTCAATTCACGTCTTGAAATTTAAAGTTACGAGAGAATTCCTGAAAGTATGCCAACTGATTTTTCTCCATTTCCCTATTTTCTGAATACCAACCATGATCTGAGAACATGGACGATTAACGATACACAGAGGGAACCGAAATTTCAAGTGGAAATAAATATAAATTCCCAGAAGGTTTGAGTGTTGCTAGTGTTGAACTGCTAAAATATATGCCAGTCTAATCGTTCAGATATCCTTCTCCACATTCAAACTGATTTTTTCTCCCAGTCGTCGCAAATTTGAAATTGTGATCCCTTAAAAGTTACCGGTAATATGTAAATATTACTGGTTAATGGAAACTATTTAGAAAAAAATGTAGAAAAGTTGTAAATATGTAAATCTAGTTTTACATTAAAATATACGAACTGGTTTTGTGCATTTAAGTTTAGAAAATAATACAGACAAAAATTACAAGTTTTCCATTTTATTGTGTACGGAACATATGACAGTGCCTTTTTTCTCCTTATTCTAGATCTTTTCAGTGCCTTTTTAGGCGCCTAAAAGACGATTTTTTAGTGCCTAAACATCCGATGTCTAGTAATGTCTGTTTTGAAACATTGCTAATTCTGACACGACAACCATTGTTTTTCGACAATTCAGTTTCGAGAAAATTCACATGTTCATTGAAATTGGAATTTAAACATCTCAGTAGCAACATAAATATTTTCTTCCGCGTATGTAATATTACTTCATTGTGAGATCTTGAAACAACGATTTCTACTAGTATTGTAAACTACGATTACTACTAGATTTGTGCACTTCACAACAATACCGTACTAAGCCGTGCTTTTTTTAAAATTTATTTCTACCTGTTTGACTACAAGTCTTTCAGGGAGTTTAAAATAACAACATAGTAACGGCTGTTTTGATCACTGACAGTAACCTTATAAGAATAAGGAATTACTAATAATATTTTTTAAGATATGTAGAATTTTTAATGTAAAGTTAGAAGGAATGTAAATAAAGGATGAAAATAATTGCAATGAAGATTTATGGAGGACGAAATTTATCTTTTGGGAATTTTGATGGGATACGACGAGTAAAGTTATAAGTGCGACCGAGATTAAAAAGTTGGGCATGGTGTAAAGAGTAAGAGAGTTTCAAAGATTTTCAAAAGGGAAGAAAGTAAACTAATAGGGCGATAATTTGAAGGATGACTAGGATCTTTCTTTGGTTTACATATAGGAGTTATTACAGCAAATTTCCAATTATTAGGAAAATAGTGAAGACGAAGAGAGGAATTTAAAATGTTAGTAAAGGTTGCTATGGATTTATTGCCTAGATGTTTTAAAGATTTATTAGTAAATTAAGTCATAACCAGCTGATTTACGTATTTTTAATTTTTTGATAATAAGGTCAATTTCTGATGGCGATATGAAGTTAATAATTTGTGGAACATTATAATTCGGAAGAGAGAGATAATGTATCACATGATTATATAGTTGTGTATTAATTATAAGATTAGGAAGAAAGGAAGTTTGAAAGTGGGTACTAAGTAAATGAATTTTTTCAAGGTCTGTTTGAGCAGTAATAGAAGAATGTGTGAATTAGTATAGTTACCTTTTCTTTGTGGAGACGTTTAATTGTCAACCATAATTGTTTAGATTGAGGATGTAGTTGTTACAGAAAATTTTGATATTGAGATAACTTAAACATATGTATTTTTGAACGAATAATACCTGAAATTTTATTAAGTTTTGATTTGATGTCAGAACGGCGAGTTAACTGCCAATAACGACGAAGAGAGTCTTTGGTTTTAATTAGATTAATGATTTTTAAAGGTAATGGATTGTAAATAGTAGGTAATTGTGGAATGTAATGTGAACTGGTATGAAGTGTATTGTGTATTGTAGAAGTGAAGTGTGTTAAGTAATTGTCAATATCTTGCGTTGTTTTGATATTATGAGGAAATTGAATATTATTTTCAATGTCATACTTAAATTGATTCCAATTAACTTTTTGAAAGAGAGGATTAAAAGTAGATGGAGTAATATTAAAGGAAAACGATATGTTACTAATAATCGGTAGGTGGTCAGAATCTAATTCTGGAAGTACAAATTGTGTAATGGGAAAGGGAAAATTTTGTGTAAGAATTATATCAAGAATGTCGGGAATAATATTGTCATTATAAGAATAGTATGTAGGCTCAGAAGGAGAATGTATTTAAATATTATAAGTAGTAATAAATTTGAGTAATTTAATGCCGTTTGGGTTGGTAGTATTGCATCCCCAGACTTGATGTTTGCAGTTGAGATTGCCTAGTAGAATGCTTTTATTTGTATTGTTGAAAATTTGTTTAAATATTGTTAGAGGAAAAGTAAATTTCGGTGGTTTGTAGGCAACTGAAAAATGGTAGTTAATTTGATTAATATTAATGATTATTGTAAGTATTTCAAGAGGACAGATATTATGCTAAACTAAATAGTGTTTTATGAAAGGTTTAATAAAAATTGCAACATCTCCTGAGGCTATGGAATTGATTCTGTCAAATCGATAAATTTTATAGTTAGTAATAAAGAACTTTTCATTTGGGGAAGATGTGTTTCAGTGATGAATGCAATATGTACGTTATGTGTGTATAAAAAATGTTCAAATGTATGTTGTTGACGTTTGAGACCATTAGCGTTCCAATTTAGAAGTGTTAATTGATTAGTAATATTGTAATTCATTTATTTTGTAAAAGTGATTCGATCATATTTTGAATTTGAGGAATGAGTGTTGATAATATTTGTGTTACTATAGTACTTACAATTTGCTGAATATTACAAGGAGAGGAGGAAAGTGAGGTGTTTTGTGGTGAAAGAGGAGGATTTTGATTATTTTTTGTTCAAGGGTTTTGAAAAGATTTTCGTGGAATTGGAAGAGGGGGAAAATTATTAGAATTTAAGGAGAAAGAGGGATTTGGAGAATGAGATGTATTCGAAGAGTGAGGTATATTAGTAGCAGGGGAAGTGTTAGTTGTAAATGGACTGTTATTAGTTTTGTTGATTTTGTTATTCAAAACAAGTTTATAATAGGAACAACCTCGGTAGTTTGCTGAATGATTTTGACCACAGTTAACACATGTGTGGGGAGTCTCGTCTAATTTTGGACAATCTGAATAATGATGGAGTTGTGAGCATTTAACACAACGTGAAGTTAACTTACAGTTTGCCTGTGAGTGACCATACCGTTGGCAGTTTTTACACTGTACAGGGATAAATCTGTTTGTTTTTGGTTGAACTTTTATTACGCAATGAAAAAGTTTATCAAGATTTAAAGTGTTTTTGACTTGAGATGAGTTATTTAGGTCTACTGCACAAGTTTGTAGAGGTTGTCTTGATCTATCGTAGAGGCGACGCACTTGGTGAACAGCATAACCAAGACGATAAAGTTCATTATAAATGTCAAGTTCACTTAAGGAAACAGGAATATCTTTAAACATTACTTGAAATTTTGATTTTCCAGGATCTTGATATGTATAGAACTGTATATTAGAATTTTCACAAAATTGTCTAAAATTTCTATGATCATCAATGTTAGTGAAGTAAATTTGGATTTCATTGTATCTAGATTTTGTTGAATATTCATTTTTAACCACCTTTGCAATGTCTTGTATTAATAATTGATAGTTCTTACCAATCACTGTGATGGGAGGAATTTTAATTGAAGCAGTAGAAGATGGAGTACTTGTTTCTGGTATTGTTGATAGAACTTCGTATCTTGAGTAAGTTGGAATATTATATATGGTAGAAGTAGGTCTGGAACGTTTGGTTGGATTTTCTGCAGAATCTTGAGGATGTTGACGTCGAATATTGTTGGATATATCTGTAAGGACTGGTTGGGTTTGATCATTTGCATTTACTGAAGAATCTTGATAAGACGAAGTTGTAGTGTTTGGTGTAGCCATTTGTTGAGGTTGAGACTGTTTTTGAGGATCGATAGATTGAAGAGATTGAAGATGTTGAAAGTCCATACTTTGTGCTGGTTAAGACATATTTGCAGTATTTGTGGTTTGAAGTTGAATTTCATTTGGAAACATAACAATTTTAGTCTTTCACTCGACTCCCCTAAGGGAGAAGAGTAAATATTAATATTAATTACGCCTCCTTTGGTAAGTTTTACCTGAATCTTCTGAAATGAAGTTGTAGATAGCTTTTGTATATAAATTTGGCGATGTTAGAATACTTTTAGCTCAAATTTATTACTTAAAATGCAGGAATATATTCCGTATGCAGCATTATCTGAGCACGGCCACCTATGATTCTCCACCAAGCCGTGCTGATAACTCATTTCTTTTTATTTAATTTCAATTAACAAGCTAACACCTTTTTTGACACGCCTGGAGAATGTAATTCTATTTTTTTTAAGATTCTTATTTCATCTGTATCAGTATTTTACGCACCACCAGGAACAGCTTCCACTTTATTTAAAGAACAAAGACGATTCATATCCCAGTTAAACATGAAGTGTATGTAGGTGAATAACCGAAGAGCCATATTACATTTTTAACAAAACCACAACACACGGCAATAAAACGCACTCTCTAAAACTGTAGACACAAACAACGACTTCACTAGAGTGCGGGAGACTTAGTACTGGCAGCTAGCAAATACTCTTTCAGGGTGCCGCAATAGACAGGCCACCACACCTAGGCCATTAACCCTCATCCTCCGCCCCGCAGCCCGGTACTTAAGCCCTTTGGGCTGCCTGAACCCACGAAGTCGTTTCATGGCTTCCAAAAAGCAAGACAGATACGGCTCAATTTACATTCCATGTTTTCTGTTAAAAAATTGTTAAATTCCATTTCATTCAATTTCTTGCATAGATTCACAAAATTACCACAATATTTAATGATTTAACCCTCCTTTTCTTTCTTTCGTTTTTTAAAATGTTAATTCTATTTCTAAAATTATATATTTTATAGCCATGTGCTATTAGTAATCTATTAATCCTAATGTTTTTTGTTTTGACTAGTGTTTTAATTTGTTTATATTCCTCGTATCAGGAAACTGAGGATGTTTGAAATTGTTACACTTACACTTTTATTGCAAATACACTTGAAAAGAATATCCTTTTATGTGTAGTTATTGAATAAAATCTAATGGTTTGAAAAAAATAATATTTAAGATACTTTTGTTAATATTATTTGCCATACCATTCGTTAGTATTCAGAATATTCATCATCAATTTCATTCAATATTGAATGTGCCTGTAGCTGACACAGTGGCACTGACGGACGTAAAAACTTTGGTTTGTTGCTAATAAAATGATGAAATTTTGAGTTACTTTTAAAAAACCACAATATTTGGAAGAATAAATTAATATAATAAATTATTATAACAAATTTTTACTAATCATATTAATGCTTTGCACTGTTTGCGAAGTGTCCATACGTTCGTTTTCCGGTGAACATCTTATTTGTGATATTATTTATAGTTCTACAACTGTATTAGCAGATATTATCAAGTAATTGTTACGGATTTTATTTAAAAAATATAAAAAATAATATTTTAAACACCGAAAAACTGCGGTAGAAGGCTCTGGTCTTAATTTGTATCCTCTTAGAACATCAAATTGTAATGTAAATAAAATGAGAGCAATTTTAATACCAATTAACATATTATAAATTTTAAAAAAATCAGAAATAATTACTAATAATATCGATCATATCTTTAAGAACAATATAATATTTCCAGATATAATTATAGACTCTTGGAACAAAGTTAAGATGGGCGCCGCGTGTTGATACGCCAATGTAACTTCCACCGCACATCTGCTTTGAAATGTTTTTTATTGCCCCACAACTTTATGAGCAGATTTTAGCAGCTTAGCAGCTAATAGTAATGAATATCACTAAAGAACATAATAGTTGATATTTTAAAATATGAAAGACGGTGCTAGTACGTGAAAGTCCTAGCTTTTATCCTGTGAAATAAATTTTAAAACAATTATAAAAATTCAACGAGAAATCGCAATTTTTGAATATAAATTTCTCATGACCAGATCAAACAAAGCAAATGGCAATTACTCACCATACAGATAAATCCTACATCAATAACATAAACTTTCGCAAATGTCATTATATGATCACAGAGCAAAGTTATGCGTGATAGAGCGCGCGCTTGCAAACAGCCTTCCCGATCACACCGAAGAGATGTATATTTTATGTAACTTTGAAACGATGTCAAAACACAGTCAGTAAACATACGTTTTCAAAATTAACGGCATTCAATGCAAAACTTTGTCCTCTTTTAAATGATATATGACACAAGTACATATGTAGAAATTCATGTTTTGGACTTTTCGCCAGCTTTTCGGGCTTTTCCCCCAATGTGCGCCGGTGCGTGCGTGTCAGGGTTTCCCAGATACGAGTCGTAACTTTCGTATCTTCGACGATATAGAAGAGGCGATATTACCTTCGGCACGCCGTCCAACGCTACTAAGCGCCTGCCGACGGCTTCTTTCGTTTCGGAGAAAAAATTTCGTAAACGTATGCTCTGGCGGCGAGTTTGCGCCCGTCTCTACCCCATGGCTCGATACTGATCGGCCATGACGGCACGCCGATCGCAAGAGAAGCGTTTTGTCTCCCACCTCGTAAAGTTTCGGATTTGTAGGAAGAGCGGCTGCTGAGATACGGAGTGATACTTTTCCAAAACCCAACACTTTTTCGATCCGTGCGGATAGAATGTTCGGAGGGCCGACCTTGGGCCCCCGCGGCCGCCCATCAGAGGCGCTTCCGGACTCGGCGTGATCGCGAATCGACGGCCAAGCATCTCGACTGCGGCGATACGAGTGGTCACGCCAATAGAAAGCGCCGTTTCGACGCCGCGGGGGGGGGGGAGTCGTTCTCGTCGCGATTCGGCAAGTCCTTATCGTTTCGATTCGGGAAAGACCCGCGCTGCAGCATTAATTCCCCGAGCTCCCCGAAGGTCCGGGTTCGAAGTTGGAGCACACCGCTTTGCCCAAAATCTCGAAGATACACATTTACACGCTGAAAACGAAACCGAAAACCACGTTTCGATATCTTTTTTCCCTTTCCGGCAAAAAATTCGCAAACGTTCCTTCCCTGTCGCCGACCTATACTCCCCGTCGCAGCTCCAAACGCTATCGCGCCGTACCTACGAGCACGCGGCAAAACTGACGCGTTACTCAAAAACCAGAAAAAAATTGTTTGTAGAATTTGTTTAAACAATTTCCGAAATTTGCGACACGTAGTTTTGAAAAAAAAATACGTCGGAATTTGAGCTGTCGAGTCGTTCCCGCCAATACAATTTGCGAGGCGATTGCGAGGCGTCTGGATCCGGAGAAATTAATTCGCACAAATGCGTTTTCGACTTGTTTTCGATTCCCAATTTTGTTGCACAGTTCGACGCCCCCGTGCGCTGTAACCTGCCGTCCGAGACGCGTGAAACTTCGGATTCCCCGCGTAGAACGTGCGGGTAACACGATGCGCTATTTTTAGATTGCGAACAAATTGTTAAAACAAATTGTATAAACAAATTGTTTAAACGATTTACGAAGTTTGCGATATGGCGTTTTCCCGAAATGTACACGAGTCGTTTACAACAGTCTAAACCGTGAGTCGACCCAACGACTGGTTCCCGAGAAGTCAATTCGCGAAGTCTCGTTTTCGACGTGAAGTTTTCAATTCGCGATTTTGTTGCAAGGTTCAACGCCCTAGAGCTGCGAAACCGGCCATCTGAGACGTATGAAACTTAAAGTAGAACGAGCGGGGAAGACGATGCACTGTTATCGAACGAGAAAAATTGTTTAAACAATTTCCGTAATTTGCAAAATCGCGTTTTTGAAAAAAATACGTTGAAACGTGCGACGGCGAGTCGTGTACGCCAGTCCAAACCGCGAGTCGATCCGACGACGCCTGGTTCCGGAGAAATTAATTCGCAAAGTCGCATTTTCGACTTGTTCGACTTGACGGCTTATCGTTTTATTTCATTATTCACAGGATACATGAAGTAAACAATTTGCTGAATGATGATCGCCTCGGCTCAGGCACATAATTAAAACTTAAAATCGTTTTAAAAAACATTTTCCAGGTGCCATTGAACAAGTTAATACAAGGAAACAAATAAAACCATAAGACATCACTTAAAACTATTTGCAATCATTTTTTAAGAAATGTTTAAAATACAGAAAGCATAAAGCTTAAATATTTAAAAGGTATAATGTTAAATGTTTATTTAAAACATCGGGAAGTTGACATACTCTGGGGTTGGCGGCGAGGCAACAATATAATTAAAGAAGAAGTAGATACCCAGAAAAAGTGCTCCCACAAGCCACCAGTGCACGCCAGTAGGGACAGTCGCCCGATGCCCGAACAACTGCGGGCCCCTGCAACCCCCCTCTCCCAAAACCCGAGAGCCCGGGGCAACTGGGCCTTCGACACGGATAAGTTCGATTTGAGAGAAGTTATGAACACAATGCCAGAAAAACTGCTTGTCTTTTGCAGCAAACCATTCATCGAACCATTTTCCAACTTCCTCGAAATTGCTGAAGAGCTGCTCTGCTCTGCGAGATGGCGCCAGGTCGGTGGAATACGGCAGGTGCGGAAGGACGTCCCATTCGAGCGTTTTCAAGACGTCTTTCACTCGTTTCGCTGGGTGAGACGGTGTATTGTCGTTCATTCAAATCGTGTCGGGTCAATTTACCGAGTTTGTTGATCTTCCCCATCTCTTGCTAATGACTGCTGATGGTTTCTTGTTACACATTTAATGCTTTTGCCAACAGCTGTTGAGTTTAAGTTCGGTCATCATTCAATAATGCTTGCAAATGTTCGTCTTCGCACTTTTGTGGTTTACTAGAGCTTGGGTACCTCTTCGTCCTATCCAGTGGCCTGGAAGGCTTGGCTCATCATAAAAATTTGCTCGATTTCCAGCTCCATGCCCAGTAGCCAATCGGAGCAGAATGCAGAAGCAGTTTGCTTATGTGTGTCTCGGCTGGTACCGAATCTTACCACCCAATGAGGGAGGAACTCCTTCCGGAATAAAACGTTCACTATAATATCGGGAATCATGATCTCAGCAGTTGCCGCGCCAGGACACATCAATTAAAAATATTTACAGGGAGATACTCCCATATTGGACACACACTTTTTAATGACGAGAAGTTGCAAATGTAGGTGCCCAAAATAATCAAAATATAATTAATAATCAGATTCTACAGGAAAAATATGGTTGGTAATATATTTCCTCTTTTTGTTTTTTCTGTTAAAAACGGAAATATTTTTAGACCAGAAATGACGTCACTTACTTAAGCAATAAAAACTTGCAATGTAAAGCTTGCAACAAAAATTTCACTTACCTTTGACTTGATATTAGCAAAGCAAAGGAATGTCGCGAGCGTGAAGGGCTGTGTCCTCACCTGGTAGGCGGCGGCGACGACGACGGCGGAGGCGAGCAGCGCGGCGGCCAGCTGCACGCGCTGCGGCGTGGCGCGCACCCTGTCCTGCGGGGCGCCCCCGCACGAGGAGAAGGCGCGCAGCGCGGCGGCGGCGCTGGCGGCCAGCGACTCGCCCGCCACCACGCGCCACGCCAGCGCGTACGCCACCGCCGTCCCCAGCAGCACGAGCCAGATGCGTGGGGAGAACACGCGTAGCGGCAGCGACCACGCAGGCAGTTTCGCAGGTGGAGGCACGGCCACTATCGTCCTAGTGGCTATTTGTGACGTCGGCACGAAGTCACACGAAAGCATCTCCCCATCTTCTGGAAGAAGTCCTTCAAATGCGAAGTCCACATGCTCGAGTAAGACATTTATTATATTATCGTAAATTTTGGTGTGCAATTTTTCCAAAGGTCCCTGAAACATTTGAAGACAAGATTAGTCAAATTTAAAAGAAGTGAAATGGATGTTTTCTGCATAAAATGGGAATTCCTTGACAAAATTTGCATTTAATCGAACATCTATCTTGAAAATCGACCATTCATCCGTCTGTGACAGAATTTAAAATCAATCTATACATCTACGTAGAGGTCCAAATTGATCTGTACATCCGTCACTATCAAAATCTAAATTCGTTCTGTCTAGGAAGACGACAGACATTTAAAACCAAACCTTTCTATTTCTTTTGTTTATGATATTTGTAACTAATTTTGTCATTGAACATATTAGCGAAATGTTAGTAGTCTGTCTCTTTTCTCGTATCATACAAGGTAGGAAAACGTAATATAATTTTTTGTCGTATATATATATATATATATATATATATATATATGTACTTTTGATATATATATACTATATATATATATACTATATATATATAGTATATATATATATAGTATATATATATATATAGTATATATATATATAGTATATATATATATATATATATATATATATATATATATATATATATATATATATATATATATATATAGTACTTTTCATGATATATTAAACTTCTTTTTAAATGTAAAGGTAAAGGTTGCGAAGTGAACTAAATTCCCGTAACATCATTTATCCATTATAACGCCTGTACAACTGATTATCATGCTGAACGTTAGGATCCTTCGTCCATTTCACCATGTCCTGAAATTTGCATACTAATATTTACGTTCGTCCGTCAGTCCGTCCACCCGTCAGTGAGTCAGTCCGTCAGACCGTCAGTCCGTCAGTTCGCCAGTCCGTCAGTCCGTCCGTCCGTCCACCCGTCAGTCAGTCCATCAATCAGTCCGTCCGTCAGTCAGTCCGTCAATCAGTTCGTCAGTCAGTCCGTCCGTCAGTCCTACAGTCCATCCAGCCCGTCACTCCGCCAGGCAGTTCCTTTGACCTTTCTTTTCCATTTCAATATTAACGCCAATACGACGTTTAAATATAAACTTTTGATTTTCCAAATATTGCATCCTTAAAAGCCAAACATTTTTTGTAAAAAATAGTTCAAAATATTGCATTTTCAGAAAAATTCAAGCGACCCTATAACAAAAACGGATACAATTTTTCTTCAAACATTTTGAACATCTAGTACTAAATTCACTTTATAACAGAAAAATTACTTGGCAATGTCGTGATACATACCTGTGAGTATGCAGCATTGTTCATGAAACCTTTCCAATAAATACGAAGGTGAAGCCGCGCTTTCAGCTCTTTGTACTCAAAGTACAACGGAAAAGCCACCGCGACGGTAACATTTTCAACACGCACATGGCGTAAAAATGCGCCGCCTTCACGGCCCACGTAAAACAAAGCTCGGCCTCCGAGGTCCCTCGAGCGAGTGGCCACCAGCGCCTTGGCCTCGCGCGTGCATCCCTCACTGCGCTCCTCACACTGGGTGAGGATCTCCCTCCCACCAGAGGGCGCCACGACATCCATGGCCAGCGCCCACCACCGCCCCTCCCCCGCCCGTTCGCGCAGCAGCAGCCCGCGGAAGCCCTGGTGGCGCTGCCACAGCGCGGCCAGCACGCGCCGCCCCGCTCGCAGCTGCGCCCCAGCCACGTCTCCCTCCGGGCGGCTGCTGCCGGAGCTCCCGCCCTCACGCGCTCGCCTCCCGCCGCTCCTCTGTTCCTCCAGGAGCTTCTGCGAACGTCGCTCGCCCTCCAGGTCTTCCTTAGAGCGCTTCTGCGGTTGCCCCTCGAGTTTCACATCGACAAAGAACGTAGATGGCTGGTAGCTTACCCATTTCTTTTTAACTCTTTGATCTGACGCCACATGTGTTTCAGACTGCGTAAGATTATTCAGATCTATGTTATCCCTCTCACTGTTTTCCAAATGGCTCTGGTCGTTAAAGCTTTTCTGGAGGTTGGTATATAAAAACTGGTTTTCTCGCAAGACATTCTGAATTGCATCGACAATTTTACCATCTCTTATTTTTCCAGTTTTAAATCTTTGCCACCCTCGGCCCTGCCTGAAGGCGTGGTTCTGTTGCCGTCGATCATTTTTTTGGTTATCTTTCTTACATTTATGAATTTCTGGTGTCCTTCCAATGGATAGCACGACTGGCGCTGAAGAATCCAGTTGAAAGTTGCGATACAAGATGGTGCCATCTAATATAGCCTGAAAGTAACGCACAGTTTTTTGTCATCAGATACACTGATGAGAAATAAACAACACCATTTTCTTCTTGTGACAGGATTAATAAAACATAACTATTAACACAAATTGTATATAGATATTTAAATGAAGTCTTACGCAAAACACCTTTTTTAATTAATATAATAAAGAGGATGAAATTATAGAGATGTAGGAAGTACTGATAGCATCCATATATAATTAATACAGAAAAATGGTGATCTGAGATCTAGATAACCACTGGATGGATTCTTATGATCAAGGTGTTTATCGGTGTAAAAAAAATTTGCTATTCCCGCCATTGTAATCAGTTTTGCATTTTCGTAATTCTTAAAAAGTTATTTACAAAAATAATTAAAACAATAACACAACGTCCTGCGCAAAATATGAGTTGGGGAACCTGCGGCATATCTATATTATAACCCCATGTTTCCGAGCGCATGGCCAAATATAAACAAATTGAACAATGAAAGTTGTGAATGTAAAAAAAGTTTACTGAGTTACAGACTAACAACAAAGTGTAATAGGGTATTCACAAAAAAATAACTGTAACAAGAACTCAACGTTCTTCGCAAAATTTGAGTTGGCGAACCTGTAACTGCTGAAAGCGAATTTTCAAACCGCGTACATTTATCTGGGTGCAGCGTGCGGTTCGGTGCGGTTCAACAGCCAATTTAGATACAGAGAAGTGGCAGCGAATTTGGCTAACAGCGAAGGTTAGTATATTGTATCCGATTACATCGCACGCAGAGATAAGTTCTGTGCAATTTTTATATTAGTGTCAATTCAATTGGCCTGTTTTTTTCGGGTAATTGACGACCTATCCGATGGCTCCTATCGATATCTTGCGAGGTTAAGTTTACACTTATCTTTTTGGCGACTTCTTCGATGACCAGTTTGTCGGTGTCTTCATTATCATTTTCTTCCACGCCGAATATCCGCAAGCAGTTTCGGCGTGAGTACATCTCGAGCTGGTCTGTCTTTTCTTCTAACTGAGATTTGAGATTTGAAATCTCACGGTCACGTTCAGCCAGTTTTTTCTCTAAACCTGCCACAAGATTAGCATTGAAATTCATTGAGTCTTCCAATTGCTTTGCTACTAGTTCAGTTAGTACAGATGCCAAAGAGCGTAAGAAAGTAGGCGATGTTACTGCCTTATCCAGTGCCTCATTCACTTGCTCCGTAATTTTGGTTTCAAGATCAATATTGGCACTAGATGCGTTCTTGTTGCTCTTCGTCATCTTAAGAGAAGTAATTAAGCAGAAAGTCAGATCAGAAAAAGACCCTAGGAGAGAAGTTTCGTGGAGAGTGGTCGAGGAGTAGAAAACTAAAAAAACAGTAGAGCGGATCTCAGATCAAGTAAGAGTAAGATAAGTAAGAATACAAATGAAACTCAAGAAGAAAGATGCGATATAATTTCACTGAATGGTAAAGTACAGCAAAATATACTTATCTTTTCGGGCTTCTACAGCGTCAGGCGATCGTTGAGTGCGAAAGTTATAACGGTGGCTACCTGCAAAAGAAACTACCTGCTGCCTAGCTCGGAGCGCCAAGGGACGATGCTTACACCGCGACGGTCATCCACAGACTGAATAGAATCTTAAGAAAAAAATTTTAAGAGATTATTTAACATTAAAAAAATAACTTTTTGTCCTAAAAAAAAAGACATTCATGAACATTGAGGATTTAATGTTACTGGAACTAAAATTTAATTCTTAAAATCTTAATACTTGCAAATAACAGGAATTTCGAAATTCTTATGGGCCAAGATACAAACGACTGTGGCACTCTTAAGTGTAAAAAAGATAAAAGTGAGCCACATAAACAATGTAATCTACTGCACATATTGGAGTATGTTGTCATAATGCAATTGACTTGCAATGTAATTGGACATTACTAACCTTTAACAACTGGTAAACCGCACTGCACAATGCTATTCTGCTGCACAAAGATGGATGCAGAATTAAGCCATGTGCTCGTAAAAAAAACTTGTACCTATCAATTCAAAATATCAAATATAAGACATTAATATAAAAATTGCACAGAACTTATCTCTGCGTGCGATGTAATCGGATACAATATACTAACCTTCGCTGTTAGCCAAATTCGCTGCCACTTCTCTGTAACTAAATTGGCTGTTGAACCGCACCGAACCGCACGCTGCACCCAGATAAAATGCACGCGGTTTGAAAATTCGCTTTCAGCAGTTACAGGTTCGCCAACTCAAATTTTGCGAAGAACGTTGAGTTCTTGTTACAGTTATTTTTTTGTGAATACCTTATTACACTTTGTTGTTAGTCTGTAACTCAATAAACTATTTTTACATTCACAACTTTCATTGTTCAATTTGTTTATATTTGGTCATGCGATCGAACACATGGGGTTATAATATAGATATGCTGCAGGTTCCTCAACTCATATTTTGCGCAGGACGTTGTGTTATTGTTTTAATTATTTGTTTGTAAATAACTTTTTAAGAATTACGAAAATGCAAAACTGATTACAATGGCGGGAATAGCATTTTTTTACACCGATAAACACCTTGATCATACGAATACATCCAGTAGTTATCTAGATCTCAGATCACCATTTTACTGTATTAATTATATGGATGGATGTGTGCCTCTCAGATGGAGATTCAATTGGTAGTGTGTGTGTCTAATTTCTTTGCACAGTGTTAGTTTATTGAATCAGAATGGCAGAGTCGAGGCTACAATATTTGTGTTTGGGGCGGAATGTTGTAGTTTGTCAACATGGTGCTGAGGTGGTGCTGTAAAGTGACCACCCAAATTGATGTCATTCTTCTCTCCTATGACGATGACTGTATCCCGTTTGGTGAGAGTTTTTGTGTGAGTGTCCAACTCACTAATCACGTCGGCAAACCTCCCATTAGGCTTAAACCACAGAACACTAAAGGATAGAAGTGTAACCTCAATGTTAAATGACGGAAACGAAAGTCGCTCGCAGCGCTCGAAGGGGCCTGGCAAAGAACTTCATAAACCGCCCGCCTTCCGAAGCTAGTCCTAGCACGGTGTATGAAAATTAATTTAACTCGATATTAAGACGCTATATTCTTCTTTAATTTTACTAAAATTTAATAGATTATCAATTTTCGTATTGTACTTGAGTAAGATCATAACTAAGGGAAGTCATCTAATAATACGGTAATGGAAGAAACGAAAGAATAAAAATGAATAAACAAATCAATCATTTCCTTTATTTTACAATTTATATTAAGCAATATTCAAGACAGACTACAACATTTTAATTTTTTTCGCCTTTTTTCATGACCTTTTATTATATTTTATATTTTCTGTTTTTCATCTATTACATATTTGTATATTAAAAAACGTACACATTTTTTTAAAAATAAGTTCTTCAGATAAGTGTACTTTACAGAACATCAGGAAATTTGAAATTAGAGCAAAACTTTTTCTCCATATTATTTAAATGACCATTTTTTTCTAAAAAGATATACAAATGTTCATGAACATTCTTTAAAAACATCATTACATTATCACTAGCATAAAACAAATGTGAATTCATGAGGTCATTTTCTTTAAAACTGGTAAACAAATGATCTTCTGCAATATTACATGATAATACATTTGTTTTGCACTCCTCACAATCACTGTCAGCTCTTACTCCTAATTTTCTCAAAACATAACCAGCTACATAGGCCAAAGCTTGTTTGTCATGAAAAACATCATCAGAATGATTATCTGGTAAGCAAGAGTACACATTAATAGAATCATCATCATCATCATCATCATCATCCTCTACATTTTCTGTTTCCAATATACAGGTACACTGTAAAAATTGTTTCAAATTATTTATGGGAGTGCAGTTATCATTTTCACAATTACCTAACGTATTGGCTGGTAAAGACATATTATTGACAATTACAGTTTTTAATGCAGCTTTAAACAGGTTGGATTAGTATTTGTTAAGCCATGTTGCCTCACACAACAAAAAATGTTTTCTACTGGGACTTGGTTGAAAGCTCTAGTGTTCAAAAATTTAAACCCCACATTCTTTAACATATCTATATATTTAAAAAAATAAGGTATTCTGCCATGGCTTCGTTTGGAGCTTCTACTGAACCGATTGTAGTGTTTTTTCCTTTAAATGAAAGAACATGGTCTCTAGATGTGTTATCAGATACTGTTAGTGTTGATTCACCAACATTTACGGTGTAAATTAATTAATTAAATCATTCTTTAATAGTACGCTTATCAATAGTCAATTGTTTTCTTCCAAATCTGCTTCATGATGGCGCTGCTTGATGTTTTGTTTTGATTGTTGAGATTTATTTACAATTCGTCAAGTTTTGTTTCAGTGTAATAATTGCATTGTGGCGTTGATAGTTGGCATGCATTTGCTTTTGTGGTGTATTTTGTAGAGAACATTCGGACCGTGGGTTTTGCTCGGTTGTACTTAAGTAGTGAAGTTGTACACAGGTTATGTCGATCGTTGCCCACGCGCCCCAAAAGACGCAAACGTACATTAAGTGGACGCAGGGAAAGAGAAAGTCAGCGTAGAAGTCGTGTTAGTGAGGTCATTTCGTTCTCTGTTGGGTCGTTGTCTGTGAAATGCCAGTTTTGTTCTGCTTTGCACTTCCCATGTGAGAGAAATTCTGCAAACGAGTTTACTTTGTATTGCTTAAATGGGAAAATAAGTTTACCTTCGAACAATATGCCAGAAGAAATCAAAGTTGTTTATAAATGATGACACATCCAAAAACGTTAGAAATAATATTCGTCAGTATAATAGTGCTCTTTCTTTTGTGTCATTTGGTGCCGATGTTGCATTGTCACCTGGTCATGGGGCAAACATGTTCAAAATTTTGGAAACTCTACATCACAAGATATCTTCGTTATACCCTGAAGATCCAAACAACGCAACATATTGTGAACATTAGTCTGGGCACAGTATTTTACATTTATCTCAGATCTCACCGTCAAATTTTGACGGGTTCTCACTAGTTCCATATAAATATCATTGATCTAATTGTTGTCTGCCAGCCAGTGATAAAACTGTACATGCTAGTTTTATCCTTTTCTGTTTTAAGGTTGATTACTTTCCAACTATTCATTTCTTCTAAAATATTTTTCCACATCTCGATATGTGGAGAATCTGTGGTCAAGGCACATTTAAATTGATTGCAGTCACTAGAAGCGTGCGCACTGTTAGGTGAATCAAAGAGAGTGTCTATCTTTTCAAACAATTCTGCAGTGTAAATTGCCTTCGAAGGTAAAGCAAGCACAACATAAGTCTCAAGACACGCTGCAACTATATGACTCAGCTGTACTGCAGCCACCTTCACTTTCATTTTAATAAATTTGTCTTTGAAGTTAAAATGCTGCTTCTTCAATTTTGGCAGAGTTTTAAATTTCTTTTGCTGATCCAATTGAAAATCCTTTTCAATATATTCCATCTTGGCTTCTTTTTCAGCATTCAACTGAATTTTGTTTTCAATCAGAGCATTTCTGGTACACTTTAGAAGGTGGGGTACATCAAAAATTACTGAAATTGGTTGACAATTTACAAAAAATTGAAAAGGATTTGGGACAACACACTTCTGATTACAGAGTGATCGCAATGCCTTCTGATTTGTTGGGCCTAGGTCATAAACAGTACACACTTTCAGTCCAATCTCTTGCAATTTGCTTATAATATAAATAATTAGCACTTCTAGGGTTTCCTTGGAAACAGTATTTGCAACAAAGTAGTATGCAACAACTTGTTTCCAACTTTTACGGACACCTCTTACCATAAAAACAAGTGCATGATTTGCTTGCGTATTCATCCTTCCCAAATGTCCCAAATCTTCAAATCCACATATAATCTCTCTATTTACCTAATAATATAAACCTTTCTCTAGAGACATCTCATCAAATAACAAAGCAAAGCAATATTTGTCATTTTCATGCATTGCCTCAACCTCAACTTTCGTAATATTGAGGATACCAGAATTTAAATCAGGCTCAAATGGAATTGCAGCCAAAATGGACTTAAGAAGCCTTACAGGTGTCAGAGAAAAATAAACAGATAAATATCTGTACAAAGGGGGACTTCTTTTATGCAGAGAAAGTGCAAAAACCTTATCCTCTAATGTCCATCGTCTTGCACTTGGGAGCTTTTGAGTATTTCTTAACTGGCTGTTAATGAAAGATTTATTAATACTGTTCAAATTTTCCTAAATAAATGCAAATTTATTACTTTCATACAATTCTTTTAAAATTTTGTATTTGTCTTTAACCTTTCCAACACTGCTTTCAATTTTGTCATTTTGGCTGCAGTGTTTCTATGTATTTTGTACATTTTTGACTTTCTTGGTGTAAATTTGGCTCTTGAAACTCCAGTACCCAAAACACCACTTTCCTCACTAAACGATGGTGAAGACAGAAATGAATAGTCACATTCCGAAATGTCAGTTGTCATTACCCGATATGCCTCAACTGTGAACAATAAACAAAAAAGGGAGGATTATTTTACATTCACGTCTAGGATGCAATACTAGGGACCATCCCGGCATATGCCTAAAGCGATTGAGTAAACCCAGAAAAAAAACTCAATCAGAATGGTGGCGTAAGGCCGAAACATTGAGAGCAAGAAATATCAGGGTTGAGAATGAAAAACAAAAGAAAAGGGGAAGAAAAGAAAATGGAGATGGACAAGAGGAGAGAATAAAGAAATGATAATGAAAAGGATACGGGGGGATCAGCAGAGAAAATATAGTACATATAATTTTACAATTACATAACAACAGGTAGTACTTGACGTCATATACAACACATAATCTCAATCAAAAACATGGAATATTACCACATTAATCATTAGGTAAAGGCACTTACAAAAGGATATCTTACAGTATAAAATACAGAGTGTCGGTAAAATAATGGCGTGACTACTGATTTTCTTTGTAATAAAAGTGACATACATCATAATTTCAGAAAGATTTATAAGCTGTAGTTTTACATAATATTTTCTTATTTTACATTTAAATTTACATTTTACTATTGCATTATGGTAACAAAGTGTGTATTTTAGATATTGCCATGTAATTTTTCTAATTTTAAACATTGTATCAGCAGTAATAGAATTAGCTTTTACTGTATCCTGAGGTAGAAATGGAGGAAGATGGCCAGGACGAAAGGAGTGGGAAGAAATATTTTCGAAAATATGACTTAAAAAAACGATCTAACATGGAGGATGATATGTAATAAAGGGATCATGGTCATTGTTTCAGAAAATAATTAAAGTAAAATTGCGGATAGAACAGAGAGCGTATGTAAACTACATTTCATTGACTTTTTTTTTATCCAGACACCAAGTTGAGTTTTGAATTTTCTAAAGTTGCTAATTCTCTTAAGATGTGTAGGTAGTGAGTTCCAGTTTCGAATTACTGTGACAGTGTAATATTTACCATAAGATACAGTGTTGTGTCGAGGTATGCACAGCAATAATGCCGAACGTGACCGCTCTAGTGTTAGCATTTTGAAGTTCTTAGACAGGTGTGTTTGAAGGTCGTTAAACAAGATTTTGTGGAAAAGCAAGAGGCTATGCAATATTCTTCTTTTTTCGATAGAGATACTTTTTGCCTGTCTGTAGTACGCAGATATGTGATCGTACTTTCGAAGATCGAATATGATACGAATGCATGCGTTTTGTGCTGTTTGCAACTTCCTTTGTTGCTCTTAAATCAGTGAGCAAGAAATCACAGCAATCAAAATGGGGTTTAATTAGTGAATTAATCAGGTTCATACGTGTGTTTATAGGAAGTAGTTCTCGTACGCGTTTTAGGGAATGGAGGACTTGGAAGACATTTTGACAAATCTTACTTTCTTGCGTAGTCCAGCTGAGAGTGCTGTCTATGTGAATTCCTTGGTTCTTTACGTCGTTACACCAGGGTAGAGGAGTCATTTATACTAATGGACAAAAGGGTTTTATCTAATTTGTTGATGGCGTTGTGGGAGCCTATCAGTAAACTTTGTGACTTATTTGGGTTTAATAAAAGTCCTAGGGCTGCGGTCCATTTATTGAGAGCATTGAGGTCCTAATTTATTTTCTGAACTAAAGAGATTAGCTCCGACGGATGTCCGCTGACATAGAGCTGAAGGTCATCTGCGTACATTTTATGGCAACATTATTTAAGACATTGTCCTACTTCGTTTACGTAAATTAATAATGCTAAGGGTCCTAGAACTGTTCCCTGTGAAATACCCCGGGCGGTTCTAATGGCACTCGATCGGTTTTCACCTGATACTACGAGTTGTTGACGATCTGAAAGATATTGTGAGAACCACCGTATCCATGGGTTTAGCGAAGCCCAATACTTTCATTTTCTCTAGCAGGATATCATGATCGACCGAGTCAAATGCTTTACTGAAATCTAAGAGAATAAGTATTGTTAATTTACCGTTGGCAATGGCGATTTTGGCCTCTTCAATTAAGCTTAAAAGCACATTTCCTGTACTTCTACCTGATCGGAAACCATGTTGATGGTCGCTTAAGAGATTTTTGCTGTCTAAATAGTTCGTAATTTGATGTCGTACAATTTTTTCTAATACTTTAGAAATTGTAGGTAGAATACTAATAGGTCTGTACTCAGAAAGATTTGTTGATTTAGGAAGTGGATGGACAAGTGCAGTTTTCCACGAGGTCGGATAAGTTCCACTAATGAGAGAAAAATTTATTATATCTGTTACAATGGTCCGTCAGAAAGAAATAATTCAAGATTGAATCGTTTAAAGTCGGGGTATTTGAAAACTGTTGGCGAATATCTAGACTATGCCATATTGTATGAGACGTATATGAGATCGTGTTTAGATAATCCAGGAACTGGTCATGGAATTTCACTTTGTCATGATTCGATACAACGATATGATCTATCCAAGTATCTGTACTGATTGTATGGTGAGATGCATTTAGTGGTAAGATAGAAAGATTCATTTCGCCAAACATACGTTTGAACTTGTCGGCATGCGATGTAGATTTAAGAAGATTACAATTGAAATCGCCCACCGTATTTACTTGAGCAAAACGCAATTTCTTTGTCGATAGCTTTGATATTCCCGGTTTTCGGAGGACAGTACACTACTCCTAGGGCACATTGTTTGTTAAATATTGAAATTTCAATGAAGGGATATTCGTTACTCTGATTAACGTAATCTGTTGAAGTTATATAATCATAAGCGAGATCATCGCGAAGATAAATACGACACCACCTTCCTGTGACGCGATATGTGGGTTCCGGTCACTTCTAAGAAAACGGTATCCAGGAATTGTGACAAGTGTTGTAGCAAGTGACATTTTTAACCACGTTTCGCTAATAAGGAGAGCATGAAAACGGTGGATTGAAATTAGTTCTCGCACTTCATCAAGATGACAATATAGCGATTGAGCATTTACGTGACCTACAAATAAAGTTCGCGATGAAGATTTTGATATGGAGCCGTAAGTATTATGAGTAAGTGTTATTGGTTCATTGCTTTGTAAATGTAATGAGGAATGCTGTAAGGGAGGATTCATGCTGGTGGCCATGCTTTCAGAAAGGTTGTAGAGAAAAGATGAAAGAAGAAAAGATGCTTAGAGGGGTGAAATGGCCTGCAAGTCGGCAATTGTCTGCGCGGACTTTCCTGCTACCTGTTTTAATGATCCTTCCCATCTTCCGTCCAGACGTTCCGCAGGCCAAATAATATAGTACAGCTTGCAAACACGGGGGCAGAACTTCAACAAATTATTAATGAAATATACCAAAAAAGTATTGAAGTAGGGCTAACGATGAACCCAACAAAAAGAAAATTAATGTCAAATTGCGAACAACATAAAATTACAATAGATAACAAAACCATTGGGTTTGTGAAAAAATATACTTATCTTGGCCAAACTATAACAATAAATAAGAACAATAATATTTAAATAAAGAGTATAATAGGACTAGTTTGGGAAATATTTTGGTCCTTGAAATTTATTTTTGAAGGCCAAAATGAAAACCGAAAGCTAAAATTCCATCTCTTAGAGAGCTGTGTATTTCCGGTGTATAATACCGGATATGGAAAACAAATATGGACTTTAACACAACAAAATATGAAATCCCTAACAGCATACCAAAGAAACATGGAGAGGAAAATACTACACATCAGACTGAAGGATAAAGTAAAGAATAAAGAAATTGGTAAACATAGCGGTTTAAAAGATTTAGCAGCAAGGCCCCAACCACTAAAATGAAAATGGGGTGGTCCCGTGGCAAGATTAAAAGATGACAGATGTACATATGTGTTAACAACCTGTGATCTAAAACAGGGGAAAAGAAGCTGAGGACGCCCTAAACAAAGATGGGTCGATGTCTTTAAGAATGTACATGGCAACATATACATATTTTTTATTTCGTTGCGTCCTAATTCTTACTTTATTGTGGGAATTACGATGTGGTGTTGTTGGCGTTCTTATGAAAAGAAATAAAAGAGGTCATCTTCGTCAACATATTAGCTTTATTAAGATAGCCGGCTTTCGGCGGCTTTGCTATCATCGTCAGTCTACAAGATACAGAAAAATATAACAAATTTACAAATAAATAGAAAATAAGATAGAAAATTAAATTACAATTAATGGATACAATTAACACATTTTTAGTTACTGATAGCAGATAAAATTACAACAAAAATGCAACAGGAGGATTAGTAGCAGTTCAAATTAAACATTATAAAATATCAATAAAGAAAGACACATTATATGATTGCAAAAGATAAGGAACATATATCAGATAAAATTGCAAAAATGAAATGCGACGGGGGGGGGGAATTAATACAGATAATATCAGTTCAAATCTCAGATTATAAATATAAATGAAGAAATATACATTCTCATATTGCAAAAGATTTAAAAAAATATATTTTTATATTGTTATTTTGTTTTCATATTGTTTTTTTAATCTTTTGCAATATAAGAATGTACTTGTATATTTCTTCATTTATATTTATAATCTGAAATTTGAACTGATATTATCTGTATTAATTCCCCCCCCCCCCCGTCGCATTTCATTTTTGCAATTTTATCTGCTTCCTTATCTCCCGTTGCTAATCCTCCCGTTGCATTCCTTTTTTTGAAATTTTATCTGCTATCTGTAACTAAAAAAATTAAATATATTCATTAATTGTAATTTAATTTTCTATCTTATTTTCTATTTATTTATAATTTTGTTATATTTTTCTGTATCTTGTAGGCTGACGACGGCGTAGCCGTCGAAAGCCGGCTATGTTAATAAAACTAATATGTTGACGAAGATGACCTCTTCTATTTCTTCTCTTACTATTAACGCAACGCGTCTCTTCGCTCCTGGTCGAACGTTGAGCGCTTCTTATGGAGTAATTCTACATTAATATCTTATCAAACTGTATTTATAAGTCCAATCTCGTCTCATCTTGTCAGTTCTCAAGAGGACCGCCAGGTAGCATCTCCGCGTAAGCGCCTCTTACTCCACGCGCTTGTGCGTCACTACCCAGCGGCCACAATTGGGAAGGAATAAACAGCTCGGAACTATTAGTATTATTGCTATTATTAGCCATTAGAAATGTGGTGGAAAACCGCAATGCAATGTAAATATTAAGTTCTAAATAAACGTATTTTATATAGGGGTAGGGTTTAGGACACTTCACAGGGATTGGACTAGCCCTTGTGAAGCAGCCAAACTCGTTTTGTTGGAACAAATTTCACATGAGATTCGACGTTAATCGAACCCGAATCTAAGTGGTGACCGGCTACCGACTTAGCAATGAGCCACGAGTCCAACTATCATCATGACATCAAGAATACCAAGAAACAGGGAAACATGGAAAGCTCAAGATACACAAATGACAACCAGCATTAGTGAAAGGAAGTGCTAAATGTGAATAAGTGCAAGTGTAAATAGTTTAAGTGTTGTGATGAGCCTACGTAATAATATAATTTATTATTAAGCATTTCGCCATAACGGTAGAAAATGATAAGTTATAAGTTAACACAAAATATTCCATCACCAGGTGGCCCGAACATAACGAGCAGGAGAGTTCTGGAAAAACATTTACATCCGCTTGGATATTTGCCTCTCCAAAACAACGTTCTCGGGAAGATTCCACAATGAGCGGAAAAGGTATTTAAAGGGAACTCTCAAAACCAAAACATCGGGGGGGGGGGTAGTTTCCGTCTGCAGTGTGTGACGACGCCCGTTTTTTTAAATTAGTTTTTATTATCCTTGTTCGACAATATTATGTCTTTCAAAGGTTTTTGTGTTACATAGTATATACAATCATTTTTAACTACGTTTCATCATACATGTACGATGTTTGAAGACAATAATATTCGAAACTAACAACTAAGGATACCCAGGAAAAGTCCTTCAGAAAAATAATACAATATTTGGATTAAAAACATAAATGTTGAATTTAGAAATGTTTGAACCTGCTTTACAGCTGATTAAGGAGGATGTAGTAGGTCTTTAGAATATCTTGATTTGATTCGTGGAAAAATATTGACTGATTTACCTAGAGTGTACAAAGGGGTGGCGGGGCAAGATGAAAGAAAAGAGTAGAAATTGGAAGAAAGATTTAAAATCCAAGTTTTCAGAGGTTCTATAGATAATTCTTTTAAAATTTGATCATTTCTGGTAGACTAAGGAGTTTTTAAAACATTTCTTAAAAATTTATTTTGCAGTACTTCCAGTTTTTGAAGGTTGCTTGTAGCGGAACCTCCCCAAACTGGGCAGGTGAAAGTCGTATAATGTTTAATATTTAAATATTATTAATGATGAGCCTATTGATAATTTTATTTTCTATTTATGAATGGATACAATTTTAATATTTTTATGTGTGTTATTAGCTATTGATGTTATGTGGTTTTCCCAAGTTAATTTGGTACCTATTTGAAGTCCAAGATATTTAACAGGAGTGTCATTTGGAAGACATTCATCAGCATGGTTATTAATCATTAAGGGATCAGTAGGAAGAATCCGTTTTAAGGAGAAAATTTTAGCTTGAAATTTTTGGTGATTTCTTTTTATTTGCCAATCACTGAACCAAGACATGAGGAGATTTAGGTCATCTTGGAGATTGTCTCTACCTAAAAGAAGATCAATATGAGTGATAAATATTGCCGTGTCGTCTGCAAATATCTGAATGTAAGAGGTAAGGCATATTAGAAATAAAAACATTAAAAAGCTGTTGTGACAGGTGTTAAAACGTTAAAAAGCTAAAGGTGACAAAGGAGATCCTTGGGAAGACAGACCGGACTGACGACGCCCGTGTTACAGCCGCTCTTTCGAACGAGGACCACGATGGCGGCCAGCAACAACCAAGTGCCCGTCGGAGAGTTGGAGGCAAAACGCCGACATGAGTGCGCTCGACATTCTCGTCATTGCTCCACTGCGTTCTCTCTTCATTACTCTCTCCCTTCCTCACTCCTATGCCTTCAACCGAATACGGTGATCTTCGGGTAGTTAACCTTCATAATTAAAGTTATATTTCTATTCACAATTACTACGGTTGTATTTCTTCCCCCAATCTTAACCCACTTCCCATTCCGGCCACTCTGATCATTTCCCCATGACAACCCCTCCTACGTGAATTACGCTCGATAACAGCATTCGCATAGGAGGGGACGTCATAGTGTAAATGTTACTGTAAAAACTAAAAATCTCTTAAGGACTAGTTCAACTTAGAGTTTAAGAGAACCACCCCTGTGTTCTGACAGGAGACCCTTGTCCTTTTAGGGATTCAACGGGCTTACATCATCAACATAATCATCTTAGATGCCATCTGAGTAGTGGGACAAGTGACATTACATACTGATACGAGCTGGTATCTATTAGTCTCGTGTCATCTCTGACATGCCGAACGAGCTATAGGAATATCTTATCATTTAAGATACCCGCTAACAAAATTCCTTAATTATCTAGCTTCAACATGGTAAGGGAAAATATGTCTGTTTTGCAGAGAAAGATATGAATGAGAGGCAGATTACAAATATTTTTTTGTCTTTCTGTCACTTATTTGGAAACAGTTGCAGAAAGTGGCTTCGAACGATCGCTCACCAATAGAGAGGGAGAGAGCGATGTGGCATGCTTTTACCATTCTCGCTGTTTTGCTGGTATGTATTAACCCCCGAAGACCAAGCTGTGTCGGATACCACACTCGCGTCATAGTAGCAGTGATAGAAAAAAGTATTATACTAGCAGAACTCGAGCGATTAATTCACATAGAAAGAAACAACTGTGAAAAGTCGCAGCAGGAAAGAACTATATATGCCCAATAAGGAAACTTGGTAGGCTGAAAATGTTCAAAAATATTGTTAACATAGTGCAGTAAGGGCCTACTTATTCTCTTGTCCTAATGAAATTAGATATTTACAAATTCAGGAAATGTAGTTACTATTTACTTTCAACACAGTTTTTCGTATTTCTGAAAAGGTCATTGAAATGTTTTACATTTACCAAGAACTATACATGTATGAACTACAGTCGTTGTATGAACTACAGACATCACCCTTCGCAGTTAAAATATCTCATTGATCTTCGAACTTACACATTTTGCCGGTAATGAATCACCGCTAATGAAAATATTAACTATGTAAGATTAAGAAAAAAATTAAATTTTTGTAATTTCTGAAAAAACTAAAAAATAGAGCAATATGGCATTTATGCCTCTTTATAGAGTACATTTACCACTCTCGCTACCAAAAGATTTAAGAAAAAAATTGCAACTGTCTTCGAGAAAATCATGTTTTTGTTATTTTTAAAATTCCACATATTACTCACAATATTGCGCGAACACTGCTAAAATTTTCAAAAAAAAATGTACATGACCCCAATGATAGAGATAATTATGAACAACAAATTTTAGCAGTAGGAAAAAACTCTGTATTCAATTTTGTAGGTGTAGAAGACAGCGAAAAAAATTCAAACTTTTGAAATTTTTGAAAATTCAGAGTCAACCCTGAAAATCGGACCTGTACCACCTTTATAAGTGTATTTTCCTCTATTCTTACAAGAAACTTAAAGAAAAAATTAGGAACAGATTTCGAGAAAAATTTGAAAACGTTTCTTGGCCTTCTTGTAAAGTTCACCCAAATCTTAAAGAAGGTTTTCTAGAAACTCAAAAATTCGACTTGAGCCAGATTCACATGAGTTTCTTCAATTTGGAAAAACTCCTACGTATGGTTTATGTGCTAGTGGTGTTCACAGACGGACGGACGTTTTGAAAAAAATCACTTTTTCAGTTTCAGCGGACCCCAAAACGTGTATTTGCGTTGAAATGTCGAAATCGATTTTCTGCAGAATTACAAAAATTTCTCTGTACTACGAATATACTCCATATTTACGTACGTATACGACAAAGTAACTAGTGGTGTTACAACAGCACAAAATTTCTCGCGTTATTAGAAACAGTTACATAATATTGCAATATTGTATTTTCTGTGCTACTAGAACCCTGAGCTCTCAAAACGTCCAATTCAACCAAGAAGCAAACAACGCAGTTACAAGCGCTGCGATGTCAAAACTATGTAGTACATACGCTTTCATTATATTACCAATACAGTAATTAGAATATATGCAATTGACACCAAAATAATAACGAAAATTCTGGCTGCCCACTCGTGAGATATGTGTGTGTTCTAGTAAGGGGGGAGAGAATGAACAAGGAGAGATGGCGCGCTGTAAGTAGTCCGTGCGTTATTTATTTATTTATTTATTTATTTATTTATTTATTTATTTATTTATTTATTTATTTATTTATTTATTTATTTATTTATTTATTTATTTATTTATTTATTTATTTATTTATTTATTTATTTAGTCAAAAAACAGTCAAAAACTGTAGGTGACGTATGGGGGAGAAAATAATCTGCGCACGCTTTCTTCAGTTACAGAATCCCTTCCCAACAATTTAACTATTAATAGTTGAAAGATTAATAATAATAATACTAACAAATTTAAAAAGCGAGATATTAACATTTCAAAAACTAGATATTTTCGTTGCCAAATTATAGAAACTTATTTTTAACGGTAAAGAAACGAACAGACTTGATTTTTCTGTATTGTTAACAAAATAGAAACTCACCCTAAGCTCTACTACCACTACAAGCAAAGGAAAGTTCAACAAAACGTGCGCATAGTGAAGCTACATTTACGTCCAGAAGCAAATCAAGAGGCCATCTCAGCATTTGCTCAATGGATCAGGGAAACTGGACAAAAACCTGATCGAGATGGGGGTCATTGACCCGGAAGTACATTATTTGTTACAGGCATATTGAGTCTTTTTTAAAATTATACAATGCAAATGTAAACTAATTCATTATACTATATCTTGTTTTTGTTAAAGCAAACATTATTTTTCTTTTTGACGATCAGTATAGTCTCTAATTGTATAGAAACAGTTTTGCAGTAGAAAAGATTTTACTTTTATCTTAAATTTGTGTACTAATTTTAATTGTTTAATTTCATCTGGCAATGCGTTGTAAAGTAATGTACATGTATGTGGATTTCTTGTAGTGAGTAGTGAGTGATACCGACACTTGATGAACATGATTTCTACGTCGAGTGTAGTAAATATAAATATCAGTATTACATGAAAATAAGTTACCACCGTTAAGTTAAGTCAGTTTTTACAAATACTACAGACTCATAAATAAATAGGCAATGCAATGGTAAGATTCCAAGCTCAATGAAAAGAGTCTTGCACGGATCACGTGGATGGGATTTTTTCATTATTAGGATAATTTTCTTTTGCAATCTAAATGGCTGGCAACTAAAGGATGAGCTTCCTCAGAATATTATGCCATATCTCAGGCGGGAATGTACATTTGCAAAATACACGCAATGAGCTGCATGAAGGCTGACAGAATTAGAAAGAATTCTGAATGCATAACATAATGAGCTTAATTTAGTGTTTAATTCTGTTATATGTACATTCCATTTGAGGTTTGATTGAATTGAGAGACCTAGAAATTTTGTTACCTTAACACCAGCTAATTGCGTATTGTTCATTTTTAATGGAGCATACGATTGCCGATTTGAAACGCAAAATTGCATGAGTTTCTCCTTCGTTAACTATTAATTTGTTATTACAAAACCAATTTGAAACTTCTGAAATTGTACTACTTGTTTCTTTTTTGCAAAGAACATTCGTGTCATCGCCAAACAGAACTGTTCTTCCATTTTAATAGATGAGGGCATATCGTTTACGTACAACAGAAAGAGGATAGGACCTAAGATCGAACCTTGTGGGACCCCATGTTCAATTGGCAAAGAATTGAAGAGATAAGTAAATAATGTCCTTTCGTTCCAGTACGGTATTTCTTCTCTTTGAGATCGATGTTTAAGTGTGTACGAGGTTAAGGATGTACGAGGTTATCCAATCTAGGGCAATACCACGAATTCCATAAGAAGGTATTTTGAGAGCAAGATGTTATGGTTAATAACGTCAAAAGCTTTCGAAAGATCTAAAAATATCCCAATGAGTTCTTCATTTTGGTCCATTGATGAAGCAACATCTTTAAGGAAAGAAAAAATGGCAGATTTTGATTTCCTAAAACCGTGTTGTGAGTCTGAAAACGCGTCCTTTTTCCTGAGAAAAGTTTCCATTCGCGTATAGAAAAGCCTCTCTAATATTTTTGAGAAAACTGACAAAAGAGAAATTAGACGGTAATTTTGAATTTCATTTTGTTCCCTTTCTTAAAAAGTGGCTTAATTTTTGCTGTTTTGAAAATATCTGGAAATATTCCTGTGCACAAGAAAATCGATATTGAAATCTCCACATACAACAATGGATTTAAAAGAGAGATTACTAATTTTGTTCAGAGTTATCTCTAGATTTTCTAAGAAATTGAATTAATCTAAAGCCGCTTTGTTGGAGGTCTGTGGATGCAAATTAAGATAATTTTGAGCGTAGTAAGATGTACGACTGTTATTTCAAAAACTTTTTCAACTGCATATAAATTGAATTCTGACAAGAAGGTAGAATCAATATTATTTCTTACATAAATACACGAACCTCCGTAAGCAGGGCCTTTATTTGATTCCCTTGCTCTACAATAAGATCCTGCAAGGTAAAAACTAGGAATTTGGAGTGTGTTTAGATCATTATGAGATAACCAATGTTCTGTAAAGCAAAGAACATCTATTTGACTGAGATCACACTCTAATGCTGCTTCGATAAATTCAATTTTATTTGAAAGAGATTGCACATTATGATGCATTATTTGAATCTTTTGCATGTACCTACACGGATGCTTTTCTGCTGCATCTGACTGTAGTTGCTATTTATTTATCTCATTTTTACCTCGAGTGCGTGGTCGAAGGAAGTATCGTGTCCCAGCAGTGTTAGGAGGTGAGGGAGGGGTTACAGATGTAGAGGAATGAATAATGGGAGAGGTAGTACTACAAGGATTAGGTTCAGGGGATAAGGTAATTGGGTCCAAAGGAGTTCCGGAAGATGGAAGAGAACTAGGAGATGTAGGTGGGGATGAGTCTTGGGTAGGATACTTCTGAGGTGTAAGCCCTTTTGCATTCTCGCTACTGAGTGCATGTTTTCCGACATGGTTCAAGTGAAGACCATGCCGGGTGAAGTGTTTTTCTGAGAGAAAGTTAAGCTCAAATAATTTAACATGTGTGCCTCTTAGATGCAGTTTTAATTTGTTGTTTGCGTGTCTAATTTCTTTGCACAGTGTTGGTTTGTTGTACCAGAAGGGCAGAGTCGAGATTACAATGTTTGTGTTTTGGGCGACACGTTGTAGTTTGTCAACATGTTGCTCAGGTGTAAAGTGACCACCCAAATTGATGTCATTCTGCCCTCCTATGATGATGACTGTATCCCGTTTGGTGAGAGTTTTTGTGTGGGTGTCCACTTCACTGATCACGTCGGCAAACCTCCCGTAAGGTTTAAACACACACATGACAGAGAAATTGGATGGGAGTTTCCCACTGAGCAGAGAGGAGATTTGTCGCCCATGGCTATCTGCTAAAATTAGTACCTTTTTCGTGGGCTCAGTGGGAATGTCCTTGTTTACTTGTGGGCCAGGTTGCGCAACTCTACGTCTTTGTTTCTTTGCGCTTGCTAGCCTGTTTGCGTCGGTGTGTGGGTGGACGTGTCGATGATGGGAGGGGGAAGTGAGGATTGGCAAGGCAAGGAAAATCATTGTCATAATCTAACACAGCAAATCTGTTTTGTGTCATGATTGGTTGTGATGATTGTGTTTTTGCTTTCGCGGATGGACGGTTGAAAGTTTCTGCGGTGTTGCCAATTGTTGTCCAACCGTCTGAGTTTTGAACGACCTCTTCGAGCCTTCGGATATTTTCATCTAAATTATTGTTTACGTGTGTGAAGGCTTTCAGAAGTTCGGCTTTGAGAGTGTACAGAGTAGAAAGTGTATAGCGAATAGTAGCCATGTCACGAATGCGTATCAAAATGCGTGGCAAATATGAGAAAACAAATAAATAAGGTTAAGGTATTCATCGGAGAAACCAGGGAAAACTACTCATCAGGACAGCCGACAGCTGGAGTTCCAGTTCATAACGTAGCTAAATTCGTCCTAGATCTGTAATTAGATTCGAACATACACCGTCGATATTAGAATCCTAGTACTTACCGGCCATCAACGCTGCAGAGACAGCAAATGATGACACTGAACTCTCGCAATCGGTGCAAAGTGCAGTTAAAACAGTAAAAGTATCATTTCCATTATACATTTTGAAATTTACATTACAAATATTGAATGGCAGTTTTTGTGTATTTCCCATAGGTATGTAATGTAATGTGTGTAATGTATTGCACATGTAGGTAAATGTAATGCAATGTAGGTAATGTAATATATTGTATATAGGACCAAGTAATGCAATGCCCATATAGTGCATTAAAGAAATCATTTTGCCTTGCAAAAGAGGAGTCAGAAAATCTTAATTTTGTATTTTGTTTATGTTGTTATTACAGAGAAAACCAAAAGTTTCGAAATACTTCAGATAGCTACAGATCAAAGCAGCCAGCCGGTAGAATTATTTTCCACACAACGATAGGACTTGACTAAGCTATCCGGCTAGTGTCGAATATACTGCCGTTGTCAAGACTCGACACTTGCACCTCGGTCAGGAACACTACAAAATTACTTGATGCCCTGAGCCACCTCTCCCGATCAGCCATTAAGTGTATATGTCACATGGGTAGTGTAAATATTGAATTAAAATTTCATGTTGATAGATTCATTAGTTTACTTAAATCGGTTCATATCGATGCACAAAACGACAATTGATTTAATGTGACATACATTTTACAAATAGAACACGAGAGTTGAAAGGTTGTTCAAAAGTTTAAAAGAGAAAAAATCGCTCTTTAAAATTAAATCATTCTTTAATAGTACGCTTATATTGATAAGCGTTCATGATAAGTCAATTGTTCTTCCAAAGCTGCTTCATGGTGGCGCTGCTTGATGTTTTGTTTTGATTGTTGAGATTTGTTTACAATTCGTCAAGGTTTTGTTTCAGTGCAATAATTGCATCGTGGCGTAGACAGTTTGCATGTATTTGCTTTTGTGGTGTATTTTGTAGAGAACATTCGGACAGTAGGTTTTGCTAGGTTGTACTGAAGTAGTGTTCACAGATTATGTCGAATTCCGAATCGTTGCCCACGCGCCCGAAAAGACAAACGTACATTAACTGGACGCAGAGAAAGAGAAAGTCAGCGTAAGTGTCGTGATAGTGAGGTCATTTAGTTTTCTGCTGGGTCGTTGACTATGAAATGTCAATTTTGTTCTGCTTTGTACTTCGCATGTGAAAGAAATTCTGCAAACGAATTCACTGTGTTGCTTAAATGGGAAAATAAGTCTATCTTCGAGCAATACACTAGAAGAAATCAAATTTGTTTATAACAGATTATGACACATCAAAAAACATTAGAAATAATATACGTCAATATAATAGTGCTCTTTTGTGTCATTTGGCGCCGATATTGCATTGCCATCTGGTCATGGGCCATAGGTGTTCAAAATTTTGGGAACTCTACATCACAGAATATCTTCGTTACAGAATCGTTATCTTCTACATCACAGAATACCCTGAAGATACAAACAATGCAACATATTGTGAACATATAGTCTGGGCACAGTATTTTACATTTATCTCAGATCTCCCGTCAAATTTTGACGGGTTTTCACTAGTTCTCAATAGTTTCCTACGGTAACAGAGAATAGTAACAAATAAATATCCCGGAGCCAGGCTCAAACCAGGGCTCCTTCCCTCCTAAATGCTGAGTTCGTATCCGATATTGAACCAATTCGGCCATGAGGGTTATACAGAGAATCGGAACTTCTATAATATTCATAAGTGCAGAAAGGCAATAATTGATTTGATGGTACAAACGTTTTACAAATCCAACAAGAGAGGTGAAAAATTGTTTAAAAGTTGAAAATTCGAAAATGTCATACAATTTAAGTTTATTTATCTTGATTAATGGTGTTTGCGTTTAGAATTGCTTTAAATGGATTTCAATAAAGTTTCTGGAATTCTCAATTATTTTCTGCGGCAACAGAGAATTGTGCCAAAAAAGTAAACACGACCTAGGCTCGAATCAGGGAACCTTTCCTTCCAAGAGCTGTGCCAGTACACGCCAGTTAATCTTGTACAATTTTGGAAACAAAAATTGATCGGGGCCGTCTGCGGCGAAGTTCAGCTTTTGCATGGCTTGGGCAGCCCTTCTCATGACGAAACGTCGCAGGCGGAGCCTCACAAACCATCGTAGCCAATCACAACGCAGGGGAGAGTGCCCTAACAAAATAACGTCATAGTTCGGCATGGCGGGCGTCACTAGTTCAGATGTGGAAGTGCCGGTGCCGCGAAGGCAACCTTCTCCAACTGCCAGAGTTGCAACGGTTGCTAACAGCAAATCTCGTACATTTAATTGTCTCATTGTCATAATTGTTTAATCACATGTCTGAAAGTATAATTTTATACTCAAAATACTATCCAAACATTAACGTATTACATCATTGAATTCGTCTATTTATGACTATCTATCGCTACTGAGAAAAATGCATGGTTCCATTTAAAAAATCAACGATAATTAATTTCTCGAAAACTAAAAATATTTCGAATAATATCTCTACGGCACATTACTTGCCCCATGATTCCGCATTGTTAAGCGAAAAGTCCTTTTCAATATCCGAAACCGAAGTTATGAGGTGGCCCATAGTTGGTGGGACTCTGTGTAATTCTATTCACAGAAAATTTTCATCACAAAATTTTCTATTTTCAAATTAATAATTTACAACAGCTATTATGTTTTATTTAATAGAAACATCATGGAAACATTCTTCCCTTTTGTAATTCAGTTACCTATCTCTCAGGAATGTTTCCGCGCTCAAATTTCCTTCGTTGCCCGCTGCAGCGACGATTTTGAGTGGCAGCGCCTGCCAGGCATAAATAGGAACACGAATGCCCAACTGACCGCCCTTGATATAGATTCTGCTAGGATATTATTTCATAGACAGTCACAACTATTTCGACCGCGACATTTTACAATCTTTATTTTAGTCATCAATATTCTCTTCGAGATTCTCTAATTTTTGTTTCTGAAGCTTGAAATACTTGGTCCACTCTTAATGCAGGTACTCTTTAGCTCTCCGATCGCAATAAGACGTGACTTGAACCGTGAGTACTTGGAAACAAAAATCTACCAAATTAAGAATAACGTTGGCATCAGTTAAACGCCATTCCTAAAATACATTAACAAAATTTTATAAGAAACAGAAAACTGATTAAAATGCAAACAAAATGTAAGGCGAAAAGTTGAATTAAAACTAATAGTGATAACAGAACATACTAATAGTGATAACAGGACGCACTATTTGGTAATCGCAAAATTATAATACTTCATGAAGCCCACAGAAGGGTTTCAAATCCCGAAAAGTTTTGTCCACGCTAGAAAACGAACTCGCTTAGGTTCAGGGAGGTGTTACCATATCTACTACATTATTATCTCCTTAAGAATCACAGCCCCTCCGACACAAAAATTTGGACAAATTAATACATGCTCGTGTACGAGAATTAAGTTTGCTTAAAACTTTACGTGCGGTCTCACAGTTCGCGTTGTCAACTAATGTTTGAAAGTAGGGTGCGACTACTATAAGTTTGAGATGGCCTGTTGGAATTTACGTGTTTCGGGAACTACTGTAAGAACATAACATTTCAAAAGTTCGATTCAATAACAAGGCGACTCGAGCAAGTGACCTCTCTGAGGGTCATTTCAAAATATAAGCGTGTGAGGGATGTTATGTCCTTCCCTTCAAAGGAAATGGAAACAACGTTAATCAATTTAAGGAAGAATATGGATTTGGAATATATGTATAAAAAAACATTTTGATCGCAATATTGCTCTCTCGTTCACATTAACTGAACTCGTACTTAATTTCCCATACCATACATTAGAAATTTCTGTCATTACATGTCAATTATGTTTAAGATCGATTATTACCAGAACAAATCATAAGATTTATGGTGTATTTCTCAATATTTTGTCTGTGAAAAGTATACAAATGAGTATTATAAGAAGAAAGAATTTTCGTCTTCCTAAAACGTGTGTATACTGTTTAGTTACATGTCTTATTTCTATATTTAAATGTGTGTAGCATTACAATTTATACAAAACTATTATTTACTTATTGTATTGGATTAAATTATTTTTCACAATTTAATACATGTCAAGAACGTGTTCCCACAAAAGAGAGTAACGAAGCATTCTCCAGGTGAGGGAAGTGTTATTGGATTGGTGCCACATTCTACGGACCCCACCTCTTATGCCATTTAAGGCGAGGAGAACGGGGAAAACTTCCTAGGATAGGCCACTAGAATTTCTATAAGAGCCAATGATAAGCGTTGCTTGCCTTAGAGTAGAGGATTGCTCAAGCCCGGTGTCAAATATACAATTTTACTCTTCAAATTATTAACAGAGTCTCTCGCGAACGGCGGAGGTGAGAGGACGTGCCCTCTACTCCGCGGTGTCTCGTGATTTCTAAGTTGTGCGTTGACTCATTGTGTCAAGTTGTGCGTCCGCATTTTGTGTTCTGACTAGTGTGTAGTGTTTTCGTGATCAATTGTATTTCCTGTTTATAAAATTCTGTGTTTCAACTGGTGATACCAAAAAAATATGTTGCCTCCATAAGACGTAAACAATCGATATGGCCTCGGAGAACACCTCCCAGCCGGAATCTGAATTTATAATGGATTCGTCTACTACAAGTCAAGCTGAACTACAAACTCAGCTGTTTCTTCAACAACAATATCAGCAGCAGCAGCAACAACAACTCATTTTACATCAGATACCACAAGGTACAGTGATTAGCAATGCCATTTCCCTTTTTTCCTCCTGCCGTACAGCCTTCAAGTTCAAGTTCAAGTTCAACCGATGTAACAAATTCAGAACTTAATCGAACAACCCACGGTAATTCAAGTAGTGACAGCAACACTCATAAATGGCAAGTTGTTGTAAGCAAGCGCAAGAGATGTAAGTCTCACAGCCCTGAAAGTCATAAACAATCAAAACATCAAAGTGCAAATATAAGTGGCATACTATCATGCAATAGATTTGCAGATCTCGAACTAATTAATGACGATGAATCCAATGATAAAGTAATCGATGAAAGTTCCAAATCCAGCAACATTCAGAAGATGCAAAAACCACCGCCAATATTTATCCCTGGGGTAAATGACTTTCACGCAATGTCAGAAACTTTACAAAAAGTCGTGAAGAAGGAAGAATTCTACTGCAAGCTTGTAGGTCAAGATAAATTTAAAATCTTACCGGCAACAACAGAAGCTTATCGATCACTTATTAAATACCTTACTAAAGAGAAAATTGAGTTTCACAGCTATCAGCTAAAACAAGAAAGAGCATTTAGGATAGTCTTAAAAAATATGCATCCTACAATAAATATTGATGAACTGAAAGCAGAAATAGAAGAAAACGATCATACTGTAAGAAACATTCATAACTGCAAACACCGTGTAACAAAAGCTCCCTTACCGGTATTTTTTATTGATTTGGAACCAAAAGATAATAACAAAGACATTTATAAATTGCAGTACCTTCAAAATACCAAAATAATAATTGAAGCTCCAAGAGTAAAGCGAGATCTTGTGCAATGCCATCGCTGCCAAAGTTGGGAGCACACGAAGCACTACTGCAACCATCCTTATCGGTGCGTAGTATGCGGCGAGAATCACGATAGCAGAACTTGTGATAACAAGAAAAGCCAGACCAAGCCTGCAAAATGCGCCCTTTGTGAAGGTCCCCATACAGCAAAGTTATAAAGGAATGTGAAATTTATCAAAAAATACGCAATAAAAAATATCCACAGGCGTCTAAAATTCCACAAGATTCAAACTACAATGCTTCACAAAACAATATGAATACAGGTCAAGAAAACTTCCCACCTACTTTGATAAATAATTTCCATCAGCGTAGTACTTATGCACAAGCACTGAAAAACTCGCAAAAGAAGGATAGTCTGAACAACAATGCAACAAACACGGAGTTCAATACTCAAATATTTTCAATAATACAACAGACTTTCGAAAGATTTGAAACTATACTCAACAGACAAGCAGAACAAATAAGTGCACTTTTAAATCTTGTGTCAAAACTGCTAACTAAATAATGAACAAATCCTATAAGATAGCAGCTTGGAACGCCAATGGCTTGCTACAACACCGAGAAGAAGTCAAGTGTTTTCTCCAGTTAACAAATACGGATATCATGCTCATTTCAGAAACTCATTTCACCAACAAAAGTTTTTTCTCGCTTCAAGGATACAACATGTATTATACAAATCATCCGGATGGTACAGCACATGGAGGAACAGCTATACTTGTTCGGGAAAAAATTAAACATCACTTAAATTCTCAATTTAACACCACGTATTTGCAGGCAACATCCATTCAAGTAAGTGATGCATTCGGAACATTGAATATTGCAGCAATATACTGCCCTCCGAAGCATAAAATCCAGAGTTCACAATTCGCAAGCTTCTTCAGAACACTTGGACCAAGATTTAATTCTGGCTGTGACTACAATTCTAAACATCCATTATGGGGCTCCAGACTAACCTCCCCGAAAGGTAAATCTCTATATGAAACTATAATAAACGAAAAATTATCCTCGTTCTCTTCTGGCCAACCCACTTACTGGCCGACAGACACTAACAAAATTCCTGATGTATTAGATTTCTTTATTGTAAAAGGAGTTAACCAAAGTTACATTCACACCTACTTGCCACAAGATCTATCGTCTGATCATTCACCGGTTCTACTAGTCATTAGCTCAATCATTATTGAAGACAATAAGCAAACCTCAATCCACAACAATAGAACAGATTGGAAATATTTCTCAGAATGGCTAACTAATAACAGCACAGCTAATCTACCATTGAAAACTGCTTTCGACATAAATGAAGCTATAGAATATGTAACCAGACAACTCCATCAAGCTGCGTGGCATTCTACACCAGAAATAAAGCAAAACAAAAAGCTATATATCCCACAAGTAATAAGAGAAAAGGTGAAATCAAAACGTAAATTAAAGAAACAATGGCAAACCCCTAAAGACCCAGCAGTCAAAAGAAGACTAAATTCAGCTTCGCAAAACCTCAAAAGATTACTTCAAGAATATCGAAACCACGTCCTACAAGATGAACTCACAAAATTGATTCCGAATTCGAATTCAGAGTATTCACTTTGGAAAACTACTAAATACTTGAAGAGACCGATGCAACCAATTCCTCCCATCAGAAAAATCGACAGCACATGGGCTAAAACCGACGAAGAAAAAACTGAATGCTTCGCGTCCCATTTCTCTAACATCTTTCAACCATTTCCTTCACAAATATCTGCTACAGAAGAGGAAGAAATTTACAACTTCTTAGATTCACCACTGCAACTAGCTACCCAAATCAAACCCGTAAGTGCCCGAGAAGTTGAAACAACAATCAAGAATTTACCAACTAAAAAAGCTCCCGGATACGATATGATTTCAGCAACAATTCTACACCATCTACCAAGAAAACTAATAACCTCCATCTTCAATGCCATCCTAAGACTAGGACACTTCCCTGATCAATGGAAAATTGCTCAAGTAATAGTCATCCCTAAGCCTGGCAAACCAACACATGAAGTTGTATCATACGTCTATTAGTCTACTGCCAATATTATCAAAAGTTTTTGAAAAACTGCTTCTGTCACGTTTAAATCCACTTCTACAAGAAAATGAAATAATACCTCATCATCAGTTTGGGTTCAGACAACAGCATTCGACTGTAGAACAAATTCATCGAGTAGTAAACGAAATAAGTGAATCGCTAGAAAATAAAGAATATTGTTCTGCTGTATTTCTAGACGTAAGCCAGGCTTTCGATAAGGTTTGGCACCCAGGTCTATTGTATAAAATTAAGAAAAATCTACCATATCCTTACTATCACTTGTTAAAATCGTATCTTACAGAGAGATATTTTCAAATAAAATTTAACGGAGAAACTTCAAAACTTATCTCTATAAAGTCAGGAGTGCCTCAAGGAAGTGTGCTTGCACCTTTCCTTTATTCATTATATACTGCCGACATCCCATCATCTGTAAACGCATTGACAGCAACCTACGCGGACGACACAGCCATCTTAGCTCGACATGAAGATCCAGCAGAAGCATCTCGTCTCGTAGAAGAACATCTGCAATCCATCCACAAGTGGCAGAAACGCTGGTGCCTCAAGATCAATGACAAGAAGTCTGTCCAAGTCACCTTCAGTCTGGAGCACGAAACGTGTCCAACTATAAAAATCGGATCGCAATGTATTCCTCAAAATGACTCGGCAAAATATCTCGGACTTACTCTGGACAGAAGACTCACATGGAAAAAACATATAAAGAAGAAAAGAAAAGAATTAGACCTAAAACTTAGAAGGTTAAACTGGCTACTTGGAAGAAAATCATCGTTGAGCATCGCAAACAAAGTAATTGTGTATAAAGCAATATTAAAACCAGTATGGACATGTGGAATTCATTTTTGGGGAACAGCTCAAAATTCTAATATTGAAATATTACAACGCTTCCAGTCTATAGCCTTAAGAAAATTTGTAAATGCCCCCTGGCACGTAACGAATGCAACATTACACAAAGACTTACAGATTCCAACTATAAAAGAAGAAATCAAGAATACCAGTGCAAAATACCTACAAAGACTACATAATCATCCGAATATTCTAGCCATCAACTTACTAGACAATAGTGATTCCACCAGACGGGTTGGGTTCCCTAATGTCCCAGAACCGAAAACTCCGAATTAACAATTTTGAAACAATTAACAATTTTATAAATAATTCTAAAATTTGCGCTATTCCTGCCGGGAAGTGTTCTAAAATCGTCCCTGAGTTGAATATCGGTAAATAATTTTTGACAAGAGATGCAAATTGATTTCTTAATATCTAGTTTGTTACTCTAATGATAAATATACACTTGGTCTTTGAATTTTACTTTTATTGAAGTGGTTTCCTGAAAGTTCTCTATCAATTCTAGAAATACAATATTTTGCAATTTTTGCAAATTTAATAAACATGTGAACAATTGCAAATATGCAATTATAATCGTTTCTCTTATCAAAAAATCCGCAGTAAATTGGACTCTTGTTAAAATTCATGAATTGTGTATGGACAATAAGATTGGAATTAACATGTGCCTAAGAAATTAATTAGTCTAATATTAGTGTTATTTTATCTGATATCAATGTATTTTTTTCCAAAAAGAATTGTGTTTACAGTGGTTAAGTGATATGTGTTCATATAATTATCAATGTATTTACTTTCATATTCATGGAAGTGGTTCTTCCACGTATTTTTTATTTTTTGAAAATACTTCCACATTTGAACCTGCGACGCCCGCCATTTTCTACGACGTAATTTTGTTAGGGCACTCCCCTCTGCGTTGTGATTGGCTATGATGGTTTGTGAGGCTCCGCCTGCGACATTTCATCATGACAAGGGTTGCCCAAGTCATGCAAAAGCTGAACTTAGCTGCAGACAGCCCCGATCAATTTTTGTTTCCAAAACTGTGTATCTTGAGGGACCATGGAATTTATTCTTCCAATATAAGTCACGCGTAAATGTAATTCATAAGGTGAGATTATAATAATAATTTCGGAACCGTTCGGGGTATCTAAATTAGTCCCACGGGTAGTATTTACAAAGTATTTAAATTTAATGTTGATTTAGTTTTCATACATCGATTCAAACTGATCTACAGAAAGACCACAATTGATTTGACGTGACATACGTTTTAGAAATCGAAAAAGAGAGTTGAAAAAAAAATTTGAAAGTTGCAAATTGGGAAAGCATGTACAAACTCGTTCGGAATATTTATCTGTATTGATTTTTAGTGAGTATAAGTACATCAAATTATTTTAAATAAAGTTTATGGAATCCTCAATAGTTTACTGCAACAACACGATCAAATCAAAATCCCAGCGTAGGGTGCGAACCCGGTTTCTTTTGACCCGAAGCGCTTTATCCCTTCACGCCTTAACAAGCTGGGCAAATCGGGATGAGCATGGTCTGCAGACTTTTTATTTATTTATTTATTTATTTATTTATTTATTTATTTATTTATTTATTTATTTATTTATATTTATTTATTTATTTATTTATTTATTTATTTATTTATTTATTTATTTATTTATTTATTTATTTATTTATTTATTTATTTATTTACCATACGCTGCTACATACGAGGAGAAACATTAATGAAAGCAGTTGGTACGGGATTTTGAGAAAATAATATTTTTAGAAATTGAATTGAATAAAACTTTTAGAAATTGCAGACACGAATTAAGCGGAATCAGTTCATTTTTTCAAAAAATTGTACCGTCGATGGCATACAAAATGGGCGATGTCCGGAGCCGAACTTTATCACGGTTTACCGATCTCTACCCAGCCCTGCGGGATCGAGCTGACCAATCCACTTTACCTTTATTTCAGAGTGGCGAGACTATGAATAATGAACATTACAAAATGGCGGTAATCGCGAGTTATATTATAGTAAATATTTAAAGATAAATATTAAACCAACAGTTTTACATAAATTATAATATATACATTTAATTAAATAAAGGCATGCAATTTCACAGTAAAACCATATTTCAAAACAATTATAAAACGCGTTTTTTGCAAGAAAAAAAAGAAAAAAAAAAAAGAAACACTGGACGAGTATTAATCTCCATGTCTACATTTCATCGTTTATTATAGTATTATTTAATATACAATACAAATAATTTGCCACAGTAACCTGTCTAATCTAGTTATTTTATTAGAAAAAATTATAACTTTAAAAAATACGTTTTATACTTCTTGTAAGTTTCGTTGTTTTGGTCAGTTTGAATACCGTTCATGCCTGGTCAAGTGGAAAATATCACTATGAGCGAATTGATGGAATATTTGTTTCCACAGTGAAAGTTGAGAGAAGACGAAACAATTGCTATCAATGTCTCACAGAACAGTGAAATAATAGAAAGTTTTCAAATATATTTCAATGCTTGTTTCTCTCTAATTTTTATTTCTTTAATTATCTGAGCCAATGGTAAGATAAACCTTAGATTATTCGATTGCTTAACACGATCGGAAGTTTGGCTTGCAAGTTTACAAACGGAAGTTTACAAACGCAAGTTTACAAGTGGAAGTTTACAAACGCATGTTCCATTCAATTTATTTTTAAATTTAAACATTGTAGTTCAGGAAACAATTTTACTAATAATTATATTCAGATAAAAACATTTTATGAAGTTTTTAATAATATTTATTTAAAAAAATTCGGGCAAGGAACACCCAAAATTTATTTTGCTAGTAGGGAAACCCAACTCTGCATTTACCAACCTTGAATGATTGATAATAGCACAAGCATAATTATATTTTATTTAATTATAATATTATCATAATTATGCTTTAACAAGCATAATTATATCAAAATATTTTATAATTTCCACACATTTGATACCACTGTTCATTGAGGTGATAATTTACGCTAAAGGTTGCTGCATTGAATCCCGTATAAGGTATCTTGCAACTGTGGTGTAGAAGGTAATGACTTCTACTGTGTATCTCGCATAATAAAAGTGTATATGAATCATTTTCGAATAATTAATCATTCGAATAATCAAATAAATATGTAATTATTGTTCAGGAGCAAAAGTCAGAACGTGTACATACAACACAATATGAAATAATAATGCTGTACTGAAGATATAAAAAAGTTATAAACTCTCAAGATCACCCATTTGCTCATAGAATGTGATATCAAAGTGATTCATTTGGAATAATAATTGAATTGAGCTTTTCATTCAGATTGCACAAATCATTATATCCTTCTCGTTTCAACTTTGCTGAATATCTGATTGATATCGAAGGAAATGTTTTCCAATAGGGAGGATATTTTAATTTCGACCAGAAGACCCAGAGGTAAGATCTCTTGCCGAAGTCCGGTCACTCAATTTGAATGAAGCGCGCTACGCGCACGGTGTTGTCGGGTTGCGCGTTTCCGTCCCGACCCACTAGGAAGCGCGCGAACGTCTCTCTTTAGACTGATTGTGGCTTATAATTTTGCAAAATTCTCCCATTTGAAACGGGGAATGTCCTTCAAATTGCGCACATTGATTCTTCGAAATGCTAGCTACCTAAGGAACAGTTTTTAAAAACAATTTCAACAGTTTTCCCACAATTATAAAATTTCAGGTCGGATCTGTCACGTCGCCATAAGAGCCCATGTTAAAACGACAAACTTTACGGTCTCATTACGCCGAAACTAGACGGTGAAAACCATTTAGACTCTCCCAGAACGTAGAAGAACCCTTCATCTTTTGATTAATACAATAAAAAAGACATGTTAAACATAACACGTATCTCGCTCTAACCACCTTAATTATTGTTCTTTACCGCAAATATTGAAAATCATATGTGATATCTAGTCTTTGAGGAATTTTACGAGAGAATCATGAACGAGATATGATCTTATAAAACATTTAAAAATATTAATGTTTGCAAAGCTAGAAACACCAACTTTTGTCTATTGGGTGATACTTTGGGGGAACACACATACTCGTATCAATATATTATTTACATGTAATTTATGTATGATTTCCAATCCAACGCAATGAAGTTAATATTTGCATTATTAAAACAATGTGTATTTTTACGTTACGATATTTTTATTTTCGGGAGACGAGCAAAGCACACATCGTTTTTTTACCTCGTCGGAATGTTACACCCACTTCTTCTAGATAAGCTGACCTATGCAAACACTGTTTTCGCTAACCCATTAAGGATCACTAGAGATCAAGTCATCAAGTCATAAACTATTTAAAAATTGTAATTGTTAATATTGTTTCTAAATTTGGTAAAACTTCGGAAATTTATATCACGATAATCGACAGAAAACGAATAGGAAACCTCTTTTGAAAAATATCGTTGCAAAAATTGATTTTTTTTATTTCTACAAATTTTTTAAAAAATTTATACAAAATTGCCAATTTATTGGATATGTGTCGACTAACACATATTTAGTGATATTGTATTGCATATTTGGGGTCAGATGGCTGACTTGGGCCTGGCGGGGGTTTAACTATGCCCACAAGTAAACACCACTAAAACACCAGTAATGCCCTCCTGTAATGGGAATACCCAATTTGGGTCAAGGGTCAGCAAGTCCTGTTCTCTCCTCCCCGTGGCGGCCCCTGGGTGCTCTCTAAGGTGAGAGCTTCGAGAGCAGCTAATGAGAGCAGGGCGAGGGCGTCTCCGGCGCCTGAAAACGGGAGCATTGGGATAAGGGAAGGAAACCCTGACAGAAAACCAACCTGCTGCCTTGCAGGGAGGAGAGGAATCTCCAAAGGCTAAGGGAAGGAAACCCCGACAGAAAACCAACCTGCTGCCTTGCAGGGAGGAGAGGGATCTCCAAAGGCTAGGGGAGGAAACCCTGAACAAAATCACGCATGCCCAGAGGCGGAAAGGGGACATCCCCATTGGGCAGAGTGACGTAGGGCCAATCACCCACTCACTCTTATAGCAGATTCAGAGAAACTTAAATAGCCTCGGACAAGAAAGACAACTTAGACGACCGCGCAAGGAATTGGACATGAATATTGGCATATGGAATATTACATCAATAACAGGGAAGGAAGTGGAAATAGTAGAAGAGATGGAAAAGTACAATTTAAATATTTTGGGTATTAGTGAAGTTAAAAAGAAGGGAGCAGGAGAGGTGGAATTGCATAAAGGGTATGTAATGAGATATAGCGGAGTGGATATTAAAACAAGGGCAGTTGGGGGAGTAGGTATTATTGTGAACCCGGAAATTAATAAGAGAGTGATAAATTGGGAACCGGTAAGTGCAAAAATTTTGAGAGTGGACATACAATTAAAGGAAAGAGTGGCACTGGTCAGTATATATGCACCACCCGAAGATAAAGATACAATAGAAAAGGAAATATTCTATTCCGAACTTCAGAGAGTAATAGAACAAACACAAGGGACGAGTGATCATGTGGTGATAATGGGAGACTGGAATGTCCGAATAGGATTGGATGCGCGGAAAGGAAAGGGTAGTATGGGGAAATATGGAGTGGAGAAAACAAGGAATGATAATGGGAAGCGGATGTTCGAATGTTGTGTAGATAATCAATTGCTGATAGGAAATACGTGGTTTCCACACAAAAAAAATACACAAATACACCTTTGAAACAAGAAGAAACCAGATGATAGTTAAAAGTATGATTGATTACTTTACATATACGGAGTCATTTCGATATGCAGTAATGGATATTAGGGTGTATAGAAGTGCAGAATTAAACACGGAACATAAACTGGTGGTGATGAAAACCCGTATTAAAAATCCACCTTGAGAACGTTTTAAGAAATATTTTAAAATTAAAAGTGAAAAATTGAGAATGGAGGAAAATAAGAAAAGATATGAACAAGCAGTTGAAGAAAGACTGAAAACGAAACGGAGAGGTTAGGAAAGGAATCGAGGAGGAATGGAAGAAACTGAAAGAAACGATGCTAGAAGCAGCGATAGAGGTATGTGGTAGGAAGAGAGTAAATACGCGTTTTAAAAGAACTAGATGGTGGAACGAGGTGGTCAAGGAATGGGTAAAGAATAAAAAGAAAGCGTACGCCGCATATATGGTATCAAGGACGCAAGAAGATTGGGAAAAGTATGTAGAAAGTAGAAATAGAGCAAAACTAGAAGTGAAGAAGGCAAAGGCGGAGACATGGGAAATGTTTGCAACAGAATTGGAGGAAAAGTACCATAAGAACAAGAAAGACTTTTGGCAGGTAGTAAATGGACTAAGAGGGAAACATAAGAAAACGGTCAGAAGCATAATGGATCCAAATAACAACTTAAAGACAGAAATACTAGAAACCTGGAGGAAGTATTATGAAAACATCTTTAATGATAATAACAGGACAACCACTGGTGACTGGAGGGAGTTGAGTAAGAGTCAAGAACTCCATGAGCCACTGGGAAATGGGAAAGAAGGGGAAGGCGAATTGAACCTGGTGAGTGAGAGACACCAGGGGAGAGGAGCAGAGGTGGAGGAGGATCCCATAATAGAAAGAGATGTAGAAGAAGCGATAAGAATAATTCAAGTTGGGAAGGCTGCTGGTCCAGATGGAATATCACCAGAAATGATAAAGTATATTGGGAAAACGGGAAGGACATGGATAGCAGCATTGTGTCAACAGATATGGAGAGAAGAAAAAATACCGCGGGAATGGGAAGAAAATATAATAGTACTTCTACATAAAAAGGGGAGCACTGTCAATTGTGAAAATTACAGGGCGATTTGTTTGTCATCCTGCATAAGTAAATTGTACTCCAGGATAGTGGAAGTAAAGTTGAGGACGGAGGTAGAAGATGATTTGGAAGAGGAGCAAGGGGCCTTTAGACCATACAGACAAACACAAGACCATATTTACACTCTAAGAAGCATAATTGAAAAAAAATTGAGTAGGGGGAAAACAATATGCACTGCTTTCATAGATTTAAAGTCAGCATTTGATACAGTACCTAGGAAAGAACTATGGGATGCACTGGAGAAAGCAAAGGTTTCAAGCAAAATGATGAGGGTAATTAAAAGCATTTATAAAAATGTGTATGGTACTGTAAGGCTGGACAGACAACTTAATGGGAAATTTAGAATGGGCAAAGGAGTTAAACAGGGAGATTCATTGAACCCTCTACTATAATCTTTATGGATCAGGTAATTAAACAAACCAAAAGGCGTACTAAAAAATGTAAAATTGGAAATTGGAAAATGAGACCAGTATGGATACAAGCATTGGTGTATGCGGACGATATTCTATTACTCGCCAAAAACCCAAGAGAGCTGCAAGAGATGATAACTGAGTGGGGATATGCACTGGAGGATAGGGGTATGAAGATAAACATCAATAAGAGCAAGGTAATGTGTATAGGCAAAGAGAAGGAGGAAATGAACAACAAATGGAGAGAGGAAAGCATGGAGCAAGTAACAAGCATTGAGTACCTAGGGACAATAATTTCGGAAAACGGAAAATATGAAGAAGAACTGAATAATAGAGTGAAGAAAGCTAACTCTGTGTATTATCAAATAAATAAGAACTTGTTAAGAATGAATGTAGGTACTAAAACAAAACTCCAAATCAATAAGTCCGTATATATATACCAACATTTATATATGGAACTGAAAGCATGCCACATAATACGAAAACAGAAAGTAGAGTCACAGCTGTAGAAATGAAATTCCTATGCAGGATAGTAGGGAAAACAAGAAGAGATCGAATAAGGAATAATACAATCAGAGAGGAACTAAAAGTTACCCCGCTACTCAAAGAAATGGAAAATAAGGCTCTGAAGTGGTACGGGCATGTTGCTAGAATGGCAGAGGATAGAAAACCGAAACCAATTATCGAAGCCAGGCCAGAGGGAAAGAGACCACCTGGAAGGCCAAGAGGAAGATGGGACGCCTATATACAGGATATATTCCAAAGGAGCGGGGCTACACTAGGAGAGGTGAAGCGCAAGGCACAAGACAAAAAGTATGTCGAATGGCTAACCCGACGCTGAGAGGCAACAGGGGAAGAAGAAGAAGTATTGCATATTTATAATTCTTAATGAATTGTTAATAAATATTGTACACAATATCACAATATTTCCCCAAATCAAATATTTTTTTGATTTGGGGACAACTTCATTCAAGTTATACTTATTTATACAGTAATTTAAGTAAAGAACTATAATATGAATTAAAGTTGAATTTTTAAATTATTACGAAAATATCTGTTATAGTTGAAACGTTCTGCCGCTACTGTGACAAGCCAAGAACCCTGAGATTAGTTTTTAATGATAAAATCAACCATCTAGCGTTGGAATATGGCATTGTTTTCAGACTCGGAAGTCAAAGAATAAGCGTTGTTAGGACAACGGATCAACAAGGTTAAGATTCCATGCTTGATGTTATAATGTGCAAATGGACACGGCCCCGAACATATGTGCAGAAGGTGTAAAGAGGGCGTTGGATGGTCATGATCTTTGAAAAGGACGCATGGATTCACTCTAAAAGATTTTTGTAGCACTCGCAAACGGTTGGTGAGGTTCAATCGAATTTTTAACATAAGCTGGGTATGATGTAAATGAAAGTGAACTGGGAAGTTATATTTAGTTCGAGGTCTGAGAGATAGGTCTTGTGTAAATTGTGACATTAAATTGTAATTGAGATTTTTTATTAATATAATGACTGGAAGTTGGAATTAAATAGACTTCATGTTTCGAGGAGATAAACATAAGGGTAACTCCGTAGATGGAAGAATGTTCCAATAAGTAGTTGAATATAGTCAGTCGCGAGTAGGTGTTCATACGAACCACAGATAGGGAAAGTATATTAAATTTGTTGGTATATTAAGTCCTTATAACAGTAATCGTTGAGGACATTCTGGAACTTTTTTAATTGAGGAAAGGACGCGCGAATCGGTACAGCCAGGAGTCCATCATTCTGCTAGTCAGCCGAGAAGCCAGCGATCAAGACTACGAATGTAATTACGGACGTAAGCTAACGAACTATAGTCAAACCCGTACCGTGTTTTTTAATGTTTCAAAGTGAAAAGTAATTCTCATGAGAAGGAAAGAACTGTAATATATACAAGAATAAATGTTAATTTTTATTGTTGAAAAAGGCTGATAATTTATAGAAGTAGTCATCTATCTAATATTGATTTCAATCAATAGAACTTCCGGGAATCGTAATTGTGTATAGAGTTACACGTCCACATGCAACAGGTAAGGAGTGTATATTGTGTGTCGAACTCATCGTTGAGTTGAAAGTAAATTTAAGAATTTAGTATTAAAATTTCACAAATATATAGCCTGCTGCAGAGATTGATAAGAACGTAAAATTATCACACTACATACAATGCTAGGCTTTAAAATAAACTTGCTATTGATTGGCAGTTTGTGTTCGTATTGTAGCGTCGCGTGGTTCGGCGCCGCTCCGTCGGGCCGTTTCGGGGAAACCCGCTTCTAAGCCGAATGTAGAATGGGGGTGTAGGGCGGCGACGCCACGCCACACGGGCTGGAAAATCCCCGTAGGAATCCCGGCTGGAAAATCCCCGAAAAGGACGCGCGCGGACGCGAGTTTAAGTGATGTCGGTTGCAGCCCTGGAAGGGCTGGCCAGCGAGCCGTATGACGCCCGCCGCTTGTAGGGTGGGGGCGAGCCGACGGATACTTAAGGCCGCGCCGACAGGCGCCTCGCGGGATACACAGAGTGTCGAAAGACGAGGGGGATCTCCAGTGCTATCTTTGCACGTGATCTTCAGGTCGAAGATCGGTTTGGCGACAGCCCCATCCCCCCGCAGGGGGGATCGGACGAAAGTCCGGTCTAGGTGGAGTTCAGACGATCACCCGGCTCCGAGTCTTGCGGCGTGACATTCGTCGTTAGCCTAAAGGTGTAGGCAGTAAGTAGGCGCGAGTTAAGCTCCCGATAGCTTCGGCTGCTCAGTTGGGCCTATGGCGAGCGTCGACCTTGGGGTAGGATCGGGTGAAGGAGCAATCTGGATCCCACTTTAAAGTCCGGCGGGAAATCAGTCACCACCCGCCAGGTTGCCTCGGTACCGGTGTTACCCACATCGAGAGCTGGCGGTAAGCATGTGGAGACGGGCTGGGGGCTCCAAGCCACTCGGACCTTAGTCCGGGTAGCCCCCTGTGGGCTTTTGGATTCGTCGTGGCAGTGGCCCGATACTCTGGGCAAAGAGGAGAGAATTCGTTCCCGGCGCATGTGAGTGGCGCATTGATTAGACTCCGGTACTAGCCCGGATAGTTAGTAGCTCTGAACTGGCAGGGCGGCCCCTACCCAGGCTTTGTATGGGGAGGTTACCGTGAGGGTAAACTGGATTCCGGCTGTATCCGGACATCGGCCTGTCGGCGTTCACGCGTCGGCGGGGAGTGAGGATAAAAGCCGAAAAGGCATAGGTGCCAGCTCTGGGGACTTGTCCCCCCGATGAAGTGAATTTGCGTGGGGGTTGTAGGCCACGCGGGGTCATAGGCCATGTAACTGGTGTAGTTACGGGACTCTATGTCCGACAGCTTCGCACCTCGCGTTGCTTTTTGCTGCTTCCGAAGCAGTGGTTCTGGGCTAGGCCTAGGGACGGTCGCGGGGTTTCGCGGCTAAGAGAACTGAAAGGTTGCCAAGGGGTTAGATTTTTGTATTATAATCTTTATACATTAATTGTAAATACACTGTAAATATATTGTAAATATCAATCAGAACAGTCGTCTGTGTTTTTCTTTCTAGTACGTTACAGTATATAGTGTATCTCACGCAGGGACGATTTTGCAAAGAAAATTTAAATAACAACACAATGGCCACAAACTCATAATTCATTTACATTTGGTAGCACTCTTCGGCGACATTTAATACGCAAGTAGGCTTGAAGGCCGGGAAGAAGGAGAAATGTGTGCTATCGCTGTTGGCTTCGCAATCAAATCTTCAGGGTCACCATTGCGTTTCTTTTACGTAAGTCTGCGGGTTCTGGAAGTAATACTAAATATTTCAACATTAACTTGAGAATACATGTTGCATACCATGCGATAGAAGTTATGAACTAATGACTCGAGTTTTAATAATCTCTGCATTTGAAATACTACATCAGAAGTCCTACTGGCTATTGTAATTAGATTTTCTGTCATTCACCTATAAATGCCGTACACTGTCTAGTGAATTATGTTATCCCGGCTGAAGCCACCCACGTATGTTATTGGTGGGTCCAAAATAGGTTTCAATTGCGGAATTGACACTATTCATTGGTGCAACATACAAGAAATATGAATTTAATATTGGTGATAGTTTTCTCTTTTTACTCAATTCCCGTAAATATTTCGAAAACATAATTCAATGATCTTTTTTTCCTAAATACTATAACCTGTAATTCCGAAGAATAGTTGTTCCCATTAAAAAAGCATCCAATTTACACATGACGATAAATGAACAAAGTTTACTAATATAAATAAAAAATACAGTAATGTCTGACATTTGTTATCTAAATGACTTCACTCTAGAAAATAATCAACTTTTCTTTGTTTTCATTTCATCTTTTCAAATAAGAACGTTGCTTTGCTACTGGTTTGGTATTCCGGCAAAGTCTCTGAGCCCCGCTTACTTGTGCCAGCACATAATAAGGCTTCTTCATCCAGTACCTTCCGCTTCGGGTTAAAGGTGATTATTATTAATTCTTAAGCGGGTATTTTATAGTTCTAATGGCTGTTTTTCACACTCCTCAGGCCAATCTTTTTTATACTGCCTGGCATCTTCTGCTCTCCATTGTCTATAGAACGATTTTCCTAAGGATGAGCCAAAGTGACAGTTCGCGAAAACAAGTGAACATCACATGTAATTCAGAGAAGTATCCCTCCGCCGCGACAGCTGTTCAGCCACGCCTCTTCGTAAAGTGCTAATAGCGCCTGTGAAAACATCTCTATACAGAAGCCTAAGAGTTTCGCTGAGATATATGCACGTACGCGAGTCCAGGAAATATTTAAATTTAATTTCGTATGTGGAAAATATCTTAACATGCTCTCACAATCAAAGAAAACTGCCACGAATCTAAATGAATGAAAAAATGATTTTAAGCCGGAAACACGTGCACCGGTACGTGTCTCGCATTCAAGTCTCGGTTTTAAAATAAACATAATATTTATCACACAAAAAGCAAATTCAATGTAATATATAAAGAAAAAAAAGAATTTTTACAGAAGAGCACATTACGCTGCACTTCCTAATATCAATTACCACACCACAAAAGGACACCACAAAAGAAAGTGTCGAAGTTATTTACAAGGTAGCCAACTGCAAACGAACGAATGCGGGAAGGGAGTCTAATGGGCTCAAGGGCACAACGACCACAGAACCTTCAGTTATGTTGCCAGCACTAGCTGTCACTTTGGCTCATCCTTCGGAAAATCGCTCTATATCGTACTGCTCTTCATTGTCGAATCGATGACGGACTTCTAAGGTCTCCTTGGCCTTCCTCGTTTTCTTCTTTCGAAGGGATCCACTCAAAGATAAATTTTGGAATACTGTCAGCATGAATTCTCATTAGATAATCATACCATTGGAGTTGTTTGGATTCTACATTTTCGATAACTTGTCTTTCTATCTGCATTATCTGTCTAATATCTTTGTTTGGTATTCTATCAACAGGGTATACTGACAACATCGCTTCCAAAAATTCATTTTTGTAGCATTTAACCGAGAGGTTATTGCATCATTTTTAACCCAAATTTCTGATTCACAACTCTCTACCATTGTCTTGCAAATTTGTTTCTTAGTTTTCTTTCAAATATTGTTGTTCCATAAATACTATGAATTCTACTAGTAATTGCCCTTCCCTTGCTTATTTTTTTATAATGTCATTATCATCAGATCCATTTGCGCCAGATTGTCCTACAACATGTATCTTGACTTTTCCAAACGAGTCCTTGACGAGTCCAAAAAATTAAATTTTTGTAATTTTGGTAAAAAGAAAACAATAGATCATTATGGCGTTTATGTTATATTATAAAGTGCATTTAGCCATATCCATACCAAAAATTTAAATAAAAATTTGGAGCCGTTTTTGAGAAAATCTTGTTATTTTTTTAAATTGCTAATATTGTATGCACAATTGCAGAAAAACTACTGAAATTTTCTAAAATATCTACATGACCTTAATAAAAGAAATAATTACGATCAACAAATTTCATCTGGAAAAATCTATCTTTAATTTTGTAGTTGCGGGAAGGTGCCGGAAATAATTCAAACTTTTGGAGTTTTCGAAAATTCTGAGTTTAAATCGGATCTATGCTATCTTTATAAGTGTATTTTACTCTTTCAAAAAATTTTAAGAAAAAATTTGGAGCCATTTTTGAGAAAATTTTGAAAATGTCCGGGGGGCTTTATGTAATGTACTCCCAAATTTTAAAGAATGTTTTTGAAAATCTCAAAGCTTCAACTAGTCATATCGACAGAGGATTCTTCAATTTGGAAGAAATCGTACGAATGGTTTAGGCGCTAGTAGTGTTCACAGACGGAAGGAATGCGTTTTGCTTTCAGTTGGTTTTTCGGCATTAAGGACCCACACAATAGGGTTTCTGGCTACACCACGTGTTAGTGCTTTTTTTCTTAATTTAGCAACTGGTTTGATGCACCTTTCTCGTTACCAGAGCTCGGCAATGAAATTTTTTCCGCCGAAAATCCGCCGTTTTTATCGCGCAGCATTACATAACTTTCTCTATACTACGTATACGAGACAGTAACAATGATAATATTTTGAACGCTAAATCAATGCGGAATATAGTAAAAAATACGACCACGCTATCTCGATAATTCGTAGAGAATGTTGTTTTAAAGGATACTGAAAGAGAAGAAAGTAATCCAGAAACAGTTGCGAATCTCTTCATACAACTTTTATAGAATTGCGGTTGATCTCGTATAGGGATTAGAACCACAAAATTCATCATCATACGCTTCCCAAAAAATTTTCGACACATTGTTCATTTCCGAAACTTCTTCCAACGAAATCCTCAGAATAGTCAGTAAACTAAAAAATAAATATTCATCTGGGTGAGATGAATTTCCGGATCGTTTGTTAAAAACTTGTACACCTGTCATTATACTGCCATTAACTCACATTTTCAATGCTTCCTTATGAGTAGTATATAACCCAGGACTCCTAGACCAGATTTTTCTACCCAACTTTTTTCTACTCCAAAATGCTCTCGTTTTCTTCACAATTTTGGCTATAAATTCTCTATATTTCCACCCTTTTACCCCAAAATAGACTCGTTTAGCTAAAATACTCTACTTTGCGTGGTTTTACATGCGTTGAGGTCCATTGATTTGCCTAAATCACAATATTTCAAAATCACAGCAATTTGGATAAAATGTTATAAAATTTTTATGAAATAAACCAAATTTTCATTCAAAACAGCATTATTTCACGACCTCATTATTTCAATTAACCAGATTTTGAAAGCCACAATTTTTTAATATTTAAATGTTCATTAAAACCGTATTAAAATACTTAAATTATTCCATTGTGTAATTAAAATATTATAAATTTTCAATATTTTTTCCAAAATTTTCTCATTAAGATGTGGAAATGTATTGAAATGTCTGATCCAGATTTTTCTAGACCAATTAATGATGTAAAAAACTTAATTCAATAATATCATTTTTACGCGTTTCAGCGTTGAAACAATAACTTTGCAGGGGTATTCGTCCTTATCTCAATGCGATACGTTTGCAGGTGTCCTTGTATTTATATCTCGCTGTTTCTCCCTCTGCAGGTATCTTCGTTTTACATGTTATCTCAAATGCGATATCCCTGTTTCTCTCTTTCTGATATGTCTTTGTCGTTGAATCAGTGTATCAGTGTGTTTTTGCGTTTTGCACATCGTTTTATCGCTCTAAACCATTTTGTAATTAAAGGAATATATATATATATTATATATATATATATATATATATATATATATATATATATATATATATATATATATATATTAAAGTATATCAATACCGAAGAATGAAAATCAGTATTTATTGAAAAGGATATCAGGTGCACGAATAGAAATGGTACAGTACTGGAAACATAAATTGATCGCGGCCGTCTGCGGCTAAGTTCAGCTTTTGCACGGCTTGGACAGCCCTTGTCATGACGAAACGTCGCAGGCGGAGCCTCACAAACCATCGTAGCCAATCTCAACGCAGGGGGGAGTGCCCTAACAAAATTACGTCGTACAAAATGGCGGGCGCCGCCAGTTCAGATGTGGAAGTATTTTCAAATGAAAAATACATGAAAGAAACACTTCAATGAACATGAAAGTAAATTCATTGAAGTATATATGAACTCATAGCACTTAACCACTGTTAACACAATTCTTTTTGAAGAAATTACATTGATATCAGATAAAATAACACTAATTTTAGAACAATTACGTTCTTATGCACATTTAATTTCCAATATTCTTGTCCAAACGCAATTTATGAACTTTATCAAATGACCAGTTTACTGCAGAATTTTGCGATAAGAAAAACGATTATAATTGCATATTTTCAATTGTTCATATGTAGATTCAAATATGTAAATTCATATGTAAATTCAAAATTTAAGTAGTATGTGACAGTGTAGGGATCACAGAATTTTGAAAATGTGCACACAATTCACTTTTCCCCATAGCACGTCATACGCAGTTTTTAACTGTTTTTTTGACGTAAAATAAATAAATAAATAAATAGATTACATTTGCAAAAATGCAAAATACTGTCTTTCTCGAATCATTAGGATTCTAGGGAACCATTTTAATAAAAGAAAGTAAAATTCAAAGACCAACTGTATATTTATCATTAAAAAACAATTAAACTAGATATTAAGCAATTAATTTGCATCTCATGTCAAAATTGTTATTTTGCTATCATCAAATTAGGGACAATTTGGGGACACTCCCCGTCAGGAATAGCGCACATTTCGCAATTGTTTATAAAATTATTAATTGTTGCAAAATTGTTAATTTGGAGTTTTTGGTTTTTTGGACATCCGAAAACCCTTCCCACTTTAGAATTGCAAAAATTGGAAATTGTTTATAAATTTTTAATTTTTTCAAACAAAATGTATTGCTTTTTTAAAATTGCTTTGAAACGAGATGTAAAATTCCGCAATCTGATTAGCGCTATCTCTTTCGTTTTCGAGATACGTAATTGTTTATAAGAAGTTAGCATGTCATGACAACTATTTTGTTGGCAATTCCCACGCTAAGCTTTTCTACAAGCCGTTTTACAACGGCTCGCTTAGTTTCGCCGGCAAATACATTTGAAGTTCCTAACGGGGGTGGAGGGGACAAGCGTCCACAACGCTTGCATATATTGCCACGAAAATTGTTGCTGGTTAGATATTCCTGGTTTTCAGCTCCTTAATTTTTCATTTTATTCTAAATACTTTAAGTTACATTTGTTTAACAATTACAGCATACATTTTAAAATACTACTCGAATCGGCTACCGAACAATCTTCAACTAGGGAGCAAGAAAGAGTCATCAATTGGCTTCCAGAAATACCTCCCGGTGAAAATGCGTCCTTCCTCCACACGTTTCAAGGCGAAATAGGCTGAGCTTGTAAGCGTAAATCGTAACACTCGCTTTTCCTCGAGAAAGCCTTTATCCACTTTCTTAGGAAGCCAATTCTTTACATATAAAATTGTGGAAAATTTTTCAAATTAAATATATTAGAAAACAATAATTTTGCATTAATTGTCTTAACGTATAAATATAGACATTAAAGTTTCCGGCTCCTCAGTATTCACACGTTCCTAATACGAAATACATTGTTATAACATCCACAATTTCATTCTAACCAGTAATTTTGCTGCTTTAGAAGCATGTAGCATCAGCATGGAATATGCGAAAAAGTAATAATACTATTATAATATAGTATTGACATACGTTTATGTTATGGACATTTGTAATTGAAGGAATGTGAACTTACATATGCAGTTAAGTAAATTTCAATGAAGGTGCAAAGTTTGCAAATAAACATGTTTTTAAAATTCAATTATTCCAAGTTCAGAACAATTCCTAGAAACATTCTTTTCCATTCGACACTAACACGCCAATGCTTTTTGACACTACCTTCTGAATCTAAGTGGATTGTTTGAGGTCATCGCTTTTCGCGTCAAAATCATGGAAGTTTACACGTCTTCGAAGTATGTATACGCCGAGGTCATCTTCATGAACCACAGAAAATCTCATAAGAAAGAATCAGTCGCCATTTCAACAATGAAGCTACTACGACATAATAATCATAATATCCTAATTTTCGTTTAATTATTGTGTTCTTTCTAGCGTGCTCCGTGTCTCTGAGTAGCAAACGTTAACATAATCGTTAAAATTTAAAGTAACGATTTAGGGTGTAAATTTAGGATGAAGTTCACATCTCCTCATAATTGTTTCTAGAAAGTCATATCAGATTAGTATTATTGTCAATAAAATTGTAGTTTTATTTAATTTGAAATAACTGCTTGGATATTTTGCGGTTTTATTAAGAAAATATAGCTACCCGAATTTGACGCTAGGAAATGAAAACATTTCGAGGTTTCCACTACGAGACGTATTTCGTCATCCTTATTCATTCGCTTAGTATACTGCAATCGCTTTCATTTATCATCGATCATGTTACATAGGGTTTCTAATGTTTATATGATACCGGGTGTCCCACCAAATATGGATCACCCCCATAACTTCTAAACGGTTCAGGGTATCGAGTTGCAGTTTTCGCTGAACAATGCAGAATCATGGGACACGTAACATGCTGGTAGAGGAATTCTCTATAATAGTTTTAGTTTTCGAGAAATTTAATCATCTTTGATTTTTTAAATTGAACTATATATTTTTTCATCAGCAGTGGATAGATCATGAACATTGGAATAAAATTATGTATCATATGTTAGTATTTTAAGAGTAATTTGAGTATAAAATTAGATTTCTCGGCATCAGATTTTCAAGTAAACGGGCAGCCTTTGCAACAGTCGCCGTTTTGAGAAGGTGGCCTTCGCGACGTTGATACTGTTTTGTGAAGAGAGGAGTGTGAGAAGGATGGCCGTGTAGGATGAAGGTGTAAATGCAGCAATTTTTGATCTTGACATGAAAAACATATGAACAAACATCAATTTTAACGATCTGAATGAGAATTTTTTCCCACTTGTTCATCTGAGTTGAACTTTTCTTCTTCTGAAATTACAATTCAACGATAATCGTAAAGAACGAAATTAAAAAATATTGTAGCGAAAACGATAATAATAATAATAATAATATCAATAATAATAATAAAGGTCATTTCTAAATTTACAAAAGTCGAACGCAGTGTAGAAACAAGCCATCATTTTAATATATGGGAAGCGAATGAATTGTTAAAGATTTTCATTGAAAATATCTTGATTAATTCATCAAAGATTAGATAGGTAGATATTTTCTCTTATTATTCACGGTAACTAAACTTCCTATTTAAACACGTACTACCAGAAGAACAAAGTAATAAAAAACTTGAAATACTCTTGACAGTTCTATCAGTGTAAATTTACCAAACTTTAAAAAAATGCATATCTGCATTCTCTACTGCACATACTGATTAGAGAGTTTCTCATTTCATAGCGCCAAGTGCTGCCTCAAACTTGAAAATGCAGAAGACGGAAGTCTACCGTTTTCTTTTCCATTCAAGAACAGCAGTCGTTTGGTGGCAAAGTGGACGAGTGATCATTTTAATTAAAAATGACATTTACCAACGAAGAGACGGTGGTCGGCTTCTTGTTCAGTTTGAAAATGATATTTATTATTATTAACATCTTTACGCTACCATTTTTTATATCGTTCTTTGGAACGATCAATGTTTTGAAATTTTAGTAGAAGGCAAGTTAAATCCAAATAAATAAATGGAAAATGTCTCCCATTCTGATTGTCAAAATTGGTATTTCTTAGTGTGATGTCTGTGCCATCACTAAGAATTACTGTAGTGATGCCTCTTATCCCCCACTGCCACCCCTCTCAGTCAAGACGCAGCAGTCTAGACGCCGTGATGGTCACCTTCCCCAAAAGACGAGAGTTGCAACGATTACCCGTTTAATTCAAAATCACATGTCAGAAAGCCTAATTTTATACTCAAGTTACTATCAAAATATTAGCATATGATACATCATTTTAATCCTCTTTTCATGGTCTATCCATTGCTGGTGATAAAAATATAGTTTTATTTATTAAGTCGAAGATGATTAAATTTCTCGAAAAATAAAAATATTATAGACAATTTCTCTACGGCATGTTACTTGCCCCATCATTCCGAGTTGTTCAGAAAAACCTGCATTTTGCAAAACCACATTTCGTTATCATAAACCGTTTAGAAGTTGTGGGTGTGGTCCATAGTTGGTGGGACCCCCCTGTTAATGTAATAACAATACAACTGCATTCTGACGGGCAGGAATTCGGGCTCTGTAATTGATGTTGTTTTTTGCGTGTAACCTACTCTGTGGTGTGTGAAAGTGTATTTATTTATATATTTATTTTTCATTTCTCGTAAACATTCGGAATAACAAAAGTAATATTTAGAGAGGTATGTATGTAATGTTGCAGTAAATCGATGTCGAGATTTTAATGGAAATACACCTTTTGGGATCGTAAGTTACCAAGAGAGTGTTATTATTTCAAAACGTCCGTCTCTCCGTCCATGTGTCCGCTGGTCTGTCTGTTTCTCTGTGAACACTAGTGTGTAAATATTTGTAGAATTTTTGTCAAAATTAATTTTCCATTAACGATCTGGCCCGAATCGAGGCCCTGCGATTTTGAAAATAATTCTTTAAATTTTGGGGTTAATTTAGTTGAAGCCCCTGGAGAGCATTTTCAAACTTTTCTTCAAAACGGCTCCAAAGTTTTTCGACCTACATATGTAACCACAGTCGAACATCCGCCAACGTCGGAACTCGAACTCTAGGGCCTCGCGGTCAGTAACGTTACAGGGAAAACTGTAACGATGCCACTGAGCTATAGCAACCTTTGCAACGTGTACTTAAAAACATAGTAAGTCTTATTTCCATTGCAATGTTTTAATTTTTCAATGTTACAAATATTGAATTGTTTCATATTTTCGTGCGCATAGTAAATTTAACTTAAAGCTTCCTGCTTGAATCGTGTAAAACAAATCGGACAAATTGTATATTTGAAAAAAAAAATTACAATACAATTAATCAATTATTACAATTAATACAATAAAGATCTATTGTGTGACAAAATGACATTCCTCTAAGACTGAAAATAACCGAAACGAATGTTTGCTATTCTGGCAGTTTTCTGTGTACTATTCGTTACTTCTGTGAATGTTTTCTGAAAAATACACTGCGTTAGACGAAAGATAATTATACATATTTCTTTCTTAATGCAATCTGCTCTTCAATATTAGTCTTTCAAATCATCTCATGTGCACGTTTCTTAAAATATGAGTGTTTTTCGCAAAAGTTTGATTTATATGGTGACAATATATATGTTTTCGAAAACCATCAATACAGATGCTGGAGATTTATTTCTAAGTGCAATCGTTATAAATATTAAATTTTAAAATAGGTTTTATTTAGAATTTTTTCTGAAAAAACAATAGCTTTTGCGATTTTTCGAAAGAATTTTCTGGCATCAAGAACATTGTAATATTCAAAACACTACATAAGTGACCTGCTCACGGACAATATCGTAGCGTATTTGCTTGGATGGCTTCTTGTTGTGCTGAAGATCTCGAGTTCAAATCCTAGCCTTCACTACTTATTTTGTATTCTGTACATTAGAGTATGTATCTGACAAATGATTTTGAAATCAATTGTAGACGTGGAATTTTATATATCGTTTTGATTTTCAATAATTATATATTTTTTGTCTCTCAGCCGCGTCTCTGTCGTTTCCTTAAGGTTTATTAGAAGAATGAAGTGTTAGTAGTGTAAAAGTTGTAATATATTCCAACTTTTACCAATAAAACAAGAAAAGAAGACCGGTTTTTTAGTATTTGTATTGGTAGACAGATGAATAGAAAGTGAATAACTGCGTCAATGGTAGGTGTTTTTTTCAATTAAATGTTTTTGAGAATCGACTAATTACCAGCTGCACTGAAACCCTTATCTTCCCACAGAAAGCTGTAACGGCTATTCATGCCAGCAGTGTAATTTTTGTTATCCTAGCTGGGAAGCGATAACCGAGCAAGTGGCAACAGCTCAGGATTTGGCAACAGGGCATTGGACACAGGAGGCCTGTGGCTGCTGCTTGGCCCGTTAACAGATTCTTCATTGTAGGGAAGAAAGTGAGAGGGAATTATGTGAGCTGATTGCACTCGTCGGTCACAAATCATGTGCGACCGCGCCATGTGTCTGCCTGAATTTTGACATTTGCAAACACGTTAGGAACGTATGTTAGCACGGTGTTTAAAACATTTGTTCCTCAATGCTTCTGTGCGAAATTGGTTGTATTTTGATCTGTACGAGAATTCGTAAACGTGTTTTAAATTAAAAATTTCACAAAACAATATGAATATCGTCATCCATTTTTAATATGAATAAAGTAATATATTTACCCAACAGAAACTTGAATTACGAAGACAGAATATTAACAAAAGAATTGGAATACCCTTAGACCAGACTTGTGCATCAATCAAATGTACAGTAATAAAAATAGGTCGGACATTTAAGCGGTAAATATTCTTATGTTTGGTGCCCTCTCTGGTCACTCTAGAGGCGCCACTAGATTATAGCTACCTTTAAACACTAAGAAAGCAAATTCTTTCACTTCTTAAATTCCCTGACATTCACAGATCACATATCACCCTGTAGGTCATATGTGGTCAGTTATGGGATTGAAAATAGAAAATACAGTTTGTCTAATAAAAAAATATTAAACATGCATGTCTGAGAGAACGAAGTTTAATTGACCCTGGGACTACGGCAACGTTGCTGAAATCTATGTTGCAAAGACTAGAGACAATAATCAAAGCAAATGGAATTCATACCCAGTATTAAATAACGTAATATGTTTTGTTCAACAGGCGTGTACGAAGACTTTTTAAGCTTACAAAAACGGGCGTTTTATTTTGTTTCCAAATACCAGAGAGTTGGTAACATTTTGAACTTTTGTAATATAAGGGAATAAAAAGAGTAGTCTTAATTTCTGAACTTGATATTTTTATTCTTTCTAACACATCGTTCATATTATGTAGTAGAAGTTTCTGCTAGAGTTTTCGAGTTGTTCGCAAGGCCGTCCTTTGGCCTAAGCAACTGCCATGAGTCCCAACTTCAGACGGGGACATATATGATTGAAATAAAATACAATAGGATCCCCAATAAATTTGTATTACACTCTTAAAGCCCATAAATATGTAGAGGCATTTTTTTTTATCTTTTTTACTGTCTAAATAGCTATTAATTAAAAAAAACTATTAGTTTTAACTTACGTTCATTGAGCAAAATAACTTCTTTACCGTGTGATAAGTTAAATCCCTGATGAGTCCCAACAAAAAAAGTACGTCTTAATCCATTTATCGAGTACATTATGCCAACAAATGAAGCTGAATAATAATGTTATCTTCTAAAATATTTTGATATTTCGATAGCAAGAAAGTCGTCGAATGATAACATTAAGCGACAGTGTTGCGTAATATTCATTTTTCCCACTTCCCAGGCAATATTCTGCGTCCGTTTATTTTCTGACTCCCAATTTACAATTAGAGAAAGCGAACCTCCCCATCTCCGTTCTGACATTTTCTTGAGAAACTTCAATAAAATATTTCAATAGTCTTTAATTTTTTAAACTTAATTTAATTAATTTAAATTAAATAATTTAAGTTCATTCCCTATTAACTTTGTAATTGCAGAATTACATGAATTCAAATGGATTGGTCAGGCTGTATTAGTATTTTTTAATATTTTGCGATTAAATAAAAAAAGTTCACGCATTGGTAGTGATGTAAATAACCGATAATAATATAACCGTATAAACCGTTTTTATATATTTATATTATGAGACTTGAGATTTGAAATTAAACGTGCAATTTTTCCTCTTGCAGCCGTCGACACTGTCGCTTTTGGGGAAAGTGGCCTTCGCGTCCTTTCCCGTTCTTGCAAAAGTGCCGGCGCCGCGAAAGCAACCTTCCCCAAATGCGACAATTGCAACGGTTGCTAATAAGAAATCTCGTACGTTTAGTTCAAAATCACATGTCTGAAAGTATAATTTTATACTCGATATACCATCAAAACATTAACGTATGTTACATCAATGCATTCGTCTATTTATGATTATCTATCGCTAGTGAAAAAATATATGGTTCCATTTAAAAAATCAAAGATAATTAATTTTCTCGAAAACTAAAAATATTTCGAATTATATCTCTACCGCACATTAGTTCCCCCATGATTCGGCATTGTTAAGCGAAAACTGCATTTCGATATCGGGAACCGTTTAGAAGTTATGAGGTGGCCCATAGTTGGTGGGACTCTATATAATTCTATTTCTCAGAAAAAAAATATTACGAATTTTTCTATTTTCCAATAAATAAGCGCTTTTTACAACAGTTATTATGTTTTATTTAATAAAAACCCCATGAAAACATTGTTCCCTTTTGTAATTCAGTTACCCACCTCCCAGGAATGTTTCCGCGCTCAAATTTCCTTCGTTGCCCCTTGCAGCGACGATTTGAGGCGTAAGTAGGAACACGAATGCTCATACGGGCAAAACTGACCGCCCTTGCTATATATTCTGCTAGGATATTATTTGATTGACATTCACAACTATTACTATCGCGACATTTTACAATCTTATGTTTTAGTTATCAATATTCCCTTCGAGATTCTGAAATTTTTTTTCTGAAGTTTGGCATATTGTCAATCTACTCTTAATGCAGGTATTTTTCAGCTCACTGATCGCAATAAAAGGGGACTTGAACCCCGAGTACTTGGATACAGCAATCTAGCTTAAATCAAGAATAACATTGGCATCAGTTAAACCCCATTCCTAAAATACATTAACAAAATTATATAAGAAACAAAACTGATTAAAATGCAAACAAAATGAAAGACAAAAAATTGAATTAAAACTATAATGATAATAGGACGCACTATTTGGTAATCGCAATATTATAATAATTCATGAAGTCCGCAGAAAGGTTTCCAATCCCCAAACGTTTTGTCCACACTAGGAAAATAACTCGCTTAGGTGCAGAGAGTTGTTACCATGTCCACTACACTATTATCTCCCCAAGAATCACAGCCCCTCCGACACAAAAAATGTTGGACAGATTAACACATGCTCATGAACGAGAATGAAGTTTGTGCGGTCTTTACGTGCGGTCTCACAGTCCGCGGTATCAACTAATGTTTGAAAGCGAGCAAGTGACCTCTCTGAGGGTCATTTCAAAACATAGGCGCATGAGAGATGTTATGTCCTTGCCTTCAATGGAAATGGAAACAACGTTAATTAATGTAAGGAAGTATATGAATTTGGAATATATGCATTAAAAAAACATTTTCATCGCGAAAATGCTCTCTCATTAAAATTAACTGAGCTCATACTTAATTTCCCATACCAGACATTAGAAATTTCTATCATTACATGTCATTTATGTATAAGATTGATTATTACCAGAACAAATCATCAGATTGATGGTGTACTTCTCAATATTGTTTGTGAAAAGTATACAAATGAGTGTTATAATAAGAAAGAATTTCCGTCTTCCTAAAACATATGTATACTGTTTAGTTGCATGTCTTATTTCTATATTTAAATGTGTGTAGCATTACAATGTAAACAAAACTCTTATTCGTTCATTATATTGAATTTAAATTATTTTTCACAATTTAATACACGGTAAGAACGTGTTCCCACAAAAGAGAGTAACGAAGCATTCTCCAGGTGAGGGAAGTGTTATTGGATTGGTGCCACATTCTACAGCCTCTTATGCCTTTTAAGGCGAGGAGAATGGGGGAATCTTCCGAGGATATGCCACTTGAATTACTGGAAGAGCCAATGATAAGTGTTGCTTGCCTTAGAGTTGAGGATTGCTCAAGCCCGGTGTCAAATATACATTATTACTCTTTAAATTATTAACAAATGAGACATCATTGAATTCCTCTATTGATATATAAATTTCAGGTAAAAATGTATGGTTCTATTTGAAAATTCACATGTGATTCAATTCCAACAAAATTAAAAATAATACACAGAATATATCTGCTGCCTAAAACTTGCCTCGTGGAATAAATATGAAAATGATCTATCATGACACCGTTCTGTCCAAAAGCATTTTGCAAAATAATTTGTTGATAATGAATTTCCTCGCTAGACGTTAAACATTTTGGCATACACTTCGCACCACTGAATAGAATGCCTCCAACCACAAAGAAATCTTCAAATTTGCAGGACAACAGTTAGTCTCAGCGTTTTCAAATTTGCCAGAGAATTTATTTATAACACAGACGAATCAAAATAACCAAACTACTGTTTCAACGATACATGAAGAATAGAAATTAAATTTCGAAAGTTAAAAAAGACTCATGAGCAATAATTTTCCCCGATTTGTCGTAAGTCACAAATCATTAATACAATTTAATCAACAGAAAGCAAGACACTGCAAAACTATATGAATTTTATACTTGACTACCAAGATCGAATGAATTGGGGGTTGGAAACAAGTGAGGGTTGGCATCAGACGCTAAGATCCTATAAACAATTGCGTATCTCGGAAACGAAAGGCGATAGCTCCGGTTGGATTGCGGAATTATGCATCTTGTGTAAAGGGAATTGAGATGAGAGAATAAAAAAGAATTGCAAAATTTGTAAAATTATAAACAATATCCAATTTTTGCAATTCTTAAGTGGGAAGGGTTTTCTGATGTTCCAGAAATAAAAACTGCGAATTAACAATTTTGCAACAATTAACAATTTTATAAACAATTGCGAAATGAGCGCTATTCCTGCCGGGGTGTGTCCTTAAATTGTCCCTGATTTGATGAGAGCAAAATAACAATTTTGACATGAGATGCAAATTAATTGCTTAATATCTAGTTTAATTGTTTTTTAATGATATATATACAGTTGGTCTTTGAATTTTACTTTCTTTTATTAAAATGGTTCCCTAGAAGTCCTAACGATTCGAGAAAGACAGTATTTTGCATTTTTGCAAATGTAATCTACATATGAACATTTGAAAATATGCAATTATAATCGTTTTTCTTATCGCAAAATTCTGCAGTAAACTGGTCATTTGATAAAGTTCATAAATTGTGTTTGGACAAGAATATTGGAAATTAAATGTGTATAAGAACGTAATTGTTCGAAAATTAGTGTTATTTTATCTGATATCAATGTAATTTCTTCAAAAAGAATTGTGTTAACAGTGGTTAAGTGCTATGTGTTCATATATACTTCAATGAATTTACTTTCATGTTCATACAAGTGTTTCTTCCATGTATTTTTTTATTTGAAAATACTTCCACATCTGAACTAGCGGCGCCCGCCATTTTGTACGTCGTAATTTTGTTAGGGCACTCCCCCCTGCGTTGAGATTGGATACGATGGTTTGTGAGGCTCCGCCTGCGACGTTTCGTCATGACAAGGGCTGACCAAGCCGTGCAAAAGCTGAACTTAACCGCAGACGGCCGCGATCAATTTATGTTTCCAGTACTGTACATTAGGGGAAATCCGCGCTTATAGGCACCTGTTGGCAGTTTTTATTACTTTTACACAACTTCGGTTCACTTTTGAGAAGTTTGATTGTATAAATGGAAACTACTTTTATTAGGCTATCTTATGATAGTTTCTTATTCGTGACTGATTGTTGAACGTTTAGAGTCGTTGAAAATCATCAAGTCAAGATATGTTAAACAATCCCACTTTCGATTTTGGTCGGCAGAGATCTTGGGGTAGATTGGCACGCATACTACTTCCCTCAGAGTGTGGAGTAATTAAACAATGTCAAAATGAAGTATTTTTCTGTTTTATTTACACAAATAAATGCCAACATCTTAATCGCCGTTTGGTCTTGAAGAATAGGCGTACACTGGTAACTTCAGCAGTCTTGGTAGTTTGAAAATTAAGTATTTAAAAATCGGTCTTTGATTTTATTTAACCAATATTTCGCCCTTTTTTAATAAGAAATGCTTCTTGTCTTTTTTGGAAGACAGGACAAATCTCAGACACGTTGAGGAGGTGGACTATTGATTGGCTATTACCGAGTCGAGTAGCCACTTCCAATATTTTCTAAGTTCCGTACTGGAAGAAAATCGGAGTTTGGATAATAAACAATAACAATAAACAGTTTGGAAATCTTTAGGCAATGTATATTTTTCAGAAAGAGATATGGTAATTATACATTGAGTTTGACGAATGGAATTTAGTAATATAACCCAAGAAGTTTAAGAAAACTATGGAAATGTTAACTATAGCCACTATTGGTGCTTTTACCCCAGGCATGAATTAAAATATCAAAAATTTGTTTTATTTTGTGGAGATGGTTGGCAAGCTTACCATTTCCTAAGCTAAATCTAGAAGGCCATTCATACACTATTTAATAAAAAGCCGAATATATGACAATGATGCGAGCACAATTGTAGGTACAACTGAAACGCTTGTATAATTCTAAATAAATATTAAATGGTACCATCCTTTGCCCTGCACTATTAAAAGAACAAATATGCAAGCCGTACTTACGAGAAATCACGCTGGCAACTAAGATTCAACGTTTGGGATTTTTTAATAAGAATTTTGATACAGTCAAAAATAGTTACAACTTTTTGTGACCTATTGTAGAGATAAGTGCAATTTATATACATCTTCTGGAGCTCCTGAATTCCTACCCTAGCTCTTATTCTATGCACGTTGAATCATGAATGTAGGCAGCGAGAACGTGTTTGGCAAAATTTGACAAGAAATATTCACATTCACTGTAATAAACTAAAACGAGGGAACGTTGAGGATCACAGTGTAGGAGACAAAATATGACGAAGGAATCTTTTTCAAGTCAATTGTTCGTGAATTAAATGGAGGATATAATTACTTTAATCATCAATGAACTTCAAAAAACTTGGAATTCCTAAAAATCCATTAATTTCTTCACCATTACTCACAATCAGAATGCATATCAAATCGCCTAATCACAAAACTCCACTAATCTGTAGAACCTTGAAACGTGCCTTTGAAGTCTAGGGTTGAAAGTAGGTGACACTTTTCATTTTCCGCTAATCCCACTCCTTTCAGAAATATTACCAATAATTTTTTCAGAAGAATTCTGCGCGCGTTAATATTTAAATATTTTTCACGCGTCTAATTTTTCCTTCTTAAAAATACAATTACAGCTAAATTAAATCTAGAAATGAGTACTTTCATGTGATATACGTATAATTTTTGTAATCATTACATAAGTATTTAACATTTTTTACATTACGCCGACACTTAAATTAATTGAAGAACGTAATCGTGTAAACGTCACTAATGTTGTCTAATATTTCAAATTTCAAAATGTGACACAAATAAAGAGCATTAAAACATATTTTGTTGACCAGAGCACGTAGGTCATCGGTCCGCCTGATTAGTCGCTTGCACCAATGGGCTTTTGGAACGAGATCCATACATAAAGCAAGCATTACGAATCTCATAATTGCGCACGTGTCGCAAATTGAAAGGTTCCGACAAAACATACTTTAATGTTATTTATTAACAAATGATATCGCTTCAGTCTCCCAGAAAATGGGAGCAGCCTTCTACCGCAGATACACCGAGTCAGTTGTTGTTGTTAACGAAGCAACACATGTGTTGTTGTGTTGTTCTGTACACTTAAGTAGTCACGGATAACCTTACAAAAATATCGATATTGTTGCTATTTCCATTTTATAATATTTACCTTATTGCAGAAGAAGTGTACGTGTACATGATTACAACTTCTTGAGAAGTTGAAAATTGACTGTTTACCGTCAAGAAATTGTTTTAAAATATTATATTAACGGTGAAAGAGATTTCCAAAATTCATTTTCGAGACGAATCAAGTGAGGCTTCTACAAAAAAATGAGAATCGTCCAAACTGTTAATGGCGTAAATATATCGGTCAGCGACAATGATGAGAAAACGCGCACAGCTGATTCCGGTAGGGCACGCTCACGGTAGGGAACTAAAACATGGTCAATGAAAGCCGGCCTTCAGCCCTGTTAGGAACCTATTCATTTACCCAGGAAGATATTTGAATGAGCTGATGATTATATGAAGAATATTACATTACATTATAGTTTTAGCAGCGTTGAATACAAGACAGTCGACTGCTGCAAAAGTGATATGAAAATAATAGCACAAAGAGAATACGTACTTTCATTTCTTTACGAAAGTCAATATATGATATTCTCTGTAAACTGAAGCAAAAGAAATGTCAATTTAATTAACTAAATCATTCCTGTACAGTATCTGAGAAACACCTAGTGCGCGTATGTGCGTGTGTGTATGTGCGGATCCTTTACTCACGTTTAAACCACTTCCCAAGCACCATTATGAGACATATAAGATGTTATTCGACGCGTCTCAGTTTCCTGATGGTGGCGTGATAATTTGTTTCCGGATTCGGGCACAAGATTTGATGAAATTTCCAAAAACGTGTTTTGGCGCTGTCATCTTAGTGGGAATGCTGGAAATTAAACCACCGCCACCTAAATAGATCTCGGGCCTTGATTAAACTCCAGTACCCGAAAGCAAATTTCACTCTATAATCCATAATTTCCTTTTATGATGTTGGCAAAAATGTTGTTGCTATCTTTAAGTGAACAAATGAATTATCAAGTCAATCGCGCGGAAGATTTCATTTTAATTTTCATCCTTTATACCGTACTTTAAAAAATAAATTTGCAAAAACCTACGATCAGTATTACCACGGAACTTATTAAATTTGAAGAATTTCAAGTGAACACGAAGAAATCAAAACTATGGGTAATACTAGAGAATGAATGAATGTTCTTACGTTCGACTTCTGACATTTGCGTCCTTAAGTAGGCAAATACCGATTCTCAAATGTATTCACAACTTATTCGTATGAAAATTAACTTACACCTTATTCACATAAACATACAAAACAGTCGATTTTAATGTTTATATAGATTAGCAAACAAAACAATTAATAGGGCAATTGTGGAAGTTGACGTGAACACAAATTAGACTGAGTTTGTGGAGTTTTAATCTCTTCAAAAATGAGGGGAGAAAAATATGGAAGTGTTAAGCATATTCGAGGAAGAATCAAATGTAGTTGTAGAAGATTTTGCGACAGAATTTTCGGAACTAACTGAGAATGATCTTATATTAGGATTAGAGAAAAACGCAGAACAACAACTTACAGATGATCTTTTATATACATTTTTGTGAATAATAGCAAAAAAGCGTAAAAATGTAGTTGTACTAAACTAACTATTCGCATCATCAATACCTGCAAGTTTTTTTACGGGGATTATAATTATGAAATTGCAATATTACCAGTTCATATCTCGTATGGAGGTAACATACCAGACCATTGGGCGTTGAGTATTATTTAACGGGAGTTTGACATTATCATCTACTACAATTCATTGGTAAGTCCAATGCCAGATACTGTAAGAACTCATTTGAACAAAGTTAGGCATAAAGGAAATGAAGAATGAAAGAAATTTTCAATATCTCAATTTTTCGATCTCTTTTTAGGAAAAAAAGGTTTAAAATCTGGGACATCAAGGTAAAATGTTCTTTAAATTCGTGCGATTTGACGTGAAAAATCTATTGTTTTTTAACTTCATTTTTGTTAAAACATTACTCTTATTTCGATCTCTACTTTAAGGAAAACATGCGGAAATTTGAGTAGCGGATGCGGTAAAGAAAGGAAACTAGAAGGAAAACTGCCGATGACAATTCATTTAACCGCAGTTTTCTTACATAACTTGATAAAAGAAAGCTGCCCGTGGAGATACGTACTCAGCAAACTTGAGGGCGTTCAACGCGCAATGACTGCAATGTTGTGACCTTCATGACAATATCACATGGCGAAAGCGCTATAATGACGTAGACATCATTATTAAGTCTGTCCTTATTTGGAAAATATTTTTAAGAGGGCGAGGATGTTCAGGCCATTTGTGTGGAAAAAGACAGAGACCCACCTCAACAATCTGTACGACGAATTAAAACAATTTACGCAATTGTTGACTATTGTTGATGGACCTCCACTAAAGGCTTCTGAACTAGGAAACAAGAGGAAAACAAAAAGGGGAAGGGGGTTTAGTCAAGGTAAGATATCATATAGTATTACAATGTGTGTGTATATACACACAATTTGGTAAAATACATGAAATATCTCATCTCATTCGTAATTATTGCAAGTACTCGGGAAACCTGACCCAACTGATTCCTTGCCATATTCGTGTTCAACAACATTCTTTACGCAAGTCCAGGTAAGTTTAATTCATGCCGCACACTTAAAGTCAACATTGTGGTTTAGTGTTGCCTGCCGCGCAGCAGTGGGCGCTAGCAGAGGACTTCTGTTCGGGCGCCGGCGGCTGATCGACTGAGCGCAGCAAGCGCTTTGGCGCTCCCTTCACTGCGCGCGCAGCCGCTGCGCCTGAACGACCCTGTGCGAGAACTCTTTTAATTTTGCCATTCGTGACTGCGGGAGTGGGCTTCTCTGCCGTGTTTATTTAACAGAACATATTAAAAATAAATTATATTTCCCTCTTGGAATTATTCCTGCGGTTATCATCAGTAGTTCCTCCAGGATGAATACGAGAACTACTCAATTGAATTATGTAACAGTAGTGTACCCATGCGAGAACTCTCGCGTGTTAAACCCCACCTTCTTCCCTATTTTTCCATTTCCATATTAAGCCTGTAATCTATTCTTATTTAACATTATTATCTAGCAGAGAGGTACACCCATGTAATTAATGGCGTAGAAAATCAAGTAATTAGTTTAATTTCACATGCAGTTCTGTAGGCTCTAAATAGGTGGAGTAGAATCGAGATGCGTCGAAACAGCAAAAATGTAACAATGTTTTAAAAGATCTCATCGTGTAGAATACGGTCTGAGGAACGTTTCTTTGAGGTTGTTGGCCTCAAAATCGTAGTTTTTAAGGCCCTAAAACTATTCGTTTCGGAGTTATTTAACGATATAGATTCAACAATCCGACCGAGTGTTGCGGGTTGCATTTGACATAAATATTTATATGCGTTTTTTTAAACAAATCCTTCGTATTTTTAAAGTCAAAATACAAGTCGTCACGTCTTCGTTAAATTCTCTTTCTTTAGGGGCCTCATTTATAACGATTGGTTGCGTGTGAGAGTCGCCGAAGGTGTATATATATATTACTGAAATAGTATAGGAGGCGATAATTTCCTCATTCAATTGTTTTAGTTCCTTCATTTAAAGAATATTTTAAATCAAAGTAATTAGGCGGGACGTCATCAATAATCTATTTCCTTAAATAGATGTCTGCTCATAACTGCTAAGACTGCAATTCATATTTACTACACAAAGTCAGAATTTGAATGATAAAATCTTGTAATTATTATTATTATTTTATTTACTCATGAACGTGTACTAAGTTCACGCGCTTTCGAGATCTTCCTCTATTTCACAATTTCCTAATTCCTTCTTGGATTGCAAAGTATCGACGCTATTTTCGCACTGCTAATTCATTTCAAGGTTTCTTGATAAATGTGAACGGCGAACGTAATGCTGAAAAGTTCGTTCGGATTGGGATTCGGAAGACTTCACATACTCCCATATAGTAAACATCATTTTTCAGAGATTTGCAGATTCTTTACGTTTCTAATCACTCTTTCTACGGAGTGAGTTTCCCAGAAGAGCTTCAAAAACTGTAATAGGAAAGCCAGAAAGGTCTCAAGGTCGAATTGTGTTGCGGATTGATTAGTGCATGTTCATTTCTTCTGACCATTATGTACAAAATTCTACACTTTTCCTCTTCAATCTGGTCAAGGCATCAATTAACGGCAATACCCTATCCAATAATAGGCCATTTACTGGAGTGTCCAAAAGTTCTTAAAAATTATACCAAACCTCCATTTTTTACCGTATTTTGAAGAAGAGATAAATAAAATAACATTTTCGCGGATTAAATAAACGTATAGAACCACAACATATTTTCTGATGTTGGCAAAATAACCTTAAAAAGCGTAAAATTATTTAATATTACTACACTGACCTACGAGAAGACCGTGACCCTATCCCATTGAATACCTACATCACATATGTACAGTATAGTAATATGGTAGGAAGGGATAAGGCCTAAAATCGAACCCTGCGGGATCCCAGGCGCATGAATTAGGTGATAAAATTATGCCCCTTCATTCCAGAACGGTATTGCTCCCTGAGATCGTTGTTTAAGGTACGCACATAATCGATCTCGAGAGAAACCACGAATTCCATACGATGATGCCTGCAACGCAAACCTAGATCTACGTCGCCGTCGTCTAGACGTCGCCGACGGGGAGTCGAGAGAAATATCTCCCCTCCCCAACATCTTTTTTATTTCATTGAGTATTTTAATTTTTTTTTACTGAAGGCAGTTTCAGAATAACATATTATAGCGATGATAATTTCTTGTTCAATATTCAAACTATTGAACGAAAACATGGTATACACAAACATCTTTTGCCGTCCATCATTAATCAAAAATGCATGTGAAATTATGAAGAAGATTCCGAACTCGCGAATAGATGTAGGAATTCCCCGCGAGCCTGCGTTTTCTTATCTAACGAAGATGAACAATAAGCACAATGCTTGCTACCATTACTGCTCTAACCGCCGCTGTTGCCATTGTCTCCTTTTAACTTAACTTCAATAGACCAATAAAAATATTACTGTTACTAACCAAAATTCCGGGGAGATTCTCGCTTCTTTTGATGTCCCCTCCCGCAAATTTTACGTGCCAAAGATGCCCACGCCTATAGACATCCGCCCCTGTCGGAACATGGACCAAGAAAAATCAAAGCAGATGGAGTCGGTCGTGGAAGCGCTGGAGGGTGGGCGCGAGGCGCGCAGATGGGCGAAGGCTAAGTTCCAGCGGCGCCCGCCGGGGGCAGCACGGGCTCGGTGGCGGGTGGCGGCTGGGACGCGGCCGGCCCGGTCCGCACCCCTCGTGGCCCGCTCGCGACCTCCGCCCCGGCGCGGCGCCGCCACCTCTCCGCGCGACCCCTGGGCGAGGCGGGGCGGGCAGCGAGGCGAGGCGCGCGCGCGGGACAGCGCCGACACGTGGCCGGACGCGCCGACACGACGCCGCAGCCAGAACGCGTTTCCTCTCCACGCCCGCGACGACCTTACCACGCTCAAAGCACCGGTACTCGTTCCATCACCGACACATCGTCGGACACAGGGCTTGGATGGGTGACTGCCTGGGAATCGTGAGTAACGTTGGCACTATTTATTCTCTGCGTGGAAAGGGGGCATCCTGTTGTGGTCCTGCGTAGAGATGCTCTGGCGGGAAATTGGAATCTCCCGCCCTGGTGCCCAGATTCCAGATGATACATCGTTAGCAAACTTAGACCGCAGTAGTTTGTGGGCTCCGTGCCCTTCCGTGAAACAGCCCGGGATGCTCCAGTTGGGCTCTAGGTTTCGTCGTGGTAGTGCCCGAAGCTCATGGGTATCAGAGTGGCTTGACCCGAACGAAGTGAGAAGTACAGCGTCAATTCTAACCTGGGAAGATGTAGCCTCGAGCTGGCGGGACGGGTTGTGGGTACATGTGCGATTCGGCATATCCGGATACCAGCCCAACGGAGTTCTTATACACTCGCGGGGATGGAGCGGAAAGAGTTACTGCTCATGTGCCCACCACGGGGATGTGAACCTGTATAAAACACGTATGTGGAGTTCTAGGCTACACGGATTTTTTTGTGCACCCTGTACACACAGACGACATCAAGACTTAAGAAGAGAGAGAAATATGATGAATAAATGAATAAGATTACGCAGCTCCCGATGATTTTGAGGGACGAGATTGAATGAATAATGAAGTGTAATTTTTGAGAGATTTAAGTTTAAAGGCATGTTCATTTCGTTCCTCGAAAAAAAAAACTTTAATTTTACAGGACGGTGTAATAGTTCAATCCAACAGCAAAGCACACAACAGCTACACTATTCGTATATTGTCTGAATAAGTTGCATGTTTTTTCTATGGGCAACGTCCGCAATTTAGTTTAAAAGTATGTTGACGTGAAGAAACTCACAAAGACTATGGTGACAAACCTATCCCTAATGAAAACTCTAATCTAATGATAACTCGATCGACAAAATTGTCACCCATAGGTGTGCGCAGACTAAAACAAGTGGGGGACTAACGACGTTTCTTGACCCCCTTTTCCCTTGAACATTTTCTATTTGCACGACTTATTTGACCTGCAAATAAATAGGTTTCGAATATTAAGAGAATAAAATTATAACTTTAATCAAATACAATTGATTTTATGTTCAACCTTTTTGGGGTTGCCAAAGTCAACAAGAGCCTCCTCCCCAAATGATGTATAACAATTTCCACCTAAATGTCAGGCTGAAAAAGGTAAAAAATTAGGAATTGACAATATTTAAGGAAATAAAATATTTTATTGCGACAGAGGGCACCTTTCAAAATTTTCAGGAGAAGGGACCTTTTCCATTAAAAGTTTTTTTTTAAATTTACGATGTATTTTACTTGGAAATAATAAAATATACAAGGAAGATGAAATTCAATGACACAGTTACTAAAATACAGTTGCTTCAACATTAGAGAAAAAATCGATTACAACTATTTATATTTTTAATTACGACATTATCATTGAAAATAGTAAGAAAAGCTGTACGTAAAACAAGGGGGAAGTCGTAATGTCTAGAAGCAAAGCAAGTGGTCATCTCAACGTTTGCTCAATGGATCAAGGTATTCTAGACGAAAAAGTCAATGGAGTGTCTCAGATTAACTTTACGACAGATTTTTATGTTACGATCTTTTCCCGCAAATTAGAGAGCAAAACTGACAGGATAGTTATTTGTCCCAAACATTCCATGTATGAAAGTGCTGGCACAAGCAAATCGATAAAACTCATCGAACACATTAAATTAAATTCATACATCACATTACTCGCAAACACGGAAAATTTAATTAATCACGTCGAAAGGCAAACTGCTTCACAGCGTTATTGGGACCGTAATGCATTCCACATGAACGTGGAGCAAATTAAGTTTGAAATATTTTGATTTACAGCTAAAAAAGCATAATTTGGAAATCGGAAATGACGCATAACCCGGAGATGCGTATGGAAATCGTTATATTCAAGTGATGCATTTTCTACCCCCACATAACCTAACGCTGCCTCTCCCCCACTTTTTTTCGAAAATATGAGGGATGGCGCCCCTGTCAACTAAACAGACAGCGGAAAGGATTCTGGTACAAATGAACTCATCACAGCGTCACAATTGCGCCCGATGCTGTAATTTTTAATTCGGTAACCCCAATTTTGGCGTGACTCCGCAGATTAGCTGCCCGTGATTTGCTGACGAGTTGAGGGAATTTTTGGTCCAATCGCGTTAGCGGGTGCGCGGGGCCGTCGGTGAGAGAGCAATGGGAAGGGGGCCTTCCCTGCAAATGCGGTTACCTCGGAATGACACCACAATCTCGTTACGTGGCCCGTGGGGCGTCAGGGTTGCCAACTGCCTGCGATTTATTGAGACGCTCTCCGTGCGGCGCTTGGAGCCACAGGAGACAAACATTCCTGAAGAACGTAGAGGAAGAAACTAATGGATGAACGAGAAAATACCTTTTCCCCACAAGAAGAACGGTTGGCATTAAAAGAAGTTGAAAAATATGCAAAAAATAAAATAAGGTTAATACTGCCACAGAGTGTTAGTGTAACTTACTCTTATCACTAGTCATTTCCATGATGCTCGCGAAAAAGTTACATTTTACAATCCACCCCCGCGAAATAATACGAATTAAATTATAAATATTTTTCACGTCATACCGCTGATTTAATTCAACTCCGTCTACTCTCTTTTTCGATTTCAAATAGATAGTTGTTTTTTTTTTCAAGTAACATGCTATGAATTATCACAAGTTTAAATGATTGGATTAAATGATGGACTCTAGGGGTTTTGGCATGCTATGCATGTTGTCATCATACATCATATACGTGATTAAAGTATAGACTTCTATAAATACATTGAATATATTTTGTTTATTATAAAAATACAAAAATAACAATATCAATTGAATCATTTATTTCAGAAACCCGTCAAACGTCAAAATCGAAAAAGCGCGTTAGCGGCGGAATATTGATTCATGAGGATAGACACATCGTTTAGTGCATGTTTAACTGAAAAATTTTGATTTATCAACTGCTTTAATATTAAAGAAATATTTTTAAATCAGAAAAACTGGAACACTTTTCCTCAGTTTCGCGAAATGAGAAATTTGGCGCTTGACGGGTTTCTGAAATACGATTCGATTTTCAAAAACTGTCGATAGGTATTATAGTTTTAAATGCTTATTTCACAAACAATATTTGAATTATTTCTACCTCTCGTTTAGGTAAGCATTTTTTCCAGCGTGATAAAGCATAGTATTGATGAAGAGCAGAATACAAATTGCTTTGATATGAAAGTTCAATTATTGTACAAGAACTTTTTGAAGCGATTAAATTCCTAGTACTGAAGGCAAACTACCGAAACGCTGAAAATTAATAATTAGTAAATTAGGAGATCTATCTTTATCGTATGCTTCTTTTTATATTTCCTTATTTTTCAACAATTTTAAAGCTGGGCCGTGCATTGAATCACTGCAAAGATGATTGAAAGTCCCCAGTGCTTAGAATGAATTCAATTTTCCCAGTTTATTTTTAGTGGCATATACGTTTCCTTCTTGGTAGTAAAATGACGTACTAATATGTTGCTTAGTTGGAACCTGATATGGACACGCCACTGTTTTAATGTGTCTCGCCTGCACTACACGTAACGAGATCTACTGAAGTCTGCACACGTCTTGCAGCAAAAGGTTGAGCATGTGACCCCCATACGGCAACTCAACCACCATAACAAGTTATATCGGCTTCAAACTATGTTGCTACAGCTCGAGGCCAATGCATTCGCTTGGTTATCGAGAAGGCAGGCATTACGAATCTCGAACACCGTGACTAATTCTCCCGGACGCCCAAATGTCGATAATGCATTTGCAACTGCCTATGAATGGTCGTTAAGAAACCTATTCAAGAACTGAAATTTGGTTGAATATCAATATTATACAAAGATATGAAATGTTTAGTTGGATCAAAAGCTTAAACAAGTAATTAATTCACACATTTACTTTATCAAATTATTACTAATTAAGGGATAATTCAAAGGTCCATTCGTAATTATGACATCATTACTTACATATTATACGAGTTTGCTCATGTAACACGGTCAAGTTTAGCAGGTACTTCCATGAATCGACTGAAAAACGTTTCAAAGGTTTCTACATAGACATGCAACAGAAACCACGAATTAATAGTACCTTAGATAGTACATGTACTATTCATTCTATTCGGCACTCAACACAAATAATCTTACAGATTTGTATTAATTAATGAAAAACTACCGCAATGGAACAGATGTGAATAAATAAGAAAATGAAATATGATTATGTAAGTATATTACATTTGCGAATTCCGTAACATATACTGAACTTTCTTCCTCGTTTGGATTTCCGTTATTGAATTTACTCGTTCTACACACACGAGATCTTTTGCCCGCGCGCTAACGCACGTACACACGAAAATATAAACGCGACTTGGAACACATCAGTAAATGCAATCACGCATACAAAAGTGTTTATAAAGGACCACGAGCGGACAAATCATTCAATTATTAACCACCTTATAATTTTGCGATGATATTCGAAAAACAAACCATAAAATTATCCGTTTGACTATCAGTTCCCGTCGAGCATAGAATGATTTACATTTTTTCGAATGGGATTTAACGTTTCATTTTTAAGGGCAGAGTCGATGAAATAAAACGCTACGAACTGTTTGAATAAATATCAAATTATTGGTAAATAGGTTCCTTACGATTCTATTAATACTAAAATACTAGTACTTTCATTATTATATTGCAGAACTGATTTCCATACTGAAGGAATAACTCTATTCAATCTAACAAGAAACATGAATTTATAAAAATAAAATGTTCCATTTTAATATTCGCTTAGACCAAGGAATGAAACAGTGTAATACTTTGTATTTATTATTTTAATTTTTCACTTCTTTTTTATATAAAGTAAGAAAATTGGTTCAGTATAGCGAAAATCACCAGGTCTGACAGCACTGTTGTAACTAAAATTATTATCTTATTGGTGTGGCTTCCTGTAGTCTCGTAATTCATTCGCACAATTTAAATTATCTTAAAATAAAAGAAAAAAAAATTGATTTGTTCATATTCGTGATTAGGATTGAAGTACCTTAAATTACACAATCAAATTTTTCAACATAATCTAGTAAAATTGAAGACCATGGTAAACATATTCTTTAAAATGTATTAATTCATTTCATAACAAAACTTAAGTTAGTGGATAACTTGATTCTAAATTAATGTATCCTCTTCTGGATTGAAATTATAGTTATTTTTAAATTGTTATATGGGTCTCGTTCTTGAAATTCGCTAGTACATTAAAGTATCCTTAAATATTCTCTTCACGTAGTAATCGATACTCGATATCAAAAATCAAATCAAGTACCTCAAGATTCCTTCAATGTCATCTTTTCTGGCATCTTTGTACTTACGAGCTATACATTTCAGTGAAATTAATAATCAAGTATCTTATTCTTATTTTCTCTGTACACCCAACCGCCCCTTTTGTTCTAATGCGCAAGGTTCGTGCAGTAACCGGCTTTCAGGGTCGCTCGAAACCTCACACGCAATTTATAGTCCTGTCCTCGACAAATAAACCTGCGTATGCCACGCGACGGCAATGAAGACGGAACACGCACGTGATGACTCAAGCGATGCATTTTACGGAGAATTCTTACCTGCATGAAGGAGATAAAGATGTTCAATGCACACGAAGAAGATTCAGACGTTCAAGACCTAAGCAGAAGGGCTGTCTAACGTCAATCTAACTGACAAGGATTCATTTTACAGCCGGAAGAGGAAAAAAACAGTTTTCACGTATTGGAAATTGAAAATATTAAAGAAAAAAATGCAGGGCATCATGTCATGAAAAATTCACAACAAAAATAGTTTAAACTAACGAAAAGCGCTTCACGTACAGCCCTTCAATTTTTTTAAACACTCGATTTCCATTTGCTTGCTTTTGAATTAACACACTAGGGTCTGCTGGAACAAAGTGTGTAGCTTCTAGCTGTTCCGCACACAAATAATAAAATAGAAGTACCATTCTTTCTATTGTGCTTTTCCGATGAGACAGTGAGAATTCACATTTTTCTTTCATCTGTATTGTTGAATGATGATTTCAACATGCATTTGTATAAAGTTCATTTCATTACATGAAAAATATCGATATAATACGTAAAAATATGCACATTGTGTATAGGTATTTAGCGTTAAAGTCAATAATAAGTTATTAATAACTGATGATAATTCTGTTATTACCGCCATTTTAATATTTGCAAACATCTTGCTCATTATTCCAAGCTTATTCTTCATTTCAACAAATATAATCTATCATTATCATTTATCAATAAATAATTTGATCTTTACAATCTTCAAGGAAGTATAATATATTTTTCAACAAAACGAAGGAACAAAGAGAATATAATGAATGCAATGGACATACAAGCAAAACATGCATGCTACTCATGAAAATTACCAGAATTGTCTGATGGTTATCTCATGTATATTCTCATTATAACTAGTTACCCAACAGACGCCTTCTTACAATTGTAGGAAGTGTAGGGGACTTTAACTGCTCATGGCTTATTTGGAAGCATCACTCATTACCTGTTAAAATAACTTAAGTTCCTCCAAGTAAAATATGATTGTAATTAATTAGCAAAAGCAATTAAGCCAAACAAAGAAGCTATTGGTTACGCGATGATACTCATAACAAGATTAAAATGGTACAAATGAAGAATTAACAATTTTTGACATCAAGCCAGAAATATAGGTATTCATCGTCACTTGCCAGAATTCGATTGTAAGAATATATCTACAATGCACACGGCGTACATCGAAGCGTTTAAACTGCAACAACTACGAAGCCCAGTTAAGAACAAAAAATAAATTCTCGAAATACGAGTGCAATCAAAAACATTTTTTTCTGTGAAGACAAAACAAAGATGATTGATTCATCATACATTACAAATGTATCCTAATTAGAGTTGCATGTACGAACGGTATTCCAAGATGGTCGTAGATCAAGTATTGGGACCCCATTCAACAAAACCCTAACTCTCCGGACCGTGTGTTCCAGCACGGGGGCAAAACCGTTCCAGGGATGTCAAGTGCAGGAGAGCAGGAGGCGCGTGCGGGCATCCCTCATCCCAGCGCCGACGTGGCCCGCTCTCCAGAAGCCCCTGGGCGGCGCGTCGCGGCTGCCGCCTGCGACCGCGCGCGGCGCCGGGTGACGGGGCCGCGGCGCCGGGTCACGGCGGTCCCGCCCCCGCGCCGCCCCCGCCGCGCGGCCCAGCCCATTTTTCGCGGCGGCGCGGCCGCGGATTGGCGGAGCGCCGGCGGCCGGCGGCGCCCGTGCGCCTGACCCCTAACCCGGCATGCGCCCTCCGACCCCGGCGCCGCGCCCGCCCCCGCCCCCGGGCCACGCCGAGGGGCGCCCGCGACGCCGCCGCCGCCGCCGCCGCCGCCCGGCGTCGCCCCCGTCATCGCCGACGCCGCCCCGCGCCGCGAAAATAAAGCTCCGGTCAAGTCGCAGAGCGCGGGAGGGGGCCGCCGCCGCCGCCTCCGCCGCCGTCGCCGCCGCCGCCTCCGCCTCCGCCGCGACCGCGGCCGCACCGAGGGCCAATCAGAGCCGAGTGGCGGCCTGTGGACCGGAGGGGGGCCCATGGCGCGTCGCCATGGTAACACCCGGGCGCCGCCGGGTGGGGGCGCCGGGGCCGCGCTGGAGGGGGCAGACCCCGTGGCGGGGCACGGTTCGGTGTCGGGGGTCAGGGGGCCCACAGTCGCGCGCGGGGCTCGGGCAGGCGAGCAGCAGGCGGCGTCCCACCACGGTTGCGGCGACGCGACGGAGCGTCGAGAGGGAGAGAGAGCGAGCCACTGCGAGCGAACCGCGAGTGAGAGAGAGAGGGAGCGTGGCGCGAACGGACGCAAGCAGCAGCAGCTCTGCCAGCGAGGGCCAGCCGCGCCGGCCGGCAGGCACAGGACTGGGGATGCCGCGCGGGTAAATCGCCCCGTGCCCCGAGTGCGCGAGTGCCGCGCGCGTGGTGCAGTGCGTCGCGTGTGTGAGCGGAGCCTTCCGCGTGTGCGTACCAGCGACGTAGGCGGCAGCGGCGGCGGAGCCCTCCTCCGCCCCACGAACTGACCATTATTCTTCCTCACGGGGGCGCCCTGGCGGTGCTTTACCCCCCTACGACCACGGGGTTCTTCGTGGGCTCCCGCAGCCAGGCCCCCGAAGTCGCCACCACGTTGGAGCTCGGCTTCTCGCGCAGCATGGCGCTCGTGGCGCCGCCCCCGGGCGCCTGGCGCGAGCCGCCGGGGGTGGGCTCCGTGCTGCCCCCGGGGGCGGCGGCGGGGGTGCCCAGCCCGGGCGTGCACCACGCCGCGTCGGTGGCGGCGGCAGCGGCGGCCGCTGCGGCGGCGGGCCTCGCCGCCCCCGACGACCTGCCCCCGGGGGCGGCGGCGAGCGCGCCCGGCGGCGGCATCGCCACCCCCGGCTCCGGCGGCGGAGGCGGGGGCGGGGGCGGCGGACGCGCGGACCTGCAGCAAAGTTCCACCCCCGGGTCGCAAGCCAACAGCACGCAGTCGGGGGGCAGCGGCCAGGGGGCGGATAAGAACCAGAACATCGAGTGCATCGTGTGCGGGGACAAGTCTTCGGGGAAGCACTACGGCCAGTTCACGTGTGAAGGTAGGTACAAGGCGGCGCAGACACCGTCAGTGCGTGGTGTTGTCAGATGTGTGGAGTGTGGTTTGTTTGGTGTTCTCGAAGTGGATCGTCGAAAGCACGTGTCAACGCCGGGGCACATGGCAAGAGTTGTTTGTCAATAATCCAGTGCATTTTCCTTCAATAAAGATGACAGTGGAGTTCCCTAATTCCAATCACCTCAAATTGAAATATAACCGACAGCTTAATCGTGTACTTGTGAGGCAATTAAATCAATCCCAGAAAAATGTTTCGCATACTCTGCAAGTAAATGTGAATGAAAATTACGCCTAGAAACGCTGGTTTGCACATAAAACTGAAACCATATATGACGCCTACATTAGATTCTGTTTAGCAGGTTTTTGAAAGTAAAACAAAATATGAAATGTGACTGTTCAGCAACGAAGTATTAAGGGCTGCCTCGCCCTGAGAGATCAAGTCGTGCGGGTTGACGAATAGTGGTCACGGTCAGGGGCCGCCAACATTAAGTTTGCTTTGGATCTGATGCCGTTAACAGACCATTTCTTCGAGCTAAATCACATTACTTCGTTTGTTTTAATTTTTCACGCGAATGACATATTTCTAGTTAACTATGTGACGCAAATGCATCGTAAAATTATTTTAAATGTGAGATTTAATGTGGATAAATAGTGTGATGTGTTGGTGCAAATTTTGCCTACGGCCAGCCATCCGTCTCAAGCGGTAATCATAAGAAATCGCACCCTCCCAAGCGAGGGAACGCAAACAAGTTCAGTGCCAACAGTTAATCATAATGATCGAAGTGGATGAGGCCGCGAGAAATTCGCCTACGCGAGAACTCCTCTCGTCGTCGGAGAGTTCCGCAGCGTCAACCATTAGCCTTCTCCGCCCAGTCGAAAAAAAGCCACGTGGAAACGAGGAGCAAAAAAAACGGAACGTTTAAGGAACCGGTTCGGTGATCGATCACGACCACGAAACCGACTGGCGACAAGCTCGCGGTTCTCACAGCTCCATGAGCCAATCATTACATTCTATGGGAGTATGCAGATCCACGTCAAGAAAATTGGTGAACCTAGGACTGAGTGTCTGAGTTTTCCTTCATTAGGATACACATAAGAAAAGTTTCATTAATTGCTGTCAAATATAAAATATTGTTGTAACACTTCTGGTGGTTATAAGATGAAAGTATTTCTATTTTTTAATTGAACTTCTCGGAATAACACCACGAGCTAGTTGCTACACTATCCACTAAAAACTATTACATTATATTATTAGAAAGCAGATTATATTAGAAGTCATCAGCCAACCTCGTGTTCCAAACGATCTTTATAAAATGAACGGAAAGGATTTACTAATTATTGTTACTATTTGTCGTTTAAACTGTCCTCTAATAGTGTGTTTAAATATCTAAACAAATTTCAAACTGTGCAATAGGATAAATTTGTTTTTATATTTCACAGTGCTAAATAACATGTAGACCTAGACATTTAGAAAGAAAATTTTGCTTGGATTATTTTCCATATTTCGACCTCCCCTTCTCTTCCCTTCCGGGCGTCACTGCGTGCGAGAACGCCTCCAGGGAAACCGGGCAGGTTTATGAAATTCAGGAAACGCCGCTCCAAGGCTGCTCGGACCCGCGGAGCAACCCCACCGTGGCAATTACGCGTTGGTCTCTCTCTCAGATGGTATCGCGTCATTTACAAGTATGATGCGTCGTCCGCGGCGCCGGCGGCGGAGGCGGGCGTCGCGACGCCGCGAGGCAGCGCGGGCGGACGGGCGGCGGCGGGATGCGCGCGCCGCGGACGCCGCCGGCGCCGCGGCCGCGTGATCGCGCCCGGCGCGCGCTCAATGGGAGAGAGTTCGCGATGAATGGGCGGCATCGGCCGGCGGAGACGGCTTCGTGGCGTGCGCCAAGGTTCTTTCTGTGGCACCGCCAAGTAAAATGATAATCACGTTCAGATTTCAATTAGTTCAGATATGTCAATTCTCGTGAAAGTAATGTCTTGATTTCCTAACGTTCCTTATTCAGAGAAATGCGTGAGTATCAATGGAAATTGCTCGAGAGATGCCAGTTTTCGTCTAGTGAAGAGTGGATTTGCGAATGTTTACCTGAGTTTGGGCCTCGACACTAGTGTAGTTGGTGTGTGCATTACTGTGTATATGTAATGTTTATTTGGCTGAACGATGTGCTAGGTGAATTTGCCTGTCGAGGAATGGTAGAATCATGTATAAATACAGTTCATTGCCCATAAATACCCACATACATCACTAGTGCATTGAATGAATTTTTGTGTATCTTATATTCTGACACCACTGTTTATAAAGCCGAAACATTTGTATCCGTTTAGATGCTGAATCGTGTTTACTGTCTGAATATCAAAACTCACTTGAAACGGAGAGTGATTCATATTACTGAGCAACCAAATATTGGATCCAAACGTAATTTCATCGGTTAAGAAATAAAAGTTTGTACTTTTGTAAATCCACGCATTTCTTCGAGTCAATATTCGCACTCGTGATATCCGATGTACATGTTGAACTCGTTCAAGAGAATGATCTTGTTCATCACATAATAGAATGAATTGAGTCCGGTCCGACGACATTTTGCATTAGATGTTTTTCAGAATTTATTCGAAACCCCTAATTTCATCACATCATTTCAAAAGTGGCGGAGATCATGTTAAAACCAGCTCACATATTTTGATCTTCCTGGAGTGATAATTTACATGCTTTCGAATCTGTCAATTAGGTTCGGAATCGCGAAGAAGGTTGTAAAACGAGACATGTTGAGGACATCGGTTTCACGATTTGTTCCAATTTGTGCCAGAGCACTGGAACGGAATTCCTATCTTCGTCGCCCACCCACTCAGAAATCTTGTCTCGCTCTTTTTTCGGTCAGCTTTTTCACTCTTTTAACGCCAGCGTTGTCCTGTCTCCTACCTTTTTTCTGCGAACGTGGGTTTAGGAACGGGGTCTTCACCCTCGCGCGAATTAACCAGCTCGTGGCGGGGAGAGGGCTGGTGTCCTTCCTTCATCCGCGCTCCCTTCCGGCTTGGGAGACCCCTTCGCCCGGGGGAGAGGCGGTGCCGCACCTGTCGCAGGCCAAACGCAACCCTTTGCTGCCGGGACGCCCCGGGGACGCATAATCGCCCCTGCGGGCGGTGGTAGGACGGGTAGTGCGGAGCGGGGCGGGGCGGGGCGGGGCGGGCCAGCGACCGGCGCAGGTAGCGGGGGCGCGTCCGCGGACGGGCGTACCTGCAGCAGACCTGTCGTCTTGACAAATGATGTTCTGCCGCCTCCCGACTTTTAGTAAAAAACCGGCAACCGCACCTCAGCCATCACCCGGCCCGGTTTCGTCTGGTCTCCGCCTCGTCTTCGACCCGAGCGCTGCCCGTCCTCATTTCGTCCCCTTCCCTGTTTTTCGTCTCGTCCTCTTTTAAGTCGGCGCTTTTGCCGCGCCTAACTGCTTCCCCCTCTTCGCCTCCCCACGAGTATCCATCATTTGGCTTAATTTCTTTGTTGAAAGGAACTCGAATTTATGTCGAGGCTACGGGTTATTAATTTCTCGTCGGTCCGGACGAGACCGGCGCCTGTAAGTGAGGTGCACAACGTGGAGATACTGTTTCTGTGTTCGTTATCCGAAAAATTTTCAATCCAAGTTCGGTCCGACATGTTTATGTTTCTCGTGAGGCACATCGTTTGTTTGGATACATGTGTTTTCCAGCGGGACTCTAAAGCATTTCCAGTTAGAACAATGAAAGATGCAAACCACACGAAAGAAGTGAGCTACAGTTGTGTTGAAATGCTCTGCACAATCAGTTTTGTGGTATCAAAATCTTTCACTCGGGGTAATTTGTGAAGCCTTTATTTGCCGACGAAAGTGTATAGATATCGAGCTATTACAGCTCGAAGTAAACGCACGTCTCCACGTTACCCCGCTTCTAGACATTAAGAGACTATTACATTTGAGATTGTTAAGCAGTAAATGCTTAATTGCATGACAATTTCTATAGTATTCTGATGTCACAGTAATGAAATATTCAATAAAACTCTTTGACTCCTAAAAGATTAGTTAGATTGCCTTTCATGAAAGTAATAAAGATCATTACTAGATGTCATTAATGGCCTACAGTTTTCACGGAGGAGTTTTATGTTACTTCTGATGTTTTTTGAATTACTTCTAAACAAATGTTCTGGCAAATAGAAACTTGGTCGAGAAATACTTAATCGTCAATGTACACGAGTCATGTGTCATTAATATACTGATGTATTGTGGAATAAATGAGTATGCAGTATGTGATGTGATGTTGAATGTGATGATGAATTTCGAACTCAACCATTTTCAATTATTGTTCAGTGAGGAAAACTACTAAATTGCATGTACATTTCTGTGAAATGTATATAAAAATCACGCAATGGATTTCGAAACCGAGTAACGCACGTTCTTCTCAGTAGCGTATACAACAAATGTTTATTATTGTCAATAATAGCATGGATTCACCAAACGAATAACTTCAACAAGTCATTTACGAGAATTCTGAGAATAACTAATACAAGCTGTGGAATTCTAAACATTTAAAGTAATATGTTAGTGTATTTCACTTCAGTAGGTACACATATTCTACTGTCAGGAGGATATACAATTTTGTCATAGCAGCAGGAGAATCCAGAAACTGAGCATGCACATATCACACTTGTCTAAAATCATTACACAACACAACTGTAATATCTCTGTTGCCTCAGTGTTCGGTCAATCCCCAAGCTGAAGTCGAACAAGAAACCTTTTCATCTCCAGTGCCGCCACGTGAACTAAGCGATGAGCCCAGGGTCTGCGGGAGGAAACCGCGCGTGCCGAGCTCCCACACCCAAACCCACACCCAAACCCACACCCACCCCACGCCTGCGGCGCGGCCCGGGCCGGCGAGAAACCCCGCTCAGAGTGCAACGTCACGGCAAGGACCTATCCCTGGGGGCAGCAGCCCTACTAATTAATGGGTCCGCCCCGCTAATTGGTTTTTTGTTTAAACACTTTTGCCTTCTCCATAACTCTCCGCCGTGCGTTGGTCAACGTGGGGCGCTAAATGGCTCGGACGGCGACAGCGAAGGCGCAGGGGGTGGCACGGGCGCCGGCGCTGCGCGAGGAAAATTCTCAATAAGTTACACCAATGACCAGCACCCCAACAACTATGAGCGGAGGGCGCGAAGGGGGTGAATCAGACCGACGGTATTTTCTCCTTTGCGATCGCTTCTGCAAAACTTTGGTGTTTGAGTGGTGGATGTAAATGTGTCACGAGTAGCAATATTGAAGTCATTAACAAATTACAATTTATAGATGAGTTAACCCCTGTAAGGAATGGGCTCTAATGTTGAAAAGCATGACGGGATTTGACTTTGATTTTTATAATTAATGTGTTAATAATTGGTACATTCGGAACATTTTATTTTCGCCTTTTCATCATTTATTTAAGTATCATCTTCAGTTCGCATGCAACTTATGCATCTGCTAAATGCTGAAAAAATATTAAGTAGTATGATTTATGTGTTGCAGTTAACACTAAACAAATAATTTGTCATGTCAAGATTATACATAGTAACTACGGTGTACTGGGTAACACGATTTGATAACACACTAGGAATGAAACATCAACTGAAACCCTTGCTAAGCCATATGAAAAAAAGGCACAACTTGGTGTACATAGCACATGTTATTAAACCGCAAGAACGAAATGACAGCGTGGAATAAAATCCTGAGGATGGTCGAGATTTTACGCGAGTAAAGAGCTCAATTAATTTTTGCTCCTGAATTCTCTCTGTGCCAAATTGGTGCTCGAAATAAACCGTTTCGCCGCCCGGGCGGGAGCGTTTCAACGTTAATCTCCCGTGTGGCAATGCGACTAAAAAACGGCCTACTCAATGCGAAGCGCTCGTCGCGGTCGGATTTCGCTGTAAGTCTGCGCCCGCACCTACCAATTACGCCGGCCCGGCCCGACGAGGACGAAGGACGGAGGGCGGAGGGCGGGAGCAGCGGCGCGGAGAGGGGCGCTGAGGACAGAGGGCGCACCGCTGCGCCTGCCCGGCCGCGACCCGCCATCCCGCGACAGCCGCCCGAACTACCAGCGCCCGCCCCCCCCGTTTGGGCGCGCGCCACCGCTGGCGCTCGGACCGCCGACACCTCCCCCCCCGCCCCGCCCCCCCTTTTCCAACCATCCCACCCGTTCCCCTCTCTCCACCCTCCACTCTCCTCTCACGAACTCCCCCTTTTTTCGCCCTCGTTGCACTTCACTCCCCGCCCTCGCGCCTTTCCCATCTGACCGCTCGCCCGGTCCTCACCCCCCCCCTCCACCCGCCTGTGCAGTCCTCCTGGTCCTCTCCGCCCGGAATTCGTGTCACTTCCCGCACCGCCCTCGTCTCATGTCGCCTACGGCTTTCCCGTTCCATTTGTTCTCTGAGCTCCTTTCGCCCCGCAAGTTCGACGTACGCTTCCTAGCAGGTCCATGTCAAACGTTGCATTCCGTCAATTTCTTTATCTTATCGATGATCCCAAATTTAACTTTTTCCAGAACATATGTATCTGAAATTGCGTAGAACTGGTTGCTGTTTACATCTGACTTTTCCTTAAACTATTCCGCAATAGGATGGAGACATTTACATATTAGGTGGTATCCGTTTCCTTTGGCGTTTTCCTTTTGAGAAAAAAAAATTATTTACATTTTGCAACTATATATCACAACTAATACTTGCAGTAACTCTAGAACTACCAGGCAGAGTCAGGTGATTATTTCGTTAAGTTACGAAAGAATTCGGAAGATTTCTAATCTCAGTCAACTTTAAAGAGTTCTGCTTCTCTGGAAGCCTTTGCGAGTGGCGATAATTTCCTCCAGTATCGTTACTCTTTTTGAATAATGGTATTTTTTCGCATGCCTTAATTGAATTAGCAAATAGAAGTGTTAATCTCTACATGTGTTCCTCCCTAGTAATTCACCAACTATTTTTTTGTTGTGGAAAGAAAACTAAATCGAAAAGAAATTCCTTATATTGTAATTCCATGTACAGCTTGTAAAGTCCTTTCGTAGAGATATGGATGGAACCATACTTATTCTGAAATTCGAACAATATGTGAAGTAACCTTTTAGAAGACGTTAAAAAAAGCCTAATTTGAGTTTCCAAACGCCAGATCGTGAATGTAACTACACGTCGCACTCCAACCAGACATTCATAAACGTTTCCATTCCGTCTCGTGCGATGGAATAGGCCTTCCTGGTCCGCGAACAGCTGCATTTGCAACACAGCGGAGGCAGCGCGGATAACGAAGGGCGGGCGATTCGTTACGGAGCTCGTCTCGCATTCGTGGAGATGAGCGAGCGGGGCTGGAGGGGCGGGAGGCGACGTCGACGCGCGATGCGTTTTGGGGTATTACGCAAGCGGAGGTGTTTACGCATCGTTCGCGCTGTTTGTGTATTTGCTTGCGCGCAGGCGGCGGCGGCGGCGGCGCTGCCGACTGCGGGGCTTACGCACGCCGCGCAAATGTGCACCACCGCCGCCGCGCGTCCCGTGAACTTCGCGACGCTCAGACAACACTCTTATCGGAACGCCTGCGCCTCCGCTGCTCGCGACTGGCACCGCTTCGACTCTCGCGAAGTTACACAGCCCCTCCCCCACCCTTTATTCGAAAAATGTGCCCAAAGAAGGGAATTCTAGGTTGGCAATTGTACAGTGATTACATTTCTTCCAGAGAGAAAAGCAGAAATGTCTTTATTTTTTCTTAAATATATCAAAGACGTAATAGTTTTTGGTAATTATTTGTGGAGTCTAGAACTTCATTCTTGATACATTATACTTGATAAACATACCCATACGTTGTTCAAGTACTGCTCGCGACTGGCACCGCTTCGACTCTCGCGAAGTTACACAGCCCCCCCCCCCCCCTTTTCGAAAAATGTGCCGAAAGAAGGGAATTCTAGATTGGTAATTGTACAGTGATTGCATTTCTTCGAGAGAGAAAAGCAGAAATTATTCTATTTTTTCTAAAATATATCAAAGACGTAATAGTTTTTGGTAATTATTTGTGGAGTCTAGAACTTCATTCTTGATACATTATACTTGATAAACATACCCATACGTTGTCCAAGTACTGCTCGCGACTGGCACCGCTTCGACTCTCGCGAAGTTACACAGCCCCCCCCACCCTTTATTCGAAAAATGTGCCGAAAGAAGGGAATTCTAGATTGGTAATTGTACAGTGATTGCATTTCTTCGAGAGAGAAAAGCAGAAATTATTCTATTTTTTCTAAAATATATCAAAGACGTAATAGTTTTTGGTAATTATTTGTGGAGTCTAGAACTTCATTCTTGATACATTATACTTGATAAATATACCCACACATTGTCCAAGTACTGCTCGCGACTGTCACCGCTTCGACTCTCGCAAAGTTTACTCAACACCTTCCTTCAATCCATCCTCTCGCCACCTTTCCTCCATTCCATCCGAAGGGAATTCTCGTCACATGTACATTAGTTACTCCAGAATTCTTTTATATCATTTTAATGTATCGTTTATTATTTTACTATAGATTTTCTGCTACGTTTCCAGAGTCCAATAAAACGATAACTCCTCCCGTGGGTTTATGATTTTTAGCAGTTTACTATTCATTGAATCGGTGTGTAACATTTTTATGAACATGTGTGAACTTGGAATTTTATTCTGTTCTGAAAACCTTGTAATCTTTTTGTTCAATAATTTCCTTGATAATTTTGTGAAGCAAAGACTACTTTGATATTGAGAAACATTACTTCTAGACTACTCTACGTTGGAAAACAATGAAACAATCGTTTCTTTCAAACGTAGTACTCCACATTGTTGTTTCCAGCTCTTAACGTCTGGTGCAAGAAAACTGCATTTCGCTGCGAGAGTACACAAACAGCGGCAACCAGATTCCCCATAGAGCTCCAACTCAGGAGACAAGTCCGCCGCCGGAGAAGGGTACTCTTCCGGCACGGCCGCCGGTGCGCAAATTTGAACGCCTCATTCACGGGTAACGGACAATTGTTTCTCCTCGCATAAAGCATTACTTAGTCGCGTGTATCGGCGACGGGCCGCCTGCTCTCCGCGCGTGCTGGTGCACAGCCGGTGGAGGACATGGGAGGGGGGGGGCGAGCCCGCGGTTCATTGCATTGTCGCGCGAAGGGAACCGGCGCAAGAGGCTGGGTGTTGTGGTCCGTATTTATAGTTGCGAGTTCCGGTCTCGGGTGGGCGTGCGCAGGCGGCGTGGGGCCCGTCCGAATAATGCGGCGTTGTCTCCTCGCCCCCGGCCGCCGTGCGACTGTGCCACCCTGCCGCGCCGAACGGCCGCGCGGGGCGGCGGGGACGCGCCGGTTGACAAACGCGGACGCGGCTGAAAGTTGACGTTGTCTTCGTCGCCCGCGCCGTTCCGCGTTCCGAGCCGCCTGTCGCGACACGCGGGCCGTGCGCCCCGCGCCGGCCACACCGCTCCGCGCCACGCCGCTCCGCGCCACGTCCCTCGCGCGCGTGAGTTATGGCCGGAGCTCCTTAATGTAGGGGCACACAGGCGCCGGTGTTCGCAGTTATTTGGAAGCTTGTGTTTCAAACATGTGTACGGCAACTTGGTTGGGTTTCGGGACTACGGTTTAAGCGCGTAGACTTGAAAATCTGCATATTACGTGAGGTTGAAATTTTTAATGTCCCTCCCACAATTGTTGCTACGTTCTTTCTCTGACTTTGTCAGGAAAGTTTAAGCCCAAAAACATTGTATAGAACACTTTATGTGACTTCACTACGCGAAGAAGTTGTGGGTTAGATTTCACTAACGCACGTTTTGTAATGATTAGCCCCAAGTTGTTCGGTGAAATAACTACCAGGTATTATTTATTGCAACACTGAAGTGAACAGAAAGAATATCGGAAGATATGTATTATCTCGTACAGGATGCTCATTCCAAGTACGTTAGGGTTTTGCAGGGTTCGCGAAGTAATTTCAATTCCTCCGTAATAGCCCCGTAAAACATATTTCGTTCCACCATTTTAAGGAATTGATATCCCATTTCCTTGATCGATTTTTAAAACATCGAGGCGAATAATCAAGAAATTTACATCCCAAAATTTCCGGTTTTGCTTGGTGGACGTCAATTGATTATGGATGCTCAAGCGCTCGGATGAATAAATGAAATATAACTTAATCTTAGAGAAACCGTGTTATAAATTACACCCCATTTTTGTACACATTATGCAGATGTACACTCATTTCAAGGATCAAATCTTCTGTATTATCCGCCTCAAATTTTCTTTGAGTGGTTTTCATCTCGCATGTTAAAATTGTAGTATTTTATCTAGATCTGAGCATGATTTTCAAAACTTCATTTATAGACGTGGCGACTCTTTGGTTTGCCTATGAACTAACAGAATATTTTACTTTTCTCCAGGGTAATCTTTCCGACATTGCGCAAATTCAGCAGACTTCCACAAATCCCATAAAATCATCTAACATTCTTTCAGTCCATAAAGCCCAGGAAAGTCTAACAACAGTTTTCTGTACTACTAGGTCGTCTCCAACCAGTAACGAAGACAGCCCAGAGGCCGGTTAATCGCATTAAAGAGAGAAAATTCAACAAGCATCTGCTTCTGTAATTCCAAAATGAGTGGAGCGGTAGAGTAGGGCAGGGCTCTTAAAATGAAGACAATGTGGAGTCACTCGGGGGCAAATGTGTCTCAGTATTAGCGGGACGTCTTGTCAAGCGCCGCGGTCGGTCGCCGAGCGGTGCGTCCCGAGCAGTCGTCGCTGGTTTTAGTGCGTGCATCTGCGTGCGCGTTTTATGGGCAACGGTAGAGGCCGCGGCCATTACTATCTTCCCAGAGTAAGTGGAAGCGCCATTATGCGGGAGAACTACAGCTCTTCTTGTTCTATTCCTCGGAATACAGGTTCTGCTACCGGTGTTGTCCAGATAAATATTTAAAAAATTACAACGAAATATGATATTTTTTACTAAAATGTATTTCGTGAGTAAATCTGAATTCTTAATTAAACAACTACATTTCCATCGAAATAGTATGCAAGAAATATTCCCAATTGATTATTAACGAACAATATTGCATTTATAAGCAATTGTATACTATAATTGTATACTATAGGTGAACTGAATTACATTATTAGAAAAACAACGCCGACTAGGTTGAGCGAGAACGAAAATGATATAAAACGCTGGTTATTTCTACAGAGTTTCTTTTCGAAACAAGTCCCAACTACACACCATTAAATCTATATAAATTCTTAGAATTTCTGCACGATTGAACGTTCGCTTCGGTTCTTACAATCCTTAACACATACCTTTCAGCTCGTAATTATCGTTCAAGTCGACGTCCTTCTTTTTAGAGGAACGTTCTATTAATTGTTTTGCAGTTACAAGCGCGCATTTTGCACGTATCAGAATATTAGAAATCTTAATGAGTAATTCCACTGCGCTGACTGGGCCCTCAGTGCACGCAATTGCCCGCGGGACAGGTTCCGACGCGGACCCCACCCCGCCCCGCCCCACCACGCCGTGCCGTGCCCTGCCCCGCCATTTCCCGCCATGCCGCGCTATGCCAGGCCCCGCCAAGCCCCGCCAAGCCCCGCCAAGCCCCGCCAAGCCCCGCCAAGCCCCACCACACCCCGCCACACCCCGCCACACCCCCACCACACCCCCGCCATACGACATCTCGCCATACTTCGCCACGCCGAGTCGCGCCAGGCCGTGCCACTCGCCACGATACAGCCGTTGCACGCCCACACTCCTCACAGTACGTGCTGAGATATTGTTCACCAACTTAAACATTATACCCGGGGAGGGGGAATTACGGTGCGGAGGTGAAATGGGTGGAGAGAATTGACTCGGTTGACTGACTGCGTCGTTGGAACGCTACGCATGGTGGGCTGGTTATTATCAAAAGTTCCTGAGATTTTTAATGCTTGGAAAATAAACTGTAACGAAATTAAATCCAAGAATGCCGTTGTGACTGGAATGTAGTGTTGAGAAAAAGCCAACATTTCTTTCTGAAAATTTCTGCAGCTTCTTCACTTTACTTACAGCGATATCTAAAGTCATGGTCACAGAATGGAATCTCTAATTTAACTTTCTGGGACGCACAACGGGACTATTATCTTAGGTTGGCAATTGCACAGTAATTACATTTCTTCGAGAGAGAGAAAAGCAGAAAAAAAACTATTTTTTCTAAAATATATCAAAGACATAATAGTTTTTGGTAATTATTTGTGGAGTCTCGAACTTCATTCTTGACAAATTATACTTGATAAACACACACATACATTGTCCAATTACTGCAAAATATTACATTTCATGTCATGTCAAAATGATTTCCCAATTATCTAATACTGTTCGTGTTAATACTCCTCACATAAGTCAGTATGTTAGAAGAAATGGAATAAATGCCTAAATCACTGAAGGGGGAAAATAAAATTTTTTAAATTCTCTAAATATAGGATTCGTAATTTGCACTACGCCTAGATCATTTATTAATTTTGACATTTTAGTTCTTATGAATAACGAATATCTATGTTCATTTAAGTCTTGGCTTAGATTAATCTAAAATATTCCGAATATTTTCAACCATGGTAGACTGTGACTATGAGAAGCTTAGTCGTTTCAAACGAAAATACGCAAGTTCAGGAAGTGAAGAAGACACCTCCCCCTCCCCCTCCCCAACTGTCAAGCGACGCGCCACCCTCAAAACCAATGAGTTACAGTAGGACATGTGAAACAATCAACGCAACTTGGCGGAGCAGTCGCGCGTTGGGCGTCCCGCCCAACCGCCGCGCCGCGGCCGTCGAGATGCCTCGCGTGCTGAGAAACGCAGCTCGCAGCCGCGGGGCGGCGCCGCGCGCGGCCGACGCTCGGCCGGGGCGCCGCGGAACCAGTCCACTCGCGCGCAATTACGCGTCGCGAGCGGCGAAGCGAGAGAAAAAAAAAATAGATGGCTGCGACGGCGACCTCCGGGGCGGAGGCGGAGTAGAACGATGATCGCGATGATCAGCGGGATAACGACGGCCGGCCAGCGCGACCTAATTGTCCCTCTGCGCAACCTCACCCGACGTCGACGCCGTCGGAACGCAGCCGCACATCTCACGCTTGCCCCTGCCGCGGCACCTGCCGGAGAGAGGGGCGGCAGAGAACGCGCTCGCGATGAGTGGGCCTACTTTGCTTTTCAATTTAATGATCTGACCAATGGTCGAGCCATCTTGAGTTCGCTAATTACAGGGAACACGGACATGACGTATGAAAAATGAAACAGCGTATACGTTTTGTTTTGTTTTAGGAGGGCGTTATCCAGTGAACTTTTTGAGGATCTCTTGCGAGGTTGACATCAATTTACAGACGACAAAATAATACACTTCTCTCTTGTAAAACCTTCGTTGCAGTTTTGAACGAATGGTGGGAAAATTGTCAGAGGAATTCTACAGAATGATGATAATTTTAATGCCCGACGTGCGGCAGCACTATTCGACTGTAGTTGAGTGCCGGCGAACGATTGTTTATTGGTGCAAGATTGAGTCATCCTTACATGAATCAGTAGTAAATGAAAATTTCAGACAGCCCCATACAGCTCGTGAATTCACAGGGCCCAATGTGACTACGCAACGCATGATGTCTGATTCGTTTGGAATATTCAATTATTCAGAACCTTGAACTTTCAGTTTTCACACTGCCGTACAGAATCTTATAGTCATTGGAAGGTGAATAAATAAGGCATGAATTTAATCTCAAGTAGCACTCATAGTAAGAAATACCATGGCAGCAATGAATAGCACACTTGTGCCACATATCAATACATCACGTTTCCTTATAAATACATGAATGTACTTATTGAAATTATCTACCGTGCATCACTGACCAAGTGCAGACGACCCTTACATCCAGGATAACATTCATAATCATCTTGGCAACAATCGGTGCCAGCCTGCCTTCCCAGATATTTCGGAGGTGCGCACATTATTTCTTGCTCATCGCGTCAAGGAAAACATTCACATTTGAACTTAAAGAATTGGGTCAGCGCTTGGGGGCAACAGCATTTCTTGCGGTAGCGTCTTACGCTAGTAGTTCCAGGTGGTCGCTCCACGACGTAAACAGCGGAGCATCACGTGTCGCCACGCGTGTTGAAAACTCCGCCAGCCGCGTCAATGTGAGATTTCCTCAAAGTGTTAAGGCCGTAAGTAAATTAGAGCGGTCTATTTTGATATCCATCTTTATAAAAAAAGCCAGAAATAAAGGCACATATTCAACTGAGAAGAGATAATAAGTGTCTAGGGGAGACGAAGCGAAAGAGTGCAATGACTAAATGATGAATATCTTATGAATAATTAAATGAACGTATATTTAACGTAAAAATATACACCAAATGAAAAGAAAATGTTGGGACGAAAACTATGAGGAAGAAGTGTTAACATTTTTTTTCTTGTAAAAATTATTGTGCATTTTGCATATATTGCTTTGATTCGCATTTTTTAAATGTTTGCATGTTTGTATTTACATTTTATTATCCAATTATCATATTCATTTACGACGTATGCAAATATTTAAATTTCGCTCAGCGGTATATAGTCACCACGTATTACAACATCGTCTTACATCACACGCAAAATAAGTCTCGGAGAAATAATATGTCCAAGGGGAAAAAAATCTCTTGAAACTCGGATAGGGTTCTTATGTACACCGGAAAATCAAATGAGCAATGAAAGGTGTTGACATTCCTGTTTGACTCTTTCGCATGCGAAATTATTCTTCGGGGATTATAAATTGAGTATTCTGGGAGGAAGTGTTACCAGAAAAACTAACAATGATTTTCAGGTACAACAGCCGACTATGTTCGTCCTAATTAGGAGATAAAAAGGATTTACGTTCCCAAATATCGTTGACTCTTGCGAATTGAAATTTTCAGTTGGAAGTTAGTATTTCTAAACAGCCCTTGACATTTTTAATTCTCAATCACGTGGATAAATTTCAACAACATTCATTCCTAATTTCGCCACCACCGCATCTGCTCAGGGACGACCGTCCATCACCTGCCCCGAAGGATTCTTTACCTCCAGTTCAGTTATTCTTGTGCCTCGTAAAGTATAGATCAAAGAAACGACACAAACGACAGCGATGTTATTTGCTTTCCGTTGACTCCGTATTAGTAGCTGGCTTATGTTCCTGTCGCAAGGGTTGTCATGCATCTTGTAGTGCACATGACGCCGGTGCACTGTAGGTCGACGAACGACAGCGTAAAACAGCCCCGACATCTTGTGTAGCACTCTGCATGCGCGTGAACGAAGTGGTTAATACAAGCTGCACACATGCGGCGGATGCAGCTGCGACAGACGAGAGTCCTGGGTTCACTTTGAACACGGGGCCGATGGCAAAAGATAGCGATGAGTAAACCCAGAATTTCTAAGTTCTAAAAGTTAACAATTAGGTGCCTTCAATACATTGTTTGATAGATTTCTTTCTTCAATTTTCACATACAAAATTAAAATTGGCCTCATAATTTACTATTACATCTGTGCGTTTATTGCACTTACTGTAAACAATTCATTATTTTTTTTTCAAGGTAAAACTGAACAACGAAATATTTTCACTTTCAGAAGCATATCAGGTTTGTTCTGTTAAAATTCGCTTGAATCCGAAAAAAATGCCCTAAGCATTATATGATACGGGAACGAATGAGTCCATGGGTACATAGTAGTAACTGGATAAATCTTCCACAATAAAAATAATTTTACATCATTAAGAGCCCCTGAAGATACGTGATACAAAACACGGGCATGTTCCCGTGGACCAATGATCACGTTATTTAGGTAGTGATTAGGAGGTAAAATTCCTCGAAACATGTATGCAGGAATGTAAGATGTTTTTACTGTAAGTACATTATCATTGTGGAAGATAACTTCTATTTAGCCACCAAATAGATTTACACAAGATTTCTTCGGTAACAATCGAACTTCATATCAGCGATTTTCTTATGAACATTCGATATCGAAGTTAGCCAACTGCAATGTGTTAAAAAATGTTAGTGTACTGCACTGAATAAGAACTTGCATTGCTGCATTACCATATCAGTTTTAGACACAGTTACCTAATTTAGGTTTCTTATTTTCTAACAAGAATACATGGTCTATTTTAGGTCCAATAGTGCATAAGAGATCTTTTAGGTTCTATACAACTTGTATCTGTTACTTTTTAGTAAATTAAATGATAAAAACATTGATATTTTGCATGAATGTTTGTAGGATCAGAATAGGTTCAAATCTAAAAATTTGAGCTAAGCGATGGGGGGTTGAGACGACAACGGCTGGAAAGGCCACCCACAGGACGATGAGTCAGCGTCTCGTGCAACTATTAGCGTCTAAGGTTTCGGGAGGTTTGGGGGATATACATCCTGTGAGGTCGAAACTCTATAACATAATTGAGTGGGTAAGCTAATAGCATGACAACCGCTCGTGGAGATATCTTGACTGTCGTCGTTTGATTATGACATGACTGGTAATAGTTGTTAAGACAAAAGTTTAGGTTCGCTGAACACGTGTAAAATGTTCGTTTAAGCTATTTCAATAGTTGAAACTTTTAGCGAAGAAAGAACTGAGGTTACATCAGATATCAAAAAATTACAATAGTCACCTCCATTTTAATGTCTCTATCGAACTTTCTTACTTAATGCATGCACAACGATTCCATTAATAATACTCTCCAAATTCAGAGCACTATTTCAAGTAGCACCTTTTTTCAACATACATTAGCACGTATCCCTGGCAGTTGACACAAACGTGCGTGTAGCAGTTTGGGGGTGATGCAAGGCTCTTGTGTTGTGGCGAAGATGTCTCTATGTTTTCTGGTTTTGAAAACAACTAAAAAACATAAACCATAATAGCGACAATATTGTCTGAAATTAAATTGTACTTTCACATCTTTTTCCTTTTTTCCTTTTTTTTAAAATTATAGTCTCTCGAAGTAGTTCGGAGAACAACTCGGTAAACCATGAAACTGTTCCTAATGCTAAATTGCATCATCCCATTATTTTGAACGTGGATCTTCTAGTCAAAACTAGGGTATTTTAATAGCAAGTTCAACACATTATTTGGAAATAAAACGCTTATCGAAAACATTTTAAAACATGCAAAGCGTTTTCCTTAGTTATGAATTATCTCCACCGCTCGAGAAGAGAAGTACTTTAAAGACGATGTCTGTCTGCCGAACGAACACCTTGGAAGAGTCTGCTGAGTGACGTGACGCCACCTGGTGTAGGAGTTGCTGCATTCCGCTAAGTAATCCCCTGACATCCGCACGCTCCACCTTGCCAGCCAGCCATGTGTTCACTATCATACATCTAATTTTTCAACATTGCCAACATACTGCCTGTTCTTTTCATTCGAACCAACCTTTCCGCCCAACTCCAACATGACCACCATCGCTTCTTCGAGAATGTTCTTCTCATATATTTCAATAGTCATAATTTGTATTCAGCGAAATGAACTGATTGAAACACTTACACACTTGCGTGGTCAATATTTTTGTGTTTAATTTTCGTGGGATTTCTGGGAACGGACCTTTCAAGTACTGTGTAGTCATTCAGTATTTCTAGATATTATTTCCTACAAAATTCTGAATAACTATACAGGTATTGCTTCTCAAAAAATTATTTCTCGATTAACATCAATCTTTAATCATAATCCTATACACACCATTTAATAACTAGTGATTTCCTCCGTTCCTCATCCCCACACTCACCTTTTTCTCACACTCCCTTCCCTCACGGTTGTCGAGGTGCCACGCCCCTTCCTGCCCTGCTCCGCCTTGCCACCCCGGCAACGACCTCTTCTCCCCTCCTCGATCCCCGCCAGCGCCCCCGCCCCTGGCGCTAATTGCCACTGGCCGACGAGCAATTCGCGCAAAAACCGGGCATTAGCTTATTAATTATGCAAAACGGAGCCACTCGGCAGGCAGCCCTCCGCTCCTAATGATCTTGTAGTTAGCTGCCCGCGATATTGATAATAAAGTCACTATATGCTAATAGCCGGCGTGTTGCGTGGCGCCGTATGTGGGAGCCTAATTGTCAATCAGATACGACGCTAATCGTCTTCTGCAAGAAGAAGATGCAGGGGGCGAAGTGGCCTCCTGGGATTTTAACATAATGTGCGAGTGTGCGGGGAGGTGGAGGTGCGATACTTCCTGGACAGCCCTGTGACTGGGCAACGTAACGCAGCTAGTACAAGAGTTCCACACCAGGAAAATCACATGTAGCGTACAACTTGCTTATTGAGACTCCAATATTTTTAAGAACTTCCCTTCCCAATTATTATTTATACACGTTAAGAAATCTTGAATATGTTTACAATTTTAGCCTGATAACGTATCAAATTGAAATGATTCAAAGTTAACTAAGAAAACTCAAATAATCAGCTGAAAACGTTTTCTTGCTTTCCAACAATTCCAACTGCCAGAACAAAAACTAATAAATCACTGTGTCCCATTTCTACAGAAATTAGCATTATCAAACAATGGTGTACTTGTATTTCATTTAAGTTATTTGTGGATGTTTAATTAACATATAAGTCGGGTCGTAATATTAAAGAAATTATTAATTTTCGAAAGAGATTACTGGATTTTGGAAATGATGAAATAATAAATGAATATCGTTTCAAACAACTAAATAATAACAGGACACTAGCAGTTTTATGTCATATTAATTAGACATTCGGAGTGCAAGAAAGCACTCGGAAATAAATATTCAAGAGAAACATACAAATAACTACCTTCGGGCTTAGACTAAGATTATATCAGGGTTTTTTTCTTACATCAGATGTTCATATACATACAAAACCTCATTGGAACTTCCACACAAGCTGTCATTATATCCAGCAAAATACATCTCATGAAACCGATGTTTATACAGAATACCGTGAGATGATTAAATTAAAATATGGGTACTTCTAAGTTTTTAACTTTTTCTCGCCAAAATTAAAACGGGTCTATACATTGTCCGTGTATAAGCAAAACAAGGAATCGTTAGACTAAAAGAAAAATAACATATTTTCGTTTAATTCTATCAACGTTTTAAGAAATTCACACAAAATAAAAAGGTTATTTAAGTAGGTACTTCGTCTTGTAATTTCTCTCATCACTCCTATAAAATATAAATAAATAATTTCTAGTATTTATCGAAAAATTACTTTTTGGTAATAATTCGTGACTTGTAATGAAAACATTTATACTAGTAATTTCTTAGGGACCTGCTTAGTTCCGGGATGCAGTTTTAAAAGAAACCTAGTTGTAGCCTGTGGCGGGGACATAGGATCGAGAAATTCGAAGTCCACCGGGGGAAAGAGACGGCGGTGGGGGCAGGCAGCCCGGGAGCGCGGCCGCGCCGGCGGAGGCGGCGGCGCCGTGCATTAGCGGCGCCATTTGCATAATGGCGGCGTCTTCCGCGCGCTCGCGTGACCCCCGCCTCCGCCTCCGCCTCCGCTTCCTCCTACCTGACGCCGCCCGCCCCCTCGCCCTCGCCCCGTCCCCGAGCCCAGTCTCTCACCTGACTCCACATCCCACTAGCGACTCCTCGCCCTCCACCCCGCGATGTCCACCTCGCGGAATTCAGTCTTCGCCCTCTCTTATCCAGCGCATTTCCGCCCTGAAATGCTATTGCGTGGTGTTCCTCACTCATTCATTCAATTTCCTTTCGTAACAGGGTCAGGGATTGAAGATCTTTTACTTGAAGGAGAATTATACCACATAAGTGTTCACATTTGTAATTGATTGTTATCAATACACATTCTCTCTGATCCTCTGATTTGACACTGTGGAAACTGCTGAAAATGGTTCCTTCTTTAACTTTTCTCCTTTTTTTTATTTTCAAAATTCACGTAGTATATGACTTAGTGTAGGGATCACAGAATTTTGAAAATGTGTACATAATTCACTTCTCCCCATAGCACGTCATACGCAGTTTCAACTGTTTTTTGACATAAAATAAATAAATAAATAAAAAACAAGTGGCATCATTTTGACATTGCAATAGGTGTCGACAAAAATATATGGGGCTGTCCATTAATTACGGGAAGCAAATTTGGAGTATATTGAATACCCCCCTTTTCCCACAGTAACGCGTGCTTCAATCTCCCTAAGTAATTACATGACGCATGCAACAAGACCTCTCTCACCATTTACACCAAATAGTACAGATAAATTGTAAAGCAGTAACAATTTGTATGAAGTGTGTTTGTGCAGTGTATTAAAATATATGATAAAGTCAGAATTAGTTGTCGATGCGCAATGGGTCCAAGAAAGAGATTAGGGACAATTTTTAAATGAAAGTCGAGAAATTTTCAGACATGCCGGGCACGCGCCTCGCCTCGCCGTCGTGGATGACGAGTGAGCCAGAGCCTATTACGCCAATTTAATTGAGTTCCTCGTACTACAGTAGGTGTCATTTGTGCGACATGAAGTCTTTCTGGTATGCTATTTTTATGTACTACATCAGTATATCTATCCCACATTCCCTATGTAAACCTCAGTCTTCATATTAAAATGATCATTCGTCAATCCGTGATTATCATCATTATCATTATTATTATTATCATCATTATTATTATTATCATTTTTATCATTATCATTATTATTATTATTATTATTATTATTATTATTATTATTATTATTATTATTATTATTATTATTTGTAGATTTTCACCTTCTCGTTTCATTACCGAACATTACGATCGCCATTACAACTTTAACTCCAGCTGCGAGTCCGTCCTCCGTTACTCCTATCACCGTTCCCTCTGGCGTCATCAACCTGCGACCAAGGGGCCTCCAAGTGGTAGTAGCCTCGCTTCCTAATTCCTGTCTAGATCGTGGGACTGTGAACCCACCATCTTATCTCTCTTTGCGAGATGCTACGCGAACCGAGGAAAGGATACGGCCCGTATCTGCCCTTCGATCGTTACGGAAGAGAGATGGGATATGAAGAAGCGCATTTTCTGTGTATTTTTACCGGGCTTGCTAGAGATAAACGCATCCTTAATATTTCCTGCCTAATTTACAACCGACATTAAGCATCGTCCAGTACGCTTGAGGCTTCGATGAAAAAGCGTCAGGAAGCAAGTTTAGAAACTAAATTTATTTTCTTTTAGCGTCAAACTATGAAGAACCGCTCATCTACAAATTATTTGTCAAACTAAAATAACAGGCCATTAACCTTGTGAATTATGCTTGCGCACAGTTTCCTGGGAGCCACAGAAAAATTAAGTCTTTCCTTGGCCAGACATGCAAATATGCATTGCACATGCGTCTTTTTCACTTTTTGCGTGTGAAGCCGTGCCAGTGCAGAGGGGACTTCCTACTTACTCCAAGGGTCGTGTGCGCCGAGGTCGTGGGTTCTCATTTTTCTTCCAAGCCTTGCATGTGCGAAACACAGATCCGTTGGTGCAGCTCATGAATATATAAAAAGGAGAAAGGGGGAGAGATCAGAGGCAGTGAGACAACTTCGGTTCAAACCTCCAAACAAAAAAGTACTACGAAGACACTCATTATGTGGGGTACACAATTCTCGAATACACACAGTCTATTTCTTTTATGTACAGATTATTTAAACATAAAACAACAAACCATCATTAGAATATTTTTGTATTTCTTTTTGCGTTCACACAATTAAATTGTCAGACGACGTATCTGCACATGGTTGCTTTCGGCATTTCATTTTACCAACATCTTTCACTGATGGAAAATACGATGCAATTGAATGAAAAGCAAAAATATGATATGTTTTTGCTAATGAACAAAATGGAACCGTAAACAATCTCAAAGAAAATTGAACTTCACATCGGCAAGCACTTTATAATTCTTTAAAATCTCTGCTGAAAGTCTCGTGAATGTGAGGTTACAAAGAATGAGGAACTATGTAACGCTGCTTTTAATGCTCAGTCTTCATTCATCTTTTGCGGAATTAATGCACGAAACGGCATTCGGAAGTCATCACTATCTGCTAACTCATTTAGTTTATAGTGGAATACTTTGCATGAGTTAAAAGGATTTTTTTTCCGCTCCAGTATACCCATCTCGCATTCGTTAGAGTTTACCCACCCATTGTAATAACTGCACGGAAGTCGTGAGAAGGCAGTATTAAATGGGATGAATTTTCTTTTAACATCACAATGATCGTAATACTATTTATTAATTATTATTATTATTATTATTATTATTATTATTATTATTATTATTATTATTATTATTATGTCCAGTTCGAAAAGCAATCATAATAGATTTGACGTTATAACATTTTCATGATATGAATATTAATGATGTTAGGCCTAATGAATTTATCATGTGGCATGTCCCATTGCCTTTCACTCGTTCACACGATAATAAGTTGTGTCTGATTTCGAATTCGAATCAGCGACCTTTGATTACGCGCGGCGCGCTTCCCGCCGCAATCCTTCTGCTCTAATGCATTCCGGAGATCTATTTACTTTGGGGTCCGCGAACGGGCGGCGGTTTGCCGCGGCCCGAGCAAACACCCGGGCGGACGTTAACGAGCGGCGCAAACAGAAGGGTTGCCGTCGGGGATCGAACCGAGGGCGGGCAGGAGACGGCGTCGGCGCGGCCAGTCGAGGCCGTTCAGCGGCCCTCGCAGGATGGCAGACTTCGCCGTCTGCTGGCGACGCACAACGGACGCCTCCCGCCCGGCGTGCCATCGGTCGGGACTCGCCATCCCCCGCCCCCGCCCCGCCGCTGTCGTCGCGACCGCCACCGCATTCATTTCCATACTCTGAATATTTATTTCCGCCACGGCGTTGTCATAAGGCCCAGGCGACTTTTCAAGAAAAAGCAACGGTGGCGGCAGCGTTCCCCGTCGCGCCCACCGCCGCCGCCGCCGCTAGCTGTATGATAATGAGGTGTGAACTTTCAACTTTTTACACCGGCGCAAGGAGGAAGAGGAGGGAAAGGGTTCGTGTCCCCCCTCGCGCCCCCCCTTCCGCTTCGCGGACCTCGCCCGGCTTTGGTAAAAATATAAATGAATTGAAATAGATACAGCTATGGAAATGCGTCGATGAGATGGGTATTGTGCTGCGGGGCCAAAGGGCCACGCATTGTGTTGTCCCCCACGCCGCGCTGTCCCACGAGATCCTCAGATAGTCCGCGCGCCGCCCCGGCCCTGGAAGTGTTGCGCAGTCTTTTTCCAGCTCGAAATTACTCTTCGCGACGCGTCACGCGTGCGCTGCGAGCCGCCCGCGGCACGGCGCGGCGCCATGGCCGACGCGAAGGGGAGTTTGTTTTTCTAACCGATTTAATCGAAATTACTAAATGAATTTTGCTAATAAATTTCGGCGTTTTCTGATTTTCGATTAATTTACTAGTTCATGCATAACAAATGTTTCATTACGAATATAAAATATTCCGCGTCGCGCGGGCGGGCGGGCGGCGCGCGCTCTGGCGGCGAATTGGAAACGGGCCCGCGAGCGCTGGCGCGTTCGCCGCTGCGGCGACGGTGGCGCGAGGCGGCCGCGCTGGGAAGGTGCGCGGACGCGGTAACGAAGTTGCGCGATTTATTCCGCGGTAATTTTTCTGGTGGATGGAAATGAAATTTCCTCGCGTGTTGGGATTTGGTGTTTTATTTCCGAAAAGCTGCGTAAAAGTAAAGAAAATCCTTCTGTTCATTTTTTATGAGTAACTGAAGTATAATAGAAATCTGAAAATGCACGTGTGAATATAAAACATATACCATATTTCAAAATGAATTTAGAGGATTGTTCTTGAGATGTCTATTAATATTTTGTTATATTTTTCCTTAATAACAATTATTTATAAATTAATTTCGAAAGTCACGTTGTCAGCATTTATTTTATTCATTTCCAAGAAAATGGAATTCACTAGCGAGTCAAACCCCAGTCTTTATTTAAATGTTCAGTATTAAAGAGCGTTGCTTCGAGTTGATAGTTTATATGAGATTGTATGATGCAATAATTTGGAGGCCAATTGCTGACTTATCCAGGAGTAGCATATATATGAAATGTTTAACTTAAACTAATGAGCTATTTATTTTTAGTGTAGGATTAAAACACAGCAATCTACTCCAAAAAGGAAATACAATGGAATCATCAAAGCTCATTACTTTCTTTGTATCGTATCCTGAAAATAATTAGCATGACAAGCTTTCAAGTATACTTGTAGTTGAAAACATCTAACTTGTTCAATTCCCCATACTGTGAAATGAGAAAAATCGACATTTCCAATTTTTCTCTCTTGAGTTCTGTAAGACATGTAATGGTTGGGTAAAATAAGCCTACCGCTGGCTTTACGAAAACTAAAAACGTTGGTTACTTTTGGTCGTAATGTTTAAGCACTGTAGGAATATAAAACTGCATGAGAAAGAAATGCACTTTTGTTGGCAATGCGGTCATTTTTATTTACGAATTTTACTTCTAAAACATGCCGAACCTAAAAAACTTTTCTAACGAGAATTACAACGCAATATTCGAGAAACATGTAATTCATTTGTTTCAACGACACCATTACGTATCCGACTGAATTACTGGAGGCGGAAGATCGCCATAGATTGCGTTGAAACCCGAGCGACAGTTCGCGGCAGCGCAGGTGGCGGTGGCGGCGGCGCGCACCCGCAGTTCACCCGCCTCGCCACGGGGCGCGCTGAGATCGGCGCCTGCGGCAGAGCGCCCGGATCCACGCGCTGCGCTCGCGGCGCGGCACGGCACGGCGCTGCGTCCTGCCGTTAAAGCGATTGGACATACAATTACAGCGCGGAACAATATACTAAATGGCATCGCTTGTTTCGCCCCGGGGCCGCCACCGCTACCTCCGGCCCACATGTTTGCGGGCGACATCTCCCTCCCGCTTTGCCTCGCCCTGCCCGGAGGTCTAGTACTGTTATTGCGTTGGCTGTGCCGCCCGGCGCCGCCGCCGCCGTATGCGAATACCAGTTTTCAATTTTTTTTAAAAACACTTAATATTGGTTTTGTTTTTAAGCTGCAGAGCCGACGAGGGTGCGATTACCTTCGCATCGCGGAGGGCAAGGGGAGGGACACAGGGAAATGGTGACATCCGCGCCGCGCATGCGTACTCAGAACTTTTTTTCTCTCTCTCTCGGGGTTAGCCAGCGCGGGATGTGCCTGTGACGTGGTTCTTATTGGGTCGATCATATCACATCTCATGAGGGAAATTCGAGTGCGTCAGTGCAAATGGTGGATTTCAGATTCGTTCTAGAGAAATAACATACACGGAATTACAATAAATTATACATATTGCGTGATTTACATACGTTAATAACTTCCTAATTTTTCCATAAAATGCTGGAGAGTAAGGGGGAGGGGGTCAATTTTCAATTCACTAATGCAACGATTTATTTACGTGAATATGATGCCACGAATATTCAGAGTTTTTCCCCTCATTTTATTATTTATATAACAGCGTTTTTATTACGCTTCATACCACATTAGTCTGCGGCAGTGGTCTGTCTATTCAGTCCATGTGCTGTTGTATTTTGTTGCTTGTGAATGCATTTCTCTGAAACTGTTGTCCAGTTTTGTCATTACACGCAGCAATGTTCAATTAGTAGATATTGGAGATGCCATGAATAAATCATAGTCCATCCGTTATTTGGCTACCTTAAACAAAATATAATTTCCGCGAGGGAAGTTTTCAGACAGAAATAAATGGCAAATTCTGCCGTTAAATTGAGTTGGGCGTTTTACATCTGGCGGTGTTATTGAACGAGCACGTTACCTGCAGTATCTCTAATTGCAAAGCAATCAGTATAAACCAGTACCGATATCAGATCGGCGGTACGAACACTCATTACGTGACTAAAATAACGCAAACGCGAGGATTTTCTTTTTGGCGCGGGGCGGGGCGGCGTGGCGCTTCCTGTCGAGGGCGATCGACAGAACGGGGTCGCCGGGCGGTGATCCCGCTCCTCCCGCCTGCTCACCTGCGGGCGCTGCCGCCGCCTGCGATGTCGCCTGGCCCGGGCCCGGCTGGCCCTCTTTCGCCGAGGCGCACGCAACCGAAGCCTTCCTTCGACTCGGCGCAGCCGAATTTGCCATCAACTGCCCTACATAGCGGATGAATTTTTTGCTTGATTTGGGGCTGGGCATACCGAACGTGGAAATCTCTCATACAAATTGATAGAACTTAAATATTATACCATTCGATTCTGAATTAAATTTGAGAAAAAACAAACAATCTCAAATGACTTAGAGGAAACGATTGTGCAAATCACACCCTGAGTCCGTCACATTTTATAGTACCTACTGAATACTGGGTAGGCGGTAATTTATATTTTGAGAGTCAATACTTCACTGTCTCATGTCGACACAGTTGGTGCCATCTCCTCTGAATATCGTAATTTGTTATTAATTCTCTCCGATACGTCTTTCAAGAAGAACGAGTTTTTCATTTTAAAAAATCTGCTATTTTGTAATCCTTTGCATATGCTACCGCAAAAAATTAGAATCGTTTGACACACTGATTAATTTCATTGCCAACCTCTGTTTATTCTGTTTCCTCATCACACACTTCCTCCCCTATCCCTCTCCATTGACACCCGTTCGGCGCCCGCTCCGGCTGCCGTCTCCAGTCCCATCGCCGCGCCGTCGCCGCCGGCATCCACCTGCCGCGCCGTGGCCAGGCCAGGCGAGGCGAGGCGCGCGGGCCGGTCCAGGCGGATGGAGGCTGCCGCCGCCGCCGCGGGCGGCGTCGCGTGCGCGGCAACCGGTCGCGACCCGCGCGCGTGCGGCCCGAGCATCTCCTCCTCCCTCCCTCCCCACACCTCCTGCTGCCAGCCCCCCGCCTCTGGAGCCGACCCCGCCCCCTCCCCCGCGCCGCCCAGGGCGCAGATCCCAAGCCCCGCGGCCCGCGCGCAGCCTCCTTTTTCTGCGGCCGCGGCGGCGCACTCCACTGAACAGCCGCCTCCCCGCCGGGGCGGGTGGTAAATGGAGCAACGGCCCAGCACCCAGCACCCGCCCTGCTCCACACCCGTGACAAGATGAATAGATACGTTTATCATTGCCCACTGCGATGAATACATTAACATACATGTATAAAGGAAATACTTATCGAAATTAGGAATAGCAGAACACCTGATCGTATTTTAACTGAAGCTGTGTCAGGCGGCTGTGGGTGTCACTTTAATTATCTCTTCCTTTGATTTAGGAATTCGTTTTTCGTTTCTTGTTTTATTCACATTTCTAACGTCACGGCAGCAGTTCCACTGGAAACAAAATTTAAATGACATTCATTTTGCAATGCTCTTTATTATTGATTTTTTTGCACGCGAGCTATTTATTTTCAGAAAATTGCCCAAAGAAAATTATAGTCACCTTCAGTCGCATGTGTGCTGAATGATTAAGTCAGCGTAATTGCTTCATTACGATTTTGTGATCCTTTTCTTTTTTTCAGGAATGGAAATTTGTTTCTAATTAATCGCACATTAAGTGATGGTAATATGATTTGTCGGCGTAGCCAAAATTCTTTTAAGTTTCTAATACCTAGCGATGACAGTCGTAAGTACACAGTCGTAAGACAGAAGAAAAAAGTTGAAACTGTTGTTCCGCTTAAGGAGCTTACTTCTGAGGAGAGCACACAAATAAGGACACTGGGTAATGTTAGTGCTGTTTAAAACGGCGCCTTCGCGCTGTGAGAAGAAGGAAATTCGTTGGGTGCAATTCAAAGAAGCTAATGCAAGTTCTTCGAGATAATACCAGGAATTGGGTTTTGTGCTGTCATCATTCTCGTCGCTCACTTCAAAGTGTCTAGTAGAACAGTGGGAGACGAGATAAATCTGAACAGACGTTGATGTTACGCAATTAACCAGCATTTTCATTGTTCTTCCATTGCAAAACCCATGCGCCGCACTGATTATTAACGACTCTTCGTTTAGTGTACTGAGCTAGTCTCAAATGGATACTTTCGTTTCTGGTCTTCTGGATTAATTTGGCAAGAAATGATTCTGTAATCATCTTATGTTTCTCCATAACCATGACTCTTTAAGAACATCTCATTACTGCATGAAGAAATCAATACATCAATTTAAATATCTTTGAAGTGTTCCACAACTTTTCTACATACATCTAGTCAAAAATTGCATGATATCGAGGCTGGCTTCCCTTCCCCTGCCGTAACACTTCCACTCACCTCCCAGATTCCCCCAAGTGACAAGCGGAAACGCGCCGACCCCCCGGCGCGTCAACAAGCAGCTCGGCGCCTTTCAGTTTCCGCCGGCGGCGGCGGCACCTCAAAGACGCCTCGCTGCCCCGGTTCGCGGAAACAGGTGGCTCGCCGACCCCCCCATCCCCACCACACCCCTCCCGCCCCCGCGCGCGAGCGGGGTCGGCAACGGCGGGCGGGCGGGTGGCGCCGAGGCAGAACCGAGCGCCGTGCCGCGCCGCGTTCGCCGGCGGTCATTACGTTAATTTACATAAACAATAGCCGGGGGCGGCGCCCCTCCCAGCCTCCGCGCGCGCAATATCATCGCGGCCCCCGCCGACAATCCATCGGCAGCCATTTATCAGATTGAATAATTGAATACGCGGCCCAGCCGCTATCATGGCCATTGTCGAAAATTCCACTTTATTATTAATGGGCGATATTTAAAAATGTGGCGAGCGGCGCGCACAACACGGTAATAACGAAAAACCGACCGAGGCGGCGACGGCGCCGGAGCCGAGGGGGCGCCCCGGGCTAATTTATATGAGGCCAATATCGCCGCCCTCACCCGCAGGCTTCGGCGGCTGCGCGGTGCGTCCGATTGCCGAGACTGGGCGGTACTTCGCTTGATCCTTCCGTTTGTCCGGACTCTTGGAAACACAGGAATCATCTAGGTCCAAGCGTTCGGTTAATATTGGAAAACATGTATGATTTTGACAGGATGTGCTTATGACACCAATATGCTTGGCACGAAAAGTTGACATTCATTTTCAAATTTATTTGCTTTTGCGCGAACAGGAATGCTTCGCACCACTTACAGTAAATATTTATCTCCCAGTAATTTTTTTAATTATACAACTACATTATAACGGCAAATGCATAATGGAATTATTTCTTCTCTGCGAGGATTACAATAGAAACGTGCAATATAATGCAATTAACAATGCATGCGTACCCAGTAACTGTACAAACCACTTCTCACTGTTCCTGCATGACACCCGGTGACTTATTTCAATATTTCTTGCCCACCAACGATGATCTCGCAGCGGCACAGAGCTAACAACTGTAACAGTACTGGACTCAAACGAGAGCAAACCAAGTGTTACGAGGCGGACAGTTGGCTCTCCCGAGGGCACCTCAGCCTCAGGGTGTGCGCGGCGGACGGCCGTCTGGCGAGCGCCATCAACCCTCCTCCGGCGGAACGGGCCTAATTGACGGCCGCTGGCGGCTGCGATCCGGCGGCGGGGGCGGCGGGCACGGGTGATGCATCGCGCCCGGGGGCTAACCTGGATTTACTGCCGAGGCGTAACTCTCCTCCCGCCCCTCCAGGGGGAGCGCTTCGCCAAGGCGGAGGACGGCGCGGTGGGCGTGGGCGGAAGGCCTGCCCTGTGGAACACCGTCCTTCCGCGGGCCGGGCGGCAAAGCTTCGGAGACGGTCAGGAGCGACGCAATCGAAACGAGAGGAAGCGCAGTGTGACCCGGTGTCCGCTTCGGCAGCCTCTACTGTGGGAGACTGATTGTGCGTTGGGCAACGTCACTACGGGTCCTGGCGCCGGCAGGCGATGGGTCAATAGGGTAGAAGTTATCAGAGCCGCCTTTGGTCTGCGTTGGCGTTGGAATGCAAGCAGCCTCACGTGCTAGACTAAGGGATGATTGGTTTTCGCGTGAGAGCAAGGGCATGGGTCACCGCCCTCCGTTTCTCGGACTCACATGAAACATAAGCGCTTGACCGTAAACGAGGATGATGATTTCCGACGATGAAGGTATCTTATCGGACAGGAAATTCTCCAGCCAGATGATAGCTTGAGTGTGTGGCAACACGGCTACCTGCTTGTCTGTCGCCACTGGTACAACAGCCCCTGATAGGGCGAAGGCCTGTCAGCCGCACCCCAGCCTTGCGGCCGTAGGATTAAGGACATCTTAAGCCGTACTTCCTCACACAGCAACCGATACTGGAACATTGCAAGGAAAGCGAGCACGCTGACTAATAAGCTACCCGTGGGCTACATTAACTGTCAGTACCAAGTATAAATTGTGTAACGCAAATTTGGAGTATTTTGAAATCCCCCTTTGCCCTCCGTAACGCATCTGTGACGCGCGCTTGACTCCCCCCTAAATAATTACGTAACGCTTGCGACAGCCCCTCAATTTGCAATAATTAAAAGTTATGTAACAAGGAATTTAAATTATTTCTATTAATGGTTCGTATTAAAATTTATGATAGAATTAGATGACGATGCTCACTCCATCGCCTAACAATTCGATTGGGAACAGTTTTTGATTGAACGGATGTATAGGCGATAAAATCTCTCACAAGCTGGACACATTCCGTCGAGGATTACGGCTGGGCGAGAGTCTACTGCGTCAATTTAATTCGATTCTAAAATATGCCAAAAATTAGTTTTCGATATTTTCTTCATATTTGAATAGATTCAGTGTGCATACCGCGGATGAAAAAATACTTCCATTTATTATAATAACGTATACACATATTTTTATTTATTTAAATTTAATTAAATTTTAATTGTATTATTATTGTAATGTTTTAGGAAAACACTGAATAAAAGTAATTATTTGAACAAATGAAATTTTAAAAAAAGTGGTACGTAACACTAAACGAACACCCCTATTCCTACGTCACGCGACATAACGCTGCCTCTAGCCTCCTTCCCCTTCGCATAATTTATGGACGATACCTCAAAGAAAGATCTCCGGATGTATAGGATTGATTGATTGATTTTTTCGTGTTTCCGGGCACGTCAACTGCTTTGGTCATTAGTCCCGTTAGTGTAGTGCATGTTTCTCTCGGGAGATGGCGGTGATCTTCCCCCGTCGGATGGCGAGATCCGGCGCTAACCTACCGTCGGCTAGTGGGGTTTCCCCCTAACCAGGACTCTCCCACCAACGCGGCACCGCCCCAGCCGAGACAAGCTCTAAGCTTCAGACCGGTCTCCCGGAATATGTGGTAGAGTAGTGCACGTTAGTGTAAGTGTGTGTGTGTGTGTGTGAAGGGAGAGGATAGGACAAGGAAGAGGAAGGAAAGATCGCGTGCGGTCCGTGGCCTGTTTGTTAGGGTACTGCTGTTGATCGGAGAAACAACAGAAAACTACCGATTAGAGCAGCCGGCCGCTAGAATTCTCCTCCAGACAGCAACGGAATTCGACCTAGCTGAAAAACTATTGTCGAAAATTCTGCCGCCGTCAGGACCGGTCAGAGGCGCTGCAGTAACATCAGTTGATGCACTGAGCTACCGCTCCCGGTGGATGTCTAAAAGTTTCCCTACAGTGCGAGAGAGCACCTAATTCGGGCGAGGCGAGGAAGGCTTTAAAATTGGGTCCGACGGACGAGTCGACCGGAAGCCCGAGGCGAGGTCTCAGTGGGGGCGTCGGGGAGGCTGCGTGGGGTCGGCGGCGGCGCGCGTAGCGACGTCGCGTGCGCGGGGCCGCGGGCCGTGACCACCCTCGCCCTCGCCCCCGCCCCCGCTGCCGCCGAGCTACGCGTTACGCCCCGCGCGGAGGCGAGGCGCTCCCGTGTGCCGCTGCCGCCCGCCGCATCGGTGTCGCGCCGCCTGGCGGCGCGGGCGCGCCCTGCTCGCCGCCCCGTGCCCACGGCACCGCTGCGGCGCCGCCTCGAGGGTACTTACGCGCAGGAAAACGGCGGGCCGCTTGCTCCCAGAGAAGCGACGCAAATACTACGAACAAAATATGTAGGACATGTCTTGCGGACTATTCATTCTTTATTGTTCAGTAGGTCAAATGTCCATCAGTCCCTTTCCAAGTAACAAAATTTTATTAATTTTAAAATATTTAATGTTTCACTTGTAATAAGATATATTATACGCGCACGTTTTCTTCAGCCCCGGAATACCTACCCCCACTACTTTGCCAATATTAGTTAAATCAAGAATAGATTATTGCAACGAGCATTGTGGACAACATTTGATAACCAGAAATGTTCGATCCCAAACTATTTTGCATAGAAAAACGAGCTACAAATGTTGATATAAAATGCCTTGTCAAAATAACCAAACTGCCCACTCTCCGCGCAACAAGCGAAGCGAGGGCTCAAGAAAACGTGCGCAGATAATACGAAGGTTTAAATTACTTCACTAGAATTATTGCATTTGTGTGTGTGTGAAGTCCGCAGTATTTCACTAGTGATAAGATCGTTTTTCATAAAAATTCACCTTGCAATAAGAAAGTCAAATAGATGCAGCACTTCTACCTATTTACAGTTCTCTAGCAGATAACGCATTCTAACGAAGATAAAATTGCGGACTCTAGCCACGGACACCATCGATTACAACTTCTTTATAATCCGAAACGAGAGTCTTAAGAGAGACGTGCAAACTGGTCACCTTACTCGCAAGTAATTTTCTCGGTTCTTCCTTCGGCGGGCACTTTCTCTGAAATTAGCAGCGAACAGTTCCACTCGCAGGAGCGCAGGAATTCGTGAGGCGAACGTAATGACAAAAACCCCGCGACACCTCGCAGCGCAGGAAGACCACGCTGTGCGCCTACCAGTGCGTGCACGCACCGAGTCGGTGTCGTCCCAGGCACCGCAACTCGCGAGCGTCTTGGCTCGCAAGCACGCACGCACCTCCCGCCCCCGCCCCGTCGGCTCCTCGTGCGCTATCGCGAGGCGTCATCGCGAGGCGGGTGGGTGGGTGTGCGTGCGCGCGGGTCACGCACCGCCACGCACGGGCCGCGGCCGTAGGCGGCCCCGCTCCGCGCCCTTGCCCGGCCCCGCGCGCGCCCGCCCCGCAGCGGGCGGCCTAATTGGTGAGAATAAAAATAATAACAATAATTTAGCGGACGCGCAGCAGTGGAAGCGAAAGAAGACGGAAGAGGAGAGAAAGAAGAAAAGGAAGAAAAAGAGGCGGCGGCGCGGGGGCGGTCGGGGTGCCGCCGGCGTGGCAGTGGCAGTGGCAGTAGCAGTAGCAGCGGTCGCGCGCGCCGCACTGTGACCAATTAACTAGTGCGCGAGCCAACGCCGCCTCTGGCTGGGTCTCGCCTCTGGGAGCGAGCGGTGACCTGGGGCTGGGCGGTAGAACTGGCAGAAACGGCGCTTGGCAGTGGCACTGGGAAGATCTTACTTGCGTGGACTTGGATCGGGTCAGAGCCGCTGCATAAACCACTGCTGGTGAAGAGAAAAGGATTGTCAAGACTTCGTGGAGATGTTTTGTTGGGATGTTTCATAAAATAAAGCCAAGAATTTGATGGGATATGGGAGAAAAGAAAAATCGCGCTTGATAAGATTATAAATGTATCACTCTAGCATTCGCCTGGTGATAAAAGAAAAACTACTGATCACAGCAATATCTCACTTGAATTCTGCTCCAGATAGTGGCTGAATTCTATCTAGTTGTCGACATATTGTCAAGACTCGAACCCTAGCTTTTCCCGAGCAGAGACATTGCAGTGGCAAATTCTATCTAGTTGTCGACATATTGTCAAGACTCGAACCCTAGCTTTTCCCGAGCAGAGACATTGCAGTGGCAACTGCTGCTGCCTTGTCATCTCAGTCGTTTTATCTTATAGTAAATGGAAATTAAATTACATTGGAAATGTAACGTTATTGTATTACTTCTTTTCCACTGTTACATCGGAATTCTGAAAGCAAAAAGCATTGTTACATTAACTGAAGCCACTACCTTCATTGATGCCGGTAATAGTCTGTTGACTCTTGTGAGTGGAGGGAGGAAATGTCACTTCCAGAGGCCGTGACGCCGTCACTGAGAGAAAAGATTAAGCGAAGGATAAACTGCTTTTCACTACAACAGTCGGATAAGATCAAGGCAATTTTTTCGGCTCGTGTTTGAGGTCACGACATGACATTTTTTATTCGTACTGTTATCTAGAAGACGAGAACTTAAAAAAATTGCTTAGGCAACGACAAGGTCAGAAAGGATTTCTTTAATATATTTACCTTGGTAACATTTAATGCATTTGAGAAAATGTCACTAAAAAAATTATGAACTGGACTTGCACGAAATTTTAACAATGCTGTTAAACTTGCTTAAGGATTTTTTTTGACATAATGGACTTTGACATTGGCATGCTGTCCCGTAATCTCTTTTATACTTACATGACTTGGAGGATCTTCTTCTACTAGCACTTACTTAGAACTTGTTCTATTTCCGTCGCTACATTCAACAGAACGGACAAAAGCATATCTGTACTCGCAATAACGTATCCTGCGGTCCTCGCATTCTGTGTCGCGTGTAGTTCGTTCCACTTCTGCACAAAAAGAACACGCGCCGCGAGTCCTTTCTTTTCAGCTGCTTCAAACGTTCAACGTAGCGGCGCTTGTCGCCGGGGCCCTTCGCTCGACCTCTCCTCAGAACGAACTCGTAAAAAGCGTGCAACGCTGCACGGCCGCGCGTGGGGCTATGGGTGGTGGCGAGGTGGCAAGGGAGGTGGACTGGGCCGAGCCGAGCCGGGGCGTCCGGGCGGCGGTTCTTTTGTGGGTGCCGGATTCCGCGGACGCTGCGCAGCCTTTTTGCGGGCGGGTGGGCGAGCCAGCCGTTCGGCACCCGCGGCAGCAGACGTCTTGATCGGCAGGGCCCTCTCGCGCCGCCGTAATTGGGGCTCTGTCGTTTAAACGCGCCGCCAAGCTCCGCCGGAAGTGGCGCGGAGACCGCCTCTCTTCACTCCCGTTCGCTCGCCCTACGCCGGCAAAGGTGGCTTAGGGCATCAACTGATGTCACTGCAGTGCCTCTGACTGGAAGGTCCAAGGTTCCAGTCTCCTATATCCTAGGTTCCAGTCTCCTAAGTCCTACTCGGGTTTTTCGGACAAACAGGATTTTCGACCCTAGCTAGAGAGATATGTCGAGTTCGGCCACTATCTGGAGGAGAATTCTAACGACCGGTTGCTCTGAACGGTAGCCCATGGTTTCTCGGATCAATACCAGCCGAATGCCACAGCACTATCGTAACAAACGGGGCCACGGACCGCGTGCGATCTTTCCTTCCCATTCTTTGTCCCATCCTACCCCTTACACACTTGGACTTACTATATGCACTACACTACTGCACATGCCGGCGGATCGGTCTGGGGCTGAGTGTCCCGGCTGAGGCGGTTCCCGATGGTGGAGATACCTGGTTGGGAAAACCCTGCTAGCTGACATTATGTCAGCGTGAATCTCCCCATCCAGATTGATTGATTGATTTTTTCGTGTTTCCGGGCGCGTCAACCACTGTGGTCATTAGTCCCGTTAGTGTAGTGCATGTTTTTTTCGGGAGATGGCGGTGATCTTCCTCCGCTGGATGGCGAGATCCCGCGCCGACCTACCGTCGGCTAGTGGGGTTTCCCCCTAACCAAGACTCTCCCACCAGCGGGGCACCGCCCCAGCCGGGACAAGCTCTAAGCTCCCGACCGGTCTCCCGGAATATGTAGAAGTGTACATGTTAGTGTAAGTGTGTGTAAGGGGAGAGGATAGGGCAAGGAAGAGGAAGGACAGATCGCGCGCGGTCCGTGGCCCGTTTGGTAAGGTACTGCTCCGGCATTCGCCTGGTGTTGATCGGAGAAACCACGGAAAACTACCGATCAGAGCAGCCGGCCGCTAGAATTCTCCTCCAGACAGCGACTGAATTCGACCTAGCTGAAAAGCTAGTGTCGAAAATCCTCGAACCTAGGACCTCCCGGTCAGAGGCGCTGCAGTGACATCAGTTGATGCACTGAGCTACCGCTCCCGGTCCCCATCCAGCGGGGGAAGATCACCGCCATAAAAAAAGACGTGCGAGCGCTTCGCTGTCGTTGACAGACACTTCATGTTCAAGTTTACTTGCTTTACACGAAATCTTACTTTAGTTCGTCCGGTCTACCCATGCGTTCGAGATCTCTGATTTACATGCTCACTACCATGCAAATTCACGTGTTCACACTACCTCTCACGCGATTATCACAGACATCGTCTCTTTCGCTGAATTGTCTTCCAACCCAAACCATGTTTTCTACTATCTCAATCTCATACATGTCATCTTATTCGTTACTTGCCCTACACTAGTCTCCCATTCTTCATCCATCTGCTCTATTGTCTTGGGATTTTTATGCAGGAGAGGAAGAGATCCTAAGAGTCAACCCATCCCTTTTATTTATTTCGTCACTCATGCATTACATCTACGCATACGTTTCTTTCTTTGAACTCTTTCTACATTTTTCCATCCGATTTCATCTTCTTTATTCATTCCCATTACTAATCATCTTTCATGTCGCCTACCCTTGTTGCTGACATGTGAACTCATTCTCTCCGTAATTTTCCACTGTAATTCACATCTACTTAAAGCTATCATCTTTACTTCCCATTTTTATCTACACTTTCGGCGTCCTCTACTTTCGAAATGCCATTCAAAAACGCGTGTGGTTCGATCCTCAACAATTCCATTTTCACTACTGACTCGCATCTTTCGTGGCCAGAGCCTCATCGACTGCTACACCTGCTGCCTCATCGACCGCCCTCTCCACCACCACCGCCACTCCCCGCGCCGTCCGTCATTATTATCTCTTGCCCCTTGCTCGCTACTCGCCGCCTGCACTCATCGTCCACCACTGAACACGCGCCTTCCTCTCCAAACCGTTTTTCTTTTTTTTTTTTATTCGAGTCACCCCGCGGCGCAGCGATCTGCAACGACGGTGCTACTCGGAGGCGGAGACGGCGGGGCGGCTGCGGCCGTTCTAAAATAATTGCATTAGCACCGCAGATTGCCTCGGCGCGCGCGACTGTGTGCCCGTGTGCGAGTTTTTTTCCTCCTGTCCGCGCGAAACGAGGTTATGCGTTCGTTAATTCGCCCGTTTCGCTGCCGCGTCCGCCCACCCCCTTCCTCCAGCGTCGCGTCGGGCGGACACCGCTGTCACGCTGCTTCCGTCGTCCCCGCTCGGAGCTCCGTCGTCGCCTTTGCCTTCCCCGCTGACGCCCTTTTTGATCTCGCGGCTCCATTGACTCCACTCGTCTGTTGTCGTGTAGGTTGTCAATTAGAGAGCTATCGTCGCTTTTATTTTCCAGCGACCTTTTCCCACATTCTTAGTTTGATTCCGTAAGTCCCTTTCTCGAAAGAGTTGCTACTGAATGACTCGGCGCAAAAACATTTCATATCTTGAAGTTGCATCCTTGTCACAACTTTCATGACGGCTCTGATTGTTATGACGGTTTTGTCACCTCTCTCTGTAATAGTCATCTCCATGTGACTTCACTTCTAAATCGACCTTTATCACCACTTCTGCCTCTGTCATCTCCATAAATGACGCTATCCCAGCTTCATCTTCAGCCACCTACGGCTCGTCTGCGTTCACCACTACTCTCCACTCCTCGGCCTCCCATCGCGTCTCCGCCTCCGTCGCGCCCGGGTCAACGCCCCCACCACCCCGCTGTTGCGGTGGCGGTGGGCTCCGGGACGCGCCCCGCATACAAACGGGGGCCGGGCCTTCAAATTGAGCGGTTTGCGGACGTGGCACGCCGGCCGGCGGCGGCAGAAAATGACCGAGCGACACACACGTCGCCGCTCCGTGAGTGTTTTTAGACAGAGCCAGGGAGCAATTATTGATCTTGTGACTTGAAAGGGCGCGCCGGGCCATTGTAAGAAATTCTGGACCCCGTGCCGCGGTCGCACTCGGGGTCTTCGGCGGAGGTTTTGTGCATTCCGAGACTGACCGTGATTATATTTCTTCGTCGCCCGAGAGGCTGAAAAAGAGACCATTTTCTGTGTCGTTTGACCACGTACGTGACACAGGTTGCCGAGATAATTACCGCTTCGGTCCGGTGTAAATGCCTAAAGCGTCGTTTGATTCAATGGGTCAGGTCGCTATTATTTTTAACGAAAGACGCGAAGCTGTTGTTGAATACTTTTTGCTCTTGAGTTCCACCAACGGAATGTAGCGATACTTGTCGCATTTTCCAACGAGTTCAAGCGAGAGAAAAGGAAGCGGGTAGGGTAAAGGTCAAACGGAAGTATATGGACTTTACGGGAACTGTTACATTAGATGTTTCGGAACTCGTTGTGAAGGAGCATTTATTCTTACAGCTACATTTTGCTAAATTTTAGGCCTAAAATATTTTTATTTCTAATGACTGCAAATGAATGCAGTGAAGTGAGAACGCAATTATCTTCAATAGCTCTTAATATAGTTTATTCTGATTTTTATGTATGTTTCTAATTTGCAATAAATATAATTCATATTTCTGTTTTAAAGAATTCCTGTAATGGCTTCAAGTAGACAGTACACATCCAAGGGTCAATTTTAAATGTAACAAACATTTATCAGATATAGTTCTTTGTGTCAAATCTCAAATAACTTTCAAAATATTTGGCTTTGGATGTCATTTTATAATGTCTCATTTCTTCTTCAAGGGTAAGATGACTTCTCGTGTTGGAGAGTGGTTCGTTTCCCTCGAGCACCGTCGTCCTAACAGCCCCTCCCTCTGAGTTTCGGCCACTCTCCGCTCCGCCAGCGCCACCGGGGCGCCGGGGACGAGCGGTGCGGGGGCGGGGAGCTCCCACGGGTGACCCCAGTGACCAATTAGCCCGGCGGCGGCGTGCCAATTAGCGGCGGAGGCGGTTCCGGGCCGCGGCGGAGGCAGCGGGTCTTCGACCGGTGGCGGAACCACTGCACCAAACCATCCCCCTCCCTCCCTCCTACCAGCGCGCGGGGCGAGTGGCACGAGCGAGCCGCTTGCTAAACTAGGAGGAGAATGCCGCCGCCGCCGCCGCCACCACCACCGCCGCTGTTATTTTTGAAACGCCAATTGGGGGCGCCATTCGGCTCGCGGCGCTCTCGTTTTATTGGCGTTCGTTTAGAGGATGCCATAAAGTGCCTTCGTTTACCTTTCGTGCTTTTCGTAACGCTCGACTTACTTCATTCGCCGAGTAAATGCAATGATAATTTCCGACGTGGTTTTCGAGAGTGAATCATGTACTCGTTGATGAAATGGCTACGAAGGTTTGCTACTCAGTTTCTGTAGAAGTTGATAGTGAATATTGTTACTTTCATAAGGAAAGCAAGTTTACAATGGTTTGACAGACTGAAACTTCTGTGATTAATTATGAAAGAATTTTTAGGGTTTTAAAATATTTGAACTAAAGGTAATAGGATTTCAACTCAATAGTAACCTTATTCGTGACAAAATACCACTTTCTTTTCCTTACAATAGCTCAAGCAATATTTCTCTTCATTTGAGAACAATATGATATGCAGCACATGTTTCTCGTTTACTAATCGCAATGATAAATAATTTTTTATATTTATTGTACGCGAGTAAAGACAACTTCAATTAGCATTTTATTTGACTACGTAAAAACATCAGTTCACATAATGCGACGCAGACCATTTTCGAACATCTATTATATACAACTACAGAATTTTCCACATTAAAGATCAACATTGTTCGGCGAATGTAGGTTCGGTCTTTCATTTTATAGCTAAATATTTGCGTGAAAGCCGTACGGTATGAATGATTTAATGGATAGGCGATTTCGATGAAGTAAGAATGAAGCCGAAACAATAGTGTGGTGGGTGGTTCGGGAATCGGAAGAACCCCGAGCAAATCTGCCCGCAAACCCGCTTCGTCTACCAATTCCCAGTGGGTCGACCGGAATTTGAACCCCGGCACCCAGGAGTCGGGAGCTTTAGCATGCTGGTCGCTACGGTTCGCAAAGAGGGAGTGAAGAGGAATGAGTGGTGTGCAAAAAGCGACTTCTGAATAAGTGCGCGTTCGCCGATGACACCCGTCGACCAACCACGAGTGGCGTGCGGAGAAGAAACGAGAGTTCGCATGCAGGTATACCGCGTGAGCATTGGGCACACTTTTTGGACAATGGCTGCAGTGGACGTTACTGAGTACCTCGCTGTAATCAATCAGTGTCGCTTGGGAGCTTCCCGACTCGTGCAGCCAACTTGTGATCGTGTCTACGCGAACATGACTAAAATAACTTCTAAAGGCGTTTGATACATGGCAATGATCATGAGAATATCATCATATAATGTTGTTTAATATAGTACATGTTTCTGCAATTATCTTTTATTGTCGTTTCACAAGGCCGTTTAAGGAAATATCGCATGACTAGTCTGCTTCGAAATCTTAGTGTTAACCCAAAAAAGTCCTATTCATTATTATACCATGTGGTAAATTACGATGATTCTGCAGTAACGGATCGCAATTATAGGTGATCAACGACTGACGGGTGTCGGTTTTGCTTCTCAAAATTACTCTAATAAGTTAACTAGCAGTTTCTTACATTAGAGTAATATTCACACAAGTAACAATGTGCTTACTCTTTCCTTGTTACACTTAATGAAAATATGTTATTTATAATTTTAAAATGCTATCGTTGTTACTATAAAAATATTTTGTTGCGTCTCCAGTTCTTGGTTGTTAAAAATGATAATAAACAGCAAACGCCAATTATCGCAATAGCATAAGAATTTCTTAAGCATTTTCGTTCTGGGAAAGTTTCTATTACGGTACAAGAAAACTGGACATCTTTCCGTGTTCACGAGTGAAGGTGCGGAGTGTGAATGTATCCGACCGCAGGCGCTGCGATTCCCGCGCAGAAAGGCGCTTCACTCGCAGACGCGACGCAACTCGCCTCCGCGCGCCCGGAGCGCCGCTCCAACGAAGAGAAAAGAACCTTCGATGAAAGAAATTGAAGGCCTTGCTAGCCAGTAATGGCAACCCGTATTTGGAAAATTATCGGGTGCTAGCCCGTTACGTAATAACACAATTAAATTTAAAAAAAGATTGAAGTGCACGTTTGTGATTACCCACTCCCATGCCCTTGACTATAGCAGAGATACATTACGATATAATTAAAAAAAGTGCGTAGAAAGAATTTCGCGAGGAAGGGTCCGATAGTGGACAATAAGTGTTTAAGAATGTTACTTGGTAAATTCTTTACAAAGGATATAGTGTACGGGTGGCGACAAGTGGGTGGTCGGTGTATGAAGGTCGCAGTGGTTCCTCTATGTTCAAAGAATAAATTGACAGAAGCGTAGACGCTTTCTCACTGCTTCATGAATTATGAACGCGGCGCCACGTGGCAATCAACGGAGAATTCGAGCCTCACGTACAGACGTCATTTCCGCCGACCTGTCGGGCAACTATGTAGAACTTCGCGTTACGTGATATGAACGCATAATCAGAGTATTTCATTTTATTTATGTTGGCATGGAGAGTGATACTTTCTTTGCACGAGAAGTTGCATTATCCCACTTGATGAATTGCATAGCTGTTTTAAATTGTGTTATTACATCCAAGAATTTAAGTTACATTCTTTCATAAACTCGGTATATTCTGATATGTTTTTAAAATTGGGTACTGATTGCGCTAAAAATCTTTGGTATTGATTGCACCGTTGCTTGCAGCTTAATTTTCAATGTTCTCTTTAATGGGGTTTAATAACAATTATAAACAGGTTGACTGGAGCCCTCGGTATACGCAGATTCTTGTTTTTTATCCATAGGCATTATCAAAAACCTTATGTCAACGAATACAACGTTATTGCTGTTTTGACGAATGTTTTTATCTTGATTTTATATTCAGAGAATCGTGAGGTATTATTCTTGCAGAGCACGAACGGTTCCACAAAGAAGGTAGTGCTAACACAGCGAGTGTAAGAGCGATGATCTACGTGAAGCGGCACGCAGGACACGCCTCAGAAGCTTTCGACACTGTAATTTGAATGTTCGCACATTAGGCAACCGCCAAAGACAGGCCGCCGCCACCGCCGCCGCCGCCGCCGCCGCCGCCGCCGCTGAATCTTCTTTCCCATGGATAAGAACGTGGCAACATGACACACTCATAGACACGTCTCTTCTTCTTCCGCCGCCTCCCCTTTTCCCAAAAGGCTTCGACCCTTCAAACGCGAAACGTGAGTCCTGGCGAATCGTGTGTGCTGCGTGCCATGCAATGCAGCAGCGTATCTGATAACAGCGAGCGATGCCACGCCGCTGGTGTGGGGCGATAGGGACTGTCGGTGCGCGAGACCCGACATCCGGTGCGGGACAGTACACTTGAGTTTCCCAAGAATTTTCTGAGCAGAATTCGAAACGTTTGAAGGAGATCAATGTTTGTCATCGGATCAACCCTGAATCCAGATATGCCGACGAATTTCCAGTTGTCAATAATGATAAAATAAACTTGACACTGAGTGGCCTTTTAGACTACCCACATGTTTATGCTTCTCAGAAAAATGCAATAAGAAGGATCAGAAGACATAAAGTGGTTTACATACCGCCGTTTCATGTAGAATGCAATAAATGAGTTTCTTAATATTAAGCAATACTATATTATTATTAGTTGTACGGACGATCTAGAATTTTTAGTTGTATTTTTTTTTCAGATTTTTTTTTTAAATTTAAGTTCGCATGAACATCTAGGTTATTAGCGACCACTATTAGAGTTAACATTATGGTACCTTGTCAAGACGAAACGAAATGGTGATGATAAGGGGTGAAAGGACGAACACAAATACAACCATGGCGAGACTCGAACCCGCGACCTTTCGGTCCAAGATCACTACAACACTACTGCCTTCAGACTATTTTGTTAATACTATAAATTAAAAACTAAGCAAATACTCTCCGAATCAATTCTGAATTCAAAGATACTAAGGGGTTTCAAACACTTTTTTTGTTGAAATGACAGTGATGTCAAAATTGTAATATGATGAATACTATTCATTGAATAGTGTTATTTCTAGTTGTGTCTTAACTTTAGGACCGGGGCACCTCTCAACAGGAAAAAGTTCATTAATATTCATGCTACAGTATGAATCTCCTGGAGAGATGATTTTGTTAATCATTAAAGTTAACTTAGTAAAGTAGCAGTTTGGAGACCTCTGTTACAAATGGTTGAGATATTAAATGAATCTTTGAAAAAAATATACATAGCATTTGTAAGGTATACAAAATTGTATTCGATTTATGGAGACTAAAACATAATTATACTATACGTTATTAACAATAAAACCTATTTACATCGCTAGAGTGGAAGAATGTATCTTCGGTTGGATCGTCAGATTTCGAATGCGTTTTTGTGGCTGTAAAAATAGTTAAAAATATTTTTTCTCAACTTCTAGTAATTTGAAGTCGGACGTAGAATTTATATAATCAACAAATAATTGTTTTTCTAAAACATTTTTTTTCCTGTCCGCCAGTTTCGGCTCGGTTGAGACCACCGCGGCGCGGTCGCATGACCGGGTCGCACGTTCCGTGCGTCTTTTGTCCCGCTTCGCCGAAGTCCGGAAGCTCCGCTGGGGGCGGCAGCGCGGGCGTCGCGGTTGTCATTACGGCGTACGCACGGCCGTGCAGACCGTCTTTCGGCCACGACCCTCTCCGCCCCGACCTCTCCCCCTCATCTACCGCCGCCCCTTTTGCCCATGCCTCCGGCCACGGAATTACTATGCTTGCCCTGGGAATGGCGACGGCCAACGGTTTTGCACGTCGAGCACTGTCATTGCATCAGGTCATTCTGTCAATGCTTGGGTATCATTTTTTCAATTTTTTTTTCAGATACATCCAAGTAAGAAAATAAGGTATCTTAATATTTCCAATTTGTGATTGAACTTTCTACTATCTACGAAAATGCAGCAAGTAAATTATTTATGCCCAAGTGGCAATGGAGACTAATATGAAACCAATTTTAAACCAAAATAAAGTAGACCAGTGCTGACCTGGATGGCCGAGGTGGCTAAGAGCGAGTACCGACTCAGAGCTTCGGTCCGAAGGGTCGCGGGTTCGAGGCCCGCCATGGCTGTTTGTCCCTTGACTTTGTGTGTATGTTGTCGCGGAGGGCCTCGCGTTCTGCTGACCCCAGATCAGAGGAGCCCGCAAGTGTTTGTCTAGTGTATTGTCGAATATGCGTCCCTTCGGGACGTTAAGGGCAACCGGCTGTCGGCTGGATACAAGCCCTAGGGAAAAAAAAAGTAGACTAGTTATATTGTTTTGAGACTGCTGAAATCGGACTGGATAATTGTTGCATTTTTACAAACTGCACTGTTTCAATTCTTGCATGTAGGCCTAGTATGTGCCCTAAATTCAGTGTAAGATTTGCCGAGGGCTACTCGCGATTCCAGTGCGAGCATGTGAATATCCGTCTGGCGTGCAGTCTTGCCCCTGACCGTGTACTCGCCTCGGACGCTACCGCCGAGGAGTCTTCCCGGAACGCGGGCCGCGTCGTCGCATGGTAATTTCCTCGAAATTGCGGTCTCGGTCGTTCCCGACGCGCTCGTATGGGAGATAGCGCGGATGAAAAATGCGTGAGAGCCCGAAAGGACGCCGAGGCTAACGTCCTCGGCGACTACGGGTGGGCGGAGTGGCGGCAGGAGGAAAGGGTGGACGTTGGAAGTGGGCGGAGGGTGGAGTTAAGGTGGCTGCGGGTGCCAGGCGGGAGCAGGTGGTGGAGGAATCGTGAATTCCTGAAGGTTGAGTATGGAAGAGAGCGCAGGTGAAAAGCGAGGTCAGACGAGGGAGCGAATAGATAAAAGGTAGAGCGGTTAAGGAAGTGATAAAGCTAGTGGGAGGAGTGGAATAGAAAGAGTAAAGGCTAATGGAGAGTAAGAATGGTGGTGGTTGAGGATAAGCAGAAAGAGAGCAAGAAGCGGAGAGGAAATGAGAACTAAGAAACAGCGGATGGGGAGAGGAGTGGAGACGGAGAGGAGAGGTGAAAGGTGAGAAAACGAAAGAGACATATGAACGGATGAAGACAACAGTCGGTGAAGATGAATTAAAAGACATCCTAAGATGTGAATGGATTCATTTAGAAAAGTGTGGGACAGAGTGAACTGTGTGAACGAAGACAAACCACGAGAAAAACGAGCAGGGTCGGGACAGCTAAGCAACTGCGGTGGATGAGGAAGCAGCCCACTCCTTCCCCGGCCTCCGCTGCCCGCGGGGCGCATACACCCCGCCCCCGCCACTGCGCTTTCCCATCCGAAAAGAGGCGCTCCTGATGGTCATTTAGATGTGCGCGAGACTCCCGCAAATGCAGGCGCGCAGCGGCGCTGAGCGCGTGGCGGGGGCGGGGGCGCGCCCGTCGCCGCATGGAGAGAGGAGAGGCGGCTCCAACGTGCAATTTTCCATGCACCGCGGCGCCGCCAGAGTACATGCTTCGCGCTAACAACGCGATTCCTCATCGGGGTGTTGCGTTGGGTGCGGGCTGTCAGTTGGGCGGGAGTGGCTTTGTTGAACGGGACGCTGCCTGAAGAATCTAGTGAATAGAAAAAAGGTAGTTTCGTTTCTCTGTAAAGAGACTTGAAATGTGATTTTTGGCCGTTTAACAACTTTTGATATTTTGTTAATTTTCACTCTAGATATTCATTTTGATTCAGAGAGTTAGGTGGTTCGTTTTGTTTCAAATAAAAGTAGTGTTGACAATTAATTGGCCAAATTTAGCGTTGTACAGTTAAAGACCCCGGGCGAGACCTAATGTGATTGCTATCGGTTGTTACAGTTGCAATTTCCAGGAAGAAGTGTGCACTTATCGGGCAGTATTAATAATTAAATATTACTTCATTTATACCGCCCTAAAATTTGATACGATACCAACTCACAACATTTGAAACGGGCTATCATAACAGCGAAACCGCTGATTACTACCTGCCAACCATTGCTCTCCCATTGTGTGAGCTAATTATACGACGCCGGAAATAGTTACCCCATCTCACGCCGGAGACGAATCCATTTATTCCGAATCTCAAAGGCCACAACTCCGTGAATCACCACTCTAATCACAAGAGTCATCACGGCGCCCCGCGTAACCCGTCTGGCGCCGCGCTCGCTGCGCCATCTGTCGCAGCGCCGAGGAAGCTGTCCGGCGCGGGCGGGGGCGGGGGCGGAGCGGCGGGTGTTTCGCCGCTCTAATTAGCCATCGTGGACATGACGCGCGCGCCTCCGTGTTCTCAGAGGTGCGGGTCTCACCGCCGCCCCGCCCCGCCCAGCCGCGCCCCACACCACTCCTCACCCACCCCGCCCCGGTCCTCCCCGCCCGCCTCGTCCCTCCCACTGTGCCTTCAGGCTGCTCCGGTAATAAAGCAAATAATACTACATTGAATATTCTTAATTAAAGCACCTAATTAGGGCACAATTAGCGCGTAATTGCCGTCGGCGCGTTTTTCCCGGTAATTAGGAGACGCGGCCGCGGGGCTGTGACTGGCGGAAACCGCGAGCGGGGGGAGGGGGTGGGGCGGTGTGCGAGGATCCGCCTTTGCCCTTCGCGTAGGCCTGCGAGGTAATTAAGGTCCGGTCCGGGGGACGCGGAGGAAGGTGACGGGGTCGCGGGGCGGGTGGGGCGGGGCGGAACGGAGAGCTCGGGCGAGATCGGTGATCGCTGCAGTTGGCGCCGGTAATTATCTCGTGTGGCTGGACTCGATTCCCGCCGATAGACCTTGCCGAGACGACGTAATATCGAGTTAGGAATTGCTACTCGATTAATGGAGTGCTGGACCTCACTGACAGTTTATTAATTGTACTGTATAATACGGTCGATGCGATGAGAATTAGTATACGTTAGCTCGTGTGTGCCGAATTAATGGACGCAGGGAATCTATCCATGTCGTCTTTAGATATTGCAGGAACCTCAAGCCCGAACAAAAACTTAGTTGTGCATTTCATAAATGTATGTGCATTAACATCAATCCTTCGAGTTTCAGGATCTTGTAATTTACGAACTAACTGGGAGATTTCCGCCGTAATGCAATATAAAAAAGGCAATAAACGAAAGAACCCATTAACAAACATGGAGTGTCTATATAACGCATATTTATTTTACCTTTTTAATTCTTCCATACGAAAATATTTTAATATTTACCTCACATTTTCGTTTCAACATTTTGAAATTATATATTTGATTTTTGAGGTTCGTTCAGATCGAAACGCTTCTTGATAATTAATAATATTGTTTTGTAGGTCGTATCTTTAACATTTGGTTTTATTGCATTAGTGTTTTACAAAATTTCTCACAACACCCTTATCAACTTGTATTAAAAATTCCCTTTTCGACAGGTCACTGTCACAATTAAACGCGAAATTACAATACTGTTGCATGCAGATTACTAGTTCTGTGGCATCAGACGTAGATACCTGTGAAGTATCAGAAGTCCATGTCAAGTCTCGCGAACTCTGTTCCCCACGCTAAAGCTCGATTTGTCCCCGACGCTTCCGCCGACCTGCGGCGGCCCCGAGGCCGCACGCAGCGCCGCCTCCACCCCCGCCCCCGCCCCCGTCCCCGTCCCCGCCCCGCTCCGCGCCCCCCGGCCGCGAGGCGAGGCCGCGCGCGCCTTCGTCTTACGCAAGGAAGCCTCACCCGCCCCGTCGCAGGGCGTTTGCTAAGATGTTGCCCGACATTAGGGAGCTTCGTAAGTCGCGGGGGCCGAGCGGAGGGGGTAGGGCGGCAATGAGATTAGAGCGACCCGCGGCCTGTGGGATTTGTCTGCGGTAATGTGTCCTCCGCCCGCCTACCCCCCGGCCTGCCGCCAGGAAGCCCCGCGCGAGCACCTGCAGCTGGTCACTCGTGGCGCTTCTCGCGGGAGGAGGAGGAGGAGGAGGAGTAGGGGAGAGAAAAAAATGGAGGCAAAGGGAGAAGGCAAACGAGGGGAATTCGATCACTGCCAAACTGTCGTCACGTTCTCGCGAAAACGGGCCATGGGAAGTCATTAACGTTCTTACCTAAATACACCTGTTGATTATCGAAAAACGTCCAACGAGACTATGTGAAACAGGAATGGCTATTTTATGGATGAATGACTATGCTGATAAGTAATTGTACTTTTACTGATGTCTCTTGAGTTAGAAGTCAGTAATATTACTAACACCTTCCAGAAATTAATCAGAAATAGCTATAACATTAAAAAAACAAGCATTTATTTAACACAATTATGTTCTGTGAGGGTCAAAGGCGCTACTAGTTCATAAGAGACACTAAAACAAAAGTTCTTTATTGATAATTCATAGTAACACAAGCTGAGGAAGTTGGTATTTAGCCACAACGATTTTTTTTCTCCATGCCTGAGAGTATTGACCTCTTTTTAAATATAGGTTTCTTAACTAAGGCCCACCGATTTCCGATCATCTTGTGCACTGTAATATCCGTTAATGGAAACAAAAATAATCGTCGCAGAGTAAACATACTGATTTAAATTTATGAGCACACCGATCTCTTGTTCATGAATATTTACAGAATTTGTGAAGAATTACAGAGACTGAACCAGTATCTGTAGTATTAGATTTTTGATTTATCGGTGAGGTATTTTTGTAGAATGCAGTGATTGCTTTGTAATTACAGGCAGAATGAATGATACGTCATTATTAATGTCTCTTCGAAGTAGAATTTGCACATACTGAACAACGAAACATTCGTAGGGTGATTATAAGGTCACTGATGACCATCAATTTCATCTTGCTGATAAACAGCCAGAGGCATTTGCATTGCATTTCATAGCTAACGTTAGCCGCTCCAACTCTTACTTGCCTTCTATCCTTTCCTTGATCTTTTAACACACAATTTTGACATTTCTCAACCCATATCCCTGACAAGCCAAATATCTTTCTCTCCTTTTCGACAAAACAATTTCAACAAGCAAAATTCTCTCTCTTTTTCGACAAAACAATGTACGTATTGACGGAAATGGTGTCCTCGACCAGAAAAAAAAAGGACCAAAAAGCTTTCTCACGCACCCGGGACGCGCCATTTCACCCACGAATCCCACGTTTCGAGAGAAAGAGGCTTACAGAATTAGACACTACCCTAGCAATTCGTGCACGGGAGTCTTACTTTGACAGTAGTCCGTACGAGGAAGGAAAAAAATTAAACACAGAGTAAAAACAAAGCACTGAAACCCGCACAAAAATTAAAAGGTGGAACGGGCCTGTTCCCACGTGTCAAAAAAGGGCGGGTGGGCATCATTTCGGATCCGAGGCGGGGGCGGGGCGAGGGTACGCTCTAACACTAACAAGGCGCGGCAGCGAAGTAACGAGTGCAATTATGACAGCGGAACCTTCTAGGGCCGCCCCCGCCCCGGTGGTGTCAATGCCACGGCCGCCGCCGCCGCCGCCAGCACGCAAGCGCCACACATTCTTCCGTGGCGGCGGAGAAAAGCGCGACCTCGCTGAGGAGAAACCGGAACGCGTGCAATTTGCATCTCCACTTGCATAAGTGATACTTCATATTGAATGCAGTGACCAACAGCTCAGAGGGAAGTTATGTTACTAATTGCTTTAATGGTACTTATTGATGCGAGGAATTATAATTCATGACTAATTCTGTTAAAGATATATAATTTTTCCATAAAATATGTGTAGGATAATTTTACGAGTCAACATGTGAGAGGTACATGACTGAATGTCAAGTAAAATTTAAATTACGGTGAAGAGTTTTGTTGCTGAGTAATTTTTAATACTAAATCAAGTGAAATTATTATGCTTTTTGGTTCCGTTACATATTTGTATGTAAGTAGTTTCCTGAAATATTTGCTGCAACGTCAGGGAATCGCTTCTGTTTAAGCAGAACAAGATAAGATCCAATGAACGTCTAGTGGAAGAAATGAGCATTCACAAACTGAAAATGGTCTCCATTTTTACTTTTAAGTAGCAAATATTTTCGTTGTCCGATGTTACGATAGTACTCGCACTCAAGGAAGGTTGCATATAGCATTATGCAATACGACAGTGATAAAAAAAACGTGCAAGTATAAAAAACCATGGACATTCATATTGCGGCAATCTCCTCAACCATTATCTTGCATCATTCGCCACTCAATCTCTGTCTCTCTTTCTTTCGTGAACTGACTGGCGCAATCCTTTGAACATTTTTCCTGCACGCTTCGATGACGATTCACAGAATAGAATAACATTAATTGACTAACAAGTAGTCTAAAAAATAACTGCGTTTTAAAATGAGTCGTGATGACGCTCTGTCATATATATTTAGCTATCTTCTATTTCTTTAAGAGATAACGGCAATTTTTCCGTCATACTATCAACAGCCAGTAAGTGAAAAGCAATTATGCTATTTCCTGGACATACACAAATTAAACATTTTTTGGGGCGTTTTTCTGTAACCTGTGCAGGGACAGCATGTTCCTGATGTTGGATGTGAAACGATTAACCTACCGACGCCGAGCGATCTCATGTGGAAGTGAACCAGGGACAGCATATTTCTGATGGAAGTGAAACGATTAACCTACCAAGCCGAGCGATCTCATGTGGAAGTGAACCAGGGACAGCATGTTCCTGATGTTGGAAGTGAAACGATTAACCTACCGACGCCGAGCGATCTCATGTGGAAGTGAACCGAGTATAGGACTAGCAATGCAGGTGGGCCGGAGGCGGCGCGGCGCGGCGCGGCGCCGAAGACCTTCAGTCGCCGCTCGCGGCCGCGTGCGGACCCTGGGAAGGCCGCCGCTGTCGCCGCCCGCCGCAGTCGGATCCTTTCACGCCACGCGGCCCGCGCAGCGCCCACCGCCTGCCTGTACACAGCCCCCTCCATATCATCTCCAACGCCCAACTTCATAAAGAACTGAATATATCACCGATCATCAAACATATTGCCCATCTTTCCAATAATTTTTACTCCAACCTAAATACAATAAACCGAGCCGTCCACTACAACCTGGCCACTTTAAATGACTTCCCTACTAGAATTAAGAATAGATTTCCTTCCGAAGCGTTCTTGAACATTTTCTCTACTAATTGTTCATAGTAGGAGCTCTTGTAGTTTCCTACACCTCTAGTAAGGTAGTTTAGTTTTAAGTTTTTAGTGTTAAGTTTAGTATAAGTTACAGTGTAAGCCTGCAAATGCACATGGAATAGTAATCTAGTACTGATCTGTGTAATTTTCTATCACTCAATAAATAAATTTAAAAAAAAACTCAGCCCCCTTTCGCAGGCGGCAGAGCCCCTTGTACGCCAAATGTTTCCGCCAGCTCTCAACTCCACCGACGAACTAAATTCCTATTAGGAATTCACTACATTTATTGCACCGCATTGGGCTTTCGGTCGGAAAAGAGAAGCGATAGGTGATTTGGTTGTACAGCAATTCGAGCAGGACCATGCAAAAAAAAGATTCGATTGATCAATTTTTGGACATTACTCATCGAAATGATTCAAGTGTATCAAGAGTATTTCATAACGTGTTCATGCTATCAAATGTGGTAATGCAAACTTGCTGGAAATAAAACCAAGACACAAAATCTATTGGCAAGTTACTCGAGAGTTGATACTTGTCCTTCCAAAATTGTCTCGAATTTATTCAAATTCGTGTCCTTTTCACGTGGCAACTGTATATATTGGCATAGTATTAATTAAATTCAACCTGTTTTTTATTTTCTGGTATAATTTGAATTCATTGATAATTTTGAAAATATATCTCAGGAGATTTTTGATTTCTAAAGCGCAGCTGACACCGCATATCAGCGTCGTTCTTGATGATTCACTGAGTATCTTCCGCGTGCGCTAGTCTGCCAAAAAAAGAAAAAAAGAATGTTCTGCTTATTCTGCATGTACCATATAACGAAGGTTAGATGCACTGAGAAAGTGCAACGTAATCGTCGTGACTAAAGTCTTACCTATTCCGCGCACTGATTTCTTATGAAACGTGAATCTTGACGGAGAACGTAGAGGTTCAAATGGGCATCTGTGGCTGGATGTTTTCTTTACAATTTTGGACAATATTATTATGCGAAATGTGGAATACACAAGCAGTATTTCGCAACTGACTGTTGACATTAAAGATGATGTATCATTCCGAGATCGACCTTATGACTGTCGGAATCTAGAATACAGCTTTCGAAAAATACGAGAAGTCGAGCCAGTATGTTCATAACAGAACGTGATTCGCCACAAATTTCGTATTTCTTCTTTCAACTTAATACGATCATCGTGACACGCTTCAAGAGGAGCAGAACTCATCTTCCTTATTTGAATAGTTGAACGTATTTTCATCCGTGGAGCAAACGTGCAAAAAAGAGCGGAGATTCTAGAAAATGGACTCTTCGGCGTGAATCACGAGTTCTTTGCAGTTTATTTGTGACGCGAGAGGTCTCAAGTTTGTGTCCCGCGCCGTCTGTTTCACGCCACGCTAAGCAAACGGGCGAGGAAGCCTGGACAAACGGCCAACAGACTCATTTCCGGAAACAGCCTGGGGGCGGTGGAGCTGAGTCCGGCTGCCGTGCAAGGCCGCCGCCTCCGCCGCAGCGCGCGCACACACACTGCCACCGCTGCTACAAAAACCGCTCCCAGCCACGCCCCGCCGCTGATGTGCCCCGCCGCGGGCACAGGTGGATCCCGCAAAAGAGGAAGCCCCGTCAGCGAACCGGCCTCGACGAGCAGACACGGTATCCGGCGTGTCGGAAAACGACTGCGGGTCGCCAACGCTGACGTGTGGGGGCGGGACGCTTATAACCTGACTTTCACAGTGGGAAAGGGTCAGATGGGCAATTTGACCCCAGTCTCACCTTGTAACAGTCTTCCCGCTGCGCAGTTATTTTAGTTTTGTTATCGAAAAGTTGAAGCAGTTTTCTAGCTCTTCTGGAAAATTCATGTAATTTGTGATGATTAATGGAGTACAATGAAACTGGTAATTTATATTTTGGTAGTTTATAACGTGATATTATTTAATTCTTGGTGTGTTTGATTATGATTAGTTAAAGAACCAAGAAAAATAATGATGAAATATTTCGCTTTGCATTTATTTACGGAAGTAGCTTAATTCATTTTCTTACTGTTTTAACACCCCAGTTTATTGTAAATGAGGTATTTTTAAAACACAACAGTTTCTATATTGCGATGGCAGGGTTTAGCCATCGCTCTGGACCCAAACACATAAGAGAATCTGAACCTTCTCCAATTGTCGTTTGAAGTCTTCGTCAGAAACTGATAGTACCGCTGCTCCTATCATAGAGGTCTCTTCGTGTTATATTGCTGGCCTCGAGTTCACCATGTCCATCCGGATGTACCACCAGTCTAGCAGCGTGCGTCCAGCGACGCGAGGAGTAGGCTGGGAGTCGCCACTCGCCACGTGTGTGGGAGGGGAGCAGAGCGATGGAACTTCCGAGGCGGAACCTCCGCGGTGAAAGAGTGACGTCGGGACAGCTGGGAACCACGAGCTGCCTTGTGCGTCTTTGTTAATTCTTTTCTTTTTCTCCTTTTATCTTTCTGTCTGCTGCCTCGCGGCGTGGGTATTTTCACGGTGTAGGTATCGCAGTACTGCTCCCTCAGTGCGACTGGTTATTTTTTTATATCCGTTTCTTTATTCTGCTCTTTCTGCTTGACATCTATTACCGGCGTAATGTGAAAGCACTAGAGAGACACACGACGCAATAAACAGAAGAATTTCATTTCGAAATTAAGAACAAATCACATTAACGGGGTTTATATTTGAATTTTACGACCGTGGAGATATTTTTATGAACCCACATATTGCAGCGATTCGTATCCCCTTCGGCCTCCAGAGAAAAGCCTTTTCACGCCGTCCCACCCATCTGCGAGCAACCGAGGCGACGAACGCCTTTGCAAAAACAGTGTGTCTTTCTGAACGGCGACGTGATAACGTTCAACGTACGACTTGGAGTGGCTCGTGTGTTACCGGGCGCGACAGAACAAACGAACGCCGCCGCCTTGGCGCAGGCGAGTGGGCAGCGGCGCGAAAGAGGTGTGGAGGGGGCGGGGGCAGACAGGCGCGCGGGCGACCGCGCGCGTTTGCGCGATGTGTGGCCGCGCCGCGTGACGGCTTCGGTGACGCGCGAATTTCATTAGCGAAATCGCGACTCGCCGAGCGAGAGAATGCACGGCACAAGCGGCTCACCGCCGCCTCCACCACGACTCGTCGCGCAGGCACAAAACGATCAAAACACGGCTCTGGGAAGTCCGCCGACGCCGCCACCGCCCGTGCGGGCTGCGCGAGCGCGATCCGGCCAGCCAGCGAAACATTTCCTGTCTCGCTCACCTTGGCGAGCGACGGCGGCGGTGACGGCGGTGGAGTGGGCGGCTGCCCCGCGCTACCCCGCGATTCGCCCCGTCTCGCCGCGCCCCACACCTTCTGAGAACCCGCGCCACGTTCCTGAGTGACCACTCTGCGCGCCGCGTAATCGCGAGAGGAATAATTGAGTCCCATTAGGAAACGAGGATTCATTCTTTCAGACATCGAGAAGGGAACGATTACAACGACTAGACGATTAACGGAGGCATGGTAGACATCTGGGAATGGGGACAAGCTTTCGAATAACTTACAAGCCGAGAATGACAGAGAAACGGAAGTCAAACGTAAACATCAGGATTGTGTTGATGGTGACGTTCATGCGAGAGGGGTGGCTGACTTGAAATTATTATTTATCGCGAGTGTTTCGCGGGCAAATCCGAGCAAATAATTCCGATCAAAGACAAGTTTGTTACCAAAGTCTATTATTTGCCTCTTAGCCAGTGAAGTGAAACAGCCTCAGGGGGATGTACAACTGGGAACGGTAGCCTACTGCCCGACCGATCTCGTAGCCTCTATGCGCCGCATGCATCACTTTACAAGTCGTTAGCACCACCGCCTGAGGGGGCGAAACTCGGCGCCGCACGGCGCGCGAGACACGATAACCTCAACAAGAAGACATCGGGACGGAAAAAAAGTACGACTGCCGGCGATCCGGAACGTTACTTTCTCATTCCTGCATCGAAGTCTCCGCGTGCACCGCATGCGTCCGCTCGCCGCGGCGTGCTATCGGCGCCCGGGCGGGCCCGCGCTCGCCTCGCGCGCACTGCCCGGGGAGGGAAGACGCAGCCAGCGGCGGCGAAACGATCGGGGGAGCCGTGAGCTACGGCCTCTACGTGCGCGCGCCGGGGAGACGAGGCCGGCACAATACCTCCGCAAGGTCAGCGCAGGTCAGCGCGGCTTCACACCGGCGCCGGAGATGGTACGAGCGGCTGCGGCGGCGATGGCGGCGGCGGTGGCTGAGGCGGCCGGCCCGGGACCGGTCCCAGGACCGGGGTCGATGACACGGGAGAATCTGCCCCCTCGCGCCGAAGTGGCGGTGGAGGCGGCGGGTCCGGTGGTGGAAGCGGCGCCGTGCGCCGCCGCCTCCACCGCCTTCAGCTTTTTTGTGGGAAGTGAAAATGTACGCCAAGCGTAACATACGGGGCGTTAGCATACTGATGCAGTAAATACAGTTCGAAATGGCAGACTGTTAATCGAAACAGTTTTTTTCAAAAAAAGGAACAAGTCTGGTGGTGCTAAATTCAAGAAGACATTCAATCGATAAACCAGGAAATGTTCGGGTGAACCGGAATGAGAGCAAAAACTTGGACGTGGTTCAGGAATTACGATTTAAAATATTAAAATCATGAGATCTCTAGCTATGAATTAAATTATTTTCTAGAGATATGGTACTTTTGTCTTTCATGTTCTTACTTCGTCACATCACTGTAATATCGTTTGAATTGTTTTTGTGCTGCAATTACTTTATATCTGATAAAGCAACGAAACCTGTGCAACTGGTATAACTTTTTTTATTGTAAATATAAGCACGGACATAATTGTACCCTTCACTAATTTGGTTTATTAAATAAATGCATTGTTTTCTTTGAACACTACGGTCGTCTCTAAAGAAATATATTCAAGGGGATTTTCTGAGGGCATATCACTGCGACGAAAAAAGAAAAAAAGTAGCTCAGTGAAAACCGGCATACCTGCAAAAGTGTCTTATGACCCGCCTCCTCCCCCGCCTGAAGTCGGCCGCGGCGGCGCGGTCTCGTCTGCCATGGCCCAATTTCCGTGGGCTGGCGGAGGTCTCGGAGGGCGCGCGCGGAACGGTGTGCCACGGGAGGATAACGGCCAGTATTAATTGGCCCGCGGGTCGGTACGAGCAAGAACAGGAAGACGAGGCCGGCGAGACCGCAACCCGACGCGCCGAGAGAGCCTTCCTCCGGCCAACACGCGGAGGCCGTGTCAGCGCGCCCGGTTCGCGTGCGGGCGGCGTGCGTCGGTCGCCGCCGCCGCCCGGCCCGGCTCGGCTACCTGCCTCACTCCCGGGTAGGCCGGCAGAGAGGTGGACGCCCGAAAAAAAACCGGACCCTGTTATGTCTCAGCAGATACTATCGTTATTCTATGTATAATCATGCCAAATATCGACAAGCGCAATGCCAGTCTTACATAATGGGATCGGTCGTGGCGACTTGTTAGTCGGGCATATAAGGAACGATCTGTTCTCGAGGATCTGTCCGTCGCGCGTTTAATAGCTAACGTGGAGTGGTACTGCCCCTTCTTACACGGACGTTTCTCGGAGAGGATGGGGCGTTTCGACTGCATTACTACAGGTTTTCTAGTACAGTTAGGCAGGACGTCAACCAATTTGCATCGGGAGGTTTTATGAATCAGCTAACTAAGCTGTCTAAACATAACGCGAAAATTGCACGCCCTTTCGTCCTGAGGCTCTGCGCTTCGATGCTTGGGGAGGAATAATTTACAGCGCTTTTAATGAGAACGAGTGGGTGTCGTGAACGGTGACGAAAAAATCGCGGCTGCCCCGAAAATTGTACGGTGTCATGAGCGTTACAGCAAGAAAACTCGTAGAACAGTTACCGCCAGGAAGCACTAATTTATCCTTACGAAGTTCGTTACCGAGAGCATTATTATAATAATAACAACAAATGCGCTGTATGAGAAAAGTGCTCGTTGTGGGAAATTTCATAATCACAGGACCCGAAGTACGCCCGGAAGCAGATTTTCAAAAAGGCTTCTCGTGTGGGTAATTCATGCTACGGGCAACTCTCCCCGAGAGAAGTCGCGAGGGAACTTAGAAGGTCCACACCGGCTTATCGCGGAGAGAGATGACCTTAGCGTAAAATAATTTTCACAGGGTCGTCGGCGCTCGTAGTGAATGCGAGTAAAAACCCGTTAATTCTTGTTTTCCATTAAGTAGACACAGCTTATCAGCTGCTTTCGCCACACTTTCATCTCGGACCACTCAGTCAGGATCAAGAAAAATAAACGACAAGGGAAAGAGCAGAAGCAAAAAACGGAACCTAAAAAGTAGTCCGACTGAGTCGCAAGGAATTTCGCCAGACGTTCTCGATCACAAGATTTGTTACCAAAATTCTCGTTAGTGCTAAACCGGTCAAAATGATCTCACGAGCAGGAATTGCATCGAGTTTTTGTGCCGCTGAACACATTTCTGTTTCTCTAGAAAAACTCCCTCTGCAGATGTGGAATGCTTCCAACATATCCTGCATTCATACATTAACACACCTATTTGTATCTTTCGTATGAATTTTGGGTTGGTATTATGATGATATTTCGTATTTTGTATAATTATTTTTATCTCCTTAAACTAACACACCAATTATTGGTTTACGTTCATGATACTTGTCAATATTTTATTCATTAAAACAACTAGATTGTGTATTTTTTTTCCTGTTTTCAAAATTTAAGTAGTATATGACAGTGTAGGGATCACAGAATTTTGAAAATGTACACACAATTCACTTCCCCACGCAGTTTTAACTGTTTTTTGACGTAAAATAAATAAATAAAATAAATAAAATATTTAATACAGGAACTGCGGGTGCGATCACTGAATCGTTTCATTTGGCGAAGATAAAGGTATTCTTCACAGCCGCTGAATTATTTTGTCAAAACGAGTGAGTTCTCACCATTGTAAAAGAGACATTCAACCAAGGAGTGGTAAATTGTGGCAGCATCGCGCTGTGGGGATCGCGGGGTGTCTGTTCGGTATTGATATTTACTTAGCCAGGGCGGTGCGCGGCCCGAAAGGTCAGGCGTGACTGGCGCTGTATCGACCGGGCGGCAGACTTCGAGAGGTCGATAAGGAGGTACGAGGTCTTCACGGGCCACGGCGGGGTCGTGACCCGCTGCTGCCGCGCGCGGCCAGGTGCCGCCGCCGCCCGCCCACCCGCCAGCGCGCTGCTTCGCTTGCCTTGCTAGGGGTGCCCACCGGCTGCGAGGTTAGGGGTGTCCTCTCCCGAGCGAGCCATCAAACCAGGCGTGGGTTGGTCGTTTGCACAATCGACCCGAAGGCGAGAAATTATGCGTCGCCGGAGAATGAGCCCGACGCTGCCTTATAATTTGCCGTACCGTTTCCTGACCTCAACTTTAAACCTAATGAATGCGGTCTCGTCTTCAAACCCACAACCAGTAGCTGCGAGGCGGGTCAGCGGCAGCAGGTCCGCCCCGATTCGTGGTCGCGTTCCTTGCGACCGCAGTGGATGACCTGATAGGTAACTGCTTCGGGTTCGAGACGTTGAGCATTCAAATGTGCCCAGGGCAAATTTTCAATGAGGCATTTTTAATATGATTCATCGACTCGTTCCCTCTCGCGCAATTACGCAATCCGGTTCCCGAAACACTTTTGGTAGTCTGAATTTAGGAGGTGAATGTCCAATTCATGTCAACGGGCCTGAACTTGTCCTAATTATACTTCTCATTTGCACGAAATTCCCACATCAATTGTTACTCGACCACATTGAACTCATCGGTCAGAGGACGCATGTAAGGAAACAAATGAATGAGAGTATGGTTTTTAATCGTAAGTTTCCATAGCAAGAAGGTCCATTCACAAGATTTCTGCCTGAGAATAGGCTTGAGAACCGAATACATCGACACAATATCAAAGCTGCTTGTAAGCTTGTTCTATTCTTCTGTCTAGATGCTTCTTTCTGGGAATTCTCCGCAGTCCCGCATCCGCGCTTCATTCGTTTTATTGCAGAATGCATGAATGGTGCATTCGCAGACGGCGCATTCGCTTCCTCGGTAAAAAGAGCGAGAGCTTCAACGACATTCCTTCGGCGGATGCGGCTTCTCGGGTGAAGTCACGGGTCCCCGTAATCGTTTGAACCAGCGACCGGGCGGGTCAGCAGGCGCATTCTTCACAAGGCCGTTGCGTTTGGGAGCCAAGGGTCGTGGGGCGAGGCCTGCCTGCCCCATGTCGCTTCCGCGAGGCAAGGAGGGTCGCTGAAGGTCGCCTACACCAAGGTCAAGGCTGAAACTGCTTTTCATAAAGTTAGTGAATCGTTAAGATGAAGAGAAAGATTCCTTTACTATTTGCTAGTTGTTTTTTTTTCTTTTTATTTCTTCAACGCTGGGACTGGTAAACATTGAGACATATCAGCTAGCCATTATATTGTTCACCGAAAGGCATCCAATTTGTTAGGAGGTTAAAATCGAAATTTAATAATACTATTTTTTTTTCAGAGAATAAATATATTCTGCTTTAGACTTTCATTATTTAGACAAATCTTTATTATTAGACTCACTTAAGACATCAAAGGTTTTCCACTTCTACAGCGCAATTTCTCACTTTCATTGTGAAGTGTGTTTAATGAAATATGTAAGTTTAATAGATCATATTTTGTTTACTTGAAAAGTCTCAACTTGGATATTTTGTTAATAAATAAATGCGAGGGCGTCTTACTACTGTAGTAACTGATTTCTTGTGCCCCTTTTCAACATATCCTTACGAGTATTTCACCGAGTCAACCAGGAAGACACTGGCTTAAAAGCCCGGCGTCTCGCAAGAATCTCCTTCCGACAAGGCCCACAACTCGAGCGTTTTTCACACAACCCTCGGCTGTGGCTCGCTCACAAGGTCGCCAAGTACACTCTAATGAGTCTTGGGATGTCGTTTTTTCGCTCGCTCGCGTTATTAGCGTTACACATTTATGTAAACTCGCACGGTCGCCGGGAAGGGGGCACCGTATCGAGAGTTGTATCTATTCAATTCCGGCTACAGCGTTTTAATTGGCTCGCGGCGCAGCGGTGCGAAAGAGTCGTCATAAAAACTTCTCGAGGTCTCGACCGAGGCGCGCGGGAGGCCTATGGCGCGCGGGCAGACTGGCCACGGGGGGGGGGGCGCGTTGTGAAATAAAGCGTGAGAAGGCGACTTGTTTCGCAGATGAAATTGCCGCGGGTTTAAGCAGGAGTAATGCGCGGGTTTACAGTCACGAGTAGCCGAAGACCTCCGGTCACGGATTCCAGCTGTGCGCGGGTATTTACTCGAGGGCGGATTGTAAATGCGCTTGTATGAGGCTGAGGATTCGCGTTTCGTTTAATCGCAACGTCTTGAGTGCGTGCGTGTTTCAGTGGTCATAAGTTGCCTGGAGCGGAAAGAAATGGGTAACAAACATTTCATTCGTGCTCTAGAGAGCAATTTTATTTCTTTAGAAACTACTGTTTAACATTTTAAACCGAAAAAGGTAGGCATTCAAATCGCAATATCTGAAGAATATACTGCATATTATGTATATAATATTTTAGGCATCTCTCTGAAAAGGCAGTGTTGCATGTAATAACCTATGCTCCATTCTGCTGAGTTAGTTGACACTTTGCATATTTAGTAGGTTGGGTTTTGATATTAATCAATTTATTAGTTTTTTTTCCTTCAAAATAAGATATACATTCTTCAGGTAATAAAGGAGGAATTTAATTTTCACAGGTCGTCACATGACCATTTTGTACACTTCTAGTAAGGCTGAATCAGCTCCGAAAGCAAACTATCCCAATTCCAGTCGCTTTGCACGTGCCCCTTTTCGTCCGTCCTTTCCATCACTTCGCAGCTGTCACATCGTGCAGCTTGCTCCTGCACACCCCGCCATTTCGCTGATGAGCTAATTCGCGGCACGGCCAAGAGGCAGCGCGTTGTCGGGCGACCGAAATTGGGCATTCGCTATCTCGGAGCGGTCTCGCGTGTTCTGCTCGTGTAGCGTATGGGCGTGGCAATCGAGCGCGTGTTTCTCCGGCCGTATATGCGGGTGGCGACGAGGGCGCCGCGGTGGCTACGCGGCCACGTATCTCATACACACACACACACACGAGCACATGTGCGAACACATGCACATGCGTGCATTGTCCGCGGGTGCGAGCGAGCGGCTGCGATGAAGCCTTCACGCACAATTAGCGCCCGGGCGCGTCGAGAAGTTGGAGCGCGCACGAGCTCGTCGGCGCGGGATTACGCGATTGGTTGACTCGCGTTTCACGCGGCTCGCGTTACCCGCGGCAACTGTCATCGCGCGAGGGCTCCTCGTTTGCGAATACGGGATGAGTGCGTACGAGAACGCGGTCTCTTCAGAGACGAAGAGCGAGCACGCAGCTGCTGCGTTATTTACTATGCATCATGTGGTAGATATTGACTCGATATAATCATATGCATCCGTGGTTATTAGCATTTATATTAGTCGATTGTCATTTCGAACATTTTGTATCCAATTGAAGTAGTTTACTGACACGCATTGGGCATCAGTGTTACAGAGAATCTTCTTCAAATTTTAAGTGTACTAAATAAATAGTCGAAAATATAGCGACAGGAAAAATGGAAATATATGGATTTTTTTAATCCTTAATTTTAGAGAAATATTTTCAAACCGTATCTCTTCCGTGTATCCCAGAAGAGATACAGTTTCACTTAAACTTTAACTCTTAAAATGACAAAAAAATAAAATAAAATAAAAACGTGCCAAAATAAGCTCAATTTAATAAATCCAGAATTTTAATCTTACCAAGATCTCTTACGAAAGATTCTTCCGATTTTGCCAACCCAGAGGAGACCTTTCCACCATCCCGCACCCAACGCCGGGGATTGTGTCATGTGCTTTCCTTCAGGCGCGGATGTTTGCGAAAGAAGTATGAGCCCGTAATAAGGACAAGATATCCTCGTAAAACAAGCGCAGGGTCCGCCGCCCGCGGGGGCTGGCGCGCTGACCCGGATCGCGCGGCGCGACGCGGAGCGACGCCGACGCCTCTGCCACAAAACCGCGCGCGACGGGCGCGCCACCCGCCGGCAAGGCGATGGCGGCGGCGGCGGCGGCGAGCGAGCGAACGCGCGCGCCCGGGCGAAAGTCGCGAGGTCACCGCACGTGCGGCGGATCCCGCTGGAGCCTCGAGAAAGTCCCTTTCATCCGGTGATTCTCGAATTCGTGAATCTTAAAGTCTTACATTTCTTGTTTTACTAAGTGGTGTTGAAAATGTTAATGAATATTTTTTTGGTAACCAGACTTACGTGTCTGAATTACTCGGGAGAGAGCTCATTCCAATACGAATTTGAGTGTGTAAGTCTGAGGCTTTAGATTCGTTTAGCCATCATTTAAAATATTTAAATAAAACTAAAGTTACGCCTGGGAATTATTTTTAGACTAATTAAATGAAGTACGAATATTTAAATAGAACTATTGTCACTTAATCATAGGGCCCACGGATTTTTATTCAGCTGCAATTTCTTTCACCTGTCGCTTTTCTGTCATAAAATTTTTCATTCGCGATATGTCCATCATTCCCGCTAGTAAATGGACTTTGCGTCACTAGACCTGTAAAAATTGCTCTTTAATGCATCTTGTGAGTCGTGCTCACAATAGCGTCTTTTCCTTATTCCTCCGCCGCCGCCGAAACCGCTGCGCGCGGCCGTGGAAGAGCCCGCTGTTCATTACCCGTGGCTCCCGAGGGCCCGACCGAGCCCTCGGGTGGCCCTGAGGGCTCGACGCCACGCCCTTTGTCCCCGGCACGCACGATGACCCAGCAAGTCGCCGCCCTCTCACCCGAGGAGGCGGCGACGGGGCAGGGGAGGGGGCTGCCTGCGCGGGCGGGCGGGCAGAGGGAGGGGGCGTGGGTCTCAAAGGGGGCGCCGGGGCGCGGGCGAGAGCCGATCAAAGCGCCCGGATCTGACGCTGGAGGGCCGGGGCTGCGAGGTGCCACCGTTGCAAGCGCGGATACTCTCTCGAGTGCCTATCGGGTTGCCCGCTCGAGTGGGGATCGTGGGGACGAGGATCACGTCGCGATGTGAGATGTATTACTTTTGAGATGCGGTCTTTGGAATTCATTTGAAGGGCATTTTGTACAGTATTTATTGATCTTACCTATTGAAAATTATATAGATTGAGGATTTTAATACTGTCATTCGAATGTAGTTGTTCAAAATTCTTTGATGACTTTCTATCATTGTACAAAATTAGTATCATAGATATCATCGTATTTTATTAGAATTCATCAGAGCATACCGTTTCCCATTATAAGTGTTATTCAAAATTTAAATTAATCTCTTTGAAATTGGATTTTAAGTAAAAATAAAACAATTTAATTAAAGTAATAGTAAAAGTAAAAAATAAGTTTTTGTTATTTACGTTAGTAAACACGCACTTAGCCCCTTAGCAACCAACCATCTAAATACTGCTTTAAGAGCGCGTCCATAGCAACGGCCGCTCAAATATTTTTAATGAACTCTCGATCATTTTAGCGGCCGTTGCTATGAACACTATGGACTCTCGGGTTTAGATTCTGCTTGCATTAGTAGAAAAAACATTCAACTGTCTGATCACAAACAAAGCATCCAGTACCACCAACCCTTGCTACAGAAAATCGAGAGTAATGACAATTCTGAACACGCGAAAGTGATAAAAGTTTATTTTTAATAAGCGATAAACTAAAATAACAAAAAATAACAAAAATCATTGTATGTAACTCGTCCTCTATTAGTCTTTAAGGACTTAGCCGGAAGGTTAACTACTCGGCTTCGCTATCGCTCCGCCTCGCAGTTAACCTTCCGGCTGCGTCCTTAAAGACTCGTTTAGAGGACTCGTGACATAAATATCTATAATTTTAACATAAATGAACTGAATTCTTTACGCGAGATATACATTATATGTCCAGCTTATTACTCGCCAAATGCTTAAACCGCTCCTGAAAATAACTTTTTTCGACATTTTTATTTTTATTATGTCAATTTCCTCGTATTACATTTCATATACCAACTCAAAATTATTGAGTTATTACACTACCCAGGAAAACTCAAACGTATTCCATCCCCTAGTCATGGATCTAAGAACCTTCTGGATCCATTCTAGTCGATCTCTCAAAGCGTTCCAGTTGTTTAATTACGGACATCTGCCAAATACGCACGTTGCTAGGCAGGGAGCAGACAACTACTTGTCACGTCTAATATTTACGTACATTTTCGAAGCGCATTATGAAAAAACACGAACATTTCAATATGTACTTCAACGTCTCCCATATTTTACTCTCGTGACGTCTTGAGGGCATTGTCTTAAAGCGTTGCCCGGGGACAGAGGCCCGCGACGCCATCCGCGTCGCAGTTCCCATCTCGCGCTACCTCTTGATGATCGAGGAGCGCCGAGCGGGGGGCTCCATCAGCAGCGGCGGCGGCGGCGGCGGCGGCGTCGCCCCGCGATAGCCATCGGGCTCCTCGAGCGCGCCGGAGAGCGGTACTCATGGCCTCTGCACGCCCCCGCCCCCGCGCCCGCGCGCCCCCGCCCCACGCTGCCGCCGTGCTCCACCGCCCGCGCGCCCGCTCTTGCCACTTCGCGGTCTTCGCGCCGCGCCACGACGCGCCTCCCCCGCTGCCGTTACCTTTCCCACCCCTTCCCACCCACTTCGCCATTTGGCTAACCATGAAATTCGTCTTCTTTGTTCTTTCTCAATTACGTTGAGAGAAGTAACTCAAAGATCATGGCATTCGCAAAAAAATAATTCTGAATCCAGTACATGAAAACATTCACCGTAATTTTGGGAAAACCTACAAAAATCAATGCAATGCAAAATGCACTTTTATGTGTGCTTCGTTTCCTACTTCTCTATTCTAAGGAAATCTGTGGCCCGTCTCACCAGAACGAATCTGCATTTTAATCGCCACCTCATTCCCTCCCACATTTTTCTCGCATTTCCTTCGCACCTCCGACACCATTGTGCCATCTCCATGACCTCCATCTTTCTTCACTTGGCTGATTTTCGCCCACTCTTGGCGTCTAGCATCTACGCCTGTCTTCCGTGTACATTCACCCCTCCTGCGGACATGTTCCTGGTTTCCGTCACCGCTTCCACTGACACATTGTTTCTATCTTTCGTTGTCGTCCCATAACCGCCTCCCTATCACCGTCACCGTCGCCCGCGGGCGCTCTCGCCCCGCCACAGCGGCACCGCTCGTTAGCCGTCGGGATTTCGTTGCGGGTGGGAGTCGCGATGTTTCAGAATTAATGGAATCTCATTTTCCTCTACGTTTGCTCTGGCAATGTTTTACCAGCTGTGTATAATCGCGGCATCTTGGCGGAGGTAATAAGCGTTATAATTCTGCCGCGGAGGTCTGAAGAGCGCGTCCGCGGTCGTGTGTAAGTGGGCGGCAGGGGCAGGAGGGGAGGGGGCAGCGAAGTGCGCATCGCCCGAAAGCGGCGCGGAGGTCCGCCTCAAGCGCAGTATATATCATCGGCCTTTCACGGGGCGAGTGGGAACTCCTCTTGCGGTTCGCTTCGAACACGTCCATAGACGAATGTGCAAATCGTGAGAGAATTGACAGTCGTGGCGTACCGCAAATGTCTATTATGAAATGGATGTATTTTGCATGTGTAAGGACGTGCACGTTGGTATCGAATGCTGATCAGGAAGATGACACAGCAATTTTGAGTTCTGCTGACAGTTGTTATTTAAAGAAATATAGAAGCACTTAAACTAATGACATGTTCATTGTCTTATTCTCCGTCGTATTATGTCCTCATGCCATTAACTACGAACAACGACAATGTTTGATGCTTCATAAATTGATACGGAGCTTATGTTCGCTATTTCTTCATATCCTGAACATACGACTAAATAATGTTGATGTGATAGAATTTACATAATACTAATGTGTCTTGATGACAAATGAGGTCAAGTTGAGAGTTCATCCTGTCTTATTAGAGCCTTTAATACGAGAAAACTCATAGCCAACACTCACTCACGGCAACCACGTATTCTATCCAGAGACGCTCTAGATAAACCGATACGGCACCCCAGGCACGTGCAAACAACAGCGAAAAAACAATTCTCGCAACTAAGCGCAATCTCCGCTCGTTCTTTCATCCACCTGGAGCGCTGGCGAGTGCCCGCATGTAATTTTTAAACCGCCAATCGTCGCCGCGGGCGTCACGCGGGTCTCAGACGCCATCGGCGGCGGCGACGAGGGTCTGATGTGCGGCATTTGTTTCGAAATTGCTTCCGCGCGGAGGCGCCCGGGGCGCGGGCAGCGGCGGCGCGGCGCCTGCCAACATGGCCGCCCGCAAATGGCGCCTTTGAGCAGGTGGCGCCGCAGGCGGCTGACCAGTAAATCACGGGCGGGCGCGCAAGCCCGCGTTCAATCTTCGGCGGAAGGCGACGCAACAAACGCGCCGCCCTCGTGATCATTTCCCGTGGCGGCCCCGCCCTCCCCCGCCCGCCCTCGCCCGTCCCAACACGTCCACGCGCACCCCACCCCTCAGGCGCGTAAATGGAGCTCGATTTTTTTGTTATGACAAAGGCGTGCCGTCGATCGAGAGTCGCTTCAATAACGTAACAAATTTGAAGAATCGTTTGGAGGGAATGTGCGACCGGAAATGAGGTAGCGCTGTGTTTGGGTTCAACCGTGTCTCTGTGGTGTGTTTACCGGGACACCTCGCAATCCACGTGTGGATTTTTTTTCGATTGAAGTGTCATTCTGTTACGCGTTCAAAGGGGAGTTCTCTGTCCCTGAAAATTCAAGTCCACGCAGATTTTTTTCGCGCTTAACGTGTCATTTTTTCTGTAATATAGTCGCGTCTAAATGCGTAACCATTGTTTTATTGCTGGGCGGGTCGTAACAAGGGTTTCTATCTTTTATTTAGTTTTCAAAACGACGGTTCAGATGTTTGGATGAAATGTTGTCATTGCCAGCAGATTGCATCATTGTTTTTAACCCATCTGTTTACATCATTCTTTATCAATAGTGTTGAAATGAGTTTTATGGAAAGTTTCCGACAGCGAGAATTAAAATTCCACTGAGTTTTGAAACGAGTAAAACATTCTACTGGTTCAGGAAGAGCTCGGAAAATATTTCGCAATTCTCGGGATTTTTCTTCACAGTCATTCTTAGGGCAAACCGAAATAATACGCAGGCGATTTGAAACGAATCCAACTGACCCTTGAATAGTTTACAAATTCGTTAGCGTCATCATTTCTTGACATCTTCCTGAAATTACTGCCGACTACGTTTTTGTAGAGCTGTTCGTGTTTTCTTTTAACAAACTAAAAACCGATGTCCTGTCCTTCCCTTTCTTCTAGGGGTCCTAATATTCTCTCTTCAACTCTTGTTACCACAACATCCGTACCGGTGTCTTGTCTTTCCCTACACCTTCAGTAGGCGTCGCAACCTCTTCTGCGGGTAATTGCAGCACCGTCGCAGCCGTCACTTTGGATTTCGCCCATCGGGAGCCTCGCCTCTCTCTCTCCTCGGGCCTGCTGTGTCGCAACTCGCGTAATAAAAGGGTATACGACGCAGCTTTTTATAGCGCGACCTTTGCGACCGACGTGGCAGTGGCGGCGGCGGCCGTGCTGCTGCTAGTTGGCCGTTCAACATCCGCTGCCTCGACCCCCCTCCCCCGCTCTTGCATCCTCACGCGCCTCGTCACCATCTCCGCCTCCGGCACGCCCTTGGTGCTACCGTGGACGCCCTTGCTGCCACTTCCACTCATTCCTTTCGCCTTCTCCAGTCCACGGCGCGCTACAACTGCCGCAGACGTGCGTGGTCACCGTCGCCATCGCCACGCCAGTCGCCCTGGGCGTCACAGCTGGCGGAGGTTTCCGGCGACCTTTCGCCTCGGGTCGCTGCGTCACGGCGCCTACCGACGGCCCACCCGCGCCTTTCGCCTGCCTGCACGTGATTTGCGGGTGGCTTCTGTGCATGAAAGTTCAATCACGTCGCGCATTCGGTTGTAGCGCAATGCTACTAATTCTACTCATTTTTTGTTTTATAGATCAGCAAAAGGCGGGGGAAAATCTTCAGAACTCAAGGAAAATTTTGATACAATTATAAAACTAGAGAATTTTCTTGTAAAACTTTTAAAGTCGGTTCCTTTTTGGCACAATTTTAATTTCTTGAGAAAATTTTATTAATTTAGTCATTAACATCGCGAAGTTCGAGAATGTCAAATTAGTATTAAGTCTTACTTTCATTTAATACATTCTTTACTTTGTATGTAATAATACAAAATCTTGCCAAGAAAAATGACGTAGAAAATCTGAGAATGACAAAAATTAGTTCCGGGGAAAGTGACCTTCATGGAATCATGCAATTTTACTTAATGTTTAGGCTTCTGGATTGCGAAACTTATAAGAAGTCTTTAATCCATTGTTCATTTTCATCAGTAGGATGCAATTCCTCTTCTAAGTCAATATATTGTTTTGTTGTCAGTTGCAAGTAGTGATTAGTAATTTAAAACATCTGTTTACTTCTCATCACTCGGACGCAAGTGAGGTCTCAATTTCACTTCAACCGCTAGATATAGCCATTGGAATTGAATTTACTACCCATAAACAGTGGCTTGCTACGCAGCCGAGCGTGAATTCAGGCCCACATACAAGGCTATGACTATTCAGCGAGTAGGGAAGTGCTCGTGTTAGCAACTCGCGCATACCTGTTCACGCATGCGTGTCGTTGCATTCTCTCTCTTGCGCGCTGAATTCCCGCGAGCGAGGCATTCCTCCGTTGAGGTCAAAATCCCTCGGCCTGGCGCCGCCGCCGGCTGGTCAAATTCCTCGGCCACGCACCAGTTCCGCGGCGGTGCCGGCAGCAGCAAGAGCTTCCTCTCGTTCGAAGCTTCCTATTTCCCTCTTCCTCCGCCGCCGCCGCCGCCGCCGCCGCCGCCGTCCCCTCTCAACCGGACGCCCTGTGCTCGCCCTCCGGCAGAGGCGCGTGTTTGCCGGAGGGAGAGGCGGCGGCGGCGGCGGCGGCGGCGGCGGCGGCGGCGGCGGCGGCGGCGGCGGCGGCGGCGGCGGCGGCGGCGGCGGCGGCGGTGGCGGTGGTGGCGCGGGTCCGCGTGAATATGCATGAGAGCTAGCACCCGCGTTGCTCGCCACTGCCACCGCCTCCCAGCCAGCCAGCCTGCCTGCCTGCCCAACGCCGCGAGGTGCCGAAAGAGTAACCGAATCAAGCGCCAGCTAACTGCTGCTTTGCATCGCCGACCGCTGACGAGGTCTCTATTAGGCAAAAATTACTGCGATCCGTCGGTCTGTGTGGTTGTGGGTGGGCGGGAGGTGGCAGGGTGCCGTGGGTCTTCCAGCAGTTGCGGTCTCACCTCGTCCTCCCACCGAGAGAGCGGCCGCCGCCCACTGGCTCAACACGCAAGGGCGCGTGAGTATCAGACGTTGAACCGTGTAGTTATTCTGCGAGAGGCTCATTTCCTGGATGATTACAGTGCGTAGCCGGTGCATGCAAGACACCTTATTTTCCTTTCATTTGATGTGTATGAATATGACAAGTTCATTCAGTGGAACGTAAAAGGAAACTTTGTAATTACATATTATTTTTATGTTCATACATTTACATTATAAACATTTTTCCTCAACTAGAAAATAGTGACGAAGAGTCCTGCACTTTTCCACTTCCAAAATGTGTTATTGTCCGATTGTAACGCAAAACGGTAGTATAGAAGCTTAAGCGCCTGTTCACTGCTAAATTCAAGATTACATCTTTCCTTTTCAGGATATACTCCTAATATTATGATAGACGCTAATACAATATTTTAAATACTTATTGTCATCAACCTCAAAAAAGCCCAAATTGAAAACGCCACAGTATTGACGCGTATAAAAAAAAGGCTCTTGTAATGTTTCTCTGAGTAATAAACCATCTCAGAGGAACCAGTTACACGGAACATTGGCAACCTGTCACAATCAGTACCAAACCCGTCGCACCAAAGGAACGAAACTGCGGGGTCGCGGTACCAGTTCGCCCACAGAAGCGCGAGCGCCCAAATTCCACTTCGACAGGTGCTTGAGAAGCGGGCGGGCGGCCGGGAAGGCGTGGGGTGGGTGGGGAAGAGGGCGTGGTGCATCGACGAAGACGAGAGAGGAGGATTGTGGTGCAGGGGGAGGGGGAAGCGCGCGCGATGGCGGAGGGGAGACGAGCAAGTTATAAAATAATCGAACCTTATAGCTCTCGTAGAGGAAATTTAACCACTGCCTTAAATATAGTATTTTTGCGTAGGATAAGTAATAAGAAATTACTTGAACGAGTATTAGGACGAAGACGTGACGGGTTTTGAGAAGGTCCTGCAGCTCTTACCTTTTGCTGCTACTGGAACCCGGCCAATATCGTCATTACGCAGCGCGATGAAGTGTTTCGAATGGGCGAGAGAAGCAGATTAAATCCAGATCATTATGGTGCGGTTCAACCTCGCGACACCTTTGCTCCCTATAAGTGCATTTTTTCTTTTGCTTGAAATAAGCTGCGGATATTGAGTGTCTTTAACGAAAGCATGTTGTATTTTTAAAAGCCCCAGTCATCACCTATTTACGTTAAATATTATATCTGTTGAACATCAGTTTTGGCACATCAACGCTTGTCTCTGCACACTTCACGAAGTCTGCTCTTTTCTGCAAGGATGAAATTTTATGACTGCGATCTTGTTTCAACACCAGAGGTTAACGTGCTATCTCCTGCACTTTGGTAGTGTTGTTGATAGATCATAATTACCATGTACTCCTCATCTTAACCACAAGCTTTTTCGAGCCACGTAGAAGCAACTTCTCATTCCGTCAGAAAATGTTATTGTTGGCAACAGCATAAGTGTCATCCTACGTAATGTTCTCATGTGAAAATTATAAAACGTACAAGTAAATAATTAAAGAGAACTGTTACTTCATGTTCTACTTATGTCGGAGGAACAAATTCAAAAATAACGTTTTTATCGACTGCGAAGATGTTTTAACATCGATTCTATAGCCAATTGCATAACTCAAAAAATACCTTCAGATTGATAAAAGAATTCATCAGCTGTATTGCCAGCCATGACAACATCCTCCCAACAGCGTAAATAGCACGAACACCATGCCTGGCAATTGGAGCGTCCAGTTTCTTCGTGAATTGCTTCATCAAAACGGTAAAGTTTGTCGAAATGTCGCGAACGTGGAGACAATGGAACCATCGGGAGGCAGGCGGTGGGCGGGATGCGAATGGCGGCAGGGGGGGTGGACGGAGGGATCGTGTCGGTCACGGGAGTGCAAGAACGGATACGCTCGCGCCCACTCGCCCGCACGACCTTCGAGCCCCTTCGCCCACCCAGTCCCCACTTCCCTTCCGCTCCCACCCGTTGCCGCCCTAATCCTGCCCGCTGCTTCTCACTTCTTCTGCTCGTTTTCACCCTCACGGCTCCCAGCTCTTCCCGCCAGATCCAGCTACTCACATCGCTACTGCCTGTTCCCTCGTAAAGTCGATACATACACAGTATCGCAACCGCCGCCATTTTAATATCCTCTCATCCTACAACCCTTTCAGGCAGCCATTCAGAAGTTAAAGAAAAATGATAATAACTTTCTAGAATATTAATATTGGTTTTGGATACATTGATGGTTCACAACAAGCACAACAACACAGAACTTTGCTCACAACTGGATATAAAAAAAATGGAATCGTAGGCGAAAAGAAATGCGTTGTATGTAGAGATTCTATTCCCTCCTTTCCCCTCGTGTGCCCTGCGCGCAGCTGCCCACCCGTTCCCATCCCCCCGCCCCCGCCCCCGCCCGCGCGTGCCGTTGCGCGCGCCTCTTTCATCGATTAGAGCGTAAATCGCGCGCGCGCTCGTGGGGAACGCGCACCCCCCTCGCACCCGCACCCACACGCGGACGCGCAGGCAGCCGTCGCCGCGCGCCGCCCGGGGATCTCAGGAAGGACAGCACTCTCAGGCCCTCAAGCTTCGGGGACAAACGAGACAGGCATTTTACGCGTTAAAGGTGTATATTCTATTAAATTAAAAGATATGTTTATTTAAACTGCAATTGGGTGTAACCCGGTGGCAGTTAATTTACTGAAATAAGATAATAAATGCCATGCAAATAATGTAATAATGGTAGTAATTATGCTAAAATAATAATAATAATAATAATAATAATAATTTTTAAAACATTAAATTACATGAAAAAGAAAAGAAACGCCTATCATCTAAAGCTGCATTAAGTGTTTGTACAATCAAGACCGCACTGCACTATCCTTCAGTTCACTTCACTTCACTATAACACTAAAAACATTTCCTTCATCATTTCTCTGCTCTACACTGCACGACACCTCACTCATTATTACAAGTGTCCTGCTTATTTTCGTTCGTAGAATACTATAATTAATTTCCGACGTTTAGGTATCCGTCACAGTATTATACTTCAGAAATCTAAAATAATAACTGGGAAATAGGTAAGGATTCTGTGTTAGGTAAGTCTTCGAAAAAACTTTCCTCAGTATCACTTAACTTTCGCTTGGACAATTTAACACTATAATTTAAGTGAAAAAATTGTCAATATCACCAGTTATTTTTTCAAGTACGAATGCATAAAAATAAAGATCCCGCTACAAACAATACATACTGTTGTACTTTATTCTCAACTGAACGCATATTGCAAATGTGTTCGTTATATTAAACGTTCGATTTTATAATCTACCAGTAATATTGTAAATGTGGCATTTTAGTGGAATGTAATCAGAGAAAAGTACTTAGAATTCACACGGGAAGAATAATCTTTCTTATTAGAAAGTATTTGTGTGCAATTATTTTCTGGTATCTTGTATCCTACACAGCCATTCGATATTCCTCAAATACCTCACATTTGGGACAAATAGCGTTATTCCGTTGGTAATAACGCGCATTAAAATTCACACAATTCAGAACAACGGTCTCCACAGCTATCAATCCGCTCGTGAACAATTTTCGTGAAACTCGTCTTGGAATTACACAAATCATGTCCTCACGCTTCGGCACACTTTTCCAGTCGTGCGCCTATCACAGCTCCCGCGGCGTTCGCACCGAGGAATTCCTAATGCGCGCTTCGACGCGGCAACTTTCTCGCGTGTCGATCGAAAGTGCAGAGCGCGTCGAAGGGCGACCCCGATGCCGCACCGCCCGGCGGCGCACCCGCGCCCACCTGCAAGTGAGAGAGCGGACCACTTGACATTCTCACTTCCTTCGGGGTGGTCGACCCTGGAAAGTCACCGAAAAAGACTCTAAAGGAATTGTATTCTACGCGTGATAGGATAAGTACTAATTACTGAATGTTTGCTTTGGAGTCGCAATATGAGTGCAATCATGATACCACGATAACGTTTTTGAATCTTTTACTAGTCGAAGTTTCACTCACTTCATTTTGCTTGAGTTTGTAACTTGTACGGTGCAACAGCTGTTTTAGCTTAAAATCATAAGGTCTATTCGTGTAGGAACTGTAACTTCATTAATGAATCTTATGAAGAATCACCAGGAAATATTATGGGAATAAAAAAATCATTAAGGAGTTTCAGACAAAACATTTGTTTGGAAAACTTTACTAAAACTTTCCTGGTATCTTTAGTCTTGGCTATCAAACTCCAACTCCAAAACATCAGGGTGAAACACGATATAACAATATTTAGTAGTCAATGCATTCAGAATGTGCTTTGTATTTCGCTTTCTTTGGTGAACGATTTAATTGCATTATTACTGGAATAGAAAATCCGAAATCTCTTCAACATTCATTTAACAGGAAGAAACTAGTAAATTATACTATCGCAAAACGTAACAGCTACAAACGATCCCTTTCAAGCAATCAAAGCTGCTTGAGCGTTTTGCTTTGGCAAATGATTTTGTTTGTTTGTTGAACAACAAAGGAAATCTCCGCCAAACAGATCGTAACTTAACTTGACAATTGAAATACATTAATTGTGAAAGATTTCCACTTGCAGTTGCACTAACTATACAATTTAAATAGTATTTAAGCTAACGAGCAAGAAATGTTCGTGAGGACACGTATTCCTTGGAATGCAGCGAAAGACCAGATATTGTATTCAAATGGAACCTGAAGGAGGTGCCCTGATAATGGCTATAAAATCACGAAGTCGTAGGTTAGAATGACTCCGCACGTTCGCGGGCACGGAAGTGACTCCGAGCACTGAAAGAGTCCGAGATACACCCGGATGCCCTCACCCCTTCCAGCTTTCCATCCAAGGGTCGTCCGCAGTCCAAAGAGATCAAAGCAACCCGCCGCCTGTAACTGGTTGCATTCACAGGGCGTGTGCACGACCCACTCGGGGTCTTGCCGCCGATTACATTGGACGTAATGTCATGTCCACGGCGCCAAGAAGGTCCTTATCCCGCCGTGGCCAGATCGCGGCCATTAGGTAATCGAACGGCTCATATGCCCGCCTCAATCAGTGAGATAGGATCAGCCTACGTGTAAAATTTACCTCACGACTTGATCGGCACACTTGGAAAAGAAAATCTGAAAGCGCACTTCGCGTCCGGAACCGCAACACCGCGGTGTGCAGGTGGGAGCGGCGCGGACTTCGAAGTCGTGTCCAAAAGGGATTTTTCTTTTCAAAGACACGAACCCACGACCGAAGTGGGTATTAGGAGCGAATTACAACGTTCTTGGGGAGTCCCGTGTATCTATGTCGTATCTACAGGTTTCCCCCCATCGTACAGATCGCCATCCGACGAGACCGCTATCGCCCGGGAACATGCAGTTTCAATTTTGTGCAGCGCTCATCTTCAGGCGGGGAGGAGCGTATGACCGACTTGCGGCACACCTGTTCCGAAATGCGTTAGCGGCATCTTGACCTTCGTCCCTTCCTCGCTTGGTGTTCCGCAAATGGACGTTTTTATGTTCCCGGTTTATCTGATCCCATTGCGCGGCGTGTTGGGCATCGTTGATATGAAATCTATAAATTTATGTTCATCATTCAGTTTTTTACAGGAACCGGTTTTGACACCTGAGAAGGAAGCTTCTCGCGATGTTGTGTTAAGTGTACGCCACATGAATCGAGTTGTCAGGTCGCTCGCGCCTTTATTCTTGTTCTTACGTGTTAAATATTTCTAAGTATCGATCGCGCGGAGTTGCCGGGAACTGTCAAACCGGTCCATGATGTCACAAGTTTTTATTTCTTGAATTATTGAGAACTTCACCTCCACGTTCTGCTTTGGGATTTCTTCATATCACACAATTACAGAACATTCCGGTTACATCGACACCTCGTAAGGCGCGTGCATCAAGTGGCATTCCGTATTCGTCGGGATCTACTACGTAGCGAAACTAGTAAATCTAATAACATTATGAATCATTCCCCGTAAAAGCACGCCTTACTGTATCCTGCAACAATTAAGGGATTTAAACGTAATTGTATTGACGATCGTGGCGTCGTGTGGCATTCATTGGCGTGTGCCGCGCGAGCTATTGTGGTGGAGGCGATGGGACGCGTGCTCCGCGAATGCCGGCGCGCCAGAAACCGGTCCGCACCACTTATTTCGCTCGCGCTTTCGTGCCCTCTGCCCCCGCGGCGGCGGCGGCGGCGTTTGCCGCCGGGGCCGGGGCCGGCCCCACTGCCGCCGCCGGGGCGTGAAGGCCGTCGCGAGCCGGTGATTAGCGCGCGCGTGCGCGGTGCGTTGAAGCGTGCGCCACGCATTCCGCGCGTAGCAACAGCGCTGGCGGTGGGGGTGAGAGCGTGCGAGCGTAAGTTGACCCCGGAGTTCTTTAGTACCGAGAAGTCAACAAAAAAAATCGCCACAATACACGGATACAATAAATGAGCAGACTCTTCTTTATTGTTTCCGGAAAGATTTCACAGAATTTGGAAGTTTTAAGTTTACGGAGTAATTCTCTGTAATATCCTGTAAGTTCGCTACGTGTCTTAGGTTGTCCGACCCGTTTGGTCAACTTACAACGGAAATTTCATGTTCACCAACATTACTGATTTACATTAAGCCTTTTTGTTTAAGGCAAGATCACAACTGAACATTAACACTCGTGCAACGGGTTCAACGTGAGGTTGATAGTACATTTTATTACCGCTGTGGAATTTGTAGTAGCTTTCCAGTATATAGTATTAGATTTATGCCATCGCCCTTCGAGTATTCTCTGAATACTTCTAACAACATTTTATAGTAATAATGGAATTATTAAAATACTATCGTGTAAGAAAAAGCTGCATTCTATTACTTCGAACCTTCGGATTCTCAGGTAGATTCCCATCGGTTTCTTATAGTTTCTGAATGCCTGTACTGCCATGCTGAGACGCGCGTCGCGTGCTTGGTAAAGTCGAGGCACCCCTGCACAGGGTTGACAAGCGAGCGGGGCGTCTTCTGAGAATCGAAGAGGCGGCGTCAGCGCGGTCCTCTCGATTCCCGTGAGTCGATTGCCCGTCCGCGCGGGGGGCCTTGGCGACGGCGACGCCGGCGCCTTCGCCGCCACCGACGCCGCCACCGCGTCGTGAATTATTCAACTGCCTCCGGCCGCCCAACTGAAGCGATTCGTATCGACGTGTGCGTCCGTCTTCCAGCCTAGTGCCTTGGCCTCCAGGGCAGACGGAGTGGGAGGAAAGAGAAAGAGAATCGGTTGTTGGTTTCTCTGATGAATGCGATCGGTATCCTTCACTAATGTACTCATTAGTCTGTGAAGACTTAATCCAATATAATGCAACAGTGTAACACTTTTTTTCGAATTGGTTTTGTCACGTCGTTTATCTGCTTCAGGACATTCTTTGTGCTCGACATTTATTAGGTTAATTTTCCATATGCTAATAATGCAAATGATAAATTAATCAGCGAATTATTTATCCTGTCTTACATTTACGACTTCTCGTGTAGTTTTTTCATATGTTAAAATACGTAATTATCTGTGAAATATGCTAAACCCATGAACCATTTTATGAATAACGTTTTATATCGTAAAAACATAATGGAACATTGGATTGTTATTTTCAGATCTAGATTTCATAACTTTTTCTTGGAGCATGCTTGATATCTTTTTTATTTTACTATAAACCTATATTATGAGAACGATAATTTGTATTCGTGCAGAACGAACCGGTTGTCTGACGCAGATAAAATCTCCGCTCTCTGGAAAGATATAATAAATTCAAGAAGATTTCTATATCGTGTCAAAACATGAAAATACGATAAGGTTATTTACGCCAGCCATTCTATTTCGTCAGAAGCGATTCCACGACTGCCTTCAATGCATGTTATCGTGCACGAAAACCACCGCCATCCCCTTCGCCTGTGGTCTCGGCAGATAGCTTCAGAGCAACCGCACAGTTTTTAAATCCTTTAAGCTATCTGGAGATTGAGAAACCAAGAAATTTTTGTTTCAAATCTTACATTCGTTTATTGTGTACAAATATATATTCCTTTCTTTCCATCTGATGCATGCTTACCACAGAAAACACATTTTGTCCATCACCTGGGTAAAGTAGTGATCGATTTCCCAATCCGAAAGTGAAAAAAATTTGTTTTTTGCTTGAATTTGCCATCATTGGCACCTAGAAAATATCACCTGGCAAGCTTAGCATAATATCAATGACGAATTCCAATCATCCACATCAGCATACGACTGATGTACTCAGGAAAAACAAAGGACATAACCTCTCGCTCGCACACAATTAACTACGTGTCTAGTAGTAAATGTTCCGTGATACACCAGCAACTCATTTCGTGAGCCATCGATCTCAGCTCAGCGGAGCAACTCCAGATTGGCCAACTTTAATAGGTCACTGATCTACCGAAAAGTTCCCCGCGAGCTATTAGCAGCTCGCGATCGACGGTTTGGTGACCTGTGCGCTTCCACGTGACGCCTCAGTCTTGAAGAGCGGCCGCACGGAGAGCGAGGTTTGTGCGCGGCGCGCGGAATGTGCCTGCCTGGCTGGCTGGTTGGCCCTGTCGCTTTCTGTTAGCTTAGTGCCCTTGCCTCCCCAGTTGCCCTCTTGGATCTCCTGACCCTGCGAACAGGCGCAAGGTAAGTCCTCCGCCTGGGGTCGAGCATGAAGCGTGTGGGTGCAACCGTAGCCCTCCAAGACGAGCTTCTCAGCTTGCGCTGCTAATGGTTCATTACCAAACTTTCCATGCGGCTCACAGAAGTATTCGTTCCGGCTTAAAAAAATAATAACAGTAATCAACATTACTGTAACAATACAAATAAACCTCTTTGAATCGAGTCAATTTGCTTAAAGATTCGAACTTTCTCAGATCGTTTAAATTACTATCTTCCAAACTTTTAGTGTGATAAACATGTCGTGTTCGCAGATGTAACGCGAAAAAATCGCCGGTAGATCATTACTAAAATGTGTATGCTTAATCTTGAACACAATATCTCATTCGGGCATTAGGAAATGTTTTGCTAACATTTTGATTTATAACTTATTGACTTCAAAAATCTACATTCTACACATGAGTAAGTAGATTGTGGGTACTAATTTTCTGGTGAGTTATTGGAATGGGAAACATCACTGTCCAGAAGTTAGTAAGCAAAGTAAAGTGGCTCATGACTCAGATTTGCGGTATGGTATGATCGTAAAACACGCACATATTCCGGAAATTTCGTTCTGAAACACCGCAGAACAGTGTCGATTCCATGTAATAAGTATTTAACCCTAATCCAAGTCTGTGCACGCGCGCGTGCGGAAGGGGGTGGGTGGGGGCTACGGCGCAGACTTTCCAGGGCGCGTGCGAGGCCTGCGGGAGGCGGGGCAGGGCAGGTGAGTTAACCGGTGGCTTCTGTCCGCAGGCTGCAAGAGCTTCTTCAAGCGGTCGGTGCGCCGCAACCTGACGTACTCCTGTCGCGGGAACCGCAACTGCCCCATCGACCAGCACCATCGCAACCAGTGCCAGTTCTGCCGCCTCAAGAAGTGTCTCAAGATGGGCATGAGGAGAGAAGGTGCGTAGTCTTCCCCGAGGTACACACCGTTCAAGCTCCAAAGAGGAACGAGTGTCTTTTGACGCTCCAAATTGGTGACTCACGAAGGCGAGTTGCTGTAAAGCGAGAGGGCGTGGCGCTTGGAGGCATGAAAAGCACATACACTGCTTTCTTGTTCTCTTCGCTTGGAAGTTGCCGCCTGTCTTCTAACTCTTTGGTGCATTTTACTGGGCGTTCTGACCACAAAGCTACAGGAGACGTATTTCACCAAACTCTTATGCAATGCTAATATATGCACCATCAATCACTTCTCCAGTAAATAAAAATAATTTCTTGTTTATTGAAGATGCATTCAAATCCTGGAACCAAATTACTGAGATTACATTTATTTGTGTTTGATTTTTTCTGTATTTTAAAACAATACTGACAATATCAATTCGTGTGTTCGTTACTTTTAAAGGTATTATTGAAATACATTTCTTATTTAATTGCAATATCAACAAATATTTCATGTCGTAGTATACCAATTAATGTACACTTGCGACGAAAAGATGTTCACCACGTCTTATTGCTGTTGATGATAAATTTCTTTCACGAACAAGAACAATCAGCTATTTGGAACGCAATATAAACTCTTGAGCTTGAACGCTGTATACATTTGTTCTCTATTCGCTCGCTTCTCCTCTTTCTTCAAAGCTGCTTCCGCGCTACTGCTCAGCGCAGCCAGTGGTTCCCGCCCTGGGTGTACCCCCTCTGCATCGAAAATTGCTTCATAAAGTCAGCAATCCCGAATATTAATCACAGTTAATAACTGCCCCGATATTCTTAAATAAACGAACACAAATAGATAAATGACGTCTCAAGGCGACTAAGTATCCGCCCGAAACGCGTGGGCGAATGACTTTTCGCTCGCAAAATCCCCAAAGCTACGAAATTAATGACTGAGGAACACCGACCTGCAATTTGGAGTCTTTTTTAACTTTTTTCATCCTCCGGTTTTACCAATTTACATCGTACAAAGCAATAAAAGTGAAAGAAAAAACCGACAAAAAATACAAACAAGTATTACTGCTGTCACAGTTCCAGTACTTTTGTTACAAAAAATCTCTGGCGTAGCCCCAACACGCACGGCAAACACTTGTCTACTAATGAAGCTAATTAAAACACAGAGACCGCGATCCTCAACAACACTAATTTCACAAATGCCGGAAGAGGATAGTTTCCATTTTCCTCTCGTCGTGCTTGGACAGTTCGCTACTCTTCTCCTTGAGGAACTCGCTTGGGATTTACCAGAGTAAGAGTGGAACCTGTTTATGGAAAGGTAGCTCAGCGTGCTCTCATCAGGGTCAGCCCTGAGCAGTGGCTTGCAATAAAGGGTCGGAAGATGAGTTTGTAGGTGGTGGGCAGTGCTGTGTGTCGTCTCTGTATATTTGGGATGTTACCCTTGCATGTGTTTCGTCTGTATTGCATGGCACGCTTGTTTTTGCATGAGGGCACATGAAAAAGGAAAAGACTTTTGAATAGTATCGGAGATACGTTGATTTTATTTATTGTCGGCGATGTACAAGTAGTATATAGCACTTCGGAAATCATGAATGTGTGCAATTTAGTCAGATGTAATTATTTACGTGGTCTTTCAAGTTTTTCTTCATACATGCCATGAATATACACTTTGTATTGAACTTCAATCGATTAAACTATTATGGAGGAAGAAAACAGTCAAATTAAGAGACCTGCTTTGTCACTGCTTATCACAAATCATTAAAGCCACAGACAGTAAATCTGAAGCTATAAAACCTTCGTTGGAGACCGTCAGACATAAAATTCGACGTTGACTGTGAGACTCATTAAGGCGCGACACAGAAAATAGCAGTTATACAGAAGATAAGTTCACTATTCGATGTTACCGCGAGTATATCAAACATTAGGTCTTCTCTGAGTGTCCCTTAACTGTACACTGTTGCTTTTAATCACTGTGCGTTTACTTTTCCGCATTCATTCAACTCCTTCATTTCAATCCTATTGTTTCATTTTCCTTTCTTTTCGCCGGATGAAGCAGTAGACGTTACCAACTTCGCGAGCCGGTGGGAATGTACATCAAATGAGATGACGTCTTGCCGCCATAGAAAATTGTGGGAAAAAGTCACTATGATCTAACCCTCCATCCGAGTTTCTCTCCTAGTGGTAGTGATCACACTTCACGGTGGTGCTCCAATGACACATATTGAGCAAATGTAAATTGATTATTTGGCTGTTATTAAAGGATGCCAAGTTTGTAGAATTACTTAGATTAAACAATGACACCACTGAGTCCCCAACATTGAGACTTTAGTACGTAAGGTCGTACCCAGTCGTATCATATAAAACAACGAACGTGAAAATAACAATGTATTCAATAATACGATCTGTTCCATTTTCTGTACTTCTCATGTCTTTTACGAAAAAAGTTATGAAACTAGAACATTTCTTGTTATTCAATTTAGAATTGACTGCCCATGCAGAAATATCGGTATAATTTCTGATGTATTTCCAAACGTAAGTTCAAAACCTTCAAGCACCGTCAGGGACGAATGTATTGAGCACGGAACAGTTCTCAATACGAGATCCTATTAAGGCACCTTGTTTAATTCTCCGAAAAGAACTTCGTCGAAAACAACGATGCTGCCTTTTCCCTCCTCAAGGTCCTACGATCGTTTATGAGTGGAGCGCTCTACGCCGAGGGACTCCTTTAATATAAGCCTAGCGCGAGGCCAAGTTCCTACGCCCCCAACTCCCTTTCACCTCGAGGCCGCAGCCACCATGTTGATCAGGCTCGCGGGTGGCAGCGATGTGACCCTGGAAGATGTTTAAAGTTTTGAATCGGCCGAGTGATAATAACCATCGCTAACCACAGGTGCGATTTGATGATATCGATCGTTTGCTGTCATTGACTGAAATGGAATTTCGGTCACTTAGCTACTGACCTTGTACATAAGATGCATAATCACAAAGAGGATTTACAGCATATGAAATTGAAAAATTGCATATTCGACTTACTATCCTATCAAAAGTTCACTATCATATCAAAAGATTCCTTCATGTATCTTCACCACCGCCTATACTTTCATTTTTCTGCAATTACATTCTACGAATTAACCTGTATCATTTTGTCATGTACAGCATACATACATTTCGAAATTTAACCGAATTAAATAATTTAAAATTACTTCATTTTAAAATGAATTAATATGCGATAACCTCCCGATCCTGTGTAGTAGTTGATTGTAAGCGATTGTGAAGCGTGAGCAATTATTACAATTATACATTGCCCCGTCTATAGCTGACCTTTCAACGTGAAATGGTTGTATTCCTGATGAGATGCGAAAATGAACGTTGCTTTAATGATTATTTAGTTACAGAGGCTATATTAGAATCGACAGTTCTTAGACTTCCGTGCTTCCATTTATTTATAGTCTTTTGAGAAAGGTCAGTATGGAGCAGAGGTCAAGTAATGTGCTATTTCTAAGAAAAAGGTAAAACTTTCTTTCTTTTTTTACCTTTTCAGTATTCCGTTGAAAGCTTCATCCGAAAAGTCGTTGAAAACTCTCATAATTTACTCTCATATTCCAATAAAGTCGTTCGGAAACCTCCAATTTTCTTTCGCTTGTGAAAGGCCTCTTCCGATCCATGTATGAGCTGTGAAAGCCCCCGCCGAAGTACTAATCCCCGCCATCCCACAAGCTTCGCTTCCGATCATTCCCGTTCGACGAACCTCCAAATTGGGGCACATTTGAATCGAGGGCATGAATATTTTGGGACGCGGCCACAATGCAACCAGTGTTGCAGTTCAAAAAGTCCTGACCCTCCTGGTCAGGTAAAAACTATCTGCACAATGACCTCGCGAGAGGGACAACGCGCTGGGGAGTCGAAGAGAGAGGGGGCGCGCAGCAGCAAGGAGGAAGGCGGGAAATGGTGGACTCGCAAGAGGGAAAGAGGGGGGGGGGGGCACGATCACCGAACGGACCGCAACCATCGCACGGCCGTTACTTGTAATAGGAGGCGGGCACCCGTAGGTATGTGCGCGCACACCGGTGTCCTTACTCCGTACTCCCGGGTATTATAGCACAGGCTCGATGGGCGAGTGTTACATGGCACGGAGTAAGGCGATAGGATCGAGCGGTCGAAATTGTTTGGCCTAAGGGTCAATTTCAGCAAGGAACGTCCCACCGCACTGGTGCACACAACGGTGTATCTGTCGCCTTTCCAGGAGGTACTGCATGACTTTCCGAAGCAGCTCTTTAATAATTCATTGCAGAGTTGCGTACTCCATGTTAATACCTTTTACATGGTCACCTGTGTTAGACGATAACGATGCAAATAACACCTGTGAGCAACTACGATCGACATTTATTTCCATGTACAAGTATCGTCATCTCATACACCTGTCGAACGTTTCTTTTGGTATCGGGCTTTGTGAAAATAATAGTGGTTAGGTCTATCATTCAGAAACTTGTTCGTGATACGTTGTATCTGTAACAGCTATACTCAGTTTTCATGTTTTGTAATATTACGCTCAGGAAAATCTTAATGCAACTAATATTACGAAGGTATGTTTTAAATGATTTTTAGTGACGATTTTTTAATTCTATACATTTTAATTTGTTAAACAACTTTGTCAGCTCGTTGTTACTACATTTCTCTTATTAGTTCAATATCAATGTAATTTAACAAGCTTGATTAAGTAAAACCCATACATCAGAACCTTTTCTTCCCACCCTTTGCGCATCGTATTACTACTTTACAATACAACTACTAAATTATTATTGAAGAAGTCTAGATGCCACTATTTTCACTTACACAAAAAATATTATTTTCTCCACACCAAAATAGCAATATTAATAATATTTTGCACCTGGAAAAGTTATGCAATATTAACTATACTGTATTTCAAAACTGAATACTAGAACAAATAGTGTATTTGCTATAAAATGTTAATGAATAACTACCGCGTATAAAAAAATACGACAAAATTTATATCCAACGCATTCGTAAAGTAAAGACATAATTTATTGGCCACCACTAATCAAATTAACTGGACCTAAAAATATACAATTTCCAATTGATTTAAATACGGGGAAAACATCCAGCAAAGGTCATTTCTAGTTAATTGTGGGAAGATTTTACTCGAAATACAGTAAAGTACAATTCAAGTACTTACAAACTGGTATACTATTCATAGCGACACCAACAACTCCTGGGCCACCAACAACAGGGCGTATCAAACGCTGATTTAGTGCCAAATTTCGGGGGCTTGCTTGACAGTAGTTTACTTAAACCTGTTGAAGTCAACAAAAAACAAAAGAGCTCATGAATAAAATTGAATATTCGCATTTAACTCTTCACTTCTTGAATTCTCGGGCGAAATGGACGTCTAGTGACCGTGTAGCAGGGGCGACCACGCGGGCGGGCGGACTCCGACACCGCACGGCGTGGCGGGGAGCGGGGCGGGGCGGGGCCGGGCCGTCTGCGTGGCCGGGGGAAGTACGCTAATGTTTCAGTTCCGTGGGAGCGCGGGGTCTCGAGGCCAAGACGCATTGTCTCGGTCCGTCTCCGCCCGCCCGTGCCACCGCCCCCGCCCCCGCCCCCGCCCCCGCCCGCCCCGGAGCCGCAGCTGCGCAGATGCCGCGCAGCGCCGCGGGCGCGGGCCTAGAATTCATGCCTCGCCTCGGCTTTGTGCTTTCGGAACCGTACACACGCCTCGCGTGAAGGAGATGGATTTCGAAAAAATGGCGTCTAAAGCAAGACTGATGCTTGGATAATTCGGAATAATGCATCCCAATGAATGACGAGGTACCCGCAATTTAAAATATTTAATCCGGGTGGTCGTTACTACCCGATTTAATGACATTAAAGACATTAATGACATTATTTCCAATTCCTATTAGGCGACCCACAAATTCCGTTAAAAATAAGTACATGTAACACTTGTTAATATTTCGAATTAGTCATCCCATTGCCGTATTAACCTAACTAGCACCATTCTCAATGCACGTGTATGTAATTAATGAATGTGACTGACTAATAATAATAATGGTGGATAGTAATTTAAGGGCGCAATTCAGACACGCATTTTCTTATTTAGATGAATGTGATTGTATTTTTGTCATTTTACATTAACTTTATTGCATTGAATCGTGGTCTCTTTTGCTTATTTTACGTATTCTCTTCTCATTGTGCATTTCAAAATTCTTTGCACATTGCATATATCCAAAATATAAGGTCATCATATCAAATGATCTATTTTTGGCCTCATGTTGTTTTTTTTATTTACCCTATCTTACTTACCACTGAAGAAATTGTTTGTCAGTTCTTTCATTTTTGTGTGTTTGATTGGCATTATTTTCAATGTCGAGTGCAAAAGAATGGCATCCGGGTAGGGATAACTGACCAATAGCAAGCGTTTCTGATACAGTTACACCCAGAAGACTCACAACATGTGGTAGTTTAGGCTCGAAGCGTCTGCCACTTCTGATAATGACGAGCAATATCCTATCATTGAGGGTCGTAGTAAAGTTCAAGGCGTGATCAAAAGTCCACTTACGTAATAAACTTGGTGTCCGAAGCGATTTGTTGATTGCAATCATTCGTTATTTCAGTTTTAACTTTCTTCTCTTCATGGAACTTTTGAGAAGAAATCACAAAATATTTTCTTTTGCGACTTTAAAAATAATAAACAATACTTGTCAGGGCCGGTCACGAAAGAGTATGACGGACATTAATAACTAAAGAATGGTTTATAAGACTTTGATGTAAGTATACATTCATGTTCAACGTCAATCAATCTGAGTTGTTTACGAGAAGTTAAATGCATTTGGTTTAAAGACAGACTTCTGAAAACAATGAAATAAAATAATCGACTTTATGTTCACTGGTCTCATGACAACTATAATTATTCATGAGCTGAAGCGTATCCATGCCTTCGTTAAATATTTTAATGTCACTTGTTGATGACCTTGTAGATTATATATGCCAATATTCTCGCTTGCTTCAAGAAACATTTATGCCTTTTCAAATTGGTATTTTTCTTTCAATTCGTTTTAATAACAAATCTTCATTTCCTCGTATTATAGATAGTACAGATGCAGTAATAACTTCGATACATTTCAATTTAAGAGACAGTTTGACTTACTTACGAAACAATTTTTTTCAATCTCATAAAATATCCTATTCTCTACGCTACATGGACAATTATTATTCCAAATGAATAGAAAATGAAAGTTTGACTCTGAAACTCATAAAATACTGCACATGAATAATGTAATATCGGACCGATAGTGCACGGAGGTATGCTGACATCATAGAATGTATTGTTTCGCAATGAATGGAATGTCTTTTCAATCAGAAATCTTGCAACACTGATGTAAATACACCGAACGCGTGAGTCCCGCAAACAAAAGCGCTGTTTCGTCAGTTCTCCATTGTGTGAACCCGTCGCGCACGCACCGCACAACCAGCGATCGAATTTTGCTTTCAGTCCAAACACCACCAGCGACCACGGCCCAGCGATCCCGTGGAAACAACATTTTTGCAGGTTCAGAAGTTCGGCCCGGGCCGCCGGGCGGCGCCGGGGGCGGCGCGGCGGTTGGGCCCGCGTCGCGAACCCTGAGCCGAGCGCGCACTCGCCTCCCGCAACGCGCTGCGTTTTTGTTCCGAGCGAACGCGACGAAACTGACAGACAGGGAGCGTACCGGAAGCGGATGGCGCGTTGCATGCCGGGTCGGCGGTGGCGGCAAGCGCCGGCACGAGCACGGCGAAAGCCTTCAACGTCATGTCAGGGTGACGCGAGAACGAAGCATCGACGGCCGTTCGTCAAAAAAGCCACGACCGCCGCCGCAGTCGCTGCCGGCTGGTTGGGTCCGCGCTCCTCCCGTCAGCGCTGATCGACCACGCCTCGACGCGCCGGCTGCCACTTCACTAACGCGGGTTTCACCAGCAGCCGCGATGGCCAGGAACACTGTGGCCTCTGTTCTGACGAGCTATTTTTAAAAGATGGTCCATCACGTCTCTCATTCATTGAAGGAATGTGGAACACTATGAATGTAGTAATGAACTGATTGACACTTTTTTTCGTAATATTTGAATCATTTGCTACTTGTGACAATATTAAATCTGCATTCAAAATTATGAAAAAAAAATCATAATTAAAAGAGTCTATAGATTTACGAATTCTTCATGTGTTCTAGTATGTAAATTTTTTTAATGCATTGTAGCCAAGCGGTTAAAGACCTATATCGAGCTGGAATCTCAATCAATCATTTCACTTTTTTTTTAATTTAATAAAAATCTACCACCGTAACATGGACACTTCAAGAAACTTGTGATCTATCTTCATAGAAAGGTTTTGACCCTGTGGAAATAACAGGATTAGCTTCAGTCCCTTCCCGTGGTCACGGATTTTAAACACCTATTCGTCGATCACATGCTCACCCGTCCAAATCCCCTCGCCTCGTTGTCCACGGTGCCGGCTTTGGAGATCCCCTAGGCAGAAACAAGGCAGAGTGACGCAAGGAAACCTTTGCGTAATAGCCGTTGCATTATTCGACCTCTCCAAGGAACAGGGAGCGATTTCGCGGGCCGACCGCAGAGCTGTGCATCTTCGCCAAAGAGCGCGGCGCGGGGCAGAGGTTCCCAGGGCGGCGGAAGCTTATCACGCGAAGGCCCTCTGCGGACGTCGCTTTGTTCGGTGGCGTCCGGCGTTGCGGGGGGCCACTCGCCAGTCACCTGGGGCCCATTCCGCCGCCGCGCGGGGGGCTCTCCAGCGCAACGGGGGAACACGACACCGCCGCGGGATGCGCTTCCCCATTCAGTCCCCCCCTCCTACTTTTCCGCATTTGCGGCGGCGGGGGCTCTCTTGCGGCGCGATTCCTCGGCGGAGGATTTTTGCCGCCCGGATGAGGCGCCAGCTGGCCGGACGTGGACTTCGCCCTCGTGAGATTAGTCCGTGTTCGCGGTTACGGGAGGGAGCACGAACTTCTAGAATGCTTGCGAAAAGTACTGTAACTAATAAATGAGAAATATAAAATTAGCAGTTTCACCTGATCTTGAATCTGGAAAATACGCAGACACTTTTACTAGAGCGTACATTTTTTTTAAATTTTCAATGATTCGGCTTATGGAGTTTACCCAGCAATTGTAATAAATAATATATTGTTAGGTAACTTATGTAAAGTACATCTATTACTAACTGGTTGTATTAGACATGTTCAATAATGTTCCAGCTCTGATTTTTTTCGAGCCATTCCAATTAACGCAACACTATAGTGAGATGCCGTAGAATAAAATTTTCACAAGCGCTCTCGAATAAAATCTCCAATCAACGCAACCTCTGTTTATGAGGTTTATTTCCAAGAAGGTGATTCTCACCCTCTGAGCGCCGTTCGTTTCCTTCCAGCGAGGGATGGATGATGAGGCGTTGATAACGGCGGGATAATGATGGGGCGCGTACGAGGGGGCGAGTGGGGGCCCCCGAGGCGAGTGCAGACGAGGCGCCCTGCAGCCATGACAGCAGGCGGCCCGCAGGGAAAAGAACGCAGACGTGTTTCCAAGAATATCGAATTAAATAAACGAGAATCTTCAACGCCTAGAAAATAACCAACCAAGTTTCCTACGCTTCATGAACGATACTTATTATGAATGAAATCGTCTAGAGATTTTTTTAATAAATATTATGTATTATACATGTCAACTAAGTGCATTGTGCAAAGCATAGGAAGAGAGACAAAAAAGGTGGTTTGGTGGATTCGAACCTTTTGCGTAGGTAGGTTTGGCACATGAATACTATCGCATGTTCGATTGGAAATAGTGGAAATCCGTTACGACTTTATTCGAAGGGTCACTTCAGGGTATAGGAAACAATTAAATATTTCCTTAGTACAAAGGGACCGGATCTATTACTTTCCATACTTAGGTCACCCCCCCTGAAGACGTTTGTACACAAAGCAAGTCGGAGCCCCTAGGAGAAATTGCCCATGTGGCACGTAGAAAGGGTTTGTAATGAAACGACCGTCGCGCCCACCGCATCTCGGAGTGGTCACCAGTGGTCACCGGGAGAACGTTGACGAGGTCGCGGCTCGGGGCCCAGACCTGCAGGGGTGTCTGATTGCCGGGGGCGCTCCTCCACCGCTCCGAGCACTGCCCCTCCCGCAATTAGAGGGCGGCCCGGGGCAGGTAGCGGTGCAGATGGGCCGATACGGGCCCTGGCCCTCGCAGGGTACCTGCCCGATTCTTATGGAAATGGGCGAGGGCCGCGTGAGTTCCCAGAGCGAGCGCGCCGTGCGATGGAGGCCGACACGGCCGCTGCCCCGTAATGGAATTACGCGGACGAGCCCCTGATACCGTGCCTCCCCCCAGCCCGCCACCCCGCCCACCCTTTGCCCGCCCTTCTGCGGCCTTTGGAAATTCTATCGGACCGATCGGCTCTTCCCCAAGCCCCCGCGAAGATCCGCAGCTGAATCGGAATGGTGAGAGGCGAGGAATACGATTTGAATAATGAGAAAAACGTCCGGACGCCCTTTGAAATAATTCTTGAATTAATTTCTGCGTCATTACCGAAACGGAAGGCGGCGTTTCATGCCTGGAAGAACGGAAGAGCAGCGTCAGCGGGTCGGTGGCTCTTTCACTCGCTCACCGACGCCGCGAATTGTCCGTTGACTGACGACGTACGAGTCTCATTTTTTTCGACTCCTCTTACGAGGAATCTCTTCTCCATTCAAATGAGTCCTCGAGTCGAGCTACATAATTGGACTATGACAAATGCTCGGCTTACGGAGTCTCGAACGGTTCGTAACGGCACGCAGTGACTGGTGGGCGAAGAACGAATTGGACAACTTTTCGTGAAGATGGGATGAGCGATGGTAGGAGATCCGTAGGTGAGAAATATTCGCATTCTAGCGCGTGCTACAAGTTAAAAAGCCAGAAACTGGTCAAGCAGGAATTGGCAAATAAAAATCAGTTCAGGTCGAAACAAATTATCACACTCAGTGATATGACAAAGAACGTTTGGATGGCGAATCAGCATACAAACAGCCTGCCTTGTCTGGCGAAAAAGGTTCCATCAATTACTGAAGAAGTGGATGAAGAGAAGTGTGCATGAAAGCACTAGTTCCATATGTGACAAATCATTAATGCTTTCTTTCGAGATTAATGAGTTAATACCTATCCTCTGATACGGTAAGATGAATTCAAAACATTGAGAACAACCCATTTTGTTCCTGAAGTTACCAAACGGATAACAGCACTGAGCTTGTGGGAACTCTCATGTCTCTGCCACGAAGCAGCATTGAGCCTAGAAGTGGCCGCGCAAGAGAACATCGGGATGGTGCATACGACGCCTGTAAATCACGGCGGGCGGGCGGGTGCGGCGCCGAGTGGGGGTGGCGAGGGGGGCAGGGGGGCGAGCGGGCGAAGGAATGAGGGAGCGACGCCGCGCGGGCGGGCGGGCGAGCCAGCCAGCCAGCGGCCGGCCATGGACCAAGCCGCGAGCGCGGAGGTGTCGGCGGCGCGGCTGGGCGCGGCTAAGCGATTACCCGTGTCGGGATAGCGCGCCGCGCACAGGTATGCGCTCGTTCACACGCTGGCCGGCCCGGCGCTCTCCCCCCGCCCACGCCCGTCCCCGCCCCCGCGCCCGCGCCCGCTAGTCGCGCCACGCACTGGCCCCAATAGAATAGAAATAACGCATAACAAGTAAAAAAGGAAATAACAGCGGGCGTTTGAAAATAACATTTAGAAATCTTCACTTAACATCATAATGCAAAATTTTGAGTGGGTGAACAGTGACGTAAAGATTAATCAGTGTACAGAAGGGAACTGTTGACTCTGACCAAGAAAGTTCAATTTTCTATGCGTTGTATACATCTCATGAAATAATGTGAACTTACTATACGCTTTTTACAGAAAAAATGGGCATGCTTTTGTTATTTTATAAACACTGCATTAACGGTTTTGGAAAACGTGATGAAGTCTTTGGTAATATTGTGTGAAAATGTGGAGATAAAATCTTTGCATGAATAACACCGTCGTAATATTTGTGGAAATTGATATGCTGAAACACGTCGAACAAGTTTCGGTTCATAATTCACGAACCCGTGCCTGTGTAGTAATGCGATATGACGCATAATTCTGTGTTCTGTCTGACCCAGTGAAACTTCTCACATTATTTACTAACTTTTTTGAAACATTAATTATCCATATAGTAACCGTACCCTTATTTCTATTGACGTATTATCATTTCTACTATGTATATCATTTAATTTTATTTTCACCGTCGAAATGCCTGCTTGGGATCGCGACAGGTTTTGGGTGCGTTGCCACACTCTTCGCCCTGGAGGGGCGGAGGCTGGAGCGGGGGCGGGGGCGGGGGCGGGGGCGGGGCGGAGCTGCTCTTCCACGGAACCCTTTGGTTCCCCCGCCGGCACCCCACGCTGCACGCCGCGCTCCGTTCCGCGCTCCACTCGGGCAAGCCGTCTGCGCCTCCTGCCAGCTGTTGCGCCGTCGCCGCCGCCGCCGCCAGAAGCGAAGCGGCAGTCTCAAAGGCGGGGAGCTTCGCCTTACGTGTCTTGAAACGACTCTCTCCATTCGCCTTTCCGAAAAGCAAGAAACACAATCGAGGAAAGTTCTTCGACTCTGCGAAAGGATTATGCGTTCATATCACGTTCCTGCCTTTCACGTGGTAGTGCGTCTAAAAGAAAAAATAAAAGATCGTATGACTCGTTTTCCGGCCTTTACGTTTTCCTGAATATGACTGGCCTTTTAGGTAAATCGATCCCATTTTGCGCATGAACGTCAATTGGTTTCCCCAAATTGGTCTTAATGACTTCAATTCTGGTGCCTCACAAGCATGTAGAAGATGCCCTCGCAGTGTTTCACCTCTGGCTGTTTGTCTTAACGACTCAATTTAGCGATTTAGCTACGGTATTGGCGTTTGCGGTACATCTTCTCTAACTTCAGGCTTTGGTACTCAACCTTCAATTTTGAACCTATTAATTTGAGGTAATTTAACCGCGATTGTGCAGCGTTCATCCGAACATAATCCTTACGTTTTAAAGGTTTAATTATGCCTATAGTTTTGCGTGTTTCCAGGGAACAAACCGTAAGAATCTTTTCGTTTCACGTTTGGGCATATGTACTCGAGTTTAAATCGTAGCATTTGTTCTGCTGTTTTTAATTAAGGTATGTCTTAAGTACTTCCAAATTTGGAACCTCAATGCTGTATAAATGCTCCTCAAACTGCACATTATAGCCGATTCTCGTCGCAGAAGGTGCAAAACAGGCTTACAGTTCCAGAAATTTTCGACGGTAACTGTAGTCTTAAACTACAAAGAGCCAAAAGTGGAAGAAATAAAATTTAACGTCTTCATGACGATTACTGGATTTCGGCGCGAACGTTCGAAGGTAACAAGAAAGGCAGCCAATATGATGCCATGGCAGATACACACGATTTCTCAATCGAAACAGAAAACGGAACATACGCTCTGAGCCAAATGGTAATAGGTACATTGGTTTTCATTTTAGGTTTCACATGCGTGTAGTAGGAAATGAAATCAATTCGAAGCTCTTCGTGTGCGTAGTCGCCTCGCCCACATGCAGTGTGTCGAATCCCCCTACCCGCACAGCTCCGCGAAGAAGTCAAGAAGTCAGGGCGACTATAATTCAACCACGACAGTCATGGCGGCTGAATTCGCCACACGCCGCCGATCGACGGAGGTTCAGTGAACGAGCGCCCGGTGAGCAGAAATCGCGGGCCGGGGCGTGCGCGCGAAGTGGTCGCGACCGGTCACCGCCGGTCCGGCGGCGGGTCGGCGCCGAGGTCAAGTCCGTGGAGGGCGGGTAGGCCCGGCCGGCCGCCAGCGCGGGGCGCTCATGCCTCATGGCTACGCGCCCGCTGCCCGCTCGTGGGAACCCGCTCCGCCACCCCGCACTGGACGGATATTTATGGTGGTCGGCGAGGACGGCCGGTGCGCGGGCGCGCGGCTCCACTCCCCGCCACTCCACGCGGCCGCTCCGCGCCGCGCCGCGCCGCATTGCGTGCGCAGGGAACGCGGACGGCCTCTCGTTTCCTTAACAATGCGCCGGGAAGACAGCCCGCCTTTGTGTGTGATGGATCATCCCAGCATTAGGTAAACACAGCGGCCGCCGCGGGCTGGAAAGAAAGGTGGACGGACAGGAGGCCACCGCCGGAGGCGGCGGCGAAATTGGCCCGCGGGCCACAATAGGTGACGGCAGTGGAGGCGGCGCATGCAGTGGGGTGGAGCCCCTGCCCAGACAGACTAAGATGCATTCTTTTTAGGACTGGTGGGTTCAAAGATCAATAATGGAGCATCAATACTAAATAATACTTTCGTTGTAGATGGATGTGTAGCAATTTCATATTTTGAGTGCAGCCCACGAAATAGAAGTTGTGTAATAAGTCGTGTTTTACTAATATTTGCATCCGGCAATGGCAATGAACTCTTAAGACCTAATTTTAAATCAATTACAATTGAATATTTCTCTGTAGAGATAATAATAATAGCAATAACAATAATAATAATAATAACAATAATAACAATAATAACAAGAAGAAGAAGAAGAAGAAGAAGAAGAAGAAGGTGATATAATATCTGAAGAATTTTTTCTAAATAACTTGTTTTCACTTCGTTTATAACAATTTTACATACAATTCAACACCAGCTCTAAAGAACTTCTCTAAAAATTGCCATTCCCAGCTGTTCGCAGTGATTTACACGACTACTCAACTAATAGTTTTGTCGTGGAATATCCATTACTATGAAACTATCATCAAAGCTGAACTCTTTTCGTCCGCTCAGCAAGTGAAATTTCGCTTCGTGAAGGAAGCGACGAAGGCGGAGCATCGCCGCGCCCGCGGGGGCTCTCTGGGCGACGGGTTAGGCGACCCTCGTGACCCCACGCCCCTCACCTGTCGGCGCGTCGCTTAACTAATGCCTTCACGCCTGTGGGGATCCGGAACAGGCCCAGTGCACGGAGGGCCCCCTCGGAAGAAGGCTCCGCGCGCGAGGCCCTACATTTCCGGCTAATAGATGCCATCTACCGGCGTCGGGTTGAACGTCTAGCAGCCTCCAGCGAGTCGTACGTGGTCCTGCATTCCTCCGCAGATTGAACGTGAGATTGTGTTATGGGGAGACTGTAGATGCGCTTTCCGTCCTTCAATGACCGCATCGTGCCGGAAATACAACTGGTCCTCATTGGGCGCCTCTGGACAAGCGACAGCGATGATTTGTTGTTCCGTGTCACGAGGGTAATATTAACAGGAAGTGATGTGCATGGCAAGTTTTCTGGAGTAATTTCCTTCAACCATGAAAGGGATGCGAGTACTAACGAGAATTATTTACGATTTAAGTAAATAAACATGCTTTGTATTTTTAATGATTTGTAAAAATAATTATATGCCAAAGAAATACCTGTGATGAGTGTTACAATTTGCCACATGAGACATAAAACATTTGTGCATTTGTAAACGTTCTATATTCTTAGTTCTGAAGATTTAGATCACACACGCACACGTACAATTAACTTTCAGCATGGTCAAAACGCGTTGTCAAGGTGCACAGAAGGATAGCTAACTTATCGTGGTTACAAGTGCAACTGGATGTGTTCTGTTGCATACGATAACCCGAATTATTGAAGAGATACGTCAGTATCAATATGTCAATATTTCCGAGCTGTGATATAAATCTTGTGAACAGCTGTAACAAGTTCCAGCGTTTTTGACGAAATAAATGTAAGTATAAAGACATGTGACGTTTAACGGAATTTCCGCTGCAAAAGACGAGGATAGAACACGCTGCCGTGGTGCGCGTGCCAATTGGCTAATTCGAGAAGCAAAGCACTCCGCGTCGTCGCGAACCCACGCAGCCTCGGCGGCGCGCAACGCAGTGGGCCGCCTAACCCGCGCAAATGGGTCGGGCGGACGCTCATTCGTCAAATGGCAGGAAGGACGGCGCGCAAACGCGATGATTGTCCAGACTTGCGGAGGCACTCGCATCAATTGACGGCTCGTGCAACGCAGCTCGCTCGCTGCTCATCCGGCGCCACGCTGCCCCGCCCCTGGCCGCCTGACCACCCCTGTTCCGTCATCATTCGGCGGCGATGGTGTAACGGTTAGCGTATCGGACTGTTATACCCAAGTTTGCGGGTTCGAACCCGATCGAAGCCGTGGATTTTTAAGGGCGAAAAAATCCTTCGTACGCCTTCCTTCGGAGGGGAAGTAAAGTCGGCTGTAGTAGATTTACTGCATGTAAAAGATCCTCAAGCCTAAATGATGCCTCTGAGCTAAATTCAAATCGCCTGTTTCGTCGCCCAAGTAATACCTTCTTTCTCCCTTTCATGGTTGGTGAAAGGAGCGTAGCGGAATTTGCGTGGGCAGGCGGAAGAGCAGGCCTTAAGGCCTGAGTCTCGCCACGTAAAATAAGGCACATTCAATTCAATTCAACTACCTTCCGCTTCATGGCATCACTGCCGCACTGCTTACTGGAATCCCTAGAAACAAAGTAGCGCAAACACCGCCATTGAATATACTCTCACCCGATAGACCCGATGGGCAGCAATCAGGAGTTCAAGGGAAATTATTACAATTGCTGATATTATGGAGATTTTCAAGAATATTAATATTGGTTTGAGATACATTCATGGTTCTCAACACAGACTACCTCACAGTTCAAATTCTCCTGACATCTCGATATGAAATGGCGGAATCGATGGAATATGCGCTACTCTGTGTATCTAGGGACTCTTACCTCCCGCGCTGGCCCACGCCTCCCACCACCCACCGCCGAACGGCAGGTAACCGCCACCTTCACCTCTCCATGCTGTCCGCTGCGCGTCACCCATCCCACTCCTTTCACCCTATCACGGGCCACTCGAGGTCCGGTCCTCCTCCAGTTGCTACTCTCCCCGCCCACCTCGGCGCGCCGCCGCCCACCCGCCGCCTTCCTCCCGCCCAGCTGCGATGCTGTTGGAGGCGTAGGCGATAGCGGCGGCGGCGTTTGTGTGTCAGTGAGCCAAGCAGATGCAGCGCCATGCGTCACCGGTCTCGCCCGCATCGAGGACACGAACTCGGTACCGCAGCTTCTCGTCTCATCCGCACCTGTGCTGCGGGGGCGTGGCGCAGCCTCCTCCTCTTCCTCGACCTTCGCCCCCGGGTCGTGCGGCGTTCGACACCCTGCGCGTGGATGTCTGCGGACACGACCTCTGTTGACACACGTGTGGCGCTTCGTACAAACGAGTGCTGCGGGAATAATGACGGTGTTCCTAAGACCTGCATTGACTTAACGACTTTCCATTAATAAATTACGGGCATTCGAGGTCAAGAGGTTGAATAGGGGATGCACTTCAGAGGACCCTAATTCTTTTCTCCAGGAAGCCCGTATTGAGGATACGGTGTTTCATTGGTCAAACTTCAATTATTTCCGTCTGAATTAAACTAGGAATGATAGTCATTGGGATATGATGCATCTAAAATGTATTTCATTATTTTTTTGTTTGACTAATTTAGAGGTTGTGTGTCATTTACACAGCAAAATACTTGTAGTAATTTATATTTTGATAAACAAGTTACATACACACGTAATAAAATTTTATCGTCTATTGGTTTTAACGTATTCACAAACTTATTTTACAAATTATACTTAGATTTTGATATCGTGCTAAAATTATAAAACAATTGTCAGTATTTGAGGATAGTGTTCGCACGTAATAATGTCATTAACTAAGCCCTGTTAAACGAAATAGACTATTCAAAAACACAGGACACCAAACACATCCAGTCTTATGAACTTATGACTCAGAATTGTATGTACGAACATTGCTTTATTTGTGGATGTGAATTATTAGTTTGTTGCAGATTTTCTCAGGAATTTTGATGTACTTTCACTCATTTGCTTATTTTAGTGAGATAATTTTACATCGTTCCATTAAACCATTTACGAAACTATAAAATAAACAGTAAATGCTATTTGACACTCCACCTGGAAACCTCTCCGGTGAGAAAGTTTCACGCACTTGACTTCTCCGAAGCGAAATTGAGTCCGAGCATTAGCCAAGCGTAGCTAGTACTCGAATCAAGGACCTCCGACCTCTCTAAACCTCTCGAGAACTAATCACCACACTCCGTCTACTTGGAGATACGCCAACGAGGCGAGTGGAGGATTAGGCGCAAGAGGAGGCCGAACCACTTCAAACAATGCAACGGCTGCGGAGGCGGCGGCGGCGGCGTAGCCGGAGCGACCTGTACGATGATGTAACGGTCCGACTCGAGTTGTTCCAACAGACAGGTACAACACCGCAATAAATACGCATTAAGCGCTACACGCAAAGGTGTTACCACGTTGTCAGTCGCGACAAGTGGTTTACAAATACGGGCTTGAATAAGTTATTCCATGAAAGCGCTATTGCGTCACGTGCCCTCCTGCATGCCTTTCGCGTGATAAGTGTGAGAACGAAGGGCGACTGTCGAGGCGGATACAGCGCAGGCCACTCCTCAGGTTGGGTATGCGAAAACCGCTGAACAGCGAACGTTCACGATCACAAGAGTATCATTTGATCAGTAAAATTATTTTCCTTTTTTCCCCGCCCACTTTCCTTTTTACTCTTCGTCACTTTCAAACTATTGGAAGATACGAAACATTTTATATAATAATATGTTGCACTATACCCTGGAGAAATTATGAATGATGATGCAGCGGGTTACGGTGGCATGAGTAGCAAATAATTCAAGGAATTGCAGCGAATGCAAAAAAAAAATATCTTACTGGGAACTTACAAGAAGACTTGACACCTACGACACCAATTTGTGACAAATTACGTTGAATGATTTTAACTTCGTTCTTTGATGGTCCTAATATTATTCAACTTCTGGTTGCTTTTAGATTTGTTGAAACAAAAAAAAAATCCGAGATAAAAAATATTGCAACTCTTAGAGAAGCCGCTAAATATTTGCCCCCGCAATAGGAAGAGAAGGGATCAAATAGCATGCTTATGTATGAACTGTAAACGGCGAATTCATCTTTCCCCAAACAAACGACCAGTGTTGTCCACTACTTATACACTGTACGGGGAACGCATCTTCTTCCAACGGTCGCGAACTATGCGGTTACTTCGTCTTTTAAACATCCGGGACGCGGCAGTGCGTGCGTGTGCTTGGCCGAAGATGGAATACCGGCGGAAAGAAGTCGGCAGCGGGGCGCCCGCGTTGCGCAAGTGACCGCGGAAGGCGTGCGCGTGGGGCGAGAGCGAGTTGCGTGCTTCTGTTCGAACGCGCGTGACCTCCCGCGAGAGAGACACGCGTCCCGTTGCGCCTGGTGGTTTGTTGGGGCGCGGGTCACCGGCGCACCGCCTGCCAGCGCACGCATCGCGCTAATTGCGGCAGCGTCGCCCGAGATTGTCTCGCAGCGGAGATACGCCGCTTTTATGGCCATTTGCGTATCTCCTAAAGGTGGCATTTTTTCTGCATTTGGATCGATGTGACACACACAGCTCGAAACGTAACGGACTTTAAATGATAGATAATTCCTACATTCATGTAACTGACCTGTATTGACAATGATCAAATATCACATAGTCGTATATGTCAAATAATATTATACATTTGTTGATTATTGTCATTTCGTTGCCTTTTGTATTTATCGATTATTGTTCTCGATACGAATTTTGTAATATTTACCACAACTTAGAGTAGTGACATTTCATTCTCAAAGCCAATTAGATAAAATCCTGCTTCCATTTCGGACCTGTCTTATTACCTCCAGTTCACGAGTCTGCGCCCTATTTACAGCAGTAGGCTGCCCGCACGACGTGGCTGTCCGAACGACACGTCCGTCTGCGACTTCGCAATCCACGGGACAAGGTAGGTGTCTGTCTGTCGTGATGCCTGTTAAATCTGGGACTTCGTTTGAATACCTTCAGGCTGATTTCTGATGCTTGACTTGACTTAATGAGAACCGAAATATTTGCTCTACAGACGTCAAATGAGAATGAAGAATATAAATAATTGTGACACTTCTTTCAGGACACATTAAAATAACCTTTAAGGAAGGGGGAAACTGTTTAGGAAGAAGTATACAATTCTGAAACAATGAATAAAATAAAACTGAAGCTTATCATCTGAAATCTAGTTTTACGAAAATATCATTCATCTATACAGTCACGCTTTTCATGACTAAGAAATGTATAACTCCTATGTCCCGTTTCCAATTCTCTCAATCCAATAGGTCGTTTCCAGGAATTGATAACCCTGATTATCTTCTTAGAGACCATTCGGCACAGAGCAACCCGATACATCCAATTTCAGCGCCACTGCACCCGTTATGTCCTCGAAGAGCGAATTCGATCAGCGCGCGGCGGTGCGCCACTTCTCTTCCGGTTCGGAGCATCAAGCGCGCCCTCTCTGCAGTTTCCGACAGGGAGTTGAATTAGCCGCGGCTCCCGGCGCTCCTCGCGGCGCGCGTCCCGTTATTCCCGGAAAAGGAAACGCACGATCGATATCTGCGGTCTCGATCCGCGCGCGCCGCGGAGCCGCGGTCAAGGCAAGGGTCAAAATCGTGGCTTTGTCGGAGGGCGGGGCGGGGCGGGGAGCTTCCCGAGATCGCCGCCTCTTCTGACCGCCCCGCCCCGCGCCACTCGACTCCACCCGCGCTCTTGAGTACACATCACGACTTCTCGGCCCGCGCCGATTCGCATTTTGAGGAAAAAGCGTTCGCGAGAGCTGAAGCGCCGGGATGTCGAGATTGATCGGGTTTAGAATATAATTCACCTGTTGTTGCATATTTTTCACTTAGGTGTGTAAGGCTGAGTATTGTGTTACTGAAACCAGGAGAGCTGGCCGATCAGAACTTGACAATACTAGTATGTTCTGCCTTGATCTTTGCCAGGTTCGTGGTTGTTACCCGTGATCTTAGAGCAGTTTTCAAACACTACCTTTGGGTTCTTCTGAGTAAAAAATGTATAATTCATCGCCTCTCCGAAGATACATTCGTCTGACGCTTCTAACACGATGAAAAAAATCTGATATTTGGAAATTTTTTAAACATTGTCCTTACAGATAGCCTAATGTGTGGAACTAGAAATACTAATTTCTGTTCCGAGTACTGAATGTTTGATTTAGCGAACATGCCAAGTTCCTGTGTGGCCAATTTCGTGGCAAACAAAAGTCTCCAGTCAGCTGATGTAAGATTCCTTGCCCGCGGTCCTTGAGCGGCGATTCTCGCAAGAGAGCGGGCCACGCTAGCGCCCAGCGGCGAGGGGAGGGGGCCGCGTCGCAGCGCTCTGTGCCGCACTGCACTGCCCTGCTCTGCTCTGCCCCGCTGTGTTCTGTTCAGCGCGGTCGTGTCCTTGGGAGTCGGCGCGGCGCGCGTGATGAGCGAAGTCTATTTTTAGATTAAGTAGTCAATTAGAACGAAATATCACACGCAGGCCGGGCAGTAAATTACATGATGAAATAGTTATTCATAAGTAAACACTGAGGCCTTGGAGCTAATTGGCAGCGAGGCAGATAAGCCCGGCCGCCGCCTGCACCGCCGCCGCCGTTGTAGCCGAAGGCGAGCGGGATAAGGGGTCCATGCGGGCGGGCGGGTGTGACGTGGCGTGGCGTGGCGTGGCGTGTCGGGGCGGGGGTGGCTGCGCCGGCGGACGGCGGTGGCGCGCTCGGTTGTTCGTAACGTGCCCTCTCGGTTGTTCCCAGGCGGCGCCTGGGCGGCGCTGGCCGGAGGTGGCGCCGCGTCGCGGCGAGACCTCGCAGGTAAGCACCGCCCAGGCGCCGAACCCAAGACATAGGGCCGCGCGCGATCGCCGCCCGCCGCTGATGCCGGGAACCGGTCGGTGGTCCCGATCGCGGATTCCTGTTTGCAGCCGCAGACCGGATATCGTTCTGGACTCGGAAGGGTGGCTTGGGCCATGCATGCTGAAATACACAAATGCACATAATCATTGTTCATTAGCCCTGCATGTAACTAGCCATTCCTGGATAAGGGTTTTCTTTAGGTTGTTTGCATTTCAAATTGCTTATGGATTCAGCGTGGAGTGTTGAAGAGAGACTTCAAGATAAAATGTTTTTTGCAAGTGAAACGTTAGCGATTATTCTGAAAGGCTTCTTTGAAAAAGGCCACTGATGGAGTGCTTTGGCCAAGAAACCACACTTCCTGCGATTGGCAGTTTCGGGATACACTGAAGTTCCTATGTCCGATAGAAAGTCTGAAGAGCTCAGATATCATCCTAATTCATATAAGAGAATTAAAGAGTGCAGCCTACGTTTCCAAATCTCGATCCATGCGATTTGGAGAAATGTTTTACGTGCTAATGTAAATATGTTACAGCATATACGTGCTAATGTAGAGAATAAAAATTATATTAAATATATGCCGGTTTACGGGTTTGCGTAGGTTTCGTGGCTGTTGCAGTTATGGTTTGGCGAGACTGGCCCATGAACAATATTCCTTGAGAAAGACATGAATCTCAACTGCCCAATCAGAAGTATACATTCCCGATACTTCGCTGAACAAATCAATGTTCCAGCTGTGGCTCCACGCGGATCGCCATTCAGCGCTTCTCAATCGGCGTCTGATAGATGTCTGGTAAGCAGTGTCGCCTAGGAGTGGATTCGCGGCCGGAACGCGTTCGGGGCCACGGAGACGCATTTATTTCCCGGGGCATTAGAACGCACGTCGCCAGAACCGGCCCCGGCGCCGCGATTTCTCACCGCGGCCGCCCGACGGACAAGGATAAATACGCAGCAATCAGATAAAAGCGAACTTGCACCTCGCATGCGCCCTCCCGCTCGGCGGTCTCGACGCTGGGAATGCCGACGGGTAACTCTCGCTTCGCCTATCTGGAATATCTGCTGTGTTTTTTGTAAACTAGTCCTTTCCGTCACGAAATCAACCAGTTTTAAATGAGCGATCTACACATACATTTAATATGTGCGTGATTCCATTTGCTGATGTGACACGCACATAGCTGATTTCATGGTAGTGCATATAGAGAAATCCAAGGGTTGCATGTGCGTTCATTTTGACCTGCCACAAATCTCTCTTGTGTGATTTACTATCTAAACTAACAGAGCCAGTGTTTTAATCCTGAACGGTTTGAGAAACATAAACTAGTTGTTTAAACTGTTATACATCATTAATAAACTGTTTGCAAAGACATCGAATAGAAAACAGGCAGTTTTATTCTATGAAAATAATAAAGTTCTCCAAAGACCTTGTAGATTTTCTTACACCCCGACTTAAATTAATCCTCATTACTGAAATATTCAGTACTCTTTAAAACCCAACAATCCGTACCAAGATATTTTATGCGGAACCAATACAATGCATCGTTACTGTTAACGATCACAGACGACAAGATTTGAACGGCTACATCCTGCAAAGAGGGTGCCCGCTACCCCGAGAAATTACCTGCTGCTGGCTGTGTCGTCGCGCTCAATGCCGCTACAGTTGCGTTCCAAACGTCCTGCGAGCCGGTGCCGCAAGCGCGGGTGCGTTTAGCAATAATAGTCCACCACACCGCTCCACTTACTTCCCCGACGCAACCGGTTGTTCGAATAAATAAAAACTCAGCCCCATAAAACTGCAGGAAGTTCATTCTGCCGCGGACGCTGAAGTAAGAGGTCATAAAACGCTCCCGAGGGGCCTTGGATGCAGCAACAATTGCTTGTAATTCGCTTCTGTGTTTCGCGCCATGAATGAGAAAACAGCTAACGACTTTTCAACGGTTTTGTATGCAGGAATGCGCGAGGATTTTCTACCCCGAACTGCTTTTTGCGCCACCCAATCTCCCAACAGCTGTGCCATTTGTATTTGCGCATGCGTGCAGGGAATGCCGCTATGTATCTGGCGACAGAAACAATGGAATTATCGAGATCGTCCCCACTCAGCACGGATATAACACTACCTGTAGCATTCTGTAAAGGTAACCTACAGTATAGCGTGACTGAGCACTAGTAATGCAATTCTGAGAATTCAAACTACACCGACTCCAGTAGCTAATGACGCTGCATGCTTGGAAAATGAGGCAGGCTATATCAGGCGGCAAAAGGCTCGGATCCCAATGGGTATGAACTTTCTACGTAAGCTAACTAGCCTGGTTAAGTGAATCCCCTAAAACTTACGAAAACCCTGAAGTCTATTTGCGAAATTTCTAAAATTTATTAAGCATCCAAGACAGTAGTCAACTAAATTAATCAACAACAGCGAATATTTCCTTATTACTCCCGTCTGTTTAGAATTATGCCGGAGCCTTTGTACCTACCCTCATGTATTCTCGTAAAGTGCAAAGAGACTTTTGGAATAATGTTGCAATTTTAACACAGTAATGAAGCAGGCCCAAATGAACAGAAGGAATGGAAAAAATTAAGTGGCGGTGAATACGAAAGATGCTGTCTCAAGGACATATTCAAAACAGGAAAAGGAAGTAATTTTTAATTAAAAAATTACTCTGGGCGACCGGTTGCGCGGCCTGCACAATCGAGCGCCGCCCTGACGGAGGACCTGAGCTCCGGCGGCGCGACGGCGACCGCGACGGCGTCGGCGGCTCGGGCCATTATAAATTACAAGCTAATGACGCAAGAGAGAGGCGGCGGGGCATGACGCGGCAGGGAACATGCAAATAGCGCCAAGGTAAGTTGGAATGGGCAATTGCGTCCGTAGTCTCTCCAATGGCGAGAACAGCAACCGGCTGCGACGCGGGACCACTGGTCGTCCGTCGCGACGCCCTTACAGTAGCGGTATGTTTTTGGAAACTGGTAGGGGGATATATTGTATTGCTTCTTCTTTAGTGATGAGATGCCGGGAGAAATAAAGTGAAAGATTGTCTGAACATTGACCATAATAAACAATTCATGATGATTGGAATGTTGACTTAAACTATTGGTACTTCGGTGTTTAGGGGATATTCCAGCTTATGTCGCAAGCTGTAGAATCTTCCTTCAACGAAGGGGAAGATGACTAAGCGTTCGAAATCCGCAACCAAACCTCATTTGCATTTCATCAGACACGGAACGATAAAACACAGCATAAAATGCTGCACAAAATTTAACTTTTAATCTCTCCAATAAAATACGCCAGATCGGACACAAGAAAATCAGTCAGCTGAGAGAGTAACCCCGGCTCAAAACAACATTTTAATCCACACGTTCTAGAATAAAGAGTATTTACTTGCGTGAATTGTCTTTTGTAGTGGTACACCGAGGAACTTAGCATCTGTGGTTCCCCTGGATCTGCAGCTGCTCCTGCACGACCCACTCCGGCGAGCGGCCACAGCGGCAGAAGCTCATTATCCTAACCGCAAAGGACGGATCCAATCATGACGTTATGGCTTCGAAAGTCCCGCTTCTATCTCTGCTTACCCGCAGGTTTCAGATCGGCAAGGTTAACTCTCAGCCCAGACGTATACGGTTCTCACATGTTGCGACCGACCTACTGAGCGTGCGTAAAAAAGACTGTGACAGCTGAGCCATTAGCATGTTGGAGTAGATGACGGGGTGTTGAAACGAAAGATGACTTATCGTTATAATGACAAGGATATAGCCTTGTCGTTGATTTGTCTGAGTTTTTGCGGAACATTGTTGTTTCGACATTGGACAAGACATAATTTTTTTTAGTTATCATGCGTAAGTACGCGTATTTATACAAAACGTTAATGAATGATTTTATGGGCTTTTGCTTTAAATTCGTTTAAATGTTTAAAATAAGAACGCATGAAGTTACTCTTCCATTCTCAGTCA